>CM028363.1:27919446-28519446 GCA_016624345.1 Platycodon grandiflorus
TCTTTCTTGTAATTTGCTTTATCATGTGCAATGTTGTTTAGGAAAGTAAATGATGCATCTAATCTGAGATTATAGTCAAGCATAAGTTCTCTTTCATATCAAATCTTCTGGTTACTTTAATCTAAATTGTTAAACTTATCTTCAATTATTCTTATTGCTCAAACTCATTCTCATGCCTAAGTTTAACAAACTTCTTCCATCTGCACATTCACGTCTGTGATCTAGGACGTCCGATGTCTCTATCTTCGGCTAGCGGTCGAGAATGAGAAAGATGACCTATGTGTAATCATTTCATCTACTCTTTAATTTAAATGTTAAAATTGGATGAAATTTTTATTACACAAAGTATAGGCTATTCACCCCCCTCTAGCCTATACCTTTGAGCAACCCTCGGACCTAACAATTGGTATCGACGATTACTATGAAACCTTATTTCAGGGCTTAATAACCCGAGAGTTTAGATCCCGCTTCGATTAGATGCATAGTCAAAGGAGTCTTTTCAAAATCTTTTATCCACAAAAACCTTTTGATAGAAACACGAAAGCCTTTGAAAACCATCTTCAAATCGAAATAAATTTTGTTTTCAAAAACATGAGAAAGAGTATTGTGATGACAATGTGATCACTATAAGAAAATTTATCATATATCGAATTACATTGATATTGTGAAGAGAAGTATTATAGTGGAGGTTGACTTGCTAAGGATTATGCATGTTTCATAAATCTGTTCTTAAATCTTGGTATCTTCTTTGGCAAATGGGTTAAACTCATATTTGATAGATGAATTACTTAGAATCCCTTCCAAAAACATGCTCTCTTGACATAAGGCTAACGATTGTTCCAATCCAACACCTTCTCAAGAAAACTTTTTATAAAAGTTTAGAGCAGAGGAAATAAGAAGAGTTTCAAAAAATTCAAAGGAAATCAAAGATATGTCATCTTCAAAATCAACGAGATTGTAAGTTCTTGGCCTAAGGACATCAATGATGAATTTGTCTTTCTGAAAAGCCTCGTAGAGCAAGAATACACTCAAAGAACCTATGCTCGATGTAGGCGGTGCTTCAACAACTATGAGCGGACGCGTTCAAAGAGTTTAATGAGAAGTAACTTGCTCTAATTTCTTACTTTTGGGTTACACTTATAGTATATTTTGAATAATTATTCTTTTGTCATGCTTATTAAGTCTCATTTGTATTATTGGATTACTAGAGCTATCTTTAGCTCATAAATGTTGCTAATTTTCTCTATGAGTACTTTAGGCGGGAACTCATATGACAGAAAGGTCAATCATGCAACACCTCTCTCCATCGGCAGATAGTAACATGGTCTTGATTCATGAAGGATTTGATCACTCATGAGAATTCACTCATGTCCTTCACTCACTCAAGGTCAAAATCCTCACCTGGACTTTATAACAATGAAGTGAAAAATCTGCGATAAGTCCAAAGGAGTTGATAAAGACCCTCTCTCATGACTATACAAAACAGGTTAGCTATTTGCTTTCTAATGACTGTGCTCATGTCTGCGAACTAATATGCTCACACATATCATCGACAATAATGCATAATAACTTTGTCATACACTTTTATCAACATATATTGATTGTATGATTTGTTTTATGCAAATGGTTTTTCAAAAACAAATCAGCATTTTCTTATCATTTGGTTTCAAATGTTTTTACGAAACCTGCGTTGGTAGAATTTCCATATCGCAACCAACACTTCATAAGCTCGGTTGTATGTGTGACTTATAGAAGTAAAAACCCTTTAAAGACCTACTCTCAAGTCTATTAAAGGTGGAGGCACACTTTCAAGTTTGATTGCTTCGATTAAAGTTAAGACTATTTTCAAAATCTTGGAAAACGACAAGACAGTCAACATCAATCCTTACCAAGAATCTTGAGAATATCTAGACTTCACGGCTATCCTGCCAAGGCGTGATCAGAAGGACAACTCAACAGTAATGCTTCATTATTGAGTATCCTTCAGTCTAACCTCCGTGAGTATAAGTAGAGCTCCTTCTTCATTCAAATCTCTACTATGACAAAACTCACAAACTGCCTATAGATTACACTAGTTACAAATCGATGATTCAAAATCTCACAAATGTTACTAAATCCAAGTCCTAAGATTGGATCAAGTCAATTCCTCAACAACTGGGTATGATTTCTTCTCAATCATTCAGAGTTGTTTCGATTTTATTTCTGTTACTTCACAAAAGCTGATCTAAATTTCTCTCAAAATATATTTTCAATATCATACGTAAACTGAAAATCATTTCCAAAATCTTTTCAAATACACAGTTTCCAAACATGAGAGAAATTGCATCAAGTCTTGTATATCAGAAATCATTAATTATGGTTCCACAAGTCTTGTTGAGAAAACAATTGATAAAAAGATCTTCTTTTGTCTCTTCGACAATCATAAAAGTTTGTCAAGCATGATTTATAGTTGCAAACCATGATCGTCGAACACTTAAGAACTCTTTTAGTCAATTAGTTTTAAAAGTAAGATAGAAAACCATCAATTAATGCCAGAAAAGTGATTTCATTCTCTCTTCTAACTTTTAGCTATCAATCTCATTGATACTCTAAAATGTCTAACGGATGAATCACTGGGAAAATCAATTAGCACATACTCATTCCACTTTTGGAAGTCTGCATACTTGAACTTCAGAAAAGATGCAGAAAGAAATGTCAAATGTTTGGAAAACATTTAATATATTGCCATGTGCAACAAGTCTTCGGTTATATGTAGGTATGCCGACCATCACCTCAAAGATGGCCGATGCAGATAATTCGATTCCTGAATTAAGTAGCTAATATGGAATTGACAAAGATGACGAATCGCTAACAACGACCATAAGTCCTGAATATCAAAGGGGATTCATGGGCCAAGCGACACATCTTTGACGGCCATCACCCTTCGGTGCTCTCATAATGACCCGAAGAAGTGAAGATGTTCCGCTCCCGAGAGTTGGAGGAGATCAAAAAGAACACGGCCATCTTCTTATCATCCAACTCCTTCTAAATCCTTGACATGACTCCTCATCTAATGTCTAGGATTAGGACCTATAGGACACAAATTTGTAACATGTATTTCTTTCGTAAATTGAATCATTATGTATCTTTCTCATGTAATCAGTTCGGTCAAAAATCCAGTTGTATTGTTCTTGTAATCACGATCCTTGCAACACACCGTGTAAAACTACTTGGATTATTGAATACAAGCTCTGCAACTTTTCTCATGCTTATCTACTTGTCTCGCATTCCTTTGATAGCATGAACTAATGTGTTAAGTGTGTTGATCAAACTTATTATTCTTTATTATCTCCATTTTATTCTGGTGATTAAAAGAATTGTTCTTAATGAAATGATCACTCTACCGAGACACAAACTCTGTGACATCCCATCGCAAACCATTCTTGAACAATCGCTACATCAAGTTATGGTCTTCTACTACGCTTAACTTTCATCCTTAGACACCATGATAATTGCCTTTCGAATTTAATCTTTTCACAATGAGTAAATTCAAGTTACGCAAAACCTATAGTCTCTTAACAAATAGGCAGAGCTTCATGACCTTCATGTCAACCTATCAAGGAATCTGCTATTACTCAATCTCTATCCTTCATGATTAAAAGGTCAAGATTATTAGTAAATCTGCTTTGAACAACGGTGTCGCTAAATCGAACCTTTCAAGACAATTCAACAAAGACTTTGTGTTCTTAGTTACGACAACTACAAAATCTTGTGTACCTTATGAGATTGTAGTTATAAAGGCTTGATTAGTTGTTCCCATTATAATGGCTCAACACTAATTGGTATACGATTGAATTCAAAACACTCGCTACACCTTATCATGTGATTCTTTGTCAAAAAGGATGTAGTTAAAAATCTCTAGTAACTCGACCTATCCTCAAGATAGTCGACATTCAAGAATTCTTGGGAAGACTAATATTTTCAAATATTAAGTCCTTCCTCAGAGTGAACAACCGATATGACCCTGCCGTATATAGGCTACGTCTCACTCTTCGAACAATTCGGTCCAGATCTCTTCTTTTGATGTAGATGACCTAGATCCTTGGACGTAAAGAAGAACGGACATCACTGTACACATTCAATATCTCACATACTTGGTCTATTTAATATTCTTACTAAGCTTTATTAATCTTAAATAGATTGATGTCCATTATAAATAGAGTCTATTCAATTGGTATCGTTGTCCTTACCTTAGCCGATATTAATCACACTACCAATAATAGACATAACAATTGATATCGCCAGCTTCCTACTTTAGCAAATACCTAATACAACCTGCCGATAGTGTCTTCATTCATTAAAAGACTCATCAAATCTCTCAAAATTGGTATCGACTTCAAGATTGGTATCGAGACAATCTTAAGACACATTCATCTAAAAACTTCCACATATGTGTCATGTACAATGTGCCATATGGCTTGGTCAAGTTATTTTGTCCCCAATTCGTCCTTAAACAACCAATCTTTGTTCTATTTTTGATTAATTTACTCAAACAATTCGCTTGAAGTAAAATAACACTCATATTATTTCTAGAAGCAGTTGTACCCATTAATACCACAATAAAGGCAATCAAATTAATCGATTATATTTTTAAACTTTCTTTTGAAAATAATATTAATATCTTCTAGGCGCCTATGTACTAGCCATAATTACACTAAGCATGATGACATAATACCAAATCGAGACTATCATTACTATGTCATTAAATGCACTCACTTCTTTAAGCCCCCAAAATGTCTTTTCCCATTCCTCTAATCAAGAAACCCTTTCATCTTCTCAAAAATTCAAAAAGTTGTATAAAATTTGTATCGTCTCCAACAACGGACTTCTGCGTACCTCAAAATTTCTCCACCAATAGAGTCATTTGCATCATGTGTTCACCAAATCGCAGTCCTCCTCATCGACCCATTTCCCACACCGAATGGCGTCATCGTATGATGGTCCTTCTTGCCACTCCTCTTCCTCAAGTGATTCAACGACCTCGTCGAATCTCTCGTCGTGTAAGGAATCGTCTTCGAGACCCCGGGAACAGTGTATCCAATTTCATCCCTTGGATTCCCACAAGAGACATACCGCTACTATCGCCCGCTCCCATCGCCTCAAATGCTCACCTTGAGCAACCTCATCTCGGAGGAGCTTCAACCAACAACGCCCATTCTGCGTCAAATTCGGCGGTCAATGTTCCCTTCGATTAGAATCGCAGACCTTCATCCTTTAACTCTACCTCATTAGGATGACTAGCTAGGTCTATGGTTTATCAAACTAATCCTCTTTTGTTTTATTATGATAAATAGGTAACGTGTTTAATTTTGTGAACATCTGTTTATCTACATTTGCCATTTTCTTTTGAGTTAAGTATTCAAAATTTGTCTGGTACATACTCGTTCATGCTGCGGTTTACTTTCTTGATGAACTTCAATACCTCGTAGGCAGACCTTACATCTCATGTTTTAGATGTATATCTCATGCATCCAACAAAAGTCAGCATAAGACTCAACCATACTTGCCTATTTTGACTTGATATACCTTAAGGAGGAGACTATTTTGAATGCTTTACTACTCACCAATTGGTATCACTAATTAAACAGCTTACCCTATTTGCCACTCCTATTACAAAATAAAGCTTGTCACACTACATTCTTGTAAAATCTTCTTACAAGCAATGGAAACACAATTCCTCACCTCGATATCCTATTACGTGTAAGTCCTATACATGAAAATTGTGCATTATACGCTATCGCACACTAAGAATCTGCAAATATGACGAGGGACTGTATTTACTCGATACGGTCTATATTCTCTGCAGAAGTACATCAAGCTAAATCAATTCAACATTTCTCAAATGACAGTGTCTAACAAAACCAAACTTCCTGCTATCTACCTGTCACAACTCATAATTCATTTGATCACTATCAATCTTTCTTTAACTTGTGACCATTAAGGAGGAGAGATTGTAATAAGAAAGTAATGGCCCCAAGTGATTATGAAATTATAATAAGGAAGTAATGGCCCCAAGTGATTATGAAATTATAATAAGGAAGTAATGGCCCCAAGTGATTATGAAGGAAGTTAGGCCTCAAGAAATTATAGTAGGATTAACACTATTGAGAACAATATTCATTAAGGAGGAGAGATTGTGAAGTTGTAATGCCCCCCCCCCCCAAAGTGTGAACTATTAAGGAGGAGAGATAGACAACTTGTAAGGAGGAGAGATAGACAACTTGTAAGATTGTGTATCTACCCACACAGCAAAATACTATATGCCTATTATAATACGACTAGATGAAGATGCTTAATCAATTCGATTAAGAACTAGATAACAAGTTACTTATACTTTCTACTTCTTGCTTGAGCAACATTCTTCAGATCATCCGATGCAAGAAACACACTCTTAAGGCAATATTATCATTTGCCTAACAATCATTTCATTATTGCTTTGTATTTTTCTTTCATTTATTGAGTCCGTAAATACTTAGCAAATAGGTGACTATACATACGCTATCGCTTGTAAGTTCAACCTAGGGCATGCCTTGATATAAACGAATATTCAGTAGTGGCATGTTATTACTAAGGATTGAACAAGCGCTTTAAAGAGCTATATGTATAAGTCAATTGTAGTAATGGTCCCAAGCAAATAGGAGGAGATTGTTAGGAATATGCCGTAAATCTGATATATATGTATGCATATTCCAACACGGTGATTTGCTTGTTCCCATTACAACGCATGTTTCACAAGTGGCTAAAAGGTGCACGTACGGTTAGCGTGGCAACTTGTTGAAACAATGCATAGGTCACTAGACTAGGAAGTCTTTGTACATATCAGAGTCTTTGTCCTACCGAATGATGACAAACCTTCATATGAATCAAGCTCTTCAAATTGCCGGTGACGTGATCATCGGCAGATGTCTCACTAGCGAGACATTTCCCTTCGGCTATGATTGCCTAAATAGCCATCTCTACATCGGCGGTTCTATATCGGCGATTCTCGTATCCGCCAAAGCACTTCATCGAGCAAGCTGCGAGAAGCTATTTATTCAAGAGGAACATCGTGACCATCGCGGTTTCTACATCGCGGTTCTATAATGGCGGATCTCGAATCGGCCAAATCCTCATCGAACAAGCTAGAAAGCGTAAGATCACGAGATACATCGGTCGTTACTCAACGCACTTCAAGCCAAAATAGATCCGTTACAAGATCTGTCGACAAATCCAAGATACGCATCGATGTCGCGCCTTCACGTTTATCCAATGGACATTTCCTCTTCGAGCGGTGTTCGCGGTCTTCAAAGCTTCATTTCGAGAAAAGGCCAAGCACGGGGCGTTGCACTCCGTCAAAGCTATGATACGTCCAAATCAATCGACGCATCCAGGCTAAGCTCGACACGTCCAACTATGTCCGGCTGTGTCACGGACTATCTTCAAGACTTAAACCTAGCGAAGGTCTTTGCCCAACAAATCCAAAGATGTACTCGCTACATTATGAGATTCAGATCACCAACGGGCATAAACCTATTCAATACACCAACGGTCACCTCTTCTTCTCCGGCTATATAAGAAGACTCTCATCCTCATTTCCAAAAAGCACAAGAGAGAGCACAAGCACTAGAACACACAAGCGTATGCTTATGCTTGAGAAAGGTTGTGGTATTGATCTTCATTTCTTCAATCCGAACCACTCCTTTAGAGTGAGAAATCACAAGTGTAAGAACAAACACTTTGTGAGAGAGAGAAAGAAAATCAAAAGGCGAGAAGCTCGCTTGATCAACAACCTTGTTGTTGATTTGAGTTCTTCTTCCTTCGAAGAACTCGGTCTCTTGATGGCCTCAACTTCATCATCCGGTAAAGAGACCAAGTATCTTACGGATCGTTGAAGCGGATCAAGCTTGAAGATGTCCGATGAAGAGCCGAACTTACATGTCAGTTGCATTCATATCGGCGGACTTATACTACATTATAAGGTGTCGATTGTGCAATAAGGTGTCATCATTTTTGGTCGAGTGCTTAGCACTCGGTTGTTCAAATACTTGCTATTTGAACAACTCCTAATATTCTCTTCTCACAACAAATATATCGAGTTGAAACTACGGGAAGATGTCTTAATAAATATTAAGTACATCTTCTAATGTATTTTCGATATATTTGATTTCGCTTTCTTCATTTCTCCTTCTTTTTCCTAAGGAGATTGCTAGGTTAGAGAGTCTAGGTTGATGTACTAAGCATGTTTGCCTGTGAGCAAACCTCTGCTGAATTTTAATATAATATATATGTTTGTTACATTCAGCCTTGATTTCTCTTTCTTGTGTAATTTGCTTTATCATGTGCAATCTGTTTAAGGAAAGTAAATGATGCATCTAATACGATTATAGTCAACTGTTAAGTTCTCTTTCATATCAAATCTTTATAGTTACTTTAATCTAAATTGTTAAACTTATCTTTGTTTATTCTTCATTGCTCAAACTCATTCTCATCAGCTAAGTTTAACAAACTTCTTCCATCTGCACATTCTACGTCTGCTGATCTAGGACGTCCGATGTCTCTATCTTCGGCTAAGCAGTCAGAATGAGGAAGATGACCTATGTGTAGTAATCATTTCATCTACTCTTCAATTTAAATGTTAAAATTGGATGAAATTTTTATTACACAAAGTATAGGCTATTCACCCCCCCCCCTCTAGCCTATACACTGAGCAACCCTCGGACCTAACACACACACGTGGTCTCCTTAATTATGAAAACCTATACAACTTCGTTAGAGTCATTATTTGTTTCTAATGAGTTCGAATCGAAGAACGACCGATTATACTCTAACCTCAACAAGTGATACCATTACTATGTGTACCAACCAAGACAAAACAAGTCTCTCAACATCTAAACAAGTCATCCACAAAATTTCATGGTTCACATATCATTACATTCCCAAACATGTTGATTTCAACATATAAACACCATTTTAGCCTTGTATACTTGTGATATTTGCCTTAAAACTATTTGGGTTGACTTTGGTGGCACAAAATGACTTTGTACTCAGTAATTTTCATACTGGAGACAAAGCGATCGCCTTGTTTTTAGCAAAGGGATCGCCTTGTTTCCAGAAAGTGGTGTCTGAAAATTGGGTACAAAGCGATCACTTTGTTTTTGGAGAAGCGATCGCTTTGGGAGAAGCGATCGCTTTGGGCCGTAACGAAGTGATCGCTCTGTAGGCCGATTCAAAAATTCTGTTTTCTGAAAATTACTTTTTCACCCTTAAACTTTACCACTTGTGTGGCTCTCCTTGAACCACGTCACTACCCCTCCCTAATCTGAATTTTAGCTCACTTAAGTGAGGAGAGAGACTCTATTCTCTCCATATTTCCCCCCATTTCCTCCATTGAAGCCCTGGTGAGTGTGTGTAAGAGTTTTAGTGAGACTAGTGTGTGTGTGTGTGAGTTCCCGGAGATCCAACCACCCGATTGACGATCCGAGACCGTCATTGTGTTGGTGTTGAGCAAGGGAGCAACTTGGGTGGCTTTGATTTCATTTTCTTTGTCTTGATAATTGATTTTAAGTAAGTTACTAAACCCCCCTTTTTATGCTTTAAGCTTTATAGTATGCTAGTTCATCTTTGATCTTGTATGACTTTCTATGAATGGTGTTTTCATGTACAAATCTCTAGGTTGAGATGGGTACATTGTACTTGTGATATATTTATGGGTTGAGTGATTTTTGATGAGCTAGGGTTTGAATATAAATCTTAGGATTTGAAAGAATAGAGAAATTGAGACTTAAAATTGGGAAATCTTGCATTTAGTATTGAAACCCTAATTTTGTTGACTTTAGAAATGACTCCGAGAAATTTATTTTAGGGAAGATCATGATCTCCCGAGCAATATGTTAAATTACTACGAGGTTTAGAGTTCGTTTGATCGAGATTCTAGTCCTTCGTCTTTTGTTACCATTTAAGTAGAGACTTGTGAATGGCTCTAATGTGTTGATTAGAATTCTTGCAAATATGTGTTGAATGATGATTGGTGGTAGTATAGAATAATCTACTTGTCATTTGTCAAGTTCACTACTTTTGAACTTGATGGTTATTTGCATTAGATGAATAAGCACATCTATTTGTGCATTGTGTAAGTCCAGCTGGCGTAATTGGTTGAGTAAGGTGGGACGACCTATGGTCTTCACAAATTAACGTTTGTGATCGCTATAAGTCGTCGTACCGGAGTTTCACACACCCCTCTTCTGTTGGCCACAGTTGAGAAGTAGCCCCACTAATGCGTCCCACATCCGTTGCGGAGTGTCTCCTGGGCTGGTTAATAAGGTAGGGTTCAGTCCTTCCTCTTTGAGCCCGCTTTTAGGGTGAAGTTAGGGGTCCTCATCCTTATCACCCACTGTTGTAGCAATACGCATGGCTTTGGTTTCCTAGATTGAACTCGATGGTATTAATCGGAGACGTCGATACTACACACACGAGTATCGAGGCACATTTGGTTATTTTGTGTATTGCAGGAGCAACGCAACGAATGGACAAAGAGATATCATATCCTTTATAATGTGGTTTTTATGAGTACTTATGTGAACATCAAAGTGCTACGTGTAATGCATATGAATTGTAAATCAATGATGATGTTACATGTTTGATTGTGATATATACAAATGTATTACCATGTTATGATTACCAGTTGAGCATTATGCCATGACATATAGTTGCATTTAGTAACTTATTGAGTTTCGACTCACCCCGTTTGTTGTTTAATTGTTTTCCTTAGATCCGAGCCAGGCAGGAAGTTCTCGGTGAGGCCGGATAGTTTTACCGTTTAGCTCGCAGGTGGTCTTTTGCTTCGTAAACCCTGGAGCCTTTTTGTTGTTAGTGTTAGCAATTCTTTTGGTGAGGACGATTGGTTAAGTAAAGTCATGTAGACTTTACTTTGGGTAGTATTGATACATTATTTGTACTAATTATTTTTTTGGGTAGTCGACACGTGTATGTCGAGCTCATATACTCTGTTTCATATTTAACTCAGTTATTTTTCCCAAGCATGTTGTAGCTTGTGGTTTATGCACAGTTGTTCCGGCATGTTGTGGCCGAGGTAGTTAATGTTGTGAATGATTTTCTACAAAACTTATACTTGTGTTTTATTAGTTGGGTTCCGGCTGTAACGTCGCCGATGATTGATTTTATTTTATCAAGTTTTTATTATTACGGTTTTGTGGTAAGCACGGGTTGTTGCGCCACGTGCTTTTATTAATTGTCACTGTCATTTGCTTGTTGTTTTGGCGCGTCGACCTTAGGATTTCGTATTGGAATTCGGGTCGGGGCGTCACAGTTGGTATAAGAGTGAGGTTTGCTGTCGCCAGGATAGGTTCCTTGGCTTAGGTGGGTATGGTTTATTGTTGAGAATCTTAACGTCGAGTGATGTGTGTAGGTTAAAATGGTGGAAACTAGGAACGGAGCGAGTACCAGTAGGGCTGGTGCAAATGCTGGAGAGGGTGATGAGGGAGCGGGGAATGTTAACCGTCCTCGTAATGATCCCCCTGAACAGAACCAGAATGACCGGAATGAGGAATGGCAAATATGTATCGGAGAATGCTTGAACTAATGAATGAAATGACGCAGCGGATGAACAGAGGGGCAGCACCACAGCCCGAGGTAGAAACACCACAACCGGAGGTGGAGGCACCACAACCGAAAGTGATAGTGCTAGAACCGGAAGTAAGGCAAAGGAACAACACAACCACTCTTGAGAAATTTCTGAAGATGAAACCCCAAACTTTTTGGGAGAACCCGATGCTACTAAGGCAGAACTGTGCATTGAACACATAGTGAAGATATTTGCAGCTTTGGGTTGCAATGATGGTGAGAAGGTTACCTTGGCAGTTTTCAAGTGCTACAAGAGAGCTGGGATTTGCAGGGAGTACCCCATACTTGGCCTAATTTCTTGAGAGAGTTCAAGGCCCAGTATATTCCAGCTGTGGTTCGGGAAAAGAGGGAGCGAGAGTTTTATGATCTTGAACAGGGTAACATGTCTGTGGCTCAGTATTCAGCTAAGTTCACAGAGTTGGCACGTTACTGTACCCATTTGGTTCCAAATGAGGCTAGGAAGACTCAAAAATTTATCAAGGGTTTGAAGACTGAATACAGGAAACAACTATTATCGTTACAGCTTGCAGACTATCGCAGTGCCGTGGACCAAGCATATGGGATAGAGAGTGACATTGAAGAGCATAAGGGAAGGACGAATGTGGGTTCCCAATAATCTTCGCAATTTCATGGGCAAGGACAAGGTGCAGGGAATAGGGGTAACTACAACAACAACAACAACTATCGTAGAGGAAATCAGAACAGAGCACCATCGGACGGACAATCTAGACAACAATTAGGCGGACGAGGGAATAATTTTTCTTCTTCTCAGGGACAACGAGGTTCTCCATTGACATGTAACTACTGTAGGAGGCCTGGGCATTCGGAGGAAACATGCTATAGCAAGGGTGGTAATAGGTCGGGCCAATGCTATTATTGTAAGGAGGTTGGTCACGTGAAGAGGGATTGCCCTAAGCTGAAGGGTAGCCAGTCAGGGAGCCTGAGTCAACCGTCTAGTGGTACAAAGAGAGATAGCGACGGTAGGCCCAAAGTTCAGGGTTGTGTTTTTGCGCTTGACCAACAGGGAGTGCCAGAGTCTACGTCTGTGATAGGAGGTAGTCTTTTTGTTTTTGGTAGTAGAGCACGAGTTCTTATAGATCCTGGCTCATCGCATTCATATGTTGCATCTCATTTTGTGAAAAACTTATGTGTATTGCCCCAATCATTACCTTTTGTGCTTGAGGTGTCTACCCCGTTGGGGGAGCATATGTTGGCTTCGGAGGTATACCGAGCTTGTGATATATTGATAGGTGATCACACTTTGCATGCTGATTTGGTTGTGCTACCCATACGTTATTTTGATGGGATACTTAGCATGGATTGGTTGTGTGTTTATCATGCTTTAGTAGATTGCCATAGTAAGAAAGTTACTTTTGCTATGTCGGGTGTTCCCTAGTTTGTATTTGTGGGTGATGTTGTCAAGAGTAATATACATGTTATTTCTTCTTTGAGGGCTAGAAAGTTATTATCACGTGGGTGTATGGGTTATTTGGCTTGTGTGGTTAACAAGAATATTACTACTGTTGTATTTAGTTTAGATTTGCTTGAATCCATAACCTAAGTCTAAGACAAGGTGACTAATGGGCCTGTGTGTCTGTTAGTGTGGCAACTTGTACTTAGGCATAGCTTGAATAGCTTAGGGTTGCTTATTGTAAATGTCTTGAAGAAGATAGCCTATAGAGACATCGGACGTCCTCTGCACAATAGGCAAATTTTGAATCAGAAATCTTCTTTTGGATATCGGACAAGCTCGCATCAACCAAGCTTCATCAGCAATGTTGAAGACCCAAGAACGTCCGATAGAGATCTGCCGAAGACATGTCCTATTTTGAAGACTTCATTAATCGCGATGCAACGTTAACCTGCAAATTACATTTAATGAAGGTTTCCATTCTTGGCATACACTCAGAAAAGGACACTCCTCCTGCAAGCGCAGACCGCCTATTTTTAGCAAAGTGTCAGGAGACAGACTGCAAGTTGCAGGATAGCCTATCAGGAGTCAACAACCAGATTAGAGCATTAAATGCTCTTAGATTTGAATTAAGAAGATCACCAACGGCTCCAAGCTTCCTCCTGCATATAAAAGGAGACTTCATTGCTGCATTCAACACTCTTCAACAACTTCAACTACTGAATCTCCATCTTCATCAAGTTCTTAAAAGCTTAAACGTCCTATCTGTACTTATTCATTGAAGAGCTTCACACTTAGACGTCTAGTCCATTAAAAGCTCCTCATTGATTGCAACACCTAGCTTTCATAGCTCACGAGAATTGTATCATATAGATATCAATTCTCCCACACAAACACTTGGTCAACAAAATTTTTGTACACAATCCATTAGAGATTTAGTTTGTAAAATATCTAGTGGAAAAACTTAGTACACGATTTTCAAATCCAAAGTTGACCACTTTGGTTGTGGACGTAGCACTTATTTATAAGTGTGAACCATATTAAATACTCTGTCTACCTGTGTGTGATTGTGAATTGTTTGTGTTGCTTTAAATTTCCAGATTTCCAAACTGTTGAGAACTGCTGATCTTGTCCTGTAAAGATCAGCCATTCCAACTTGTCCTATACTTCACAAGACTTCCGCCTGCAAAACTTTTTGTAACTTAAGTGAAGTAACATTTTTGAAGCAATTTCAAAAATTGGACATAGGCTATTCAACCCCCCCTTCTAGCCTATCTTGAGCAACCTTAGACCTAACAACTACACCGAAGTTAGAGGAAGTTACGGTAGTTTGTGAATTTCCTGATGTGTTTTCAACTGATTATGATATGCTTCCTGATAGGGAAGTAGAGTTTTGTATTGAGTTATTACCAGGAACTGATCCTATTTCTAAGGCTCCTTATAGGATGGCACCCGCAGAATTGAAAGAATTGAAAGAGCAGTTGCAGGAACTTCTTGATAGGGAATTCATTAGACCAAGTGTATCACCTTGGGGTGCACCAGTTTTATTTGTAAGGAAGAAAGATGGTACTTTGAGGTTGTGTATAGATTACAGACAGTTGAATCAGGTAACAATCAAGAACAAGTATCCGTTACCTCACATCGATGACTTATTCGATCAGTTGCAAGGATCAGTTGTGTACTCCAAGTTAGACTTGAGGAGTGGGTAGTATCAATTGAAAGTTCGAGCGGAAGACATTCCCAAAACTGCTTTTCGCACGAGGTAAGGGCATTATGAGTTTGTAGTAATGCCGTTTGGGTTAACAAATGCACCGGCGGTATTTATGAATTTGATGAATCGTGTGTTTCATCAATATTTGGATTGTTTCGTAGTGGTCTTTATTGACGATATACTTGTTTACTCTAAGTCACGGGAAGAACATGAGTAGCACCTGAGGGTAGTATTATCAGTTCTTCGGGAGAAACTGTTATTTCCAAAGTTCAGCAAGTGTGCTTTCTGGTTAGAGGAAGTATCATTTTTGGGTCATGTGGTTTCGAAGGATGGGATAGCAGTTGATCTGTCCAAAGTGGAAGCAGTGACAAAATGGAAAACGCCGAGTACAGTTACCGAGGTTCGTAGTTTCTTGGGATTGGCGGGATACTTCGAAGATTCAATGAGGGATTTTCTAAGATTGCAACACCTCTAACGAATTTGACAAAGAAAACAACACCGTTTGTGTGGAATGAGAAATGTGAGACTAGTTTTCAAGAATTGAAGAGACGCTTGACGACATCTCCCATTTTAACGTTGCCTAGTGGAGGTGACAACTTCGTGGTTTACAGTTATGCTTCGAAGGAAGGTTTAGGTTGTGTGCTTATGTAGAATGGAAAGGTTATTGCTTATGCTTCAAAGAAATTGACAGCTTCTGAACAGAATTATCCTACTCACGATTTAGAATTGGTTGCGATTATGTTTGCGTTACATAAGTGGAAACATTATCTATACGGAGCAAAGTTTGAGGTCTTCACGGATCATAAGAGTTTGAAATACCTCTTCTCACAAAAGGAGTTGAACATGAGACAGCGTAGGTGGATGGAGAAATTGAAAGACCATGATTGTACGATCCTTTATCATCCAGGGAAAGCAAATATAGTGGCGGATGCATTGAGTAGAAAGACATACGTTTCTTGCTTAATGGTTCGGGAGTGGAAGATGTTAGAGGATTTGCAAGATTGGAATCCTTTTGAGACAGGACGTGGAGTAATCTTTGCGAATATTCAAGCTACACCAGTTTTGTTTCAACAGATTAAAGAGGCCCAGGTTGGTGACCCAGAAATTGTTAAGATAATTGGTGAATTGAGCGAGGGAAAAACACCCGACTTTGCGATGAACAGTGATAGAATTCTTACATTTCGGGGAAGGGTTTGCGTTCCTTCGAATGATGTGGTGAAACGACAAGTTCTTGATGAGGCTCACAAGGCAAAGTATACTATACATCCGGGGAGTACCAAAATGTATAGGGATTTGAAGAAACAATTTTGGTGGAGTGGAATGAAACGAGAAATTGCAGAGTATGTTTCTAGATGTTTGACTTGTCAGCAGGTAAAGGCCGAGCATCAGAGGCCAGCGGGTTTGTTGCAACCACTTGAGATTCCAGAATGGAAGTGGGAGCATATCACGATGGATTTTGTGACAGGGTTGCCACGTACTCGTCGAGGTTTCGACGCAGTTTGGGTTGTTGTTGATAGGTTGACTAAATCAGCACACTTTATTCCTATTGCGATAACGTATTCTTTGAGTCAGTTGGCGGCACTGTATATTCAGGAGATAGTAAGGTTACATGGGCTTCCGGTGAGTATTGTATCATACCGAGATTTGAGGTTTACGTCGAGGTTTTGGCAGGCATTACAGGAAGCTATGGGAACGAAATTGAACTTTAGCACAGCTTTTCACCCCCAATCAGATGGACAATCGGAGAGATTGATTCAGGTACTTAAGGATATGTTGCGTGCGTGCACGGTAGACTTTAAAGGAAGTTGGGATACTCATTTGCCTTTAGCGGAGTTTGCCTACAACAATAGTTTTCAAGCAAGTATTGAGATGGCACCGTACGAGGCTTTGTATGGGCGGAAGTGTAGATCACCAATTTTTGTTGGGATGAGGTCGGTGAAGCAAAAATTTGGGGTTCGGAGTTGGTACAACAGTCGGTTGAAAGTGTGAAGGTTATTCGGGATAGACTACTTACTGCACAGAGTCGACAGAAAAGCTATGCCGATAATCGGAGACGAGATCTCGAGTTTCAGGTAGGAGATTATGTTTTCCTTAAGGTATCGCCACATAGGGGTACTAAGAGGTTTGACAAGAAAGGGAAGTTATCACCAAGATACATTGGTCCTTTTGAAATCCTTGAGAAGGTCGGAACATTAGCGTATAGAATTGTGTTACCGCCTTCGTTGTCAGAAATTCATAATGTGTTTCACGTGTCTATGCTTCGAAAATACATGAAGGATGACTCACATATATTGGAGTATGAGGAAATTACTTTTGAACCCGACTTGTCATATGTCGAGCAACTGGTGAAAATTCTTGACACTAAGGAACAAACCTTGCGAACCAAGCGGATTCCACTCGTTAAAGTTCTTTGGAGGAATCACGACATTGAGGAAGCTACGTGGGAGACCGAGGTTGATATGCGTGAGAAATACCCTCATCTTTTGATAAACTTGGTAAGTGAATTCAGGGACTAAATTCTTTTAAGGAGGAGAGGATGTGACACCCTAGCTTACCTAAATGTGTTATTAGCATGAGTAGAGATGCCATGATAGTATAGGAACTATGGTTGTGTAGTTTGTTGAGTATTTTAGCCTTGTATACTTGTGATATTTGCCTTAAAACTATTTGGGTTGACTTTGGTGGCACAAAATGACTTTGTACACAGTAATTTTCATACTGGAGACAAAGCGATCGAGGCGTTTTTAGCAAAGCGATCGCCTTGTTTCTAGAAAATGGTGTCTAAAAATTGGGTACAAAGCGATCGCTTTGGGCCGTAACGAAGCGATCGCTCTGTAGGCTGATTCAAAAATTCTGTTTTCTGAAAATTACTTTTTCACCCTTAAACTTTACCACTTGTGTGGCTCTCCTTGAGCCACGTCACTACCCCTTCCTAATATGAATTTTGGCTCACTTAAGTGAGGAGAGAGACTCTATTCTCTCCATATTTCCCCCCATTTCCTCCATTGAAGCCCTAGTGAGTGTGTGTGAGAGTTTTGGTGAGACTAGTGTGTGTGTGTGAGTTCCCGGAGATCCAACCACCCGATTGACGATCCGAGACCGTCATTGTGTTGGTGTTGAGCAAGGGAGCAACTTGGGTGGCTTTGATTTCATTTTCTTTGTCTTGATAATCGATTTTAAGTAAGTTACTAAACCCCCCTTTTTATGCTTTAAGCTTTATAGTATGCTAGTTCATCTTTGATCTTGTATGACTTGCTATGAATGGTGTTTTCATGTACAAATCTCTAGGTTGAGATGGGTACATTGTACTTGTGATATATTTATGGGTTGAATGATTTTTGATGAGCTAGGGTTTGAATATAAATCTTAGGATTTCAACAAATAGAGAACTTGAGACTTGAAATTGGGAAATCTTGCATTTAGCATTGAAACCCTAATTTTGTTGACTTTAGAAATGAGTTCGAGAAGTTTATTTTAGGGAAGATCATGATCTCCCGAGCAATATGTTAAATTACTACAAGGTTTAGAGTTCGTTTGATCGAGATTCTAGTCCTCCGTCTTTT
Source organism: Platycodon grandiflorus (assembly GCA_016624345.1). Classification (NCBI taxonomy): domain Eukaryota; kingdom Viridiplantae; phylum Streptophyta; class Magnoliopsida; order Asterales; family Campanulaceae; genus Platycodon; species Platycodon grandiflorus. Next base: position 27,937,790 of record CM028363.1, read on the forward strand.
GTTACCATTTAAGTAGAGACTTGTGAATGGCTCTAATGTGTTGATTAGAATTCTTGCAAATATGTGTTGAATGATGATTGGTGGTAGTATAGAATAATCTACTTGTCATTTGTCAAGTTCACTACTTTTGAACTTGATGGTTATTTGCATTAGATGAATAAGGACATCTATTTGTGCATTGTGTAAGTCTAGCTGGCGTCGTTGGTTGAGAAAGGTGGGACGACCTATGGTCTTCACAAATTAACGTTTATGATCGCTATAAGTCGTCGTACCGGAGTTTTACACACCCCTCTTCTGTTGGCCACAGTTTAGAAGTAGTCCCACTGTTGTAGCAATACGCATGGCTTTGGTTTCCTAGATTGAACTCGATGGTATTAATCGGGGACGTCGATACTACACACACGAGTATCGAGGCACATTTGGTTATTTTGTGTATTGCAGGAGCAACGCAACGAATGGACAAAGAGATATCATATCCTTTATAATGTGGTTTATTACGAGTACTTATGTGAACATCAAAGTGCTACATGTAATGCATATGAATTGTAAATCAATGATGATGTTACATGTTTGATTGTGATATATACAAATGTATTATCATGTTATGATTACTAGTTGAGCATTATGCCATGACATATAGTTGCATTTAGTAACTTATTGAGTTTCGACTCACCCCGTTTGTTGTTTAATTGTTTTCCTTAGATCCGAGCCAGGCAGAAAGTTCGCGGTGAGGCCGGATAGTTTTACCGTTTAGCTCGCAGGTGGTCTTTTGCTTCGTAAACCCTAGAGCCGTTTTGTTGTTAGTGTTAGCAATTCTTTTGGTGACGACGATTGGTTAAGTAAAGTCATGTAGACTTTACTTTGGGTAGTATTGATACATTATTTGTACTTATTATTTTTTTGGGTAGCCGACACGTGTATGTCGAGCTCATATACTCTGTTTCATATTTAACTCAGTTATTTTTCCCAAGCATGTTGTAGCTTGTGGTTTATACACAGTTGTTCCGGCATGTTGTGGCCGAGGTAGTTAATTGTTAGGTCCAGGGTGAAGAGCTCAGTGTATAGGCTAGAGGGGGTGAATAGCCTATACATAGTATATTAAAAATTTCATCCTATTTTAACATTTAAGTTGAAGGATAGATGAAATGATTAATAAAACTAGGTCATCTTCCTAGTTCTAACTGCTTAGCCGATGTTTGTTATATCGGACAACTTTGATCAGCAGATTTGTAGAACATGCCGATGGAAGACGTTGCTAAACTTAGCTAATGAGTAAGAGTTTGAGCAACAAAAGAATAAACAGCTTAAGTATAACAGACAAGATTAAAGTAACTGTAAAAGTTTGATTATAAATGAAGCGTAACAGTTAACTAAAATCTATATTAGATGCATCAATTGCTTTCCACAACCAGATTGCACAAGATAAAAGAAATTATACAGGAAAGAGAAATAAAGGCTGAATGTATCATAATGTATATTGTATTAAAATTCAGCAGAGGTTTGCTCAAAAACAAACATGCTTAGTACATCAACCTAGACTCTCTAACCTAGCAATCTCCCCGGAGGTAAAAGAAAAGTCAAATGGGACACCCGGAAGACTCATATAAGAACTCTAACCTTAGCAGTTCCTAATACCCTTGGAGGTTGGGCAATAGAAGTGCTAGTGTTAGAGAGGTGTGAGAAGAGAATATTAGGCGTTGTTCAAATAGCAAGTATTTGAACAACTGAGTGCCAAGCACTCGGCCAAAAGTGATGACAATTTATTGCACAATTGACACGGCTTATAATGTAGTATAAGTCTGCCGATATGAATGCAATCTGGATTATTAAGCTCTAGCTCTTCATCGGACATCTTCAAGCTTGGTCAGGCTTCAACGAACTGTAGGATGCTTGGTCTCTTGTTGAAGAATGGAGGTGCAGCCACTGAAGAGACTAAGTTCTTCGAAGGAAGAAAGAACTCAAATCAAAAACAAAGTTTTTGATCAAGCAGAGCTTTACAGCCTTTTGGAATTCTGTTTTTCTCTCACACAAAGTGTTTGTTCTTACACTTGTGTTTTCTCACTCCGTTGGTGTGGTTTTGGATTGAGTAAATGAAGAACAATACCACAACCTCTCATATGCGTAAGCATACACACCTTCTGGCCTTTTTGAGATGAGAATGAGAGTCTTCTTATATAGGCTGGAGAAGAAGAGGTGTTCGTTGGTGCATTGAATAAGTTTTTGCCTGTTGGTGATCTGAATCTCATAATGCATCAGAGTACATTTTTGGATCTGTTGGGCAAAGACCTTCAGTTAGGCTTTTGTCTTGAAGCTGGTCCGTAAAATAGGCTGGACTGATTTGGACGTGTCATGCTTTGCCTGGGGTGCAGCTGACTGATTTGGACGTATCATGCTTTGACTGGAGTGCAGCGCACTGTGCTTTGTCTTTTGTGGAAATGAAGCCTTGAAGACTGCAACCAATACACAGAAGAGGAAATGTCTACTGAGTAAACATGAAGGCGCAGACATCGATGCGTATCCTGGGCTTGTCAGAAAGATCTTGTAACGGATCTATTTTGACTTGTAGCGTGTTGAGTGACGACCGATGTTCCTTGTGAACACTCAGCTTCTCTGCAGTTGTTCTGATGAAAGACTTGGCCGATACTGGGATCTGCCTATGTAGAACTGCTGATGTAGAGATAGTGGATGATCATGATGTTCCTCTTGAATAATCAGCTTCTCTGCAGTTATTCTGATGAAGGGCTTTGGCGGATACTGGGATCTGCCTATATAGAACTGCTGATGTAGAGATGGCTAATAAGCAATCATAGCTAAAGGAAATGTCTGCTGGTGAGACATTACCGATGGTCACGTCTGCTGGCGATTGAAGAGCTAATCCATATGAAAGTTGTCATCATTCTGGTAGGACAAAGACTCGGATATGTACAGAGACTTCCTAGTCTAATGACCTATGCATTGTTTCGACAAGCTGCCACACTAACCGGTACGCAGCCCTTTTAGCCACTTGTGAAACATGCGTTGTAATGGGAACAAGCAAATCACTGTGTTGGAATATGCATACATATATATCAGCTGATTTACAGGCATATTCCTAACAATCTCCTCCTATTTGCTTGGGGCCATTACTACAATTGACTTATACATACAGCTCTTAAAGCAGTTGTTCAATCCTTAGTAATAACATGCTACTAATGAATATTCATTTTATATCAAGGCATGCCCTAGGTTGAACTTACAAGCGATAGCGTATGTATAGTCACCTATTGCTAAGTATTTTACAGACTCAATAAATGAAAGAACAAATACACAGCAATAACCGAAACGTTTTTAGGCAATTATGAGATATAATTGATAACACTGCCTTGAGAATATTTTTCTTGCATCTGATGATTTTAAAAGTTGTGATAGGTAGAGTAGTATAATAGTCAGCGTACTATAATAGTCATATAGTATACTACTTCGCTGTATGTGCAATTTTACAGTCTCACATCCTTACTAATTTTCTTTTCATCTATAATCTCTTCCTCTTACAGTCTCTCAGTCTCTCAGTCTCTCCTCCTTGATGTTTTTCTCAATCTCTTCTCCTTAATGGTCACAAGCTGGATAAGAAGCCTTCTATAGAGTTTTCTCAATAACCATTCTTTTTGTTTTTCTGTATGTATAATAGAGTTTTCTCAATAACCATTCTTCCTTCTATAGAGTTTTCTCAATAACCATTCTTTTTGTTTTTCTGTATGTATAATAGAGTTTTCTCAATAACCATTCTTTTTGTTTTTCTGTATGTATAATGGAGTTTTCTCAATAACCATTCTTTTTGTTTTTCTGTATGTATAATGGAGTTTTCTCAATAACCATTCTTTTTGTTTTTCTATATGTATAATGTCAATCTTATTACAGAAACTCTCCTCCTTAATGGTCACAAGCTAGATATTGAGTGAAGGTGACAAAGTAAAAGATGTAATGTTAGAAACTAAATCTTTCTTGGATGGATAAAAGAATCTCGTCACTTTAATGGTCCCAAATGGTATAGCTTTTAGGAAGGCACAACCTTATTTCCTCTAAATCTTCACACAAGTAATGTCCCGAGCTTGCTGGTCCACCCCAACACTTATGCTAACTCATAAGGTATGAATTATTGTTATGACAGACACTGGGGATGAAGTTTGTTTCTCTATAGATATGTATATATATATATATATATATATATATTAGAGAAATGGGATCACTAATTTCAATTGAGAATATGGATAATATCGGCAGTCTAAGTATCTTTGTGTGGATCAAAAACCTTTTGATGTTGCAAGTCATTTATCAAATCAAATTAATTTTCAGTCTCAGTGTGTGAATAAGGTATAATTCACAGCTGTCATGTATAAGAAATACATATCAAATAGGGAGAGTGAGATATCAAGATGAGAAATTTTGTTCCATTGCTTGTAACGAAGTATTACAAGAATGTAATGGGACAAGTTTTATTCTTTAAAATAGGAGAGGCAGATAAGATAATTGGTTGAGTGGTAGAATATCCAATATAGTCTCCTCCTTTAAGGTGTATCTTTGTTGACTTTTATTAGATGCACGAGATTTACATCTAAAGAAAATGACATACACGACATTTAACACTCTTCAATAAATAGATCGACAGTTAAAGTTTGGATATAGTACCCTTAAGATGACATGCATATGCGAGGATGTTTGAGTTTGTAATAAATTGAGTTTCAGAGGTGAAGGAGTATGTACCGAGATAAATTAAGATATCCACATTGCAAATATAGTAGCAACATAAAGTAGCAAATGTATCTGAACAAAAGCATATTACAAATATAACATGGATAAGTCAAAAGAGATGGCAGAAACATAGTTAGACATTTTGATGAAATAAGGTTGATGATGAAGATATTTAGTCTTAGTTGTTGGGATCATAAATTGCTGGATTTGGAGCGGTGTATGCGTTTGTTGGCTGATGCTCCTCCTGTCTCGGAGATTGCTCGAGATGAGCATTTGAGGTGACAAGGAGAGAGGTTGTTGCAGTGGTTGTTGTTGCAGAGGTTGAGACAGGATTTGATGAAGGAATACATGGAATGAAATTAGAAACACTGTTCCTTGGATCTAGCAGGCGATTTCTTACTTGTCGACTGATTGTGCGAGGTCGACGGATCACTGGTTGAGGAATAGCTTGACGAGTGGCTAGGAAGATCATCATTCTTCGTCGCATTTCATTATGGGAGATGGACTGATGCACAGAGTTAAGCCGTTTTGGTGAACACATGATGAAGGTTGGAGTATTTTGTAATGACGGATCACCGGTTGCAAAGTTGGACAGGAGGATGAAGAAGCGATGATGAATATATCCAGAGAGCTTTGAATGTAGATTATCATTTTATACATCTTTTCGAAGTTTTGAGAAGATGAAGGGGTTTCTTGATTAAAGGAATATGATTGGACGTTTTGGAGTCTTAAGTAAGTGAATGCATTTTAATGACTTGGTAATGATGTTCTGACTTAGGATTATGTCATCATGATGAGTGTGGTTAAGGCTCAGATATAGGCAGTCTAGGAGAGATGTTTACATATTATTATTTTTAAACGAGAAGTTTAAAATTAAAAAAAATTGTCTGCCTTTATTGAGATATTACAGGGTACAACTGCTGAGTTGAAGATTAAATATCTTGTCCTGAGCCATAGGCCACTGTTGTGTAGGACACACATATGAAGATTAGCTTTGAATAATAGTGTGTTTTAAGATTTGGTTAAATTTTGATCCCAATAAGATTTTATATAGATATTCAATTCGATGGGATTTTAAGGATGTGGTTATCATCAGCAGTGTGTATTTGGTGTCTGCTAAAGTAAGAACTGCTGATAATAGGGTTGTCTGATACCAATTTGAGTTTTGGGGATTTGATGCGTTTGATTGGTTATAAGTTCAATATCCTTATAGATTAAGTGAAAAGTTTTAGCAGATAGTAAAATTTATAAGACGCAAAGATCTGCTAGGAATAATAATTTGTAAGAACATTTCTTAAAGAAAAATCAGACAAGTGATATATTGAATGTGTACCTGAAGTGATGTCCGAGCTTCTTTCATTGCGACAGGTCTTATCATTCCTTAGCATGGGAAGAGTTTTGCTAAAGAGTATTTTTGAGAAGACTTGTTGAAGAGAGTGAGGCATAGACTATATACAGCAGGGGTTATATCAGCCATTCACTCCTGAGGAAGGATTGGTCTTATGGGAGCAACAGCCTTCCTAAGAATCCTAAAATTTCTAGCTATCTTTTGAAGTAGGTCAAGTTATCTACGTTTTTCTCAGCCTTTTGCACAACAGATTGTTTTTGAATTCAGTCTGTTTGTTGATTAGAAGTTAGCCAAGATGATGAATCATCAGGAGAAACTGCTAACCTTGCCTTCTCATTACCAATATCAAGGATCACACTGGATTTGATTGTAGTCATTGCCGCTTGTGTGTAGAATGGGGAAGTATGAGATTCTAGTAATGAACTTGTAATAACTTAAAGGTAAGGAATAGACATAAAAGTCATCCTTTAAGTAACTACTGTCTACCTATGTTTGGACTGCAAGAATGTTAGGTAGATCATTGAATTAATTCATGATGAGATGTTTTAATTCAAGGAAAAAGGCAATTATCAGATAGGGTAAAGCCAAGATTTTAACTTATTGATAACTGATTGATATTCAGTATAGCCGATTTTATAGGACGGTTTGCTGATGGGGTATCAGCAGAGTTTGTGTTTAGGCAGTGTGATCATTTCATTAAGGTTAATTCTTCAATCATTAGAAGAGTATCAGAATTATGAAGAATAGAAATTAAATCAACACAGTTAAAACACAGCAATTCATGCTATCAGAGGAATTCAGACAAGTAGATAGACATGAAGGAAAGTTGCAAAACTTGTATTGAGTAATCCAAATAGTTTTGAACAGTACATAGTGGGGATCAACTGATTACAAGAACAATACAACTGAAATTTTGACTAAACTGCCGATTACAGGATAAAGATACATAATGATTCAATTCAGAGTGAAAATAATATATTACAAAGTAGTGTCCAAGAAGTCCTAATCCTAAGTATTTGATGAGAGGTCATCTGTCACGGATTATGGAGAAGATCAAGATGGCAGTTTCCGTTTTTGATTTCCTCCAACTCTCGGGGGAGGCAGAACACATTCACTTCTTTGGGTCATTATGAAAGCACCGAAGAATGATGGCCACTGAGGATTTACTGCTTTGACCATGAATCCCCTTTGATATGCTTAGGGATTGATGGCGGCGATTAGCAGTTCGTCATCCTCATCAATTCCTTATTAGATACCTAATTCAGTAGAACTAAATTATCTGCATCAGCCATCTTTGAGGTGATGGTCGGCATACTTACATATAACCAGATGACTTGTTGCACATGACAATTTATCAAATGCTTCCCAAACATTTGATAACTCTTTTCTGGGATCTTCTCTGTGAAGTTCATGTATGCAAGCAGAATTCCAATGGATGGATAGATATATGCTAACTGATTTTCACAGTGATTCATCTGAAAACATTTTAGAATATCAATGAGATTGATAACTAAAAGTTAGAGAAAAATTGAAATCACTTTTGCTAGCATTAATTAATAGCTTTCCATCTTGTCTTTCTAAAATAATTGATTAAATATGTTCTTAAGTGTTCTGATAATCAGGGTTTGCAACATACAAGTCATGCTTGTTAGCAAATTTTTATGATTATCGGACAAGACAAAAGAAAATTCTTTCATCAATTATTTTTCACGATAAGATTGAAGAAACATAATTAATGATTTCTGGTACAAGTGAGTTGATAAAATTTTTCTCAAACAAGGTAACTGTGTATTAGAAAGATTTTGAAAATGGTTTTCACAGTTTATGAATGGTTTTGAAAATGCGTCGTTGAGAATATTTTAGATCAGCTCATGTGGAGTAACAGAAATAAAATCAGAACAACTTTGAATGAATATGAAGAAATCATACCTAGTTGTTGAGGAATTGACTTGATCGATTCTTAGGACTTGAACTTAGTAACATTTTGAGAAAATTTTGAATCATTGTTTTGTGTCTAGTGTAATCGGTAGGCAGTTTGTGAGTTTATTCATAGTAGAGATTGGATGAAGAAGGAGCTCTACTTAAACTCAGGGAGGTTAGACTGAAAGGCACTCAATAATATAGCTTTACTGTTGAGTTGTCCTTCTGATCACGCCTTGGCAGGGATAGGCTGTGAAGTCTAGATATTCTCAAGATTCTTGGAAAAGATTTGATAATGAACGTTTTGTCGTTTTCCAAGATTTTAAAAATAGTCTTAACTTTAATCGAAGCAGTCAGACTTCGAAAAGTGTGTCTCCACCTTTAATAGACTTGAGAGAGTAAGTCATTAAAGGGTTTTTACTCCTATAAGTCAGCACATGAAACTGAGCTTATGAAGTGTAAGTTGGCAGATATTGAAATTCAGCCAACTGCAGGGTTTTAAAACATTTTAGATCACCGATATGAAAAGTGCGATAAGTTTTGAAAACCGTTTGCATAAGGCAAGTCATACAAGCAAACAGATACATCAATATAGGCGCAGATGACAGATATTATGCGTATGTCGATAATTTGTATTAACACATCAATTCAAGAGACATGAGTACAAGTCATTTGTGAGCCGAATCGATTGTTTTGTGTATGCGAGAGTGGTCTTCATCAATATCTTGGACTTATCGTAGATTTCTAATAGTAGTATAGAGGTCCAGCGGATAAGGATTTGACCTTGAGTGAGTGAAGGGTATAAGTGATTGATCGGCAATCCTTCATGAGTCGGCTATGTTGATGTCTGCAATGGAGAGTAATGTTGCATGTTTGACCCTTTTGTCATATGAGTTCCTGACTTAAGTACTCATAGAGAAATTGTTAGCAACATTTATGAGCTAAAAATAGCTCCAGAATTCCAATAATACAAATGAGACTTAATAAGCATGACAATTGAATAACTATTCAAAGTACAGCTTATATATGTAACCCAAAATGTCAAGAGATTAGAAACTGGGGTTACTTTCTCATTAAACTCTTTGAACATGTCTGCTCGTAGTTGTTGAAGCACCAGTTCTAATGTTGAGCATAGGTTCTTTGAGTGTATCCTTACTCGGCTGAAGCTTTTCCGTTGAAGAAGAACAGTTTCATCATTGATATCCTCAGAACGAGAGCTAATAATCACAGTGATTTAGAGATGACATGAACATGATTTCCTTTGAGTTACTTATGAAGTTCTTCCTATTACAAAAGCTTTCTCGAAAAAGGTGTTAGATTGAGACAATCGTTAGCCTTATATCAAGATGCCTGTTTTTCAGAAGTATATCAAAGTAATTCATCCATCAAGAGAGAAATGTATACATTTGCTTGAGGATATGTCATGAGTTTTGAAAGTTAGAGAATATTTTAAAAGCGAGCGAACAATATCCTTAGCTAGTCAAACTCTATTTAGCTATGGTACTTCTCTTCAAAATAACAATTGAAGAAGATACTTTCTGTTATATAAAATATTTTCCCATATGGTCATCATAATAATCTGTTCTCACAATATTTTGAAAACAAAATTAATTTTTGATTTGTAAAGACATTTTCAAAATTGCTTCCCGATCTCCAAGTCAAAAGAGTTTTGTTAAAAATACTAATTTTTGAAAACTAATCTTTTGACTATGCATCTAATCTGAGCAGCAGGATCTAAACTCTCAGGTTGTTAAACCTGGAATGAAGTTTACAGAGTACAAGCTCTGATACCAATTGTTAGGTCCAGGGTGAAGTGCTCAGTGTATAGGCTAGAGGGGGGGTGAATAGCCTATACATAGTATATTAAAATTTCATCCTATTTTAACATTTAAGTTGAAGGATAGATGAAATGATTAATATAACTAGGTCATCTTCCTAGTTCTAACTGCTTAGCCGATGTTTGTTATATCGGACAACTTTGATCAGCAGATTTGTAGAACATGCAGATGGAAGACGTTGCTAAACTTAGCTGATGAGTAAGAGTTTGAGCAGCGGAAGAATAAACAGCTTAAGTATAACAGACAAGATTAAAGTAACTGTAAAAGTTTGATTATAAATGAAGCGTAACAGTTAACTAAAATCTATATTAGATGCATCAATTGCTTTCCACAACCAGATTGCACAAGATAAAAGAAATTATACAGGAAAGAGAAATAAAGGCTGAATGTATCATAATGCATATTGTATTAAAATTCAGCAGAGGTTTGCAAAAAAACAAACATGCTTAGTACATCAACCTAGACTCTCTAACCTAGCAATCTCCCCGGAGGTAAAAGGAAAGTCAAATGGGATGCCCGGAAGACTCATATAAGAACTCTAACCTTAGCAGTTCCTAATACCCTTGGAGGTTGGGCAATAGAAGTGCTAGTGTTAGAGAGGTGTGAGAAGAGAATATTAGGCGTTGTTCAAATAGCAAGTATTTGAACAACTGAGTGCCAAGCACTCGGCCAAAAGTGATGACAATTTATTGCACAATCCACACGGCTTATAATGTAGTATAAGTCTGCCGATATGAATGCAATCTGGATTATTAAGCTCTAGCTCTTCATCGGACATCTTCAAGCTTGGTCAGGCTTCAACGAACTGTAGGATGCTTGGTCTCTTGCTGAAGAATGGAGGTGCAGCCACTGAAGAGACTAAGTTCTTCGAAGGAAGAAAGAACTCAAATCAAAAACAAAGTTTTTCATCAAGCAGAGCTTCTCAGCCTTTTGGAATTCTGTTTTTCTCTCACACAAAGTGTTTGTTCTTACACTTGTGTTTTCTCACTCCGTTGGTGTGGTTTTGGATTGAGTAAATGAAGAACAATACCACAACCTCTCATATGCGTAAGCATACACACCTTCTGGCCTTTTTGAGATGAGAATGAGAGTCTTCTTATATAGGCTGGAGAAGAAGAGGTGTTCGTTGGTGCATTGAATAAGTTTTTGCCCGTTGGTGATCTAAATCTCATAATGCATCAGAGTACATTTTTGGATCTGTTGGGCAAAGACCTTCAGTTAGGCTTTTGTCTTGAAGTTGGTCCGTAAACAGCCGGATCGATTTGGACGTGTCATGCTTTGCTGGGGTGCGGTGGCGATTTGGACGTATCATGCTTTGGCGGAGTGCGGCACCGTGCTTGGTCTTTGTGGAAATGAAGCCTTGAAGACGCAACCAATACACGAAGAGGAAATGTCTACTGAGTAAACATGAAGGCGCAGACATCGATGCGTATCCTGGGCTTGTCAGAAAGATCTTGTAACGGATCTATTTTGACTTGTAGCGTGTTGAGTGACGACCGATGTTCCTTGTGAACACTCGGCTTCTCTGCTTGTTCGATGAAAGACTTGGCCGATCTTGGGATCCGCCTATGTAGAAGCTGGCGATGTAGAGATAGTGGATGATCATGATGTTCCTCTTGAATAATCAGCTTCTCTGCAGTTATTCTGATGAAGGGCTTTGGCGGATACTGGGATCTGCCTATATAGAACTGCTGATGTAGAGATGGCTAATAAGCAATCATAGCTAAAGGAAATGTCTGCTGGTGAGACATTACCGATGGTCACGTCTGCTGGCGATTGAAAAGCTAATCCATATGAAAGTTGTCATCATTCTGGTAGGACAAAGACCGGATATGTACAGAGACTTCCTAGTCTAATGACCTATGCATTGTTTCGACAAGTCGCCACACTAACCGACGCGCCCTTTTAGCCACTTGTGAAACATGCGTTGTAATGGGAACAAGCAAATCACTGTGTTGGAATATGCATACATATATATCAGCTGATTTACAGGCATATTCCTAACATTAATGTTGTGAATGATTTTTTACAAAACTTATACTTGTGTTTTATTAGTTGGGTTCCGGCTGTAACGTCGCCGATGATTGATTTTATTTTATCAAGTTTTTATTATTACGGTTTTGTGGTAAGCACGGGTTGTTGCGCCACGTACTTTTATTAATTGTCACTGTCATTTGCTTGTTGTTTTGGCGCATCGACCTTGAGATTTCGTATTGGAATCCGGGTCAGGGTGTCACATAAGGGATGCCTTCCCCTAGTCAAGAGCTTCACAAAGATGGTGTTGGATTGTCAAATGGTCTTCAATTGCTCAAAATACAAGAGTTTCTCTCTCAAAACTCTTCTCTCTCTCTCTCTCTCTCTCTCTCTCTCTCTCTAGGTTTCAAGGAAGAAGATGATCAAATGAGGAGTACAATTGAGACTCCTTAAGTGTTTTAGAGACTAAGTAAGGCTGATAAAAGGGGTCAAAATTCGTCTTTAATCTCAGCCATTGGATGGAGATCAAATGGTCAAACAACTTAAAAATTCGTCAAACAAAATAACAGAGTACGACCTTATGCAGCCGCACTATGTGGACGCATAGCTCCTATACGAGCTCCTAAAGCGGCCACATAGATTTCAGTAACTTTGTGATTCTAAGCGAGCTAGCATCATGTGGACGCATAGCTCTTATGCGAACGCCTAAGGCGACCGCATAGAATCTAGAAAGTTTGGGTGAAGGGCAAGCTCACACAATGCGGCTGCATAAGAGCTGGTTCAGGTTAAAAAGGCTACCAAACACAACAAAGTGCTTCCAAAACACCCCAAAGTCACCCTAAGGTGATATCAACCTCAAATCAAGTTTAAGAAACAACCACAACACATTCCAAACCGCATATAATGAAACTATGAATGCTCACCAATGCCGACACGAACAACTACGAAACTTCAAGTACATATCAATATACATGAGAAGTGTATAACTAACTCAAATCCAAGCATATTTGAATGGCATATGCACATGAAATGACAATATCAGTATAAGAGGTCTAAAAATTGGATGAATGCAAATGGTACAAATGGTGTGGGAGTTACATCCTCACCCCTTTAGAATAAATTCTTCCGCGAATTTACTTACCGAACTCAATGAATAAGGATGGATACTTCTCACGCATTTCTTGTTCCAATTCCCAAGTGGCCTCCTCAATGTTATGATTCCTCCATAAGACTTTCACAAGATGAATCGATTTTGTCCTCAACACTTGTTCTTTAGTATCGAGTATTCTAACAAGTTGCTCAACATACGAAAGATCGGGTTTCAAGTCTATTGATTCATACTCTAAGATGTGTGATGCATCCGACAAGTATTTCCTCAACATAGACACATGAAACACCGCATGAACGCCCGTCATCAATGGTGGTAGGGCAAGTCTATAGGCCAACTTCCCAATTCTTTCCAAGATTTCAAACGGACCAATGAACCTTGGAGTCAATTTTCCTTTCTTACCAAATCTCTTGACTCCAATTTGTGGCGAAACTTTTAAAAATACATGATTACCTACCTCGAATTGAAGATCCCTTCGTCGATGATCCGCATAACTCTTTTTCTGACTTTGAGCTGTTTTCAACCTTTCCCAAATAAGCTTCACACTCTCGGCCGATTCATGAACCATGTCGGGACCCCATAACTTTGCTTCGCCGACTTCGTCCCAGCAAATGGAGATCGACATTTTAATCCGTAAAGAGCTTCATAAGGAGCCATCTCAATAGTCGATTGGTAACTGTTGTTATAAGCAAACTCTATCAATGGTATGTGTGAATCCCAAGTGCCCTTGAAATCCATCGAACAAGCTCACAACATGTCTTCAAGTATCTGGATAGTTCTCTCGGATTGTCCGGTTTGTGGATGAAATGTTGTGCTAAGAGTCAACTTCGTACACAAAGCATTTTGAAGGGATTGCCAAAATCGCGAAGTGAACCGTGGATCTCGATCCAACACTATACTAACTGGCACTCTATGTAACCTCACAATCTCTTGTATATACAAGGTAGCAAGTTTCTTCATCGAATAAGTCATCGCAATAGGAAGGAAATGTGCCGACTTGGTCAACCTGTCAATAATAACCCAAACTGCATCATGACCTCGACGAGTCCGTGGTAACTCTGTTACAAAATTCATCGCTATATTCTCTCATTTCCATTCCGGAATCTGCAATGGTTGTAACAAACCCGCCGGTCGTTGATGTTCCGCTTTAATTCTTTGACAAGTCAAGCATCTTGATACAAACTCGGCTACCTCTCTTTTCATACCGCTCCACCAAAAGTTCTTCTTCAAGTCTTGATACATTTTAGTGCTTCCCGGATGAATCGTGTATTTAGACTTGTGAGCTTCCTCTAATACCTACCGTTTTACCTCATCAACTGTTGGTACGCAAACTCTATTTCGAAACATAAGAATACCATCATTGTTCTTTGAAAAATCTGGTGTTTTTCCTTCATTCAACTCATCAATTAATGTCTTCAATTCCGGGTCATCTTCTTGTGTCTCTTTAATCCTTTGGAACAATACCAGTATAGCTCGAATGTTAGCAAAAATTACCCCCTGTCTCGATCTACAAGGACCCCAATCTTAAACATCCTCAAGCATCTTCCATTCACGAGCCATCAAACAAGACATGTATGCTTTTCGACTAAGTGCATCCGCTACTACGTTGGCTTTTCCTGGATGATACAAGATAGTACAATCATGATCTTTAAGCCGTTCCATCCATCTTCGTTGTCTATTGTTCAACTCCTTTTGGGAAAACAGATACTTGAGACTCTTGTGATCGGTGAACACTTCGAACTTAGCTCCATAAAGGTAATGTTTCTACTTATGAAGAGCAAAGATAATCGCAGCTAACTCAAGGTCATGGGTCGGATAATTCTGTTTATACGAAGTCAACTTTCGAGAAGCATACGCAATCACTCTCACATTATGCATCAAAACACAACCTAAACCCTCTTTCGAAGCATCACTGTATATAACTAACCCATCGTGTCCATTTGGCAATGCTAAGATCGGAGCTGTTGTCAATCTCTTCTTAAGTTCTTGGAAACTCTCTTCACATTTTTCATTCCATACAAAGGGTTTATTCTTTTGTGTCAAGTCCGTCATCGGAGTTGCAATCTTGGAAAACCCTTCTATAAATCTCCGATAATAACCCACTAAACCCAAGAAGCTTCGAATCTCCGTTACCGACTCGGGTCTCTTCCAATTCACTACCGCTTCAATCTTGATTGGATCTACCGAAATACCATTACCCGATACAATATGGCCTAGAAAAGAAATTTCCTCAAGCCAGAATGCACACTTACTAAACTTCGCAAACAGTTTCTTTTCTCTCAACACTCTTAACACTAGCCTCAAATGTTTCTCATGCTCTTCCCAAGATTTCGAGTACACAAGAATATCATCGATGAACACTACCACAAAACAATCAAGATAAGACAAGAACACCCTATTCATCAAGTCTATAAACACAGCGGGTGCATTAGTCAACCCAAATGGCATCACCACAAACTCAAAGTGTCCATATCGAGTTCTAAATGCCGTTTTCGTAATATCTTCCGACCGAACCTTCAATTGATGGTAACCGCTCCTTAGATCAAACTTGGAATACACAACAGAGCCCTGAATTTGATCGAACAAATAATCAATGTGTGGAAGGGGATACTTGTTCTTAATAGTGACCTGATTCAACTCCCTATAGTCAATACACAACCTCAAAGAACCATCTTTCTTCCTCACAAACAATACCGGCGCACCCCAAGGTGATACACTAGGTCTAATAAAACCCCGATTAAGCAATTCTTCCAACTGTACCTTTAATTCTTTCAACTCTGCCGATGCCATGCAATACGGTGCCTTTGATAATGGAGCAGTACCTGGCAATAATTCAACACATAACTCCAACTCCCTATCCTGAGGCAAATAATACTCAGTTGAGAATACATCCAGAAATTCACGCACAATTGGAACATCTTCCAATACAACCACTTTCTTCGTTTTATCAACTACACAAGCCAAATACCCAGTACACCCATGTGACAATAATTTTCGAGCTTTCAAAGCCGATATCATGTGAATACCACCCATACACTTATCACCCTCAAACATAAATGAAGGCATATTAGGCAATTCAAAAGTGACAACTTTCTTACGACAATCAACCATTGCATGATGAGTGTGCAACCAATCCATACCCAATATAACATCAAAATCACGGATGGACAAAACTACCAAATCCGCAAGCAAAACATGACCATCAATAATAATTTCACATACATGATGAACATCAGAAGCAACTAGGCACTCTCCCATCGGAGTAGACACCTCCAACACATAATACAATAATTCAGGCATAGAATACAAATGGCATGCAAAGTGAGATGCAATATAAGAATGAGATGACCCTGGATCTATAAGCACTCGGGCTCGCTCTCTCGAGACAAACAAAGTACCTCCTATGACATTGGGAGCGTCAGGAACTCCCCTCTGGTCTAAGGCAAATACTTGACCCTGAACTCTCGGTCGGCCGTCATTGTTCCTTTTTACCCCCACATTTCCCTTGTTTCCTCCAACATCTTTCTTATGTGTGTCCCTCTGTTTTTTTGCAAAACCCACAAACATATTGTTTATTCCGTTGTCCACGATCTACTCCTCCTTGATTTCTCGGTTGTTGTTGGTACTAACCTCCTTGGCGGTTGGAGTTATTTCCCTTATTTGTAGTTCCACTGGTTCCTTGCCTTTTCCACTGTGCCTGCGATCCATGCTGACTCCCACTTAAGTTACCCGACTTACCACGGTGTTCCTCAATGTCATGCTCAATTTTGTATGCCTTATCCACTGCGTTCTGATAACTCGGTAAGTCCATCGGTAACAGTTGCTTACGGTACTCAATCCTCAGGCCTTTGACAAAACGTACACTTTCTTTTCTTCGGTTGGAACCAAATGAGCACAATATCTTGCCAACGCCGTGAACTTAGCAGAATATTGAGCCACTGATAAAGTCCCTTGCTCGAAACTGAGGAATTCCACTTCTTTCTTCGCTTGCACCACATCTGGAATGAAGTGGTTTCTGAACTGTCTCAAGAAAAACTCCCATGTACGTACTACCTGTTCCTGCATCCAACTAGCTTCCAACACTTTCCACCAATGTTCCGCTGCGTCTTCCAACTTGAATGTTGCAAACCAGACTTTATCATCATCGGTACACTCAATTGCTACAAAAATCTTCTCAACCGATTCAATCCATTTCTCCGCTTTCATTGGATCTGGTTCACCATCATAACTGTGCAGCTTCATTTTCAAGAATCTCTCAAGCCTACGATCATAGTCCCCATTGCCTCCAACTGGTTGAGCCATCCTGTTTCCTCCTGCTTGTCCCATACCTGTCATGGCCTGTCGTTGAAATTCCATGTTTTGCCTATTCATTTCCATCATCGATTGCATGAACCCCTGCATTACATTAACAATTCCTTCATTCTGATTTATCGGTATCTCAGGCTGAACATTCGGCTGTCCCATTGGTTGAACTCCAGGCTGGGTGGGTAGTGGAGTATTACCCTGTTCACCCAAAGTATTCCCGGCCCCACTCGAGCCACCTTCCTCAGTACTAGTACCAATTCGAGTCTTAACCATGATTAAACACCTGCAACAAACACTCGACGTTAACGACTTAATCACACAACCAACCCTCCTACGCCAAAGATTCTCTCCCGGCTGGCTAACTTATGCTCTAATACCAACTGTCGCGACCCGACCCAAAATCCGATGTGGAATCTCGTTCGGTGCATGATGACAAGAACATGAAAATAGCATTCCAAAAATTCATTCTTAAAATAGAATGTAAAGTCATGTGAAAATCCTATAATGCACGTGCAAGTTTTCTTTCAAAACAATAAGATCTTTAAAACAAAAAAAACCTCAATGGCGAAATAACAAGCCGGAGAAACAACACATTAGCTAGCCATAAATACCACGAGCTAACAGGCTCGGTACATATATAAACTATTTCAGAGTACGCGGAAATGAAAGTTAAGATTTACAAAAGCACGGCAACCATGACGGCACAACAAAAGTATTTAACAAGTAACAAGCAAGACTACTACCCAAAATACATCGTTTATATAACATGTACACCCTCGGCCTCACCAAAAGAAAATACAAGGCAAAAGGTGCAACTCTCCAAAAGAACTGATGACCAACTGGAACCGAACATGAACAGACTATGGATTCCTCGTCGGACCTTGATCTAAGGAAAACAAATAAACACGAAACGGGGTGAGTCGAAACTCAATAAGCTACTATGCAACAATATGGCATGCAAGATGCAAGGCAATAACATTAATAGTTATAACAAGTCAACGCATCACATAAATATTTCCAAGTCAAGCCACAAGTATAGCATGTCACCACATAACCTTATACTACGCGAGAGGCTCAACAATCGCCAACCGTCCCATACTAGATGGAAACCATGACCAACATTCGCTCGTATAAGAATCAAATAAGAATGATAATTAACAAGTTACAAAGGATACGGTATCGAGGTACACCTCCGACCCAAAACCAATACTTCCAACCAACCAACCAATATACTACCAAATATCGAAGCCGTTGTTGACGTGCTCGATCAATAAACCAAGTCAAGAATTCGAAACCGTTGTTGACGTGCTCGAATCAAAATAATTCTTTTCAACAAACAATTCTTTTCAACACTGCCAATAACATAAGATATATATAATTTACTATTTTTTATTTAATGTCATCACATCACAGACAGACACAACTCTACGCCAAAAAGAATTAAACTACTCGAACTCAATCCTCAGCTTTAACTAATCTACGCATACCTACGCCACAACTTTAACTAATCTACGAATACCTACGCCACAAGGACACTCCATTAAATTCATTCTTACTCTTAAGACACATTTTTGTCTTATCAAATTCCTTCACCCAAGGAGTCCCTTCATATTCTCAGAATTTCTAGAAACATGTTATCTGTTCCATTAAAAAAATGTTATGCTTCTCTTAACCTTCATTTCATTCAACCTCAAATTTTCTCAACCATTTCATACTCACCTTTCAAAATTATGAGGAACACAAATTCAACTAGGCCAGCATCTCGTCCTATTCCTTATACCGAATGGAGAATACGAATGATGACTGTCTTGGCACCACAGCCCCAAATGATTCGAAGACCTCCTCGAATCAATCGACTGCTAAGAGATCGACTTCAAGATCACAAGAATGATGTTTTAAATTTCGTTGCCTCGATCCCCACAAGGAATATGGTATCAATTGCTGAGTCTGAATCTTCCCCTGTCCCCTCCTCTGTTCCCTCAAACGCTTCTCGCGATAACTTACCTATTCAGGAGGAGAATTCTTCAATGGAAGAAAATTCTGCACAAGATTCAGTGACTACCCAAGAAATTTCAAATGATTAGGATCAGAAAATTGTCTTTCTTTACTTGTTTTATTTTAATAGGGCATTTCCTTTGTTGTTGTTTTTGCTAAAACAATATTTCTTATATCTACATGTTCTCTATGTAATATATCTACTCCTACTTGTCCTACTAACCACTCCTGCTTTATCTTCATATAATAAACACATAGAGGTATACAACTTTCTGACCATTAAGAAGGAGAGTACTGTAATATTTATGTATACTCTTGTAATATATATACTGCTTGTGACCATTAAGGAGGAGAGTTCTGTGACATATACATTCTGAGATGTATGTCTTATACATTAAGGAGGACATATATTTTATATAGAGAAGAGATATATTTTATATAGAGACATCTATAATTAAGGAGGAGAGCTATATATTTTATACATTCTGTGACATATAAATTCTGAGATGTATGTCTTATACATTAAGGAGGAGAGCTATATAATATTCTGAAATGTGAGAGCTATTATAAGTTCTATGTATGTCTTATACATTAAAGAGGAGAGTTATATATATATATAATATTCTGAAATGTGAGAGCTATTATAAGTTCTATGTATGTCTTATACATTAAAGAGGAGAGTTATATACTGAGACAAAGGAGAATATTGTGACATATACATTTTGAAATGTATGTCTCATACATTAAAGAAGAGATATATTTTTTATATCATAAATAGAGATATTTATAATTAAGGAGGAGAGTACTTTGACATATAGTACTGTGAAATATACATTCTGTGTTGAATGTCTTATACATTAAGAAGGACATATACATTCTAAAAAAAATGATCAACATTGTCCGATTAAGTCTTCATGACGTGTCCGATTAAGTCTTCGTGACTTGTCCGATTGTGACTTATCTGTGAAAAACATTCTAAATTTCATTAAGAAAATTATATCTTCTGCTCTAATACTTCAACAACTTTAATCAAGAGGAAATTCAACAACGAAAAATTCTAAATTCTTTATCTTTTCAACAAAGCTGTTATTTAAAATACTTTCTTGTAAAATCTCTTTACAAAAAGGAAACAAAACCTTTAAAAGGAAATTTCTTTTACTCTGATACTTAAATAACTCTTTAAATAGTTATATCAGAAGAATTTCTAAAAACTCTTTATATCATCAGCAATTCTTACATATTTTGTTTCTTTGAGTGCTGCTCAAACTACTTTCTTGTAGAAATCTCTAAACAAGAAAGGCATTGTTCTTGAAATTATTTGCTTCAATACTTAATTAAAACAATTAAGTTTTGAGAAGTCATCTCTATCAAAACTTTATATTAAAGTAATGGTTTAAAACTGCTATAAAATCTTTACTAAAGGAGGAGAAGTTCAAATCAGCACTTCTTACTCTTCTTTTGAAAGCTGCTGATTCAAAATAATGTCTTGCTCAAAATGTTTCAACTAACTTAAAACATATCGTAAGATAGATTCATTCAAAACATCTTTATGGCCTACTTATCAATTATATCTCATAATTGCCTTAAAATGTTTTTACTGTTGCTTCGTATTTGTACCTTTATTTATTGAGTCTGTAAATACTTAGCAATAGATGACTATGCATACGCTATCGCTTGTAAGTTCATCTTAGGACATGCCTTGAGATAAAATGATCATTCATTGGAAGGCATGTTATTACTAAGGATTGAACATCTACTTTAAGA
This sequence comes from Platycodon grandiflorus, assembly GCA_016624345.1. Taxonomy (NCBI): domain Eukaryota; kingdom Viridiplantae; phylum Streptophyta; class Magnoliopsida; order Asterales; family Campanulaceae; genus Platycodon; species Platycodon grandiflorus. The sequence goes on from CM028363.1 coordinate 27,958,770, forward strand.
GCTTTATGTATATGTCAACTGTAGTAATGGTCTTAAGCAAATAGGAGGAGATTGTTAGGAATATGCCAGTAAAATAGCTGATGCATATGTTTGCATATTCCAACACAGTGATTTGCTTGCTACCATTACAACGCATGTTTCATAGGTGGCTAAAAGGGCTGCGTACCGGTTAGCGTGGCAACTTGATGAAACAATGCATAGGTCATTAGACTAAGAAGTCTTTGTACATGTCCGAGTCTTTGTCCTATCAAGTAAGGATGACCTTTCATATGGATTAGCTCTACAAGCGCCAACAGACATTCCTACCAGCAATGTCTCACCAGCAGACATTCTTACCAGCCATGTCTCATTAGCAGTCTTTACCATAGCAGTCTTACATCGGCAAATCTCAGTATCAGCCATGCTCTTCATTAGACAACTGCAAGAATGTTGATAATTATCAAGAGGAACAATCAGTCGATCTCCAAGCTACAATTCAAAATAGATCCGTTACAAGATCTTCATGACAGCTTAAGATACACATCGATATCTATGCCTTTCACTATTATCCGCTAGACATTTCCTCTTCCGTGTTTGGTCCCAGTCTTCATGGCTACATTCCATAAAAGACCAAACACAGTGCGCCATAACCCAGACCTACATGTCAAGTCTCATTCATCCAGCATGTACTCTTCGAACAGATTTCAAGGAAGCTTACACGAAGGTCTTTACCCAGCAGTCCCTATAATGTACTCTGATGCATTATTAATCTAACTCTCCAATGGGTGAAAACCTGTCCAAAGCCTCAACGGATCTTTCATCTTCTCCAACCTATAAAAGAAACCTCACATCCCCCATTCATTGGAGTACAAGTGCGTGAATGCTAAAACCTGTGAGATCACCAAAAGATTGGGAAGAACACAAGTGTAAGAACAAACACTTCATGTGAGAGATAATCAGAAATTCCTAAGGCAGAGAAGCTTTGCTTGGTCAAGAACTCATTTCTTGATTTGAGTTCTTTCTCCCTTCGAAAAACTCAGTCTCTTCAGTAGCTATATTTCAAATCCATAGCTAGAGACTAAGCATCCTGCTCATCGTTGAAGACTGACCAAGCTTGAAGATGTCCGATGAAGAACCAGAGCCTAATAATCCATACTGCATTCATATCGGTAGACTTATACTACATTATAAGGGCTGTTGATTGTGCAATAAATTGTCATTATTCTTGGCCTAGTGCTCAGCACTCAGTTGTTCAAATACTAATTATTTGAACAACGCCTAATATTCTCTTCTCACAACAAATTTATCGAGTTGATACTACAGGAAGACAACATAATAAATGTTGACTACATCTTCCAATGTATTTTCAATAAATTTGATTTCGCTTTCTTAATCTCTTATTTTTCTTTCCTAGGGAGAATGCTAGGTTAGAAAGTCTAGGTTGATGTACTAAGCATGTTTGTTTTTAAACAAACCTCTACTGAATTTTAATATAAATTATTTTATTACATTCAACCATTACTTATCTTCCCTGTAATATATGTTATATATCTTGTGCAATATGGTTGTGGAAAGGAATAGATGCATCTAATATAAGATTTAAGTTTGCTGATTATGATTAACTTGTACCTATTTGTTTACAGTCGATTTAATCTTAATTGCTATACTTATGCTGCTTATACTTCCGCTGCTTAAACTCTTCTTTATCAGCAAAGTATAACATAATCTTCCTACTAGCAGTCTTTGAAGTCTGCTGATGCACATCAACTGATTTCTCTATATCAGCTATGTTGCCTGAATCTGAAAGATGACCTATCCAATTAAATATTTCATCATTGTCCTTCAACACAATCTTTAAATCAAATGAAATTTTTAATAAAGGGCATATAGGCTATTCACCCCCCCCCCTCTAGCCTATACTCTGAGCACATCCACATGGACCTAACAAAAATAACTACGGATGCTTATCAAAAAAGCTTCCATTTAAAATATCAGTAGACTTATAAGAGATAAGTCAAGGACACATTCAGTCTACTATCCTTATGCCAATTTATCAGTGACTGACTTAGAAAATATTTAAGTCTTTATCAGTCACTATTCATTGGCTGAATCACTTGACTAATTTAAAAGGATATATCAGTCATCAGCCAATTAGGAATGGCTGGTCATTTGATTAGCCATCTTTGGTTAACAAGAATGGCTGGTCACTTGATCAATCAACATTAATAGTAATACTTGGTTGAACATAAATGATACAAAAACTTAGAATGGTTTTAAGTAAATCATGGGAAGGACCAATAGTCATATTGTCTATACTTGGGGAATACCCTGAGGACGAAGATGAATCTAAGGATGAGCTATCCTTGGGAGGGATGGACACTTTCCTCCCGGCAAACATAATATAAAACTTGGGAAAAAATTTCTAAGTGTTAGAATAGTATAGAGGAGATACATGAGAAAAGTACAGACATCGGGAATGAAAATGGAATGAGCTCGTGGGTGACGTCAACTATGGTATGGACTTGCAAAGCACGTGAAACTAGAATTAGAACCAGAAACAATAGTGGATGCCGGAGTCGAAGGTGGAGAGCCCAAAAATGCTCAAAAACAAAGCCTAAACACCTTAAAAAGTTACTGAAAATGAAAAGGAAATCAGTGCAACACTAACCAACGGGTTAAAAATAGCAAAGAACGGTAGAAAGGGCCGAAATTTTGGTTGCAACAATTGGAAAGGTTCGCTAAAAATTGTCGGAGAAATTTGAAAAGTTAAGGTTTTTTACTTAAAGTAAAAGTGAAAAGGGTGAAAGACTGCTTATAAACCCCTACCAAAGCGTCATTATTTTAAGCCCGAATTCGCCTGCTGATCCGAATGCATTCGGGAAACCAACGTGTTTTCATCATTTGCTTACGACACGAAGTCATAAGTGACGGTTACTTTTTGAATCAAAAGAGACGAACATTAATTAGCCGTCATAAGGTCTTACCCCAATGATGCGAGTCATCATCCAAGTAACGTCGTGCCTTCCTAAGGAAATCATTTTTTGGAATCCCGTTGTCTTGGTGCCTGGTCGGTAAAGTCGCCCTTAGAATAGCGACCACTATTAGCAAGCGGAACCAAGCATCCGGCAAATCTTACTTCTCGCCTTAAGGATGAATCCTTGACCTCGAGAAGTCGGGGGCTACTGATGGGACCCAATAAATTAGTCCCACATGGCATGGGACCACACACATATCAACCTGACTCAAAGCATGAAGGCAGTGTCACGCCATATCTTTGGGGGCTCTCCCAAGGTACCTCTGAGGATCCATGCATTGACCACACAAGCCATCCCCAAGGATGATCCTGAGGAACCCCAAACTTTTTCCTGATCTTAGAACCCAACTTCTAGACAAGCCCTCCTATCCCTAAAGCTCACAGCAACTTGGTTCGGTTCTTCTCACCTAAGGATCAAAGATTAGCATCCTCAGACAGAAAGTAAACTTAGCACTTAATGTAGCATTTATTGCCAACTTGCTTCAACGCCTATTATGGAAAAGTTGTCGCCCTCTCAGTGGTCTACGTCATCTTGCTGCCCACCTAAAGACATGGCCGGGAAGATCCGCTCAGTTACTTAGGAGAAGACAAATCTTCTCTTTAAATGCTCTGATAGGGGACATACTTGGGCAGTTTTCAACCAATCTAAGGCCGAAATGTGGTAGCTTTGGTCAACTTAACGCACCTTACCTCCGGTATAAATAAAAGTTGATTCACCACATTTATCCCTCTTAGCTATTGCATTTACTCTTGTGATATCCCACATCGGGTAGATGTGGGACTTGTGTGTGCCTTATAAGTAGCCACCTACTACAACTGGGCACCAACCTATCCATGGACTTTTGGGTGGCTTGTGGTGGGCCAGTTGACCCAGGTGCTTAGTGGGCCAGTGCGTGGGCTATGTGTGACGAATCGGGCTTCGGGCTCGGGTCGTTACAACTCTTCATCTACTTCTTCTTCATCATTAAGTTCTTGACATTACAACTCCATAGTTACTACTCAAGTTCTTCTACATAGTTTAGGCATCGTTTTACACACTCTATACTTAATTCTCACACCGAAGGGCTTTAGTCGGGCCACCCCCGACTCCCCTAACGGTGCTTCCCTTGTAATCATAGGCATAACTTAAAGTCGCAACAACCTTTGAGAGTTGGGACATCCTACTAGACCACAACACATACACAAGGAATCTGACGTGGTCACCAAAATTGTTTCTGGTGTACGTGATCAGTCGCTACAGTCGTCCCGTCTAAAGTCAACGTTGTTTGCCGGTCAGTGGCAGTAGGGAGCAATTAGGGCTCATATGTGAAGGAGAGGGCTAGAGTTATAAGATTATAATACATCTAATTAATCACCAAAATATTAAAACTTGTTTAAAAGATAATATAGAATACAGACATTTTGGTTATTTAAAACGAAAAGATGCATAGACTATAATACCCCTACATTTTTGTCTTGTGATCAACACATGAAGAAGATAACGCCAATTTAACGAGAAAAATGGACGAATGGACAGTGAGGGCGATAATAATTGTACAACGACGAAAGTAACGCGATGGCATAGTACAAAACATTTTTTTCTATTATAATAAAAATACAAAAACATCTAGTTCATTTTATAGAATTTTTTTTTAAAAAAAAAAAGGTGAAGAAAAGGAAGAAGAAGATGAAACTAGCTTAAGTAGGCGGCGGCAGACAATCAGCCAAAGTCTTACTGGGGGAACCCTAAGCAGCGGTTGGCGGGTGACCAATTTTAAAAATGAAAAGTGATAGTTTTACTTTTTCTTTGGTTTATCTCATAAAAATAATCTATTTTTATATTAAAATAAGAAAATTTTAGTGTAAATTCAAGGAGATATAAAAAAGTAAAATTACAATTTCAAAATATTTAATATTTTAAATAAAAATTATTTTTAAAACGAAAAAGATATTATTTTATGATTGCTCTCTTCATGAAGTATGGATGAACTTTTTTAGCTTTGGTTTTATCTTTGTTTAAATTCAACACCTCAAGATCCAAAAGGTAATATCCCATAACCGCACCAATAGATCATCACCATCGAACGCACAAGCTCTACTCTATGTTATTTTCTCCGTTTTAAAATGAGTATTTATTTTCTTAAATTATTTATTTCAAAATAAATATATATTTTATTATAGAGTTACTAAAATTATTTTTGTTAACTATTGTATCCCAATATACACTTGCAATACTATAAGGCAAACAACAAGGATAGTTATGTATATGTGCTTCTAAGATAGTTTAAACAATTTCCTCAATTTTGTTGAAAAGTTAAAAAGGGGTACTCATTTAGGGACAAAATGAGTATTCCCTCTATCCCGAATAAATGTTTCTATTTTTTATTTTGGGATGTGTCAACTAATATTTTTAAAAAATTTTGATCTACTTATTCTCTACCATTTTTCCTAATATACCCTTAAAGTTTCATTTAATATAACAGATCCCAAAAAAACCCAATTATTTAGAATATTTGAACTCAATTAATGTTTATGAGTATTATCGTCAGAACACATTTTACAGCACATCATTGATTATGTTTCCTAATTCCTATATTTTATCCATTAGGAGCATTTATCCAGGATAAAGGAAATATTATAAAGTGGGCGGGCTCAAAATGAAACCCTGCCACACTTTTTTAATTTGCCAAATTTACCTCTTACCTCAAAATATAATTACGATTAATTTTATAAAATTATAAAATTATCTATAGTTCTGTCTAATAACTACCCACTTCTCATACTATTCAAAAAATAACTATCCAAAACTTACAAAATAATAAAAAATATTTAAATTCATAAAAACAAATTACAAATATAATTAAGAAGCAAAAAAATAATTAAGCACAAGCATGCATGTGTCATATTTACTAGTAAAAAGAATGCTTAAACGACAGTCTAATCGTCTAATCTTCGTTGAACTCACTTGTATTCGGGTGGTCAGAAAAGCTTTATACCCGAACGTTCAAATGCCGCACAGACTGCTATCCGCAAAAGCAATATATTCCATCTTTTTAAAAATAAATGCCTTATATTTTATTTTGGGCCCTTCTAAAATAAGTGGTCATATAATAGTCTTGTTAACTGTAATATTAAAAAACAAAAAAGGGAGTCTATTGATCTGACATCAATAAAGAATACATTGAGGATATTAAAGAAAAATTACATATATCCGACTATAATTTTTAATACCTATGTATAATTAATAAAAAATACTTATTTTAAAACAAATCGAGAAAAAAAAGACCTTCAGTACGATTTTAATATTGACATGTGGTAGAACAATTTTAATCTTAAAGACTAGTAGTACCACTTAACAATTGTTTTTAGACAAACTTCCCCGCGGAAAAGATACTGTAATTTAGGGGTGTAAATGGTTTGACATTAGCTCAACCGCAGGTCATTGGTTTGTAAAATATCAAACCAAACCGAACCGTTCAAAGTCTCGAACCGAACCAAATGAAATTATGATGGTTCAACTCGACTCCGTTCGGTTTGACGGTTCGACTTGGTGGTTCAGATTCATAAAAGTCATATATGTATCCATGAAGAAGATTGGAAGATAAGTTGACCAATTAGGGAGTTGATGGTGAGGAGTCGACCGAGAGGAGTCGATGGCGTGAAGTGATGACATGATGATTTAAGAAGTCGACGGCGCCGATAGAGGTTTCCAGTTTCACTTTTCTATCGCTTAAGAGTTAAGAGAACTTGAGATACGAGAGTAAAAATAAAATTGTAAAGACTTTTGGGTTTTAGTAGACTTTATATACTCTAATCCAAGAGAGGATATAATTCTACTAATAATTGACAATTAGATCTAAATAAGGTTCGATGGTTTGGCTTGGTGGTTCGGTTTTACAATTCGATTTGGTGGTTTGGCTGAATATGGTTTGGTTTGGTTTAGCTCGACTTGGCTCGGCAGGCCAAACCGCGAACAGAACCGAACTGCTCAGTTATTCAAAAACTTAAACTCAACTGAACCATATAAGTCATGAAATCGAACCAAACCACTCGATATGGTTCGATTTGGCGGCTCCAATTGAAACCCCTAACTGTACTTGAAGCGGGACACATGTAATGAAATGAGTAAATTGAGTTGAATTTGTTAGAATGTATGGTTCGATTCCAGATGAGCTAGTTCCTGAAGCATCACGAGCGAGCGAAGCGAGCTCGTGGAGCGGTAGTACATGGCGGCTGCAAAGGAAGCCTTATGACTTCGGGGCTTAGTTAGAGAATTGGATATACAACAAGGTGGAGTGTTATTACATTGTGACAGTCAGAGTGCAATATTTTTATAAAAGAACCATGTTTATCATTCACGGACAAAGTACATCGATGTTAGGTTTCACAAGATTAGGGAGTTGATTGATATGGGAGATGTTTTGCTAGAGAAGATTTACACCACAGAGAATGCTGCAAACATGTTGATGAAGTCGATTACTACTGACAAGTTTAAGCATTGCTTGGATTTGTTGCACATTTTCTTCGTGTTAGAGATGTGGAAGTCAAGTCCTACAAAGATGACAAGTTGTGGTTCGAGTTGTTGGGTTCTTTTATCTTTTAAAGTGTGAATGTTCGCCAATGTGGAGATTGTTAGATTGTATGACTGTTGGCCAGTTCCTGAAGCGTGGTGAGCTCGTGGAGCAGTAGGACTTGGGGGTGTGGGGGGCTACGCCCTCCGCGGTACGGACTGTAGGTATCGTGCAAGGCAAGGAAATAGCAGACGGACTTTTTAGAAATTTGGGGGTCGCTCAATTGGCAACAGCTTAGGAGCAGGAAAGGGCGAGCAGCCGCACAAATGCACTGTCTCAATTCTGGAAAGAGGGCGCTAGCGTTGGACCAATTTCTACGTTTTTTTAGGTTTTCTTGTTTGTATTGCTTTAGAGTTTGGTTTTGTATCCTATATATAAATTGTAACTCTAAAACGTGGTTAAGAGTTTGGTTTTGTATCCTATATATAAGTTGTAACCCTAAAACGTGGTTAATGCGATCATATCAATATACGGTAGTCTTAAAATCTCAAATACTTTATCTTCTTCAATTCCCTAATTGTTTGATCATTGATTATTGCTCAATCTATTTGTTTTCTCGCTTTCCCTATTGCATAACATAATTCTAAGCATATACTACTCCCTTAGTCTTAAGTTGAATGCACATTTTTAGTTTTTAATTAAAATTAACAAAAATTTAATTTTTTTAGCATTTTAGCAACATATATATATAGATGTTAAAAGGGTCACGGTCCGTAGAGTTGACCCGTTTAAACCGAAAAAATAGGGTTATGGCTCAATTTTTTTAGCCCGTTTAAAATTTGGGCTTTTCTGGCCCGAACCGTTTAACCCGCGGCCCTTTAGATGTAGGTTTTAGGGCTAGCCCGCCGACCCGTGTAATATTAATTAGGCCATAAAAATTTATGACATACATAAAACAACCACCATGAAAATTAAACACAATCTTCTAATCCAAAATCAAACAAACTTATCATTTGCATTACAGGTATTTTTTTGTTCTTGTGAATAAATACTGAAATATAAACGAAACTCTTGGAGGGAACTACTAAGTAGAGCTATTTCTATATTTATTTTGAGGTAAAACATATTGAAATTTAAATACAATGATGTAAACAAAATATCTAATTTATATTTCTTATAAAAAAAACATAATAACCTATCTAAATTATGGGTCGTAAATAACAATCACTTTCTAATTTTTTGGATATTTACAAAAATAAAATTAACATCTATTACGTTATTTATTATTATTTTTTTGTGGCCCGATAGTGGCCCGTTAAGCCCGAAGCCCACTAGAATTAGGGTTAGATTTGCAATAATAGTGGCCAGAAAAAATTAAACCGTTTAGTCCGTAACCTGTTAGGGTCATAGCCTGTTAGGGCTAACCCAAAATCGCTAGTATCAGCTCATTTAACATCTATATATATATATATATATATATATATATATATATATATATATATATATAATGTCCTGATTGTACGCTCTATAGCATTGTAACTCAATACTAAGGATATGACAGTTAATAAAGGTAAACTTAGTAGCGTACACGTTAACTCAATCAAGTTCAACGACAAGCCACTCCCTCAACATGTGCATTTGAAAATTAGTTCCCAGTCTACAAATACCAAATTCGGTAGATGGTTTTGGAAATAACCTTAGCTATCACTCGAATTAACGGTAGTAATTATTATTAGCAGTGATGGAGATCTAAAAGATGTTTTCTAGATATCTCATTGCAATTTTGGTTGATCACTTAACATGTAATATTACTCTTTAACCAATTATGTACTTGGCACCGAAGCATTTGGAGTTCTCTCATTTTTTTCAATTTTGGGGCATCCGACAATGTACACTGTGTTAACACATTATTAACACTTCATTCAATAGTGCAAATATCTCGGGCTAAAAATAGTATAATATATTAAAAATACACTCCCCCATTCCCAAAAGAGTGTTTGTTTGTCTCGGTACATGATTAAGAAATAATAATTGACTTTATTATAAATAAAGTAATACTTCAGCGAATTGTTTATAGTTAACTTTAAGATACTTTCTTTGTTTTGGATAAATATTTTTATTTTTTATTTTAGGATGTCCCAACTAATGTTTCTAAAGACTTTTAATCTACCTATTCTCTATTATTCTTCCTAATATACCCTTAAAACTTCATTTAATATGACACATTCCAAAAAAATTTAATTTTTTAAAATAATTGAAGTCAATTAATGTTCATAGGTATTATGGTCAGAATACATTTTACAACACATCATTAATTATGTTTCTTAATTCCTGTGTTTTATCCACTAGGAACATTTATCCGGGACAGAGTGAGTATTATATAGTACAATTATCTAATGTATTAAAAGTTGTACCGTATAACACCTTAAAACTAACTTTAAACTGAATTTCTAAACAGATTCTATTGCTCTATCATTTGTTTATAAATATCATAATAGTACTTCCTCCGTCCCTAAATTATTGTCTTTTTTTTTTTTTTTTGTCTATTCTTAAATAATTGTCTTGTTTGAAACTTTCCTTTTTATGACATTACTTTTATCATTTTACCTTTACTTTTTCTTCCTACTTTACGGGGTTTCTTCATAAATGGCCATGTCAAAGATGTCAAATTCATAAAGAGCCACACTTATTCAAAAACATCTTTTTGGTCACTTTTCATCCAAAAATCCTAAAATAACCTTACTGAGTCGATTAATCGACCCATGGGTCGATTAAAACAACTCTGAGTCGATTAATCAACTCATAGGTCGATCAAAACAACCTTGAGTCGAGGTAATCGACCCATAATCGACCATAGGTCGATTAATCGACCCATGATCGACCATAGGTCGATTAATCGAATAATGGTTCGATTAATCGACCTGAAAGAGAGAGACAGAAAGAAAGAGACAGAAAGAGAGACAGAGAGAGAGACGAGTACCTCGATGGTAGTGACAAAGGAGGTGTAGAACGACGTGGTTGAGACAAAGGATGATGGCGGGGGATATGGCATGGAGGAGGCGGCGAGGATGGCAGGAGAGAACGACGGTGAGAGGCGGAGATGAAGAGAGAGAAGACGTCGTAGAGGAAAGGTTAAGAGTAGTTAGGGTTTGGGGAAGAGTTTGGGCTATTTGGGATGTTAACAAAAAAAATTGGTCAAAGGCCATAAAATATAATTTATCGGGTCAAATGGCTATACTTGACTAATACCACCTACTTTTATTATGACCCATATACACATGGGCATTAAAGAAAATTACACATTATATCAATATTAATAATTAAGTCAATTATTTTTTCTTAATTCGTATGTCGGATCAAACAAGACAAAAATTTAAGTACGGAGGGAGTATGTTTTTTCAAGAATACTCATTTAAAAGTTGGGCCTATAAATTTTAGTAGGAACGGAACGAACCAAAAAAGGGAAAACAAACTTTTTGTAGGATAGGAGTAAGTATGATTATTATTATTATTATTTTGTTAAAAGAAGGATTGGAGGAAGTATTATTTTTACCAAAAAGTACGATATATAAGAAATACAAAGTTTGCTATGAAAAGTACTAACTAAATTTGCTAACAAATCGTAGATGCCACCACCCTACAAGTAGATGGTAATTAAGTTCTTGAGATAACAAACTTTGTATATTTCTCGACATTTAAGATGAAAATAATCTTCAAATTAAAAGGATTAATTCGAACCAGCTTGTCATCTAGAATGTGATGAAAAATTTGGAAACATTTTAATTTAAAAGTTTTCTCAATTTCCTCAATTTAGGAAATAATTTTATTATAACAAACTTTGTATATATAACCTTTTAGAAAAAAAAATTTGACTTCCTATTGTTTTCAGTTAATACTCTCTTCGTTTCACCCAAAAAATTCATATTTAAAAATTATAATTATTAATGAATATATTAGTAACATTGAAATAAGTCATAATTACAAATATATTTAAGTACAACTAAGATGATTATAACACAAGTGAAGGATAAAAATTAAAAATTATGAAAATTATAAATATAATTCTTTAAAAATAAACTCTTCAATTAAAATATTATAAAATAATATAGAGATCTCTTTGCGTGAAACGGGGAAAAATAATACATACCTTTTTGAGATGGAAGAAAAAAAATTCACATCGAAAATTGAGATGTGGAATAGTCATAATCACGTAACAATGTCAATTAATCATTACATCCAAAAGAAATATCCGGAACATAGTTATTACTCCTTCATTTCCTAAATTATTGTTGTGTATGATTTGACATGCGAATTAAAAATAATAATTAATTTAATTGTTAAAATTAGTATAATATATATATATATTTTTAAATTTATGTGTATATGATTAATAATTAAAGTAGGAAAATAAAATAATAAAAATAATTTTTTAAAAAGAACTTTCAAAGTAGACAATTTTTTTTTACGGACAAAAAAAAGAAAGCATAACAATAATTTTGGAACGGAGAGATTATTTTAAATTATACACAAATTAGCTAATGAGAAAATTACCGTTGTGAACATTAATCGTACCGCATGTACGATGGCAATAGCCCGGAAATTTCTCAAACATGGGATGCATAAAAACGTCGTGGTGCGGCTCAACCAGAACAACAGATTCGCTATTAGGTATGTCCTCAAGAACTATGTGTTCATCTCTGACCTCGGCTTTGCCGTGGCCGCCGGCAGGCTCAGTACCGTAGAGTTTGGTGGGGTCCGGCATATCGGAGTCTTGACCGGTGAGTTGTTGCACCAAAGCCTTAAAATTTGAGGCACTGGTCTTGACCTTCACAGGGTTTCCAATGTAAACAAGTTTCACTGGCTTTTTCTTGGTTGTGTTGATCTGTTTCGTTAACCTTTTCTCATGTACACTGAGTTGATTCTCCATTATACTTTGACCTCGAGCTTTTACAGGCGTACGGATGGATTGATATGAGAGAGAGAGAGAGATAAAGAAGAGATTTCGTGGTGAGGATATATGAGGCTGTGGAGAGTGGGAGAGAAATTAACTAATTAAGAAGCATAGAAATGAGTTTTTAAGAACATATTCCTCCGTACCTTTAACTTGGTTTGACTCAAAAAATAGTCTCATTCTCGGGGGGGAAAAAAAAAATTTAATAATTAAGTTACAAATAAAACTGTTTCGTGAGGACGGAAGGAGTATATCTTTAAAATATATGAGAAGATATCGGAAAGGCTAAGGAGAAAATGACTCATTGTATTTGTTTTAAGCTCCGTTTTTTTTTTTTTTTTTTGTCCTAAGCTCCGGGTTTATAGATATATATATATATATATATATATATGAAAAAAATATTTAATGGTTATTTTTTTTTTAACCATCAATGGTTACTCTCATTATCAATCATTGGATAAAAAATTAAAGGTTGAGATTTAATGCATTAAATGACTCACCTACTTGTATTAATTGCATTTTTCAAATATATATATATATATATATATATATATTACTGCTCTTTTTAGCTTAGGTGAGTGATTTAACCTCAATCCGAACATCATTAAATTTGTTAAGGGATAGTTGACATGTTAAATCATAAAAAGTCCACGTCAGCCTTCCATTGAAAAATTGAACAATGTCTAGGGTGAGAGGTTTTTAAAACTTGCACAAGTTAAGAAGGGTGGTAAAATCATAAAAGAAATGTATATTAAAATCGGAGTTTAAGCAAATCGTGTTGGGTTTGGCTTATAGGGAAGTTTGGCGAGGTTGAGCCTTTGGGATCGTTGTGTGGTTTGATCTAGGGTTTAGTAAGTTGTATGGTGCCGGTGGCGGTGGCGGTGGGGTTTGGGAACCTTGTTGAGTGATGTGGTGGCTTTGGATGGCGTTGATGTTGTCGTCACACCAAACGCGCTATTTGAAGGATAAGAGAATTGTGTTTTTATTTTCTTTGATTTTCTAAAGTATTTCTTACTTATGAAAATCCAAAACTAATTGTCGAGGCATTATCGAACATTAGAAGCATGCATACACATGAACTTGAAATCAAGACCTAAGGACTTATCGAACATTAGAAGCATGCATACACATGAACTTGAAATCAAAACCTAAGGACTTGAAATCGGGACATAATTCTTAATCGACCAAAGACCTTTCTACTCAGACCAACCCTTATTGGTATGAGTTTTATTTTTCTTAAAGAATTGAGATAAGAATTTCATGATATAAGAAACACTACTAGAAAGAAGGGTATTAGTGACGGAAATATTAGCGATGAAACTTCTTATTGGTATGAGTTTTATTTTTCTTAAAGAATTGAGAGAAGAATTTCATGATATAAGAAACACTACTAGAAAGAAGGGTATTAGTGACGGAAATATTAGCGACGGAAATTTACGTCGCTAATTAGCAACAGAATCACGAAATTAGCGACGAAAATCGTAGCTAATATAGCGGGCTTTTGAATTAGTGATGGAATTACTTCCGTCGTTAATTTCCATCGCTAAATGAAGGCATATTCGAAGAATATTTCTTTTTTTTGTCGCTAAAAGTCGCGGCAAAAACGCCGTAACATTAGAGATGGAGTTGCCGTCGCTGATTTATGCTCCGTCGCTAATTAGCGACGGACGTTCCGTCGCTAATTACCGTTTGAAATTAGCGACGAAACTATTATAATTAATATCACACCAGTTAACCCCCCTTTTCCAGACAACCCTTTCCCCCTTCCCCATATCACGATTCACTCTCCCCCTCTCTCTTTCTCTCATCAGACTACTTTCTCTTTCACTCAACCTTCCCTCTCTATCTCCGACGCCAACATCAACCACCACCGCTGCGCCCCGTCTCTATCCCTGTACTCCCTTTCGCTCTCTCTTTCTCCCCGTGATCTCTCTCTCTCTCTCTCTCTCTCCCCGTCTCCCTCTCTCTATTTTCCTTCTGGCCACGCCACTACCCAACCACCATCGTCGCGCCGTCATCCTTCCTCCGGCCACGCCGTCGAAGGTAATAGATGTAAATCCTTTCCTTTTAATTTATTGTTTCCTTTTTTAGTTTATTTATTTATTATATTTTATTGTACTTAGCACCGCCACGGAAATTAGCCGGAACCAGCACTGCCACCACCGCCATATCTTCAGCATTTGTCCTTCGAAATTTTAGGTAATTTATTTTTGTAATTTTGTTAATTAGATCTGTAATTTATAATATATTCTATTGTATTTTTTATTTTTGATTTTTTTTTGTAATTAATCTGTAATAATTTTGTAATTTTTGTATATATTTATTCTGTTTTTGATGTAATTAATCTGTATTTTTGTAATTAATTTTTTTGTAATAAATTTGTAATAAATTTTATTGTAATTAATCTGTATTTTTGTAATTAATCTAAATTTTTGTTTCAATTTTTGAAACTTTTTGTAAATAATCTGTATTTAGTGTGTGTATTGTGTGTAAGGGGTTGTATTATGACTAATTAGTGGGGGTTGGAGTATTTGTGATCAATTTGATGAACTTGTAATTTTCATGTTATTTGTATGTTATTTTATGTTTTAAATGATGTAGTTGAGGTATTTACTATTTTTATGATAGTTATGATTTAATTGGGTTATTTATGTTTTTTTTTTTTAATTTGTATGCTAGTTTTATGTTATAAAGGCATTAGTGTATTAGATTTGTATGCAATTGTTGTTTACTAGGGTTGTTGGGACGTGCCTTAGCATATCCTAAGAAAATAAAATGATCGAAGAAGCGCGTATGTGAACAAAATAGTGAGAAGACTTGGACTTGTGAATAAATAAGACTAACACTACTAAGTTAATTCAATTATGTATGGAATTCATTAGTTGCATAGTGATCAAGATTGTTAGGTTGAGTCAGCACAATAATGTATGGTATTAGATTTCAAAAAAGAAGAAGAAAAGTCTTGTAAGGCAATTAAGTTGAGTTTATTTTCGTAAACCAAGAATGAATAATAATAATAATAAAGTCTCGTTATTTTCTTATAACCCATAAACACTAAACACTAAACCTTAAACCTAAATATTAAACACTAATTAAATTGTAACCCTAAATTGGCGTGGCCCAAAACATTAAATCCTAATCCCTAAATAATAACTGTAACCCTATCTAAACCCTAATTAATTCTAAATCCTAATTAACACTAAACCCTAAATCCTAATTAATCCTAAACCTAAACTCTTACCCTAAACCCTTAACTTAAACCCTAAACCATATACCCTATATATACCCTATACCCTATAACCCTATACCCTAACTATGACACAGATTAATTTTTGAAGAACTATATAATGTCCCCTGCTTGGTAAATCCTGAGTTTGTCGAAAGTATTTCATTTAAAGATTGTGGCGACTTTGGGAAAAGGCGAGGAAGGAAAAGAAGTGTTGCAAAAGAAAAATGGGTTGTTCTTACTAGTTCCATTGGAAGACATCGAAATAGTAAAATAATGGAACTTAGAGAGATGATTGACCCGTTTGTGCATTTGTATAAATGCACTATTCTTCAAAAAGAACTCCCTGGATTGAAGGATGCTTTAGTTGTTTTAAAACCGACTGAAATGATAGTTTCTGTTTTTGTTGTCAAAGAATTAAATGTTGTTCGTCGTTTTGAACAACTAACACCCTTCTTCTATCTTTACGATGTGGAGCAAGTAAGTAGAAATCATTGTTCCTTCTAGTTATCCTTAAACATAGGACACTACAAGAAAATAGGGCATCTAAAACGGAATTTTCGGTTGCAAAATCATGAAAATCCGTTACAAGTCAATGATTGAAACGGAAATTGGCCGTTGCAATTTCTGTCACAATATCCTCGTCACAATTTTTTTGCAACGGATTTGCAATCGGTCGCAAATATTGCAACGGAAAAAGGGAGTTGCAAGTTTCAAAACAACGGTTGCAAATATGCTTCCATGGAGTTTTCAATGTCTGTTGCAAAAATATAGCAACTGATTTGTTTCCGTTTCAAATTGCAACCGATTTTTTCGTATATATTTTCTATCACAACATAGCAACTGATATTTCTGTTTCTATTTTGTAACTAAATTTTGAAAAAATTAATTAATATTGCAATGGATAATTCCGTTGCAAGATAATATTTACTGGAAAAAAAAAATACTAATATTAAATAAATAAATATTTCTAAATTGTACCTAATTGAACATTTCAAACAAAATTTAACATCTAAAGCTAATAAGTTTCAAAAGTTAGATTCAAAAGGCAGCTAAACAAGCTTCAAAAGTTATATTCAAAAGACACAGTCAAATTGATAATCTATATGGAAGCTGGTGGAGGGTGTTGGGAGCCTCTAAGTGATTGAATCGCCTCCTGCAATATAGAAGTGTCTCAGCGGGGAAAAAAGATGAATGGTGGGGTGAATTTGAGGTATAACAATAATATAATTACTTTATTTGAAATATTTATTTATTGTATAGTTATTTAATCATGTAATTTTTTCTAGGAGAGGTATTCTTGGCTCGGGCATTCGGATGACGAGGCCTTTGCGGTGTTCAAGGACATGGCTACTAGTTGATACAAGGACTTCATCTACAAGACGAGGTCGAAATTTTTTATCGACCTAAGGAGGCAGCCCCCCAACTTTACCGATGTGGTTTGGGCTCAGTAGAAAGCCTACTTCCGTGGGTCTGCCACCAAGGAGGCCTCTGAGAGGGCAAAAAAAAAATAGGGCTAGTGGGTCGGGGACTGGAACGAAGCACACGACGGGATCCATCAGCGTCGCTGAGCACCAGGCGCGTATGGTAAGTAACTTAGTTTAAATAAAGATTAACTTAATGAGCCTGTTTATTCAATTATTGCTCTATACATGTTAAAAGTAGTTGGGAAGCCATGTTGATGCTATGAAATCCATGGTCGTAGTTTAAAATTATTGTTTATTCAATATATTGCTCTATAGATGTTAAAACTAGTTGGAAAGCTATGTTGATGCTATGAAATACATGGTAGTAGTTTAAAATTAATGTTTATTCAATTTATTGCTCTATATATATTAAAAGTAGTTGTGAAGCCATGTTGATGCTATGAAATACATGGTTATATATGTTAAAAGTAGTTGGGAAGTCATGTTGATAATTGGGGGGGTTAAGTGTAAATACTTATAATCTATAGGGGTTGTTAGTGTATATATTTTTAATCTTTATTCAATTTATTGTTCTATATATGTTAAAAGTAGTTGGGTAACTATGTTTAAACTACATAAATCAATGGTAGTACTTTAATTCAAAGTTTAATATATTAGATTTGGGTTAAGTAAAATAAAGGTGGGGGGTTAAGTGTTAACACTTATAATCTATAGGGGGTGTTAGTGTATATTTTTAATGTTTATTCAGTTTATTGTTCTTTATATGTTAAAAGTAGTTGGGAAGCCATGTTGATGCTATAAAAATCCATGGTAGTACTTTAATTCAAAGTATAAAAAACTAGAGGGGGAGGGGGTTAAGTGTAAACACTTAGAATCTATACTTCTATTTCATTTCTTATTTCTTAGAAATATAAAAAATTAATAGTAATACATACTGATTATAGATGGCTACACATGGTGATCATATGCGATTCCCTGATGTGCTTGTGAGAACGCATATCAGGCAGGATGGATCCACTCAGTGGGTTGATCCCCGGGCAGAGGCTGCGTATGTAAGTATTAAAATTATTGTTTACAATTAATTTTTTATGACGGTGTTTTAATATTTGTCTTTTTTATTTTTATTTTTATGACATGTTGAATACGAGAGACGTATGAGGAACAAGCCTAACAGGAATGAGTGGAACCAAGCATTTTGGAAGGAGATCACCTCCCAAGGACGGGTGAAGAGGGGCGATAGGGTCTACGGGATGGGCACAAACGGGGGATCCTCGCATGTGCCAACCATGGCTTCACGTGCTTCTGAATCGACAGCACGCAGTTCGGCCCAACCAAACGTTGACCACGCACATATTTCATGGTTGGAGACTGAACTCGCTGAAACCCGACAAACTATGGCCCAGATGTAGGTCGCCATGGAACGATTTTTTCATAGTCAACCCCGTCCGTCTGGTCAACCATCTCCTGATCATATCCAATCCCGAAATTTATTTCATGACAACAGTTTTTAATTTATGTAGTTTAAACAGTTTGAGTTTATGTAAATAATTTTGTAATTATTTTGTGGTATGTTTCAATTTTTGTAGAGTTTTTATTAATATTATCTGTTGAAATCAGGTACAAAAAAAAATTATATTTTTTGAATAGTTGTTTTTTATTTTTAGCGACAGAAGACTAACACTAAAATTTTCGTCGCTAATTTCTGTACCGTATTTCTGTCGCTGATTTCGTCGCTAATTAGAGACGGAATATTCTGTGGCAAAAATTTCGTCGCTGATTAGAGACAGAATTTAGACATGGAATATACCGTCGCTAATTAGTGACGGAACGTAACCGTTGTTAAATTTCCTCGCTGTTTTAGTGACAGAAATGGTCACCGTCACTAATTTTCGACGGAATAGCCTTCGTCTAAAATTTTCGACCATTTTTTTTCGACAGAGTTCTGTCGCTAAATTACGTCACTAATATGGATTTAGCGATGTAAACCTTGATTTAGCGACGAAAATTTCCGTCGCTATTACGCGCTTTTCCAATAATGATTGTTGATGAAGCTTCTCAGTGTGTTTGTCATCACGGACGGTAGAATATTTGGCTAAGTTATCTGCAAAAGTGAACATCCATGAGGGGCGGGGAGGTTTTTCCGCCAAAACTCTCCGGTGTAATAATCAGTATCTCATTGTATAGAAGAGAGAGAGTGTGTAGAGTAGGTGTGTGTGGAAGGAGAGAATGAGAGAAAATGAGTGATGTATAGAGAGAGAGAGAGAGAGAGAGAGAGAAAATGAGAGATGTGTTTGGAGAGAGAGAGAGAGAGGAAGTTCTCTCCAAAGGTAAGTTAGTCTCCTATTAATAGTAAATCGGGGGTGTTGTTACTTGGGTTTATCTTTTATGTGTGGGCTTGATCTGTTTAATCTTGGGTACTTTTTTAGGAGTATATTTTTGCTGGTATATATTTGTGCTCATCACCTTGGTTAGTGTTTGAGTTTCTTTTGGACTCAAATTTTGACTCTTTTAGAGATTTTTGAAATTAAAGAAAGAAGTTTATCAATACGTTTTGATGTTTTTATTTTCTTAACCCCCTATAAATTCAGAACCAATAAGAACCCGCTTAATTTTAGTGCAATCATTTTAAATAATTTTCTAGTCTATTTTTACAAATTTTAAAGAAAATAATGACTAATCAAACTTTTTAAAATTGTACTCCTTCTATTCCGAATAAATGTTCCTAATTGATAAAAGACAAAAATTAAGAAACATAATTAATGATGCGCTGTAAAATATGTTCTGACCATAATACGTATAAACATTAATTGAGTTCAACTATTTTAAACAATTGAGTTTCTTCTGAAATGGGTTATATTAAATGAAACTTTAAGGGTATACTAGGAAGAATGGTAAATAATAGTTAGATTAAAAGTCTTTAGGAATATTAGTTGGGACATCCCAAAAGAGAAAGTAGGAATATTTATCCATGACGGAATGAGTAATTTTATATCCTTGTACCTTCAAGCTTATACATTTTTTTTTAGAAATAAGGCTTTATTTTACAAACTAAAGAGAAAATAAAAATTATTTTTACGAGAGAAGAAGTATTTCTTGATACTTTTATAAAATTAATAATTAATAAAAAATACCTATTTTGAAATATAAAAGCATTTTATTCTGTACTTTTTGTTTATTATTAAAGACCCAGATGAGTTTGTTGGCATGCTTTGAATTTGATCAGCAAGATGCATATCGTCACGATTACGTAGAGTGATGACGTCTTGACCTTTTAGGGTTCCATACGGCCCCCCTTATTATCTTTCCCCAACTTGGCCACATTCAAATTCATCAGCCGCCGGGACCATTACGACCTGACACTAACCACATACCGCAAATGTTTTACTCCCACTACCACCTTTTTTGAATAAAGAGCATATTACACAATTGGTTATGTAGTTTTTGAGTTTTTAGCTTTTCGTCACTGTACAAATTTTTTTTATCAATCGTCCTTGTAACACCAAATTGAATGCAATTGGTACTTTCGTCGAGTTCCGTTAATTTTTTACCGTTAAATTAAGAGCCCGTTTGGTCGAGCATTTTGGCCAAAACGCAGAGATAAAACGCTGCTTATTTGCAAAAAATGTGTTTCAATATCGGCGAGCGTTTTCAAACGCATGCGTTTTAAAACGGAATTCTTTTTCCCAAAACGCAGGTTTTAAAACGCTACTAGGAAAGCTGCGTATTGAAGTGATATCCCAAACGTATTTATAAGGAAAGACCTCCGTTTTTAAAACACTGCGTTTTTTAAAACGCTGCGTTTTTAAAACACTGCGTTTTGTAAACGCTGCACCAAACGGGCTCTAAAATATGTGTTTTTTTTTTGTGATTTTTAGAAAGGGTAAAACTATCATTTTAATATAAAAAGTACAAGGATCACTTGTGAAAAAAATTTAAAGTCAAAAGATAAAACCTACATCTCTCTTTTTCTTTCTTTCTTTCTTGCTTTATTTTCTCATTATGCGGATTGAACTTCAAAGCAATCTAAAGATGAGAAAGCTTCTTTGGGACCACTTTCTTTCTCCCATAGAGAAAACTGGACCCAAAGCATTGTAGGTGAGCACATCAGCAAAGAATCTCTTGAATATCAGAAGCGATAGAGATTGTTCTTTTGGGTTGGTTGCACTGAGTTGCTCATGGTTGGAATAAATCTCAATTTCAATACTTCAAAATTGCCTGACAAGTTATAGTCCAAACTGAGGCCTTCATCTAATCAAGAAATATAACAACATTTGTCCTTTCTATTTAAACTTCATTTTTTAGCCTATTAAATAAATTTAAAAGTTTTTTTTTATTTTTAAATCACAGATCAACCATGGCTAAGAAAGCTGTAAAATTTGTGCCCAAAAGAAAGAGGAGGAAAGTTTAACCAAATAAATTATAACGAATTTTTTTTTTTTTTAAATCACAGATCAACCAATAAATATGGAAGAAGAATATATACCTTGACTCACAACCATGACCAAGCTTTTTTTTTTTTTTTTTTTTTTTTCAAACCGAATGAAACAATAAAAACAAACAAATTATATTTTTTATTTCAAGATTGGTCCTGATGTGATTCCGACAAGGATCGAATCGAGGAGGTTAACTTGAAGACTCGAAGAAGAAGAAAGGAAAGAAATTGCAGAAAATAGGAAGGATAGTTGCATGGATCTCCCTCAACCCGCTAGTCGCGATTGACTAGGAACCTTAGGGTACGATTGATACCCGATAGACGCGATTGTCTACGAACACCGATCACGGAACGCCACAAACCCGCGATCCTCGATCTTGATAAGTTCAAGTGATGAATTTCTAATCCAAGAAATTCGGTTGTTCACAATTCTCTCCGAAAAGTGATTTGAATAAACTCAATGTTTAAAATATGATCAAAAGTTTTTTTTACAAGGGAGAAACAAGCCTTATATAGGCTGGAATGGTTCTGAAACTCGCCTACCACGAAGATACATTAGAAACGTTAAAAACAAAGTCAAAAAGCTATCCAAATTCAGAAGTGTCCGTACGGCGCGCTAGGGCGCGGGCAGGCGCGCTAGGGCGCGTATTTTGGCACGCTAAGGCGCGAGGATTCGCTGAAGTTGCAATTTCTGAAATTTTGAAAATTTCTGGGCAAGTACGCGCTAGGGGGCGGTTTATGCGCGCTGGGGCGTAGACCAGAAACTTCTTTGATGAATTTTGAAGCTCTTAAGCTCCCGAATGAGCATACGAACATTCCTTGACTCTCCATATCAACCTTGGGTTCATTTTGACTCCGAACCTCTTCCAAATGCAATAGCATGCGTGCGAATCCTTGGTCCTCTAGATATGTTTAAGGGCTTGGCTCGATTGACATCAGGTCCTGTATTTTTTTAAATAAAATAACTATTTTACCCTTCCCCAAATGCACGTGCGAGACACATGTACACACTTAACGATCAAAAATTGACGGAGATAGATGGAAGGACCATTTGTCTTAAAGGTCCTTAGTTTAGGGACTATTAGTGAGGTGTAGGGACGAAAAGTAAAAAACCCATAAACTACAGGGTCCAATTGTGTAGTTTGCCTTTGGATAAATCCTGACTTAATTCTCAATTTGGTCACCCTACTATTACAAAAAGTTTTTTAAGCTCACTCAATAAATTGTTTTCACACTTTAATAACGGTATTTTATCATAAGTGTCGATTTGGTCAATAAAGTGAATACTGTTAATTTTGTTGGAAGAAAATCTTTAAAAAGACTAAAATGCTCATTAGTTGTGGTACATATCGTGCACGTGGACGTTATATATATATATATATATATATATTTTATATTTATATATTTATATTTATATATTTATATATATATTTATGTTTATATATTTATATATATATATATATTTATATTTATATATTTACTCATTGTTTAGGAGGTTTTTAGTCCACGTGAAGCACATGTGCCTTAGTTGTGGTGTTCCATGATTTTGATTAGAATGCACCCTGATGATAATCAGGGTCTTAGGGGGTTGCATGATTTCAATTTATTTATTTATTTTTTGTTGATGTTATTGGTTAATATGATTTTTTTTTCTTTTTCTGATTATTAGATTTATAAAACAAAAATAAGTTTTTCTTACTCACTATTTAGAAGGCCTTATGTCCACGTACACGACAAGTGTCACATCTAATGAACATTTCAGTCTTTTAAAAAACTTTTGTCCAACAAAACTAATAACATTTACTTTACGGACCAAATTGACACTTTTGATAAAATACAATAATTAAAGTGTGAAAAAAATTTGTAGAGTAAGCTTAACGAACCTTTTGTAATAGTAGGGTGACCAAATTGAGAATTAATCCATAGATCTTTTATCTAGACTCCTTTTGCTCTTAAAATGGATTTATTATTTATTTAATTTTTTTAAAATATTGTTAGATTTGGCATATAGATTAATTTTTTTTAATTAATTCTATTATAAGAAGCTATGCGTTTTTGAAAGATGCCCATGTGAGCATGGGCCAATCAATTAATGTATAAATAAAACTAACGATGAAATGGTAAAAATAACATCTAAAAATAAATATATTAATAAGAACAAAAAAAATCAGTTAAGTAATATTATTTAAGATCATGTTATTTTTTGTTTTACTCTTAATACTTTAATACTTGAGTTATATTTTCACATAGACATCCCTAAAAATTAATAATGACAATGAGTTAGAATAAGTAACGAGAATCTCATTCTTTCCCATCCCATCCTTTTTTTTTTTTTAAGGAAAACAGGAGTGACTCTCTGCTAAATTTTATTAATAAAGAAAAATAATACAGAGAGAAGGGGACGACCAGGCTTGCCATTATAATCGAGATGACGGAGTAGTCTAACCTCGAAATCAAATAACAAGAGCTTAAGTGTTACAAGGAGAAAATACATAACTATGAGATCTCATAAAGCTAAACAAAAAAAAAAAAAAAAGAGAAGAAAGCTATAATAAATGAATAGGTGGAGTGCCAGCTGCATCAAGGGTGTTGGAATGTTGAAGGCCAAATAGGGCAGCCCATTCCCAAGCCCAGTCTTCGGCCCTCTCCCTGGCAGCCCACTTAACAACTTGCACAAAACCGGATGACATCTCCCCTGTTTTGTCCCTCTTTGACCAACTCCTTAGCTTCCCCCCTTTTCCTTTGTTTGGTGCGATTCCCCTCCATGGCCTGTGAACTCCTCCCAGCAGCTGCTCTCCTCCCTTTAAATGGAGAGCACACCCTTCTCCCATGAAAAAACCAATGGCCGAACTGAGACCCCGCACGATAGCCGAATTGCTGAACACAAGTTTGCTCTCTCTCTCTCTCTCTCTCTCTCTCTCTCTCTCTCTCTCTCTCTCTACAAATTAAAATCAGTGTCTCTCTTTCTCATCTCACTGTGTGATTACTGTATGAGTGTGTGTGTGTAAGAGAGGGATTTTAGTTTGGTGGTATTCTGGAGTGATTATCTTCGGTGGTTGAGATCGGAGCTTGGGCTTGTGACGGTGACTTTGTGTCGCCGAATTTTGTCGTGGGTTGCCGGAAACTGGTTTTGGGTTTTTTACCTTGGACTGTGTAGTGCTTACCTCGTGGGTCACTCCGGTGGACATTGGTCGAGAAGGAAATCTGAGCCGTGATTTCGGTTGAGGCCTTTGTGGCCGGTGACACCATTGACGAAGAGAAGCTTCTTCACTGTGTCTTCTTTTAATATTTTTAATATTTGCTTTATTTTCTCCATTATAATTTTATACTAATTAATTTAGTATTTGCATGATACTTGGAGATTATATTGTGATAGTAATTAGAAATATTCTCATAGGGTAGATAAAGTGTTATCCCCACCCTATTGTAATCTATTTGAGCGTCTTGGTGAGATCCTCATAGATTGGTTATATAGGCTTTTATATTTTAAAGATGTATTTGTACATCTACTCCGCGTGCGCGAACGACAGGATTACACAACAATGGGCAATATTATCCTTGATGGACAATGGGAGAGAGTGGGTGTAAGGCCCCGACCCTACTTCCTTTCCATTTCGCGCGCAGTCACTTCATACCGGCTTAGAAACCTTTGGAATACAAGTTAGAACCTTTAACCTTTGACATATAAGAAATATATCATGCTTGCTAAAGTGTGACGTGTTAAGTTGGGACCCTTGGGGGTTGATTCACGAGAGCGTAGTCATGTTTGATAAGCATGACATGTTAGTCTTCCTTGCGGTTGTTTCGGATTGGATCAACGTTTAATCACGCCGTAGTTTTGTACTAGTTTGAGACCATCCTTGATACCATATCGTGTGTGTACACATATGTACATCACTCATTGTGTCAAGCCTTACCTTGGTTTAGATTCACTCTCGAATGGCAAGCATGTTAGTCTTGTCGTTAATCCGTAAGTTGAGTTGTTCGAGCGATGTTTCGCGTGTTTATCTTCGTGCACCAATGCGGGGCAATTTGGTTGAGTTTTGAGAGTATTTTGAACTTGATTGGGGGTTAGGATTATTTGGGAATACTTAGTATATATTTTTTTGTGACCATAAGATAGAAAGTGATTCACTCAAAAGCATGGATGCATGCTTAAACTCGGAATTCTATTCATCCGAACAGTCTATAGTATTTTGATCATAGATTTGTGTAGAAAACTCGGATTGGCAAACCGTTTGATTCTGTATAAACTAGACTCAAATAGCTTTCCAACGATACCTTATTCGCAATTTTTGGATTTGTGGATCATCCTAGGCGCGTCTTTGAAGTTGACTGAAAATTAGGCCCAGTGACCTGCGCCCTAGCGCGACTGTATGGACAGTTTTGTGTAATTTTTGGGTTTTGTTGACTTGTTTTGGTTTTTATGACTTTGACTCAACCTAGAACGTGCCAAAGACTTGTTGACCAGCCTGATTAGCCTCTTTAGACCATGGAGTGACTTTAACTTACTCCCATTTTTATCTCTTTCCATCCATGGAAGCTTAGAGAGTGTGTGTGGGAGATTAAGGTGAGATTAGTGTGTGCAAGTCATTTCTTCACCATCCAACCAACAAATCTTCAATCCAAGCATACCATTTTGAAGGTCTTGACTAGAGGATCACTCTCCACCATTTGCATGTTGGTTTTCTTGGAGTGAATTCATCAAGAGGTAAGTAACTATAATGTTTTGTATGTTTATGAATTGAATTGGAATAATAAAACATATAGGATGTGTAATTGTTCATCTTTGTGTAATTTCTTGAAAGAAATAAGTAATTGACCATTCCAAATGATATTATGTTAGTTCTTAATCAATGGCCATGTGTAGAGGTTGTCATGAGACTTGGTGAAATGTTAGTAACATGTTAGAAAGTGAAACACATGAATTTCAAGTTAGTTGCAGTTCCTGTTTTGGGCTATTTTCGTGAAAATTCTGGTACTAATATACTATTGGGAATTTGATGAATTTTGGATATGTTGTTCTTATGTATGTTAGTTAGTTCTCTGTAAATTTTCATGAATTTTAGAGGTCGGGAAGTACCTCGTTTAGGTTGTGTTTTATCGCTGTGCCGAGTAAACTGTTGCTGAAAATTTTGGGTATTAGTTCCAACTTTAAGTGACTGATTCTTGATGATTATAAGTCCAAATGAGGTAATTCAAAGTGGTAAATTATAGTTCCAGATGTCTAGTTTCTAAATATGAATAATTGTAATATTTGAATTTTTGTGGAATATTTGGTGAATTTAACAGTACTGTTGCGCGATGCTGGAGAAATCATATTGTGTTAATAAACTTTGTATAATAGCAACTCGTTGATATTTTTGTCGTTAGTTTACTCGCTATGAATTTGTGAGGTTGTTTTGGGTAATATATAGTACTGAATAATGGTGTTGAGGATAGAATGGTTAATTAGGAATGATACTACATTTCGTCCCGATATTTCAAAAATGGGTAACGACTCTAGCTGAGTCGACATGAGATGGTATATTTTTATTGAACACTATACGAGCTATATTTTAGTTGTGACCGACTCTTGCAGAGTCGTATAGGGCGTAATAAACAAACGTCGAATCTTGTAGCTAATTTATTAATGTGTTGAATTGACTCTATGTAGTTGATTAATGAGTAGTATAATTCACTACGGGTTGTTATTTAGTCTCCTACAATATTGGATGATGTATTGTGAAAGTGATTATTCGTAAGAACTTGACTTTAGTTAATTCAATCATACATGAGATGACATACCGTGATTATCGTTCCAATTCGGACGAAGTGATTTGTAATGAGTCGTGATATATATAGTACACGACGCTATTGTTATGTGATGGTTTATGCTATACATGAGATAAAGTGTATTGAGTGATTATAGGATATTGTAGAGATCCTAAGTTGAGTTGCACAATAGGCCTACTTTGCCTATTGTCTTGTTTTGGTTTTATGTTCAGTGATTATGGACATTGTGTGATTGTTCTAGTATGTGATAGGACAATCATCCTACTTTGATGATTGATTGTGTGTTTAATGTTTACTAGCACACTTTGTTGATTTGTTGTTGTAGGCTTATTGTGACCTACTTGAAACATTCGTATTGTTATTGAATGTGGTTGTTGTGGTATGCTCCCTACTTTAGAGTATGACCATTTATTTTAAATGTCGAGTAAATATTCTACTTGTGCATTTAGTTTAAGTCCATGGCATGTTTGTTAGAGAGGGGTGTATTGACGCTCGATTATTACAAGAGCAGGGGCTACGTAATAGTCGAAGACCAATACATTGGGTTCTCGCCCCCTACCGTTGGCCGCAGTAGGGGAATAGCACCAAGTGTTTGTAGGCAAAAACCGCAACGTTGGTAATCTATTGTGCCGGGGTGACCTTTCCGAGTTGTAGAGACCAGTGGCACCGGTATATTGTGAATTTCAAATAAAATGGTTCACAGATTCTTTGTTATGAGATCTTGGTTTTGTTATGGTTCGAGCACGTCAACAACGGCTTCGAATTCTTGAATTGGTTTGTTGATCAGGCACGTCAACAACGGCTTCGATATTTGGTATTATATTGGTTGGTTGGTTGGAACTATTGGTTTGGTCGGAGGTGTACCTCGACGCCGTATCCCTTTAAATGTGTTTACTTACCGTTCTTATGTGTTTCCTATACAAGCAAATGTTGGTCATGATTTCCAATTGGTATGGGACGGTTGGCGATCGTTGAGCCTCTCGTTAATATAGGGTTGATTGCCCTTATGTGCTACTACATGTTTATTTTCCTGTTATATTGTTGTGCATAATGCCATGCCATATAGTCATATGTAGTAACTTGTCGATTAATGATTAAGCTAAAATTGTTACCAAGATTAGTGCATTTAGAGTCTTGGTTTACTGTTGCATTCATACTCATAGCACCCAATACATTATAGTATCTTACGGAGTCTTTTAGACTCACCCAACAACCTCCTCAGTTTGCAGGTTAAGTTCCAGCGCAGCAAGTCTTGAAGCTTGGAGTTAACAAGATGTTTTTGTATTGTCATTTTCTTCTTATTTCTTGCATTGTGAGATCACGAAGTCCACTAAGTTATGTAAACTTGGTTTATGGGTAGAAATAGTTGTAATCTTCAGATTTGTATTTTTAGTGCCGACTGGTGTGGTCGTGCCGGTTGTTGTACTATATTATTTTGGATTTCTGACTCGTGGTATTTTAGTATTATTATTTCTCCGGCTCGTGTACTTAGTCGTCGAGGTTTTTCTTGTCGGGTTTATCTTTAGTGTTGTTCTCCGGCATATATTTTGGCCGTTGAGGTTTATTTAGTTGTAGTTGTTGTATGAGTTTTTGAAACTCACATTTTAACTTGTATTCCGCTGCATAGTTTTAGTTTTGAGCTTTTGTAACTCGCTCTTTTAGGTTGTTCTTGCTAGTTTGGCGCACCGAGTTGGGGTTCAACATCGAACCCCGGACTCGGGTCGTCACAGTGGGTTGCTGAAGTAGAGATACCGGAATGAGTCTCACAAGCAAAGTATGCCAAACTATCTTTAACAGAATTGGCTTCAAGATATCAATGCATAAAAATAAAGTTGATCAATGAAACCACGTGTCTTTCTTGGAGAACCGGATGCAACGAAGGCAGAATTGTGTATCAAGCACATAATCAAGATATTTGCAGCTTTGGGTTGCAGTGACGATGAAAAAGTTACTTTAGCTGTGTTTAAACTGGAAGGAGCGGCAGAGCATTGGTGGCAGGTGTTACAGGGAAGCTGGGATTTACAGGGAGAACCGTGCAGTTAGCCAAATTTCTTAAGAGAGTTCAAGGCACAATATGTACCGAAAGTGGTTCGTAAAAGAAGAGAACGGGAATTCTACGATTTAGAACAAGGGAGTATGTCAGTGGCACAGTATTCAGCCAAGTTCACAGAATTGGCTCGTTACTGTAGTCACTTGGTTCCTAACGAAACGAGGAAAGCGCAGAAATTTATTAAGGGTTTGAAAACTGAGTACAGGAAACAGTTGCTGTCTTTACAACTTGCTGACTATAGGAGTGCAGTAGATCGGGCTTATGGGATTGAAGGTGATATAGAGGAGCATCGAAGGAAAAATTTGAACAACTTTCAGCAATCATCGCAGAATCAGGGACGGGGGAAGAATTCTGGTAACCGGTATAGTGGTGGTAACAATAACAATTGCAGGGGGGATCAAAGAAGAGGACAGTCTAATGGACAACAAAGACAATAATCCAATGGGTAAAGTAATAATGTTACTCATGCTCAGAGTCAACGAAGTGTTCAATCGATTTGTAGTTATTATTCAAAGCCGGGGTATTTGGAAGATAAATGTTGGAGTAAGGCAGGAAATCCGGTAGAGAATAGGCTGGGACAATGCTTCCATTGTGGGGAGGTTGGTCACATGAAGAGAGATTGCCCTAAGTTGAAGAACAGTCAGGCTGGGAGCATGAGTATGCAGTCAAGTGGCGCAAAGAGAGATAGCGATGGTAGGCCTAAGGTTTAGGGTCGCGTGTTTGCGCTTGATCAGCGTGGAGTGCCGGAGTCAACGTTAGTGATAGGAAGTAGTCTTTCTATCTTCGGTAGTAAAGCACGAGTTCTTATAGACCTTGGCCATCGCATTCATATGTTGCATCTCATTTTGTGAACAACTTGTGTGTGTTGCCCCAGTCGTTATCTTTTGTTCTTGAGATGTCTACCCCGTTGGGTGAGCATATGTTGGCTTTGGATGTGTACCGAGCTTGTGATATACTTGTAGGTGATCACACTTTGCATGATGATTTAGTGGTGTTTCCTATACGTGATTTTGATGTGATACTTGGCATGGATTGGTTGTGTGCATATCATGCTTTAGTAGATTGTCATAGAAAGAAAGTTACTTTTTCTATGCCGGGTATGCCTGAATTTGTGTTTATGGGTGATGCTGTTAAGAGTGGTTTACATGTTATATCTTCTTGGTTGTGCGGGATATTTGGCGTGTGGTTGATAGAGGTATTGCCACAACGGTGTTAGAAGAAGTTCCTATAGTTTGTGAGTTTTCGGATGTGTTTTCAACTGATTATGCCTTGCCTCCTGATAGAGAAGTTGAATTTTGTATTGAATTATTACCGGGAACTACTCCTATCTCAAAAGCTCCGTATAGAATGGCACCGGCAGAGTTGAAAGAGTTAAAAGAACAGTTGCAAGAACTTCTGGATAGGGAGTTTATTAAACCAAGTGTATCACCGTGGGGTGCACCAGTTCTATTTGTGAGGAAGAAAGATGGTACTTTGAGGTTGTGTATCGATTACAGGAAATTGAATTAGGTAACAATCAAGAACAAGTATTCTCTACCTCATATTGATGATTTGTTCGATCAGTTGCAGGGGTCTGTTGTGTATTCCAAGCTAGATTTGAGAAGTGGTTACCACCAGTTGAAGGTGCGAGCTGAGGATGTTCCTAAAACAGCCTTTCGCACGAGGTATGGTCATTATGAGTTTGTTGTTATGCTATTCGGGTTAACGAATGCACCGGCGGTATTCATGGATTTGATGAATCGGGTAGTTCACGAGTATTTGGATTGCTTCGTGGTGGTATTCATCGACGACATTCTTGTGTATTCTAAATCGAGGGAAGAACATGTGCAACATTTGAGGTTAGTCTTATCAGTCCTTCGAGAGAAAAAGCTATTTGCCAAATTTAGTAAATGTGCGTTTTTGCTCGAAGAAGTGTCTTTTCTGGGGCATGTCGTTTCGAAGAATGGGATAGCAGTGGATCCATCAAAGGTAGAAGCAGTAACGAATTGGAAGAGACCGACTACAGTGCCTGAGATCTGAAGTTTTTTGGGTTTAGCGGGATACTATTGGAGGTTTATTGAGGGGTTTTCAAAGATTTCTACTCCTATGATGAACTTGACGAAGAAGACAACACCGTTTGTATGGGATGACAAGCGTGAGAACAATTTCCAAGAGCTAAAGCGACGTTTGACAACGGCTCCCGTACTAGCGTTACGTTTGATAACTTCATGATTTACAGCGATGCGCCAAGGAAGGTTTGGGATGTGTGCTTATGCAAAATGGGAAGGTTATTGCACATGCCTCAAGGAAGTTGAAGGATGCGGAACAAAACTATCCTACTCATGACCTAGAATTGGCTGCGATTATGTTTGTGTTACACAAATGGAAGCATTACCTTTACGGGGCAAAATTTGAGGTCTTTACGGATCATAAGAGTTTAAAATACCTTTTCTCACAAAACGAGTTAAACATGAGACAACATCGATGGATAGAGAAGTTGAAGGACCACAATTGTACGATTCTCTATCACCCAGGGAAAGTAAATATAGTCGCGGATGCATTGAGTAGAAAGACGTATATTTCTTGTATGATGGTTCAGGAGTGGAAGATGTTAGAGGATTTGAGGGATTTGAGTCTTAGTGTGACGGAGCGTGGTGTAATTTTTGCAAATGTACGAGCTACGCCAGTTTTGTTACAACGGATTAAAGAAGCTCAGGTTAGTGACCCGGAGTTTGAGAAGATAATTGCTGAATTGAGCGAGGGCAAGACTCTTGACTTTGCGATGAATAAAGATGGCATCCTTACTTTTCAGGGAAGAGTTTTTGTTCCAGCAAACGAAGCTGTGAAACGAAAAGTGCTTGATGAAGCTTACAAATCCAAGTATACTATACATCTGGGGAGCACAAAAATGTATAGAGATTTAAAGAGACAATTTTGGTGGAGTGGCATGAAACGGGAAATAGCGGATTATGTGTCCAGATGTTTAACTTGTTAACAAGTGAAAGCCGAGCATCAAAGACCCGCAGGTTTGTTGCAACCACTGGAAATTCCAGAATGGAAATGGGAATATATTACGATGGATTTTGTCACAGGATTGCCACATACTCAACGGGGCTTTGACGCTATTTGGGTTTTTGTGGATAGGTTAACGAAATCAGCTCATTCCATACCCATTGCAATGACATATTCATTGAGTCAGTTGGCAGCATTGTATGTTCAAGAGATCGTAAGGTTACATGGAGTCCCAGTCAGTATCGTGTCGGATCGTGACCCGTGGTTCACATCGAGATTTTGGTATGCATTACAAGAAGCTTTGGGAACCAAGTTAAACTTTAGTACAGCTTTTCATCCTTAGTCGGATGGACAATCAGAGAGGTTGATTCAAGTACTTGAGGATATGTTACGTGCTTGTGCGGTGGATTTCAAGGGGAGTTGGGATTCACACTTACCTTTAGCGGAGTTTGCTTACAATAACAGCTTCCAAGCAAGCATTGAGATGGCACCGTACGAAGCACTATATGGGCAAAAATGTAGATCACCGATTTGTTGGGACAAGGTTGGGGAAGCTAAAATTTGGGGTTCAGAGATGGTACAACAATCGGTTGAGAGTGTGAAGATAATTCGGGATAGACTACTTACCGCTCAAAGCCGACAGAAAAGTTATGCCAATAATCGAAGACGAGATCTTGAATTCCAAATGGGTGACTACGTATTCCTGAAGGTATCTGTGACGCCCCGACCCGGATCTCTATAAGAAATCCCAAGGTCGAGTCGCCAAAAAAAAAAAACATAACAACAAGAAGAGCACGTGGTGCAACCACCCGTGCTTCCAACGAAATACAACAGATAAAACGATAAAACACAACTTATAAAAACCTGATTTAAATAAAACAAGTCTTCGGCGACACTACAGCCGGAACCCAACAACTAAAACCACAAGTATAAGATTTGGAATATAAAACAACAACGACAATGATAACAACATCGGCCACAACATGCCGGAATAAACTAAAACCACGAGCTACAACATGCTCGGGAGAGAAACTGTTCTTACTACGAAGTTAAATATACAAGCACGACATACATACGTCGGCTACCAAAAGAATATATGGTTTACAACACAACAAATACTACCCAAGTAAAGTTTACATAACTTTACGTAACCAACGTCCTCACCAAAAGAGATACTACTAAACAACATCAAGCTTCAAGAGCTACCAAACTAAAATACAACCTGCTAGCAAACCACGACCTCACCGATCTCATTGAGAACCGCTAAGCTGGCTCGAATCTAAGGAAAAACATATAAACAACAAACGGGGTGAGTCGAAACTCAATAATTTACTAAATGCAACTACATGACATGGCATAATGCTCAAGCTGAAATCATAACATGGCATTAACATTTATATACCACAACAAGGCATGTATCATCATCTTTGATATACAAATCATTCAACTCACATAGCACCTTGATTAACACATAAGTGCTTGTAAATAAATCACGTTATAAAGGATATCATTTCTCTTTCTCCAACACTGCGTTGCTCCTGCAATACACAAATAATCAACTATGTCTCGATACCCATGTGTGTAGTATCAACGTCACCAGAATCACTCTTCGGCTATTGACCTCCCCGGAATCACTCATCGAGTTTTGACCTCCCCGAAATCATTCATCGGGTTCTGACCTCCCCGGAATCACTCATCGGGTTCCTGGAATCACTCTTTGGGTTACTTAGTAAACCAAAGTCATGCGTATTGCTACAACAGTGGGGCTACTTCCTACCTGTAGCCAACAGGTGAGGGTGTAAACTCTGATACGACGACTTATAGCAATCACGAAACAAATTCGTAAAGACTATAGGTCGTCCCACCTTAACATAAACAATGACGACACCAGCTGGACTTACACCACGCACAAGCAGGTATTCTTACTCAACTTATGCAAATAACCGTCAAGTTCCAAAGTAGTGAACTTGACAAATAACACGTAGATTATATTATTCTACAAAGTATGATCATCAAACATATTATTCAAGAATTTTAAACCACAACTTTAGAGCTAATAACTAGTCTCTAATTTATCAGTATCATTTACTCAGAGGACCAAAACATATATCAAACGAAATCTAAATCTCGTAGGATTTTAACATGGTGGTTGTTAATTACCACTCTAACTAAATATCAACTTCTTAGAGTCATTACAACACTTCTAAAAATCTGGGTATATTTGCTATTTGCAAAGTTTCCCAATTAAGTCTCTAACTTGTTCTTGAGTCAAATTCCATAGTTGAGTGCTCAAAATCAACATGCAACATCATCCAAACCCAACACTTAACACATAAACATGTTATACATCTCAACATATCATTTTAACATGAATTCTTCAAGTAAACAAGACATGCATGTACATTATCTCAATTATGCAGCAAATTTATTAAGCATACATAGGGGGTTAGTAGCTTACTTTAAAATGTACAATCAAACCAAGGAAAACAAGATCAAAGCCTTGCTAAGTAGTCTCCTAGTCTTCCTCTACACATGCATGGTCTTGCATGACAGATTAAATGGTTGAATTGAGAGAACCTTCACCACACACACAAATCTCACCTCCCAGAACACACAGTAACTCTCTCAAGCTTTCAAGGTTGATGTTGAGTGAAATGGGAGACATGAAAACTCTCCTTAGAGTGTTTAAGGGGTGCTAGGAGGGCTAGATTGAGTTTTGGAGACGTGGCCTCAAGTCACCCAAGGTAATTTAAGTGAGAAAAGGACAAGAAAAACACGGCTGAATAGGGCTACTGACGGGGCGGCCGCCTAGGCGCTCGCCCAGCCCATTATCCAACATTCTGCCTCTTGGGCGCCCGCCCAGTTTCCAGATTTTTTAATTTTTTTTGGTCAACTTCAAAGACTTGCCTAGGATTATCTACAAGTCCAAAAATTACAAATAAGGTATGGTTGGAAAGCTCTTTGATTCTAGTTTACACAGAATCAAACTAATTGCAAATCCGAGTTATCTACAAAAATCTATGGCCAATCTACTACAGACTATCTGAATTGGCAGAATTTCGGGTTTAAGCATGTATCTATGCTTTTGTCTGTATCATTTTCTATCTTAGTGTCAAAACAAAATGTTTATAAAGTTTTCCCAAATGATCCTAACATGATCCTAACCTCCAACAAGGTTTAAAACACACTTGAAACTCATTCAAAACACATGTAACAAAGCTTAGAATAAAATGCGTTCCAAGTACAAATGATTAACAAGAATTAAAACACAAACCAAAGCATTTTAATCGCATGAAATTAATATTTTTATTAATATAAATAAATAATACAAACTTGAGGGGGACAACCAGCCTTGCCCTTATAAATGGGAGGACAAAGGAGCCTAACCTCGAAAAGGAAAGTACAAGACAAACAAGCAAAGAGAACATAACAAAAGAAATTATTTAGAACGCCTAATGTAAGGGGTGTTAGCCTTGTCAAGAAGAAATGCGCCATGAATACGAGGGGGAAGCTCTCGGGCATAAGCATAATCTGAAGAAGAAGAAGATTCACAACCCAGATTGGCAAGGAGATCCGCAACTGTGTTCACTTGTTTGTAACAGTGAACAATTTGATAATTGCAACCTCTAATAATACTCAAAATACGGAGAATAATATACCAACACTTCCAAGGAGGCTTATGACCATGCAAAAGACATTCCACAAGCACTTTAGAGTTCAATTCAATAAGGGTACCTTGAAATCCTGAAGCTTGGAGCCATCGAACTCCATGGAGAAGAGCTTTAGCCTCAGCTACCATAGCAGAGGAGGAATCATAAAAGGATGAATAAGTGTAAATAAAATCTCCCTTTGAATTACGAACAATGCCTCCACCACCACTATGACCAGAGTTGTCCCAAGAGGATCCTGCCGAATTTAACTTGTGCAAATGAACAGGAGGATTAATCCAACGAACTAAAGTAATTTTGAGCCGAGGAGAGAGACTATAGTTGGATCGAGCAGAGATAATATTATCCAAATCAGATTGAATTGCAGACACCAACGCATTTGGAGAATGATCAACCCCATCATATAAAAAAGAATTTCTGTTCTTCCAGAGATGCCATAGAATTAAGCATGGAAGAAGAATATGAGCCAATGAACTCCTGAAATGAAGCCACCAAGATAAACAGCTTTGATGGATAGAAAAGAAGCATGGAGTCACCTGATACTTACTATAAAAGTGGGTCCAAACATGCATTGCCGTGGGGCTTGAGAGGAAAACATGATGAAAAGTTTCAATGTTTCCAGATTCACAACAGTAACAATTGGAAACCAAATAGATGCCTTTGTTGAGAAGACCTTCATGAATAGGAAGCCTACGTTGTAACAGGCGCCATATGAAAATACTAATATGTCTCGGGACTTTTCGATGCCAATAGAACTTCGAAGATAAAATGCTCGGATTGGAAGAACGCATAGATTGCCAAGCTGAAGAAATAGAAAACCTACCATTGGGAGAAAGAGTCCAGCAAGGAGTATCCTAAACATCATTAAAAAGAACTTCCTGATCCTTTATACGTTGAACGTCTTGAGAAGAAAGGAGCAGAGAAGCGGCAGGGATTAACTCGGATGAATCTGAAAATAGCTCTCGGACAGAAGCAGCAGACAGGTTTTGAGGTTTGGTAAGAAGACCCCCAGCGAGCCATTTATCAAACCAAGGCGAGCAATGACCACGACCCACAAGCCAAAGTA
This sequence comes from Platycodon grandiflorus, assembly GCA_016624345.1. NCBI lineage: Eukaryota > Viridiplantae > Streptophyta > Magnoliopsida > Asterales > Campanulaceae > Platycodon > Platycodon grandiflorus. The sequence continues at coordinate 27,995,859 of CM028363.1, forward strand.
GATTTCTTTCAACAAAGGGCCGGACATCTATCATACGACACCAAATATGAGATCCCTTAGATACGGCCTGAACTGGATGAATCCGTGGACAGTATTTAGCTCGGAAGAAGGAGGACCAAAGAGAGTCTTGCGTTCTAAAATGCCACCAAATGCTGGCCGAATAAGCTCGAACAATATCTCCCAGGGGGCGAATACCAATCCCACCTTCAGAAATGGGAGAACAACATCTATGCCAGGCTATCCAATGAGATTTTTGCTTCCCTTCAATCTGCCCCCAAAAGAAATTAGCTAATAATTTTTCGACAGACTGAATGACACCTTTGGGAGGATCTAAGGCCGCCAATTGATAGGCTGTAATAGAATGGAGAACATGATTTATAAGAGTAATCCTCCCAGCCATAGAGAGAAAATTCCCAATCCATGTAGAAATACGCGAACGCAATTTAATAATCAAAGGGTCAAAATATTTTTTAAGCTTGCGGCCACAAAACAAAGGGCAACCAAGATATACTAACGGAAAATCCTTCTTGCCATAACCCAGAGAAGAAGATATCAAGGCACTCCGATCGCGAGCATTTTGGGAGAAAGCGTAAAAGCTGCTCTTTCCTTCATTAATTTTTGCCCCGAGCACAATTCATATTCGATAAAAGCCCTTTATGCTTGGAAAGAGAATCTTGGCCGTTGCAGAAAATAATAATATCATCAGCAAAGGCTAAGTGAAAGATAATAGGGCAACCACTAACCGAGGAAAAAGCCACATGAGGTTGAGAAGAATGCAATTCATTCAGATTACGACTAAGAACCTCAGCTGCAATAATAAACAAGGCAGGAGATAACGGATCACCTTGACGAAGGCCTCTGGTGGAATGGAAAAAACCCGAAGGAGTACCATTAACTAAAACTGAAAACCAGTTGTCAGAAATCAGTCGCCAGATCATGTCTATAAAAACTTCACAAAACCCAAAACGCCGCAAAACTTTGATAAGATAGAACCATGAAACTCTGTCAAAAGCTTTGGCCATGTCCAGAACAATATTAGATCCAGAGATTTTCTTACCAAGATGAGACATTAACTCTTGAGCAAGTAGAATATTATCCTGAATGAGACGACCTTTAACGAAACCACTTTGATTTGGGGAAATAATAGCAGGTAAAACCTGAGCCAGGACTAAGATTTTAGAGATAACCTTGTTGGTGAAGTTGCAAAGGCTAATCGGGCGAAAATCACTGAAGGATTCCGGATGATCAGTTTTTGGAATAGTAACAATGAGCGTACTAGTCCAACTTTTTGGAATATCAAAACCGGAAAAGAATTCCAAAATAGCTTCATAGAAATCAGCCCCAATAATATTCCAGCAGAAAGTGAAGAATTTTCCTGAGAAGCCATCTGGACCAGCTGCACTATCACCATCCATTGAAAAAAATAATGTTTTTAATCTCATCCATATTAGGAGTGGCCATAAGCAATTTGTTCATATCATCTGAGACAAGCTGAGGGATAATAGAGAGAAGGTTGTCATTGTCCACGATAGGTTCAGCTTGAAGGTATGTTTGAAAATGCAAGATAGCTTGATTTTTGATTTCATTTTCATCCGTGACTTCTTGGCCATCTGATCCTCGAATAGAATGAATATGAAGACGGCGACGGGATTGCTTTACTGAAGCATGAAATAATTTTGTGTTACCTTCGCCTTCCTTTAGCCACTTAAGCTTTGCTTTTTGACGCCAAAAATTCTCTTCCATTTTAAGAGATTTCCGAAGATTAGCATGAGCAAGGTTCATGGCTGCTCTATCGTCTTCCGATCCTGTGGCTTCAAATAAAAATTCAAGATGCTGAACCTCATCTTTTGCTTGTTGAATATGAGAGAAAATATTTCCAAAAACGTCTTTATTCCACTTCCTCAAAGCTTGCCTACAAGCTGCCAGCTTTTTAGCAAAGACATACATAGGGCGACCCCGAATAGCCTGCTGCCAAGCTGCTTCAATGAGAGGCAAAAAACCGCTGTGAGCTGTCCAAACATTCAGAAATCGAAATGGAGAGGGATGAGGAGCTGTATCCTTCGTTATATTGATAAGCAAAGGAGCATGATCTGAACATGTGCGACTTAAATGACGGATAGATGTATCATAGAAGAACTGTTGCCATGAAGAATTGCAAAGAACACGATCCAGTCGCTGTAATATGGATGCATTGCCCGCCCGAGAGTTCCACCATGTGAAGTTGCTGCCCGTAAATCCTAAGTCAATCAGGCCAGCAGCAGAAATACAAGAATGGAATTCCAATGCTCCATTACGATCCCAACCTTGACCTCCTAACTTTTCTTCCGGAGAGAGAATAATATTAAAGTCTCCACCAACAATCCAAGGAGAAGAATTGAAAACCGAACTCAAGTCGATCAGATCAGTCCATAGATTTTGACGATCTAGAATATCACAGCTTGCATATACACAGGAAATGTTGACAGGTCTGGGCCATTTGAAATGTTTCACCTGAACAGTGAGATGTTGGTTGGCATCATGTTGAACAGTGCAAGTATAGGAGGCTTTGATAAAGATCCAGATAGAGCTTCGAGAATTAGAGAAGCAAAGCCTAAATTTCAGACGCTTTGCAATACGAAGAAGGTGTCCTGCATCAACCATAGGCTCAAAAACAGAAAACAAAGAGATGTTATGCAGTTTGATAATGCGTTTTAATCGACCGATAGAGGGATCGTTATTGATGCCTCGAATGTTCCAAAACAGGAAATTAACAAACATGAGAACTGGGAAATTGAGTCAGAGCCTTAGACCTTGTCGTAATGTTAGAAGGAGGGATATTACGTTTAGCCTTACAGTGCATCAAAGCAGTCGAGGAGTCCAAATTGAGAGTGTTCATAATCTGGGAAGTAGGATCAGGAAGTTCTACAGCAATTTCATCCTCTGATTCAGTTGCACTATCTGCATCTTGTTCATCAATTAGAGCTGCAAATCTGTTGGGAGACTCAATCCTATCCAGATCACAGTCAACAATATTGTTATTCACCTCCATATTCAAATTCGTAATCAAATCAGCCTGATCAAGAATCCCAGGATTGGAACGATCATCCAAAACCTCTGCATGAGTGTTAGTATTATCACCAGAATTATGCATAGCATCATTAGTATTGTGTGTATTGTCATCTAGAATGATGGGGTTTGCATCAATCAAACCAGAAATTGTGGGGTTTACTTCATTCAAATGATTATTCTGAGCATGCGTAATGTTAATCTAAATAGCAATACTAATACTAATGATACTACTATAAATACTTCTTTTGAAAAAGATCTGATGCATAGCTCTGTTGGTCATGCTAGTAAACGCATGAAATTAATGTATGACTCAATCAACATATTTTTCAATCAAGTCTAACAAACATGCTCAATATAATAACGATACTATATGATACACAAGTCATCCATAGGAGGAACCAGGGTATTACATCCTCTCCCGCTTAAAAGAATTTAGTCCCTAAATTCAGTCCGGAATCATCGATGAACTAAGGATATTTCCCTTACCATCATACTCTGTTTCCCAAAGTACATTCTCAGTTACATGAGGTCTTTTATAAGAATCTCATCAAACTATTCCATGGATTCACTTCGATAATACAACTTGTCAGGAATATCTATTGCAACAATGCAACGGTGTTCCATCGATTTAGATTTGTTCAGTAATTATTCTCAAGTAGACTTCACCCTTTTCTTTCTTCCCCTATTAGTCTCATTCAATATCATTTCAATATTTTGTTGACAATTGTTGTGGCGAGTAACTATCATTTGAAATCTATCACACATGTTTAAACATTTCCCGGAAGTCATAATCATCCTTCTCAAACATATAGAAGATCTAAGGATAAGATGTATACTCAAAATAATTCTTGGATTCTTTATCGACCACACTACTAACCGTGTTTAATGTTGTTCCCTTATATCTCATTTCTTGCAAAGACGTTAATTCATTTGATGTGCCTATCCTCGTCATTAGTAGTACGTGATAATTTGATTAATCAATCCATCATAGTTTATAATATGTAACAATCTCATCATATACAAGATAATCGCGTTATAATTAGTAAGTCTTCAATCTTCAATATACTAGTTATCATATTAAACTCCATTGAATAATAAAAAGCCATAGATGAAATCTTTAGGTCTTTCCGCTTATCGACAACGTCTCATATTTTGTTCATATCGTGAGAATAGAAACTTCAAATATTTAAATTCGTACATAACGCAAATTTAACTTCATAATAGTAGTATTCTGACTCAAGTATGTTAACACCGACGCAATGAACTCTAAGTCTGTGAATGGATTAATTTCACTTATACCATATCAATTTCTCTGATACAGAAGCTATCACTTTCTATTTTGATTAAGGTCACAGCTCAATTCTTCTGTTACGGTTCACTTTATATTAAGACTGAAGATGAATATGGAACAATAATGACTCCTTCACAAAACACTCCAAGCATGATTTACACACATGGTTTATGAACTCCATTAATCATTAATCCAATTCATGGTAATCCCCTAGGTTCTTTAATTCCCTAGTGTCATTCTATGGTCTTGGATGACAGATTAGATGGTTGAATTGAGAGAACCTTCACCACACACACAAATCTCACATCCCAGAACACACAGTAACTCTCTCAAGCTTTCAAGGTTGATGTTGAGTGAAATGGGAGACATGAAAACTCTCCTTAGAATGTTTAAGGGGTGCTAGGAGGGCTGGTTTGAGTTTTAGAGACGTGGCCTTAAGTTACCCAAGGTAATTTAAGTGAGAAAAGGACAAGAAAAACTCGGCTGAATAGGGCTGCTAACGGGGTGGCCGCCTGGGCGCTCGCCCAGCCCAATATCCAACTTTCTGCCTCTTGGGCGGCCGCCTGGGCGCCCGCCCAGTTTCTAGATTTTCTAATTTTTTTTGTCAACTTCAAAGACATGCCTAGGATGATCTACAAGTCCAAAAATTAAAAATAAGGTATGGTTAGAAAGCTCTTTGAGTCTAGTTTACACAGAATCAAACAGATTACAAATCCGAGTTATCTACAAAAATCTATGGCCAATCTACTACAGACTGTCTGATTGGCAGAATTTTGGGTTTAAGCATGTATCTATGCTTTTGTGTGTATCATTTTCTATCTTAGTGTCAAAACAAAATATTTATAAAGTATTCCCAAATGATCCTAACATGATCCTAACCTCCAACAAGGTTTAAAACACACTTGAAACTCATTCAAAACACATGTAACAAAGCTTAGAATAAAATGCGTTCCAAGTACGAATGATTAACAAGAATTAAAACAAAAACCAAAGCATTTTAATCGCATGAAATTAATGTATGACTCAATCAACATGTTGTTCAATCAAGTCTAACAAACATGCTCAATATGATAACGATACTATATGATACACAAGTCATCCATAGGAGGAAACAAGGTATTACAGTATCACCGCGTAGGGGTACCAAGAGGTTCGGGAAGAAAGGTAAATTATCACCTCGGTACATAGGGCCTTTTGAGATTCATGAAAAAATTGGTACTTTAGCGTATCGACTTGCATTGCCACCTTCCTTGTCGGAAATCCATTACGTATTTCTTGTATCGATGCTTCGAAAGTATATGAAGGATAAGTCACATGTGTTGGGATACGAAGAGATCACCTTTGAGCCCGATTTGTCATATGTGGAGCAACCAGTGAGGATTCTCGACACTAAGGAGCAAGTATTGAGGACCAAACGAATTTCGCTAGTAAAGGTGTTATGGAGGAATCATGAAATTGAGGAAGTTACATGGGAAACCGAGGTTGAGATGCGTGGGAAGTACCCTCATCTATTTGATGGACTTGGTAAGGAATTTAGGGGCTAAATTCTTTTAAGGAGGAGAGGATGTAATACCCTGAATTCGTTATGCTTTATATACTTGCCTTATTGTATATCATTATGTTAATCATTTGTGTTTAATTGCTTGAGTAACATGTTCAATGTGGTCATGCCTTAGTTATTGTACATCTAATAGTACTAGTATGGTTAACATGTTAATACTTTAATTTAGTATAAGTTCTTGTGTTCATTCATGGATGTGAGGTGATTACTTTTAGCCATGTTATATGTTGTTTAAAATGAGTTTCATATGTGTTTCAACTTGGTTGGAGGTTAGAATCATGTTAGGATTTATTGGGAACCCTTTGGATACATTTTATAACACTTTTGAACTCCCAGGTCGCGCCCTAGCGCACCCTAGGCGCGCCCTAGCACGCACATGACCAGCAGTTCACCAAAAATTAGAAAAAATCAGACCAAACTTTAGTCAGCCCCCGCACCTTAGCGCGCCCAAACCCGTGCCCTAGCGTGCTCATGCGCCTTAGCGCACAGAAGGCCACGCCCTAGCGTGCGTACGGATAGAAATTTTGATGTTTTTGTAATTTTCTAATTTTGACCCTTGGACCCTAGGCTGATTATGTTGTACCTTGGTTTGACCCTTTGACCAGCCTGATAAGTTACTCTCAGTCTTGTGAGAGACTCCATTCCACTTCATTTCTTCATTTTACTCTTCCATGAAAGCTTAAAAGCTTAAGTGTGGGAGATTGAGTGTGAGACTAGTGTGTGTGTTCTACTCTTCATCATCCAACCATTGGATCTTCCTTGCAAGACCACCAAAGTGTTGCTTGAGACTAGGAGACTTCATTACAAAGCCTTGATTGTAAATTTGTTAGCTTGATTGTCTTCTTTGGAGGTAAGTTACTAAATCCCCTATGTATGTTAGAATTTGTTATATGTATGAACATTTATGAACATGCATGACTTGTGTTGTTGCTGAATTCATGTCTAAATGGTAGGATGATGTGAATAACATGAAATTATGTGAAATACTTTGTTGAGATGGTTCAAAATTTGTAGAGATGGATATCAACCAAGGAAGTGAACTAGTGAACAAGTTTGGGACTTTAAATGGTGAAAATTGCATATAGCAATTATACCCAATTTTGTGAACTTTAAGGAATGACACCAAAAGTAAATTTTTGGGAAGATTATAATTCTCTGAATCACAAGTTAAATTACTACGAAAATTAGAGTTTGTTTTATATGGATTTCGGTCCTCCGAGTATTTGATACTAGTATGTTAGAGATTTGTAAATTAGCTCTAAAGTGTGTTTTAAGATTTTGAACAATATGTTTGATGATTATATGTTGTAGAATAACATAATCTACGTGATATTTGTCAAGTTCACAACTTTTAAACTTGACGGTTATTTGCATGAGTTGAGTAAGAATACCTACTTGTGTGTTGTGTAAGTCCAGCTTGCGTCGTCGTTGTTAATGTTATGGTGGGATGACCTATAGTCTTTACTAATCAATGTTTGTAATCGCTATAAGTCGCCTTACTGAAGTTCACACACCCCTCCTCTGTTGGCCACAGTTGAGAAGTACCCCCATTGTTGTAGCAATACGCATGACTTTGGCTTGCTAGTAGAACCCGATGGGATCGGGGACGTCGATACTACGCACACGGGTATCGAGGACACATTGGTTGTTTTTTGTTTATTGCAGGAGCAACGCAAAGATGAAGAAAGAGAAATGATATCCTTTGTAACATGGTTTAATTACAAGCACTTATGTGGTCATCAAAGTGTTATGGGATGCATTGAAATTGTACACCAATGTGGTTACTACTTGTTAAATTATGATATATAAATGCTATTACCATGTTATGAGTACCGTTTGAGCATTATGTCATATCATGTAGTTGCATTTATTAACTTATTGAGTTTCGACTCACCCCATTTGTTGTTTAAATGTTTTTCCTTAGATCCGAGTCAGCTAGGGAGTTTGCGGTGAGACCGAAAAGGGTTCACGTTAGCTTGCAGGTCGTCTCTGTCGATAGCTCGAGAATCTCGTACCTAGTAGTTATTTTCTTTTTGTAAGGACGATCGGTTTGTGAAGTTATGTAAACTTTACTATGGATAGTACTTTGGTGTTGTTTTGTATATTCATTTGGTGGCCGACATATGTATGTCGTGCTTCTGTATAACATTGTGTTAATTCAGTTTCTTTTCCCGAGCATGTTGTGGCTTGTGGTTTATGTTATTCCGACATGTTGTCGCCAATGACTTGTTTAATTTAAATCAGGTTTTATCAGTAGTATTTTGTTATAAATACGAGTGGTTACGCCACGTACTCTTCTTATTGTTGTGTTGTTTTGGCGACTCAACCTCGGGATTTCGTATAGAGGTCCGGGTCGGGGCGTCACAAGTCACCATATAGCAGACCCTGTCGCTCTTTTCCCTACACAACATATCACAATCGAATTTCTTCCCTGAAGAGATTTGAACTACGTTTTGATCTGATTCTCTTTATAGAGATATTTAGGCAGCCTTTTAGAAGGTTCGATCACCGAATGGCGTGCTTCCTAAGTATGACCATCATTTTCCCCAGCAGTGTTGCAAGCCTCTTGCATCACAGCATTTCCTCAGCGGGATTCTTTCCCCATAGATTCATGACTAAATGTTCCTCTCCCCAGAGAGTTCGAGCTAAAGTCTTGACACCCAACACACTTGGTCATATAACCCCGATGTAGTTCGACCACACATATATACATGGTCACACAAACTCTGATGTAGAGTTTAACCATACAATTACCAGTACAAAGCTGGATGTCTATATTTTTCGACGATGCTCGCTTACTTCTAAGAAAATGTAGTCGAGGGGCTCTGTAGACACCCAGAATTCGTACACCTACATTAGACGAATTGTCCAATAAACAATATTTATTTAAAAATGGACTAACACTTGTTTCTATGATTATTTCAGGAAACAACATATACAACGGACTGTCAACGTCCAACAAATATACAACAAGCTTCAGTTAGATCAACATCAAGGGTCAAACTCAAAGATACAACCTATTCAACAAGACTAACGACGTCCAAACACACAAATAACCTCCAGTTAAATCAACATCAAGGGTCCAAACTGAAGATACATAGCCTAGAAGGGCCAAAGTGCAAGACACAAAGCCTGGAAAAGCCAAAAGAAAAAAAAAACAAGTTTGGTGTGCTGAAGCTTTGCTGAGTACGCTGAAACCACAAAACAGGGTTTGGTGTGCATGCACCATGCCTGGTGCGCCGCACACCACATCTACATTTGCCCCAGAAGCTATTCTATCTGCTTTTACCACAATGCATCAAATTTCTCCAATTGTTTCCATTTTTTAAATGGAATCTTTATGGAATCTCCATGAATAGGATTAAATCTTATTCCCCTTACAGCTGCCTATTATGTAAGAAGAGAATTCGATGCATTTTCGTTATTATAATGAAAAAGAATTCTGTCATTTTCTTACAGAAACCTGCTTTCATTCCGCCGACGGTCTTCAGGGCCTTCAGTATTGACTAACTTTCGAAATGGTCATTCTCGCCTTCTTCAACAAGAGCGTCTTTCTACTGGCTGCTGAAGACTTTGAAGACATTGAGGAAGCTTCGTCCAAACTTGGGCTACAAAGTAACTCTCACTTCCTCCCCTATATAAGAGCTCTCAGCTCTCCCTCAAAAAAATGGGAGACAGCCTCATCCAAGAAAACACACACACACAACTCTCTCTCTCTCTATCAAGCCTCTTTTGAGGAAGAAAAGAGAAAAGAATATTGACCCTCTCTCAACACACACAAAACGTAAGTCTTCCTTTCCTCGATCAGTACGAGCTAGCTTGATCCAATATTACACAACGGCCTAAAACGTGGCCCGAATTCTGTAAAACGACAGATGGTAACCCATTCCATTCGTTAGTCTGTTTAATATGTAAATAAATGTAATAAATGTATGCAATTATTTCAATACATTTTTTGATATGTAAATACATGTAAAGTATATTCTGTCACATAAAATAACAAACTTGCGATAATTGAAATACGAGCATTCAAATATGTAAGGACCGAAAGGGCGAGTTAGGTGCGTAAAACCTTCCCAACTCATAACTTGTCCCCCAAACCCATAATCTAAAGTTTTTCTCCCGTTTACTTTATAAACGAGAGTGGCGACTCTATTTTGAAAAGATAAATGTGTTTTTCATGTTTATCAAACAATAAAATCAACAGAGAAAAACCACAAGAACGAAAAGGCCCAAGGAGCGATCTGCGGATCGGGGCGCTCACACACTCATCTCCTGCATTCTCTCTCTCTCTCTCTCTCTCTCTCTCTCTCTCTCTCTAGCTCTCTCTTTTCTCTCTCTCTCTCTCTCTCTCTCTCTCTCTCTCTCTCTCTCCTGCGCCACCGCAGCCACCGTCACCTCCGGTAAGTCCGTTCCCCTTCCCCTTCTTCCATAATTTTATTGTTTTTTTTAATTTTAAACTCCTAAACCCTAATTTTTTGCTCTCTCTCTCTCTCTCTCTCTCTCTCTCTCTCTCTCTCTCTTTCTATCTCTCTCTATGTTGAAGTTTCTTCGGCCATTCTCCATCTCGCCACTGTCGCCGTCGGCCTCCAGACTTAAGGTATGTATTTTATCAATTTTTTTATTTTGTGTTTAATTTTTTTTTCTAAATTTTGTATAAAAATGTATGTTTCTTTTTTTCTGTTTATATATGTATGTTTCTGTTTTTTTTTGTGCACTTATTTATTTTTTGTGAATTTATTCAATATAAATGTGTATGTTTATGAATTATCTGTTTTTCTATGTAAATGTGTATTTTATTTTATTTTTTGGTTAATGTGGTTGTAAAAAAAATTAAATTTCTTTATTTTGTGTACCATAGATTAATTCTGAATTTTTTAAAATTTTGAAAATTTTCTGTTATTTTTTGTTTTATTTTTCTGTAATTTTAATTGTATATTAAAAAATATGAAAAATGTATTTTTTTCTATTTTCGGTAATTTTTTTGTTAATGTGGGTGGTTAAATGTATTTTTCTTTAGTTATTATGTAATTTTAATGTGGGTATAATTTTTTTTGTTAAAGTGTAGTAAATGTGTATGTTTAAATGAGTAATTATGTATTTTTAAATTTAAAACAAAATGTAATTTTTTTATATTTCTGCGTATTTTTTTTGTATAAATGTATATGTTAGGGTGTATGTATTGTTTGGTTAGATACACGTACGTTAGTGCGATACCGATAGTTATTAGGTAAGTTTTTTTTTTTTTTTTAGGGACACAGGGGCGGCACCCTGCTAGATTTTATTAATATGAAAAAAATAAGTACAAACTTGAGGAGGACAACCAGCTTGGCCCTTATAAATGGGAGGACGGAGGAGCCGAGCCTCGAAAAGGAAATACATGATAGAAAATAAATTAACGGCGAAGATAGGGGATGCCTTGAGCATCTAAAACAATATGACCTCTTATGATAGAGGGAAGATCAAGAAAAGAGGAGAACTGATGATTTGCTTGTGAAGCATAGCCAAAGTTAGCCAATTTATCCGCAACACTATTGGCCTGTCGATAACAATGATGAAATTGAAATTGAGAGGCTCACTGAATAGCATAAATTCTCTGAATTATGTTCCAGCAGGTCCAAGGAGGAGAAGATTGAGAAGTGATGCAATCAAAGATAATCTTAGAGTCAATTTCAATAATGGCATCCCTATAGCCATTGTCTTGAAGCCAGATGAGACCTTGCAGAAGTGCTTTAGCTTCAGCAACAGTATTCGAGCAAACGCCGTAGAACGAGGCAAAAGCATGAATAAAATGACCATTAGAATTTCGAATAATACCTCCACCACCGCTTAGACCAGGGTTACCTTTAGAAGCACCATCAGTATTGAGTTTTAGACAAGATGGAGGAGGTTTAGTCCAAGAAATAAGACGGATAGGTCTAGGACGAGGCCTAGATAAATTCGTCGAAGCAGCAATAATCTGATAGAGATCCGCTCGAATATCCCGAATAAGTTGAGAGCTAGAGTAACCTCGCCCGTCAAAGATCCAAGAATTCCTATTTTTCCAAAGACGCCAAAGAATCAATGCGGGGATAGCTATGTGATGAATGCTAGCTTTTGGCATAAACCACCAAGAGAAACAAGCTTGGGAAATGGACGTAGGCCGAAAAAGAATTCCATATTCCATGTTAAAACAATTCCAAGCTTCAACCGCTACTTTGCTAGAAATAAAAACATGGTGGAAGGATTCAGCAAAACCGTCCTCACAGCAACGACATTTGGAGGCAAGATGAACACCCTTACGACAAATAGCCTCATCAATAGGAATTCGGTGCTGAAGAAGGCGCCATAAAAAAACACTAATCTGATCTGGGATGCCTTTGTGCCATACAAACTGCGCAGATAAAAGTTTTGGATGATGATTTCGAAGCAGCTCCCAAGCCGAAGATACCGAGAATTTACCAGATGAAGCAGCTGACCAGCAGGGCTTGTCAGGCACGTTGGAAAGGAGGATGTTGCTGGCGTGAATGCGGGTAATATCCGGACTGGGCAGAACAGCCATAGCAGCAGCTGAGAGGCGGGATTCACCCGCAAACAGATCCTGAATAGATGCAGCATCATAGTTATGCGGTTTAGAGAGCAGTCCATCATCTAGCCAAAGATCATGCCATGGAGAGCACGAACCAACACCAATCAACCATCGCAAATGAGATTCCACTAGAGGTCTAACTTCCAGCATACGCATCCATGATACAGAACCTCTTTGGTTAGCTAAACAGGGGTGAGCTCGCAAACAATATTTAAATAAGGCCCATAAAGAATTTTGAGTGCGAAATCTCCATCAAGAGCTAGATGAATAAGCACGGGAAAGATCCGATAACGAGCGAATACCAAGGCCCCCTTCCATCTTTGGCCTACAACAATTCGACCAAGCAATCCAATGAGCTTTATTGTGACCCTCGCATTGACCCCAAAAGAAGTTGGAAAATAATCGCTCAAGGCTAAGAAGAACTGATTTTGGAGGAGCAAGGGCAGCTAGATAATAAGTGGAGATGGAATGGAGAACATGGTTAATTAAAATAACCCTTCCAGCTGGAGAAAGAAAATTACCAATCCATGTGTCAATCCGATTACGAATCTTGAGAAGAAGCGGATCAAAGTATCTCTTGAGCTTTTTACCAGTAAAGAGAGGGCAACCCAAATAAGTGATAGGTAAAGCCTTATGAGAATACCCCAAGATAGAAGATATGTTTTGAATCCTCGAAGGGTCCAACTGAGCAGAAGAGGAGAAGTTGCTCTTGGAGGCATTGATACACTGACCCGAACAGGCTTCATATTTAGATAAAATAGTCTTATGACGATCTAGCGAACGACGATTACCATTGCAAAAAATAATAATATCATCAGCAAAGGCGAGATGAGAAATAATCGGACACCCGCTAATAGAGGAGAAGGCAACATTGGAATGAGCCATGTGTAAAGCATTTAGGCTTCGACTGAGGACTTCAGCAGCAATGATGAATAAGCCAGGAGAGAGAGGATCTCCCTGACGAAGACCCCGAGTAGAAGGAAAAAATCTCGTAGGAGCACCGTTGACTAGAACTGAGAACCAATTATTAGAAATCAGACGCCATATCATGTCGATAAAGGGCTCACAGAAACCAAAACGGCGGAGAAACTTTGATAAGAAAAGGCCAAGAAATTCTGTCAAAAGCTTTCGCCATGTCAAGCTTAATAATCACATTAGACCCCGAGACCTTTTTATCAAGATGCGTCATAAGTTCTTGAGCCAAAAGAATATTATCATGAATAAGCCGACCCTTTACAAAACCACTTTGATTTTCAGAGATAATAGAAGGCAAAATAGGGGCCAATCTGACAGAAAGAATCTTGGAGATAACCTTGTTGCAGAAATTGCATAAACTTATCGGCCGAAATTCACTGAAACTGGATGGATTGTCATTCTTTGGAATAGTAATAATCAAAGTACTAGTCCAATTACGGGGAAGAGAAAACCCACAGAAGAATTCCAATATGGCGGAGTGAAAATCATCACAAATAATATCCCAGCAGCAAGAAAAAAATTTGCCAGAAAAACCATCGGGCCCAGCAGTACTATCTCCATCCATAGAAAAAACTGCAGCCTTGATTTCATCCATGGAGGGAATGTTAGAAAGAGAGCTGTTCATTTCACTTGTGATAAGATTTGGGATAACTTCCAAAAGCTCATTATCAACAGTGGGGGAGGCTTGCAATTGAGATTGGAAATGATTCACTGCATGTTGCTTGATATCTTCTATAGAAGTAAGGTTAGTACCATCAGAAGCGTTGATAGAATGAATGTGGAGACGACGGCGAGTCTGTTGGACAGAGGCATGAAACAACTTGGTATTGCCTTCTCCATCCTTAAGCCACTTAATTCTGGATTTTTGCTTCCAATAATCTTCCTCCAGCTTTAACTGACGTTTAAGATTAGCATGAGCCAAAGACATAGCTGCTCGATTTTCAGGAGAGGGATCAGTTTCAAAAATAAGCTCACAATCTTTGACATCATCTTCTGCACGTTGGAGATGCTGGAAAATATTTCCAAAAATATTGCGATTCCAGGAAGAAAGAGCATGACGCACATTATTAAGTTTTTTAGCAAAACGATACATAGGTCTCCCCTCAACTGGAGATTGCCAGACTTCCTGAACAACAGGCGGAAAGGAATGATGAGAAGTCCAAATATTCAGGAACCGAAAGGAAGAGCAGTGAGTAATACGATCCTTAGTAATATGAACCAGCAACGGAGAGTGATCAGAACAAGTTCGAGAGAGGTGTTCCACATTGGTATCCACAAAATTATTCTGCCAATGACTATTGCAGAGAACTCTATCAATTCGCTGAAAAATAGAAGCTTGACCTCCGCGGGAATTCCACCAGGTAAACATACTTCCCGAGAAACCCATATCTGAAAGACCAGCCGCTGCCAAACAAGAATGGAAATCAAGGGAACCAGAACGATCCCATCCAGATCCACCAAATTTTTCATCTGGAGAAAGGATAATATTAAAGTCTCCTCCAACTAACCATGGCATGGAGGGAAAAGAAGAGCCAATATCGATCAAATCAGTCCATAAATCTTGTTTAGTATCCGAATCGCAGCTTGCATAAACACAGGAGATGAGAACAGGAGAAGCCCAAGAGAAGTGCTTGATCTGGGCAGTAATATGCTGAGAGGTATCACGCAAAACTTGACAAGTGAAAGCAGATTTAACAAAAATCCAAATAGAACTACTAGGATTAGAATGGAAAAAATTAAAGCGAAGCCTGCGAGAAATTTGCATAATATGGTCAGCAGCTATCATAGGTTCATAAATAGCAATGAGAGAAATCTTGTGTAACTTAACGAGCTGTTTCAAACGACCAATGGATGGGTCATTACCCACCCCCCGAATATTCCAAAAAAGGATGTTAACAGACATGGAAATTAATTGAAGAAGATTAAGCCTTAGACCTTGTAAATCTGGGAGGAATAATGTGTTTACCAATTGGAGCTGGGACGAAGAAGCCAAATTAAGTGCATGCACAACAGTAGATATGTTGTTATCAGTTTCATCTTCCGTGCTTGACTCATCAGAAACATGATGGACTGCCTGGGCATGAACACGCTCTTCATTCTCAATATTATCATCATTCATACACTCCTCATATCCCTCATTAACATCTGCATCAAATTCTGTGAGAGTAGCAAATCGGTTTGGAGTAGTGTTAATAGGCATTGAAACCAAAGGCAAATCATAACTAGTCAAAGCTGGGATTTTATCATGAGCAATATCATCATGAGCATCATGCGGAGGAGAAGATATATTATCTTTGTGAACATCCGCATGCGGTGGAGAAGAAATATTATCTTTGCGAACATCCTTATGCATTACGGGTTCATTAATGGGAGCATTAATCTGATCAACAATTGGACAAGAGGAAAGCGGAATATTAACATTAATATTATCAGTCAAAACAGGAATTTCAGAGTTACCAAATTTCTTGGCAGCCGCTGTATAAGAGGTCTTCTTTGGCATCCATCTTGTTGAAGTAATAGGTTTCTGGACCGGAGCACCAGGTTTAGATGAAGTCGCCTGGTCAGTATGTATAAGGGGAGGATTGGCAGCATCAATGACTTTTGAAGACATCAAAGGGTTCTTGATTTTACAAAACTCTTCCGTGTGACCTTGGCGGCAGCAATGTTTACAATAGCGTGGAATACCTTCCATCTCTATGGCCTGCCAGAAACCAGAATACTTGTTGCCACAATCTATATAGATTCTTCGTCCTCCCCTGCCAAGATGTTCCTGATTCTGTCGTCCCTTCATCTGGCACGACTTAGGCATGTTGGGGACGAGTCGTCCTCCCCTGCCAAGATGTCCCTGATTCTGTCGTCCCTTCATCTGGCACGACTTAGACATTTTGGGGACGAGTCGTCCTCCCCTTATTGTGTTGACAAGCTAGAGATTATCCCCTTCCTCCTTTGTAATAGCAAGCTTGTAGATGCTGCCCCTTTTCCTTTTTTATTTTTCTGTTTAGGCTTTAGGCCAAATGTATTTCCTTTTCCGGTGGTTGAGGTTGTCATGTCCCCCACCATGTTTGTAATTGTTTTCTTAATTAATAAAATTTAGGGAGTGCCGTCTCCTTTTGCCAAAAAAAAAAAAAAAATTCTATATAGATTCTCTTAGGGATTGGCTTTAGAAGATCAACTTCAATACAAATTCGAGCCAAACTAGGACGCGTGAGATTAGCGGTAGGCTGATCAATCATCAAGGTTCGCCCAACCATGTTACCAATAGCATACAGGGTTGCACGATGGAAGAGATGCACTGGAAGTCCTGGGATAGAAAACCACATTAGGACAATTGAACTTTCCACATCCAGGCGAAAATCCGGCGTCCATTTGAATACACGCATAGGGAATCGACCAAGATACCATTGGTCTTTAATCCATAATCTTTGGTAATCCTCTTCATGATGAACCCTAATAAGAATGTGCTTTGCATCTAGGTGGCCTAAGGAGTAATCAGCCTTTAAGCCAAAGGTTTGAAAGTATTTTTTTGTTGCATCCATAGAAGGCCTACCATGCGAGAATTTTCCAACTAAAGCCAAACGAAAAGGTTGAGAGATGGCCTTGATAATGTCATCTGATAATTTTAAGGATGGCTCACCTTTGAAAGTTGCTGGAAGTATTTCGGGTAGATTAGGGGCAATATTGGTGTTGGCTGAAAGAATAAAAGCAAAGGTTTTGGGGGGAGTGATAGAGGTTTGAGGATCAGGAGGGGCGGCTGGCTTAGCAGCCATGGCTGCTGCCATGCGTGCTGGAGGAACCCTAGGGTACGGCCAAAGAGAGAGAATTTTAGAGAGAGAATTTTTACTCTTCTTCTGATTGAATAGTTGGAAGTATAATAGTTATTAGGTAAGTACTCTACGTATACGTAGAATTAAATCCTAAATTTTAACTAATTAAATTATTAAATTATAAAAAACCCTAAACCACTTAAACTAGTATTGAGTGTTATCAATTGTGATTACTTAATAGTGTATTCGATCTTTTCTAATCAGAGGTTGTTTAATAGGAGTGATGTCGACTGACAATCGCAGTTGGATGTATAATCGGAGGTTGCCAAAGCGTAATGGTATTATGGATGAATTTATTAGAGGTTTGAAGAGTTTTATCAAATTTGCTCTCGCGAACCCCAAATACATGAGTGGTAACAACATTAGGCGTCCATGTGATAGCCGCAAAAATCAAAAGTACTTCCCTTTGATGATTGTTGAGAAGCACCTTCTCCAACACGAGTTTCAAGTTGGGTACAAGCGGTGGGTAGCTCACGGTGATAAAATTAGAGTAGCGACTAGGCCAGAAAATAACCAGCAGAGGAATCCTGTACCTGAACCTGAACCGTCAAATACGAGTATGAACGATAAACGAGTTCGTGGTATGAAAGATATGGTTAGAGATGTTGCTAGTGCTCATTTTGACTGGTCGAGAATGCATGTAATAAACGAGCATATCATTAGCATGTTAATCATATAATTATGTGCATGCATTGTTAATGTGATTATCGTGGTTCATGGTATTGATTTGATGAGTCATAAACTCATGATTTCATGTTTCGGTATTTTACTTTCTTGCATTGTTTCGTAGCGTAAACTGAATCGAAATGAAAGAGATGAACCATGATACTTTGAAACCAGATATACTTGATGTTATATAGGTTTCATGTTAAATCGTTCCTTGAAAAAGTGAAATACGTTGTGTTAATTTGAAGTTACAAAACGAAGAAGTGTCGACATTGTTTTCAGTTTCGTGAACTTTCTCGTGACTTTAAATTGATCCTAGAATGATATTAAACCTTTGGGGACATCCTTTTATGTGTTATAAGTGTTGTACAATCATACCTATGGGTGCACAAGTGATCGAATCGAGAAAACGGAGCGAAACGAAAAAATTGCGCGAAGCTGAGTGAACAGTGCGCGCCCCAGATTTTGTGTTTTTTGATTTTTCTTTGATTTTCACCTCATGCTTTGGCTTCCTTATTTGGTCTAAAATGTGGGTAAGCCTTGGAAGAACATACTCCAACTTTCTAAACACTAAACACACCCAATTCTATCTCTCAAATCCTCCAAAATTCCACTTTTCAACCTAGGGTTTGTGAGTGTTCTTGCTTGATAAGTTGTTCTTCTTTCAAAGCAGCAACAAGGGGTTGACCTAGGGGGCTTCAAGGCTGGTTTTAACACTGAAATATAGGGGTGAATCAAGGGTTTAACTCTCTAAATTGGTAGGGGACCATTAACTTGTTCATGTTTGTGTTTGTTCGGTTGATTTGGATTATAATCAATGTGAGAATGTTACCATGCTAAAATTCTGAATTTCCAGCCATGTGAATTGCTTTTATATGTGAATTTGATTATGGGTATGTGTTGTTAAAGAGTGTTAATGTTTATATGATCCTTAGAAATGTTGTAACTCGATTATATACGCGAATTGGTGAAACCGGCAAGAAATTGGCCTAAACAAAGTATGTAACATGGCTATGATTTAGGGTTTATGACTTGATATCGAATCATTTGAGGAGGTTAAAGTTTTCAGTATGTTGATTTGTGAATCTATAACTTGAATTGATCCTTGGAGGATAACCAAAATGCCAAAATTGTGAATGAATATGGAATAAAGTGTGAACGTGAACTTGACTAACCGGATGTGCACATTCGAATACTAACTTTCAAGGGGTTTTGGTTGACTACTGATTTTTATGGGGCAGAGTACAGTGATAGTCGGGTTGTGGCGACTTTAATACGGCATGTCTCCCTATTTCTGGCCAAAGTAGGGTTTACACCACGTAGATTGTTGGACAAGAGTAGTGTTGTCACATGGATGCCAAGGTTGTAGGGACTTGGGGCATGTTGACTTGTTCCGCAGAATATTTGATATATGAATTATATGGTTATAATGATCTGATATGAACTTCAAAGCTGAATGGTGTATAAGGGGAGCTGGTTAGTCGAAGGTGTACCTCGACTATTATATCCTGATATATGTGATCCCTACTTGTTTAATATGTGATATGAACTATTGTTAGCTCATTACTTGGTAGGTTGGTCATTATTTCCAACTGGTATGGGACAGTTAGCAGTCGTGATCCTTCTTGCGCTGGCAATGGGACTTAGTTGATTATTGATTATATTAATTACATGTGACTTACTTGGTTATAACTCATGCTGATTACATGCTGCTTGTGTTAGCATCCTATTACTGTTGCATATATGCATAACCTACATAAGTTTAGTGGAATCTTACTGGGTCATAGGTGACTCACCCTTTCATTGTTGTTTTCTTTAGATCGGAGAGAGGCGAAGGGTTCACGTGTGTGAGGCTGTGCAGCTCGTCGTGAGATTAGAAGGTAGTTATTCTTTTGAGGTAGACTTTATTGTGTACATGTTAGATAGTGGTTGTTATGCTATCTAGGTTTCAAACACTGCTCTGTTGTATTGTATAAAAGGCTGGATGCCTTCTATGTTGGTCTGTATATCGGCTGGATAAGTTATGAAGACTCAGTTGTATATTTTCAGTTTATGAGGTTGGATGGCTTATCGCCAAACTATTATTTCCGCTGTTATATTGTTTATCAGGTGGTTATTTCAATTATGTTAAGCCAGGTCATGCCCGAATTTAGGCTATGTGTAGTAGCTTGAGTTGGGGTGTGACAGAGTTGGTATCAGAGCTTTCGTTTAAGCTAGAAGCCGGGAGAGGATCCTTGGCCTAGAGGTTTTGTATATATGTCTAATAATGGGTGGTTGTGTGTAGGTGAACGATGGTGGGATCGAGAGGAAAGGGTCATGGTTCACATAGAGCCGGCACGAGTGCGGTAGGGCTCCAGGAAGGAGCAAAAAGTCATGCTAATGTTCCCCCTATTCATCCAGCAAGTGGAGTACAAAATGAAGGGCTTGGTGGTGTATATCAAGCTATTGAGAGATTGACTGATGTGATAGCTCAACAGAATACTAATAACCAGACTGCAGTACTTAAGAGGTTGACTGCATTGTTAGCACAGCAGGGTCCAACTAATCAACAGATGGTGAATCAGAATGCAGGTAACCAGAATCCTCATCCAGTTCCTGTTGGGATTATACAGGGTACTACGCCACTTAAGAGGTTTCTGAAACTGAATCCCAAGAGCTATGATGGTGAACCTGATGCGTTGAAAGCTGAAAGATGGCTTGAAGGAATGGAAAAAGTCTTTAAGACACTTGGGTGTTCTGAAGAGGAGAAAGTGATCTTTGCAACTTTTAAAATGGAGGGCATAGCTGAGAACTGGTTGATGTTAATTAAATATAAATGGGAGACTGATGGGACTCCTTAGACATGGGCTAACTTTGTACTAGAATTTAAAAGGAACTTCATTCCAGCTGTAGTTCAAGAGCAAAGAGAAATGGAGTTCATGACACTTGAGCAGGGGAATTTGACTGTGGCAAAGTATGAAGCACAATTTACTCAGTTGGCCAAATATAACACTCATTTGCTTTCTACTGAGGATAGAAAAGTAAGGAAGTTTGTGAAGGGGCTTCAGGCAGAGCTTCGAAATAAGTTATTTCCACTAGAGCTTACTTCTTATGCAGTGGCAGTGGATCGAGCTTTATTGGTTGAGAATGATTTGGAGGAACAGAAAGTGAAAAGAGATGTTGTGTTTGGGCAGCAGACTAATCAACAAGGTGGCAGAGGCCAGGGTAATAGCAATAGAGGAGGATTTAATTCGCAAGGTTGGAGAGGTCAAGGAAATTTTAGTAATAAAGGAGGACAAGGTAACCGAGATGGTCATCCCCAGAGATCACCTTGAGGGTCACAACAGACACAATAGCAAGGGCAACAAGGGAACCAGTGGGGTAACTGAAAGACTGGACAATAATCAAAGAATAATACTGGTGGTTCTATGGCATCAGGATAGAAAACTGTTACCAGTCGGTGTACATTTTGTGGTAAGGGAAATCATATGGTAGACAGATATTGGGCGAAGTAGGGCAAATGTACTATTTATGGTGAATTTGGGCATTTTCGTAGCCATTGCCCGAAATGGAATAATACTCAGTCACCGAATCAGTAGCCACAGAATCAGAACCAACAGACCTCAGGGGTCAAGAGAGGGGGTGATGGGAAACCGAAGGTCCAGGAGCGTGTGTTTGCCTTAGACTATAAGGATGTTCTTGATTCTACGTCGGTTGTAGGAGGTACTCTTACTATATTTTAGTCTAGAGCCCGTATTTTGATAGACCCAGGATCATCTCATTCTAATGCGGCATCTTATTTTGTTGTGAATTTGCATGTGCAACCACATGTATTGCCTTATACCCTGGAGGTGTCAACCCCGATGGGGGAATGTGTTGTTGCTAGCGTGATTTATAAGGCTTGTGATGTATTTGTGGGTAATTGTAATGACTGACGCTAAACGCAGCCCCCCCTAATGCGCTAAACGCAGCCCCCCTCCCCTGTAAAATTACTAACTTGCCCTCGTTTGTTATAATGTATAATTTTGCAAAAAAAAAAAAAAAAAAAAAGAGAGACATGCGCTGGACCAGTGCATGTTCTTTGGACATGCGCCGGACCAGTGCATGTCTAAAAGGACATGCGCTGAACAGTGCATGTCTTTTTCAATTGTTGCACTTTTACACCCCGAATTTGTAAAAAATTGAAAAATTTCACAATACCCCTTCAATTTGTTAAATTCGTTAAAAATTTAACGAAATTAACAAATTTAAGGGGTAAAGTGCAAATTTTCACAAAAAAAAAAAGACATGCTACCGTGCATGTCCAAACATGCGCCCGGTGTAGGCGCATGTCTTTTTTTTTTTCAATTGTTGCACTTTTACACCCGAATTTGTAAAAATTGAAAAATTTCACAATACCCCTTCAATTTGTTAAATTCGTTAAAAATTTAACGAAATTAACAAATTTAAGGGGTAAAGTGCAAATTTTCAAAAAAAATTTGAGTTTGCCCTCGGTTTTTTTTTTTTTTGTTAAAATATACATTATAACACAATAATAAAACAAAAAAATATATTTAACACAAAATATGTCAAAAACAAAATTATATTTAACACAAAATATATAAAAAACATACACACTAGAGCAAATAACCGAACAAAAAATAAAATTCAACACAAAATATGTCAAAACATACACATTCAAGCAAATAAAAGTGAGAGTTTTAAGTTAAATATTTTCTATATATAAAAGACGAGGGCAAGTTAGTAATTTTACAGGGGAGGGGGGGCTGCGTTTAGCGCATTAGGGGGGCTGCGTTTAGCGTCTATGAATTGTAATTTGCTTGCTGATTTGATTGTGTTACCTATTTATGATTTCGATATTATATTGGGTATGGATTGGTTGTGTGCATATCATGCTCATGTAGATTGTTATCATAAGTTGGTTACTTTTAAAATCCCGAATTAGCTTGAGTTGCAATTTTTGGGGGAAAAAGGGGTAGTAGATTGCATATTATTTCTGCATTACAGGCTGGTAAATTGATGGCTAGTTGATGTACTGGGTATCTGGCACATGTGATAAACAGAAGGCCACACCTAAGCTTGAAAAGGTACCAGTAGTATGTGAATATCCTGATGTCACTACAAGAAAATAAGGAATTAGCTACGATTTATTAGCTACGATTTTTTTTTTTTTTTTTGTAGTTAAAAAATCTGTTTTAACTACAAAAAAATCATTTTGTAGCTAAAATATACATTTTAGTCGACGGAATAATTTTCGTAGCTAATTATGGGCCAATTGCGACGAAACCATTAATTTGTCGGTAAATGGCCGGTGAAAATAAGGGCGGGAACTTATTCCCGCGGGTCCAAAATTTTTTTTTTGCAATCCACGACAAATTATGCCCCAATTTCAAGTCCATCGCCGGAAAGAAGTATTGGGCGACGAAATGTTTCATCGCAGTTCCCTTTTCCCCGTACATGCTCTCCTTGTGCCATTCTTCGTCCAGGAATAACGATCAAAAGCACTCCAGGTAACTCTCTTTCAGTCTTCCTCCATCACAGTTCCTTCCATTCACAGTTCCATCACCAGACGCTCATCTCTCTCCCTTCCCTTTCGTTCCCATCCGCCTCTCGATCTCTGATCTATAACCTTCCTCGCCCTAGCGATCTCTCTCCCTTGCTGCTGCATGCTCTCAAATTCCAACCACTTTCCACGCAAACACCATCTCCGGCCAGAGTTCGTCTTTCCCGCCGAGTCCTCTCTTAATTGCCAGTGCTCTCCCATCTTATCCGCCGCACTCCAGCACCTTCTCCGATGATCTTCCACTAGTTTGACCGAACAAGCCCCAGCTCTGGTGAGCTCTGAACCAGCCCCCTTGCGCTACTCTCAAGCAATCTTTTCTAATTTGAGCCTAGGGCTTCAAATTGGGACCGATTTTCTCCAATTGAAGTAAGATCTCTCTAATTCTATGGTTTCATTGCTTAGATTTTTTGAAAATCGATGCTTGGGGATGTTTACTCATACTCCCCTTATTATTATCCAGTTTAGTTGTTGGAGAATTTGAGATTTGATTTTTGGTTGTGACTAGGTTGTGTGCGATTTTGATTCTTCAGTAAAGTAAGACGTTGTGTGATTTATAACAAAATTATCTAATTGAATTTGGCTTTAGCATCACAATTTATAAAAGATTGACGTAATTCCCCATCATTTTTATTAGGGTTAAATATTCCTGAGAGAAGTTTGGCATTGCGGCCTAAGGCCATTCCAAACTCTTGTTAGGAAGAAGTATTCATAGTCTGTAAGATTAGTTTGACAACCATCTCTTCTTATTTTCCTGGCTTTCTTCCCAATTGTGGGATAACAAGGTTTGGTTGATTTGCTCAGTTTTAATGCCTTTGAGGCTGATTTATAATTAAGGAGTTTGATTTTAATGTTTGAGGGGCCACATTCTTTGGAAAGTGACTGTGACTGTATGCGTGTAATTGGAAGTCTTATATGAAGTTTAAATCTTACTATCAAATTGGGCACCTTATTTTGGAATGGAGGTAATAGTCAAATTTTGCTATTTATTATAAAGTTACAGACAGATAATTTATCCTCATGTATTTTCAAGACACAGATTCCACATGCTGTTGGAGCTGCATACTCCTTGAAGATGGATGGAAGAGATGCATGCACAATTACTTATTTTGGTGATGGGGGCACTAGTACAGTAAATACATGAATACTTTTGAAACTCTTTTTAGAACTGTGAGGAGAATAATTTATGATTCCTTTCCTCGTCATCCGATAGAATTCTATGGAAATTCTCATATAGACTGCATTCAGATGTGAATGTTTTACTTACCTAATTGCAATTGACCGAGTGATTTCTTTAAATTATGCATTCCCAACATGTTACTTACAGATTTGACGTTATTAATACCAGCTTCTACTTTCAGAAAAGTACTTCTACTCTTCTTTCCTTGAATTTTCCAATCTTTCATCTTATACTTTGTCGTGCGCTTAATCCTCTCTGTTTGCCTCCATTTTGTGGATTGGTTGCTATACTTTAGACTCTGAAATCTGGATTTTAACCGAAGATTATGTAACTTCTGAAATTTTGTTAGATTTTGTGTCTGATTTCTGATTATCAGCCTTGCTTGTCGATTGTATTGTGGCCATGAAACACATCCAAGTCGATAGTGATAAATGGTGACGATAGTTTGCTGAGATCGCTACCAGTTTAAAAGATGCTTAGTTGATTGAGGTTGTGCACAACTGAAGGATAGTTAAAAGACATAAATACCTGCAAAATGAGCCAAATTGTAGATAGCACCAACTGCTTCCAAAGAGAAGTAAACAACCTAACAACTATATTCGAATAGTACTACTTTGATTGCTTTCTTGAATACTATCATGCGATTATAGATATTTTTTTTTTGTTGGATGTGATGGCTCGATGTCCTGGTAAGAGGCCGGCGCCCTCCGAGGGATTCTGGTAAAGGATGGACATCGTCTCTGAGAAAATAGAGATCGAGATTGGAGAGATTGCTGTTACAAAATGACGTACTTTCCTTTCTCTGGAGGTTTGTGGGTCACTTTCTATTCGGGTCAATTTCTGTTTGCCTGCCAAAAGTTCTCCATCATTTTCCAAAAGTTACCAAACAGTGGAAAATGTGGAAAACGATTCTCAGAAACCATTTTATGCGATAAAAATGAAGCCATACTTGCTTTGCCATTTTTAAATTCCTGATAGCTTTACAAAATGATTCCTCTTATCAAAATAGAGGGAGGGAGTTTTACCTTGCTACGTCATTTCTACGGGGGTTAACAGGAATGGAGCCTTAGTTGCTTTGACATCTGAAGTTCCTGGTAGCTTAGCAAATTATCCTTTTATCAACGTATTCATCTGCATTTATTATAGTATGTGTATGATCTCACAGGTTGTTAATAAGGCCTCATCCTGCATTTTGGCGCTTAGTTCATGGAATGGTTGTTGTTTACCTTGTTGCTTTGACATTTTTGCTTTTCCAGGTCAGTCTACCGGTTTATTTGATCTCTCTCTCTCTCTCTCTCTCTCTCTCTCTCTCTCTCTCTCTTCCCTTCTATATAGCCTGCCAAATCATGAAACATATACACATTACAGGTCATGTTTTTGTCCTTTTTGCGGTCAACGGGTGCATGACCTCTGATGCTGCAGTTTTATCTAGAACTCCAGACATGATTGAATGATTTATCTGTTAGTACATTAACTATATTAAACCCCGCAGAAATTTTGTATGTATTTCACAAAAAAGTAGTTATATGTAAATAAATATTTAAGTGGGGTGCATCTGGAACATGTAGACTTTGATGAATGATTAATGAAACTTGCTTTGTTTGTCTCTCATTTCAGAATCGTGATGATACTCGTCAGTTTATGAAGTATCTACATCCTGATCTTGGTGTTGGTAACATATTTGAGCTATCCACAACCGTTTCATCCAGTACATGGATCAGTTTGTTTTATTGTTGAAAGATGTATAAATCCTCAATTTTCCCTTACCATGGATGCAGAACTTCCGGAAAGATCCTATGGTGCAGATTGTCGAATCTATATGCCTGAAAATCCCACAAGCAGGTTTAAGAATGTTTATGTATGATTTCTTCTTTTCCAATCTTTCATGTACATTCTTTTTGTTTTTCCTTACAGGATATGCCATTTTGAATGGTCCCACTCCCACTGCTCATATTGGAACTTTGGAAGTAACACCAGCAGTCCTGCAGCAGACGTGTCTACCTTTTGCGGAAAACCCTCTCCCCTAACCCCACCCCCCTTTCTCTCTTTCAGAATACACACAAACCCATCAGCTGCAGCTTTCATTGTCGATTCCCATTAGACTTATACGATACCATTTGGCTGGAATAAAAAACTAACTAGTAGAGAGAGGGGTGAGATGACATGTTAAGGCTTCAAGTTCTACGGTTTGGCAATGCAGTTCTATTGTTTGTTTCCAAAGAGGATAGGTTGTTTTGATCTAGATTGGGCCCATTGGGTTCTGGCGTAATACGATATACACTGCAGAGCTGGTGGCAATGCTGATTGTGGCGAAGGATCGTATCAAACCGAGCAAGATCAACCCCCTTCAACTGTATGACAATCTCACTCATTTTACCAGCACTGCTGCGGCTCAAATCTTAAGCTGCCGCAACAACTCACGTTTCATCCTATTGCCATTAACCGTACAACTCTCTTCATTGGAATTGTGTAAGAGATTTTGGGAGAACAAAGGGAAAGGGCATTGAAGATTTTGATTCCTTGGTTGGCTTAACATTCTTATCCCCCTCTAGATTGACCAGGGAGGGATGAAACAAGGAGGAAGATTGAGGGCATAAGAAAGTGAGATTTGGGTAACACTGAGATTGGAGGGGAAGAAGTTTGAATTAAATGGGAAACTGACAATTTCCCAACTGCAGCACCACCACACCATTTTTGCCCTAGCCATTAAATTCGTGTTCTCTTCATTTTACTTGTGCCCTTCATTATTGTAATATATTGTGGGGCTTAATGGGATATCTGGTGAAATTGGAGGAGAGGATAGACATAAACAGATGGAAATATAACTGAGTTGTGGAAATAGAGGCCTAATTTTAATGGTACTCTGATACTTATCAAAAAAAAAAAAAATTAATGGTACTTTGCTGCACTCTGTCCAGCCTTTCAATCAATCTAGTTGGAGGGGAAGCTGTTTGAATTAAATAGGAAACCAACAATTGTAAACTCCATCACCACCACAATATTTCTCTTCATTTTCTTTAACCTTTCACGATTCTAATAATGATTGTGGTGTTTATGGTTGGATAACTGGTAAATTCGGAGGGTAGGGGATGGTGGAGCAGATGGAGATATAACTGCGTGGTGGAATTAGTGGCATGGTTTTACGTTGTATTTTATGTGTGATTCTAATTACTTCGCTGTCATTTTCAGCTCACCTTTCGACATATGTTACCGAATTTCAACGAATGCTGGTGGGACAGTATACTTCTTGATATTCTAATTTGCAATTGGTTTGGTGAGGACCCTGAAACCACTATACTGCTTTATCATTACTGAATTGAAGATTTTCAGCTTGTTAACTATGATTTGCATCATCTGGAGTTTGGCCTCGATTAGTCTTGTTGCCATTTTGTATAAAGTTCACGACCACTAGTAGATTCATTTGACCTGCCAATAGCAGTCCTTTATATTAAAGAAAATAATCAGAGGAAAGAAGTAGTTCTTAGTTGGATGAACTGAACAATAATATGTATTCAACCACAGAGCCAGTACTTTCTTGTAATTGCTTGAACTCTTGTTGACAAACAAGAAGGATGATGTTGATGATAATACTCGTGATTGTATTGAAGATAATAGAAACTTTTCACTTGAAAGAGAATTTAGGAAGTAAAAAGTAGGGATGGGTAACCCGTCTAACCAAAAAGAACGTAGTCTTGACTCTTGAGATGTATATTGGGAGAGAGTGAGAGAGGTTTCCTGTGTGGACTTCTTTGATTGTGTCCGTAGCAGGGAGATTCCTAAAGAGAATATAAAGAAGACCTGTTCACCATCTCCTAATACAATTGAAAACACGAAGGCAACCGATCATCCTAAGAGTGTAGAAAATGTCTGAATCATGGAAGAAACCTTTTGGTTTTTACTGCTTGATGAGTTGATTCCGGGATTGGATCTCTGGTGCAACGATGACCTCTCAGCCTTCTTAGTTTCAAGTCGAGCCTGTGACTGATATGTGGGAGAACTTGTCTAAATTAAGAGAATCTTGCCTTTCATAGAAATGGAACCTTTAATTGTTTCTTTTTTTAGCTGGATCGCAAAAAATGTAAGGATCTGTCGCAACTTTCAGTGAGTGCCCTAAATTTCTTGATCGGAATTCGGAATATCCATTCAATATTTCATAATTAGTCTTCATTTGCACTATTTACCGTCTATACTGCTTTCGCATGATATTTAGGTCCAACTTTTTTATTCCGCTCTGAAAGTCGTATCACAAATTAATTAGAGTATACTTGAACTCACCTAAATCACCCAAAGACATCCATTACATTACTAAACTCTGAACTAGAAGACACCTAAAACACTGGAACCCCCAAAAGTCCCACTTCACATCAGATAAACCCATAATTAAGACCTTTGACACCAGAAACACCAAATAAGTTGCTAACTGAAATACATCTCCCAATGCCAATCCACAACTGCAAATCTGAAAATTGAGGACTCCTAGAACATCATATCAACACAATCCAGTTGCCAGGAAGCACCCGAAGAAAGCTAAGCAATACTATAGTCTACACCCCAAGAGAGCAACCAAGCTATAAAGCTAATATTAGACCCAACATAAACTAAGAGATTTCCTAATCGCAGAAACCATCTGGCAAATATATGTAATTCCCATAAAAACAGCTATTCCAGAAAGGCGGTTGGTGGCATCAAGGCGCTGCTATGTAGTTAATGCTTTTCCCCCGGTGTCCCAATGTATCTCTACTTTCTAAGCATTTCAGATGAGGACATTTGAATTTATTTTTTTGTTATATCAATGGGATAAGGCATTGATATGAAGATAGAAAACAAAATAGGCTTTGCAGTTCATTGGGTTTTTGCACAATTCCATCTGGAACATTTATGATCTCATTTTCAAAATGTCGATCATAGATATGTGAAATGGTATACTAAGATTCCCTGTGGTTTCTATCCAATTATTCCTTCAGAAGTGAGCTAAGTGCTGAAACTATCTGCTTGTTTATTGTGCAGGCATATGGGCAGGAATGCGTACTATTCGGTATTTTGACGGTAGAACGTATGAGTGGGTTGGAATAAGCTGTCACCAAATATATTGGGCAAAGTATGTTGTTATCAATGTAAACCACAGTCCAATATCATGCTTTATTTAAAGATCCTTATATATTTTACTTTTCTGTTGTACCGTGGTCAACTACATCCTCGAAAATCTTGTAGAGAAAAATTACCAAGAAGGATTTAACATGGCTAAGCCTGATGTGGATTTTAGGTGTACAAATAAAACAAGAAAACAGGGCTAAATGAAAGGGAAAACAGCTCAGAAGAAGTGGGGTGAAGGATAGAATACAAATGGGATTTTGTATAGGGATTAATTACAATGATAAATTGATAAATTTGGTTTCGTTGTTCAAATCTGGGACTATTGTGGATTATAGGTGCCTTGGCTATTTCACTCCTAATTTTTCATTTTGGTATTTGTACTAGTATAAAATAGAGCATTTCTTTCTAATAGAATTGCCGCCATTCGTCTAAAATAGAATTGCCGCCATTCGTCTAAAATAGAGCATTTCTTTCGAATGTTGTTGTGGTCTATGTTTGTGCCAAAGGAGAATGTGTTTCACTTGTTATCTCTTTGACGCTACTTTGTTAATTGGACTAATATTTCTTTGATGCTATTTGTCTTCCAGATTTACTCAACTGACATTTTGGTATTTCTTGGTGGTAATAAACCTTCACGAATGGGTAACGTTCGTGGTGATATTAGTGTAAACTTTTCTTGTGATCAAGAGCTAAGTTCATCACTAGTAGTTTTTTCCCATAACTAGTAATTTTTTTTCCCAATTTGGGGGAGGGGGCTGAACTGGCTTAGCTATTGAGAATATGTTTTTAGGATAATTTGGCTTTGGATGAGATATTACGTCTCTAGGAGGAAGGACCTTCTAATGCTGATAACCGTAGTTGAAAATGAACAAAGGGCTCAAAGCTATTGCAGCAAATAATTGATTTGAAATGAAGCACTTCGTCTCTGGGCGTCGTAG
Organism: Platycodon grandiflorus; assembly: GCA_016624345.1. NCBI lineage: Eukaryota > Viridiplantae > Streptophyta > Magnoliopsida > Asterales > Campanulaceae > Platycodon > Platycodon grandiflorus. The sequence goes on from CM028363.1 coordinate 28,026,543, forward strand.
AAAGGATAAAATATGACCTTAATCTTTCTTCTTGAATCGCTTTAGCACGATGGGAAAAAGGGGTGCAACTAAATCGGCAGAGGAAATACAAGTCGATAGATGATTTTGCTCTACCGCGTATGAAGCTACCACGACCACCATCAACAGTACATTTTCATTCTCTTTCCTGCCCGGGAGTGTGGATCAAAGAAAGGTATTGCTTGTCTCCTAGACGGATGGCGGCTTCTGTAGTGGTCAACCTTCCTAAGATTCTCGTTACTAGTAAGGGTGCAGGAAGCAGAAAAAGTAGCGCGGAGGACGTTTTCTTCTCTACCTCTCCTCCCCAAAGGCCAAGGCAGATAGTGCATCCCTTCCCTATGGTAGTTCTATTCCAAGGATAACGGTAGCTAGGGCAAAGCCCTCTTTCTTTCCTGTGCGAATGAAAGAGAAAGTCAGAGGAAAAAGCTAACAGCGGATTCTCTCCTTGCGAGATCCAAAGGTTGGGAAGGTACACTCTGGGGCACATAGGATCAAACGTAAAACAGCTGCTTCTTGTCAGAATTTTGGGCAGAATTTTGACTGAAGGAAGGTACCAAGACAATCGTGCACCTATCACTTATATGATAGCTAGTAATCAATTGGAAGTGGGCAAGATGGTGATGAATTGCAATTGGTTTTAATCCAATCTATAGCTGAAGTCACTGGCTAGGGGGCGAGTCACGAATCTAGAAAGGAAGCATTCAGTGAATATTTCTATTGTTTTAGGTTTTGATCCTAATTTTAATTTTAATGTAAAGTTTTCTGGGGAAATTTATATTCATATATTGATTTTAACTTCATCTTCTTTTTCTTTTTTTGAGTTTTCTGAAGATCTTTGTTAGAGTAATTTGGGGACTCCTATTGTTTGATTTCATGTTCCTGAGAAACTTTTAAATACATTTGGGGCTAGTTTTGCCATCTGATGAATCTGATTTATCTGTTTTTGATAATCAAAATTTTATTTGTTGGCAATTTAGTGTACTGAATGGAGCAATGATTATACGTGTTCTTAAACATAAGCATTGGTTTTATGAGTGCTCTTACATTTTGGGTAGATTCTGCTACTTTTCCACTCCTTTTTGTTGACATTTTTTCCAATTTACAGGTGTTTTCGTATATAAAGCAAGTTGGGGCATCTAGAGGTTTGCTGGAGCATAATATTGGGCTCCTTTCCTTGAAAGACAAATAGAACTGAAGCAGTACAAAAGGATGATTCAGCGAACTGATACCATTTGATGTGTCTATGCTGTTACCATGCTTGGCTTCCCTCTATATATATATATATATATATATATATATATATATATATATATCCCTCCATTTGATGTGTTTATGATTTGCGTGCTTATGTGTATTTGCTTACTTTGATGGTCACTCTAATCGTGGAAATTTATTTTCAGATTTAGGGGACATGATATGTTATTGCCTTTCACTGCAGGGCAGCAGACTACTGATGCAAACCCTTTAGTGATATAGAAGTCTGAGGTAAAAACTCAAGACATTTTACCACTTGTTGAGTGTTGACCTAGCATTTCAAGACCTTAAAAAACACCCAATATGTCTTTACATTCCTTCACCATGTTTGTGTGTGTGCTTGTGTGGGTTTTGTTTTAGTTTTTCCTTTTTAGGGTTTTACATGTAGCACCATTCAAAATTGGAGTCAATACTTGTAGGGTTCATACGTCTATGACACAAATAGGAAGAAGTATCTTAATGCTCATGCTGGACTTTAGCGCACTGTATTACGTACGGTCTTCTTCTTCTCTTGCTACTCTCAAATGCTTGACATTGGTTTTATCCATTTTGATGGATTCTTTGCTTTACTCAAGTGGAGAGCACTACGATAACATTCTAGTATTATTGGTGTTCATTATTTCAGGGACCTCTTTTCTTCTAGGGAATATTTAACCCTTCTGAACCAATGGCAGGACCATTAGACCCAAACCCTGCAAAATAGCGGGATCTTCATGCACTACCCTCTTTTACTCATAGTGATTATTTATCGTATGGCTCACGACTTCGTGATCCTTTGCAGAAAATGGCTATGGATATACTTAATCAGTTAATTTGCAGTTGTGATAAGTGCTTAATAAATACTTACTTAAAATACATCCTCTTTAACAAAAAGATGCATTGTTGAATCCTTCTCTTTCTGCATAAATAAGTTGAGCCAGATTACTTGTTATTTCCTTTGATGTCCAAATTTAGTATGTTTCATCTTTTTTAAGAGCTATAACTCATAAAAATAATAGAATTGCTGCCTTCTTTAAAATGAATAGTCTATATAATAGGAGCCCCATCTGAGGACTCGATGTTTTGCCATCTGCTTGTCGTTAAAGCTAGTCTGTAGAATGACCAAATCGATGCAACCTCTATGCACATATACTATTGAACTTATTGCCGTACTTATTCCTTAAATAACGTGTTTGAAGAAGTTGCAATGGCAACAAAGAGGCTAAAAGAGTTGCTAGAAGCAAGAAAGTCACACTACACTGTGTTTCGGATGCTTCGGTGCTAAGCACCGAACATCACTCGACCGATCAAAGTTTGAGGCTTTGGTACACAACTTGATCGAGAGGACAAGGAATCCATGCAAGAACTGTGTGAAGGATGCTGGAATCACTACCAAAGAAATGGATGAGGTTCTTCTTGTTGTTGGGATGACTAGAGTTCCTAAAGTGCAGCAAAGAAGTGGATGAGGTTCTTCTTATAGCTGTCAATGTTAATCTCTTCATGGTTTCCCAGGTTACCCCTTTATTTTGGACTTTAAGTCTCGTACTACATGAATTTTTTTAGATTTATCATATGTTTGTGAAGCCTACATTGTAGTTGTTAATGTTAATGGGGGTATCATCTGGAGGGAGTTGGCTAGCATGCAAGTTTTGGATTTTGGTTCTGTTTTTACCATCTCGTTCTACTCAATTTGGTTGTATTTAGAAGTCAATTTAAGGTCTATTAGACCTGTTAGGTTTTGCGAGACATAGTCGTGTTGGTTTGGGATGTCTAATTTATGTTTTACTTATAGAGATCTGTAAAAGTTGTGATTGGGGTTTGATTGACACTATAATTTGATTGTTTTCTTGATGAATGGTGTGCTGTTGTTGTTTTACTCGGTTGCTCTATATCTTTGCTGATACTATTTGTCTTCATATTTTAGGTGTTCTCAACAGCAGAGACAATCGACTCAGTGTATATAAAGGTGTTGCAAGGTGAGCGAGAGATGGCGGCAGATAATAAGCTATTGGGAGAGTTTGATCTAATGGGTATTCCTCCATCTCCTCGGGGGGTGCCTCAGATAGAAGTCACATTCGACATTGATGCTAATGGTATTGTCCTCAATAAGCTATTGGGAGAGTTTGATCATGTTGGTGATGCTCAAAATTGATTTCCCTATTGATTTTTTCCTTTTAAGTAATCATTCTCGTTCGTTGTTTTTGCATCCAGATCTCTTCACTGCGATCATGCTCAAAGTTGATCTCCCCCATTCCTTTTAATGGGAATATTCTCTGTTAGAAGTGAACAAATTTATCTTAACGTGTTTCAGGTGTTAAATCGCTTGAAATATGCGTCCACCTTGTCGCACTTGCGGAGATTAAAATCGCCCCTTGGTCGTGAAGGTAAATTTACTTTTCTTTTAGTGATTGTTGAAACGGTTCTCATTGATGATCTGGGATAGTACCTTATTTGTTTTGGGGCCTAAGATCTCTCTGCTGCTCCACTCCTCATGCCACATCTTTTTTGTTGCATTATTGAACTTAAATGCTTGTTGGGGTGCCCTCGTTTGATGGGCGTGCACCATTATTGCATTGTTGCATTGTTGAACGTAAATGCTTGTTGGGGTGCCCTCGTTTGATGGGTGTGCACCATTATTGCATTGTTGGATTATTGAATGTAAATTCTTATTGGGGTGCCCTCGTTTGATGGGTGTGCACCATTATTGCATTGTTGCATATTGTTGAGCATAAATGCTTGTTGAAAGACATGTTTGTAGATGCAATCAAGCTGTCTTTCAGTGAGGGGATTGTACCAAGTTGTCTATATACATATATTTGTACTTCTTACTTGTTTATATTTTCTTTTGAAACACTTCATTGTGGTTATCATTTCTTCATCCCTGAAAGAGAACTTAATCTGAAAAATAAGCGTCAAAGTAGGGCCATTTTCTTGGTCATATCTGCAGCTATTAATCAGTATAAATGAACTAAAATCATGCATGCAACCTATTTGTGAAACTTTGGCATGATTCGAGTATATTGAACTGTCAATTGGCCATGCAGGCTTATTATTCATGAACCATCAGACTGAAATTCTTTAATTTGTGTAATATAAATGAGCCAAGATAAAACTGGTTGTTAACGACTTTCTTATATCCCTTGTCTATCCAATATTTTCTTTGGAATAGCCATGTGGACATCATAAATGTTATCACATGTAAAATGAAGCAATTTTCTGCTGCCATTTCATGTCTGCAGTTGTTTCCATGAGACTTCTTTATGTTCATATTTTCCCTCTAATTATGGCTTCTGTTAATTTTTTGTGAATTAATTTTTTCAAGTTGTGAAATTCTGAAGGCAAACAACGAAGATACATCGCATGCAATGAGATATTATCATCTTCTCCACGTCCGAACACAAACGGCTTAGGATCTAGTGTAGGGCAGGTAAACCCTTACCCTTATTTAGTATAAATTGTATCGTTGCTCCTTTTTTTACGTAATTTACGGTAATCATATGATTTATATTATACTTATAAAAAAAATCATATGATTTATATTGTAGGCTCGGATCAACTCGCCAATGGACGATTTAAGTTATACATTGGACACTGTTAGGTCTCAGGGTTGCTCAATATAGGCTAGAAGGGGGGGTTGAATAGCCTATGTCCAATTTTTGAACTTGATTCAAAAATCTACTTCACTTTAAGTTAGAAAGTTTTGCAGGCGGAAGACTTGTGAAGTATAGGACAAGTTGAGAATGACTGATCTTCACAGGACAAGATCAGCAGTTCTCAAATGTATGGAATTCTGGAAATTTAAACAACACAAGCAAATCACAATCACACAGAAATAGACAAGGGATTTAATATGGTTCACACTTATGAATAAGTGCTACGTCCACAACCAAAGTGGTCAACTTTGGATTTAAAAATCGTGTACTAAGTTTTTCCACTAGAAGTTTTACAAACCAAATCTCTAATGGATAGTGTACAAAAATTTTGTTGACCAGTGTTTGTGGGAGAATTAATATCTATAAGATATGAATTCTCGTGAGCTATGAAAGCTAAGAGTTGCAATCAATGAAGAGTTTTAATGGACTGATCGTCTTAGTGTGAAGCTCTTCAATGAAGAATGTACAGATAGGACGTTTAAGCTTTAATGCACTTGAAGAAGATGAAGATTCAGAGTTGTGGTTGTTGAAGAGTGTTGAATGCAGCAATGAAGTCTCCTTTTATATGCAGGGGAGACCTTGGAGCTGTTGGAGATCTTTACAATTTGAATTTAAGAGCATTCAATGCTCTAATGTGGTTGTTGATCTCTGATAGGCGGTCCTGCAGCATACAGTCTGTCTCCTGACACTTTGCCAAAAATAGGTAGACTATATTTGCAGGCAGAATGTCCTTTTCTGAGTGTATGCCAAGAATGGAAAGTTTCATTGAATGTGGTTTGCAGGTTAACGTTGTATCGAAGTCAATGAAAGCTTCAAATCAGGACATGTCTTCGGCAGATCTCTATCGGACGTTCTTGGGGTCTTCAACATTGCTGATGAAGCTTGGCTGATACGAGCTTGTCCGATATCTCAAGGAAGACTGCTGATGCATACTTAGGCTGATGTGCAGAGGACGTCCGATGTCCTATAGGCTATCTTCTTCAAGACATCTTACAAAAAGCAACCCTAGGCTATTCAAGCTATGTCTAAGTACAAGTTGCCACTCTAACAGACACGCAGGCCCATTAGTCACCTTGTCTTAGACTTAGGTTATGGATTCAAGCAAATCTATACTAATTACAACAGACACTTTTGGAGACCAATCATTTTGAAGGGGTTAATCGCTGATACAAATTTTTAGTGTATTTTCTTGAATTATTTTGATGTTGAATGGTTGCTTATCCTTTTGACTTTGTTAAGAATTAGATACAATGGTTTGGTGTTAGTTGATGATTTCAAAATTTTATGGATATGTAAAATAATATATATTCATATTTATGTAATGAAATTATTTTTCATGTGATAATGGTATAGTTTATATTCATATCTATGTAGTGGACATGATATATAGTAATTATTCTCTATGAGTAATATTCGTAGTGAAATAGCAAAACATTTGCGACAAAACGAAATTCGTAGCAAAAGAATAGGGCAACTTCGACGAAATATTTTTGTAGTAGAAGAAGTGGCAACTGGGACGAAATATTCTTTAGTGAAAGAGAAGCAAATTGCGACGAAATATTTTGTAGCAAAAGAAGAATCAATCGCAACAAAATATTTTGTAGCAAAAGAGATAGGCATCGGCGACGAAATATGTTGTAGCAAAAGAGGAGGCATCGATGACGAAATATTTTGTAGCAAAAGAGAAGGTATTGGCGACGAATTTTTTCGTAGCTAATCATAGTCTTTCTGTGACCATTTTTTGCATTTGCTACGAAAAAATTCGTAGCTGTTGCTTAACATTTTTTGCGACGAAATGGATTTTTTCGTAGCTAATCATAGTCTTTCTGCGACGTTTTTTAGCATTTGCTACGAAAAATTCGTAGTTGTTGCATAACATTTGGCGACGAAATGGGGTATTTGCGACGAATTTCGGCCTTGATTTCTCGACGAATTATTTCGTAGCAGAAGGACTCATTTCGCGACGAAAATGATTTTCGTAGCAATGGACCTTTAGCGACGTCGCATAGGCGACGAACACGCGACGAAATGCTTTCGTCGCCAAAGGTCTTTAGCGATGAAAATTTGACCTTTTGCTACGAAAATTTTCGTAGCTAAATCCCAAAATTCTTGTAGTGTGTATTTCCTAATGATTTCTCCTTGCCACCTGAACGGGAAATAGAGTTCTGTATTGAATTGTTTCCTGGTACTGCTCCAATTTCAAAAGCACCTTACAGAATGGCACCTGCTGAATTAAAGGAGTTGAAAATTCAGTTGCAGGAGTTACTTGATAGAGGGTTCATTAAACCAAATGTTTCACCTTGGCGTGCACCAGTTCTATTTGTGAAGAAGAAAGATGGGATACTGAGGTTATGCATTGAATATCGACAACTGAATCAAGTGACTATGAAGAACAAATATCCATTACTGCATATTGATAATTTGTTTGATCAATTGCATGGGGCTATTGTAGTTTCAAAGTTTGATTTGAGAATCCGAGCAGGGGATATTCCAAAGACTGCCTTCAGAACGAGATATGGGCATTTCGAGTTCATTGTTATGCCATTCGGGTTAACTAATGCACCTGTAGTTTTCATGGACTTGATGAATAGAATCTTTCAACCTTATCTGGATAGCTTTGTAGTGGTGTTTATTGATGACATACTTATTTATTCCAAGTCTGAGAAAGAACATGAACATCATTTAAGGTTGGTGCTGGACTTACTACGAGAGAAGAAATTGTATGCAAAGTTCAGCAAATGTGCATTCTGGTTGAAGGAGGTTACTTTTCTGGGGCACGTTGTGTCACAAGCAGGTGTTGCTGTTGATCCTACGAAAGTGGAGGCAGTTGTTGAATGGAAGAGACCCAGTACAGTTACAGAGATCCGTAGTTTTCTGGGCTTAGCTGGGTACTATCGGAGAATTATACCAGGATTTTCAAAGATTGCTACTCCATTGACCAATTTAACTCGGAAGAAGATTCCATTTGTGTGGGATGAGAAGTGTGAGAACAGTTTCCAAGAACTTAAGCGAAGATTGACATCAGCACCAGTTCTTGCTTTACCTGATGGGAGTGAACATTTCATTGTTTATAGTGATGCTTCTATAGAGGGACTGGGTTGTGTATTAATGCAGAATGGGAAAGTTATTGCTTATTCTTCGAGGAAGTTGACACCGTGTGAGAAAAATTATCCTACACATGATTTGGAGTTAACAGCTATTATTATGGCATTGCACAAATGGAAGCACTATTTGTATGGTGCCAAATTTGAAGTATACACTGATCATCAAAGTCTGAAGTATCTTTTCTCTCAGAAAGAGTTGAACAATCGTCAACGTAGATAGATGGAAAGACTTAAAGATCATGACTGCACTATTCTGTATTAGCCGGGAAAGGCTAATGTAATCGTTGATGCTTTGAGTCGGAAGATGTATGTCTCTTGTTTGATGATTAGGGAGTGGAAGATACTGGAAGATGCATGTCAATGGAATCCTTGTCAATCAAACCATGGCATCATCTTTGCGAATGTTCATGTTCAACCAGTATTACTTGAGAGAATTAAAGAAGCACAGGAAACAGATGTTGAGTTACAAAAGATTGTGAAGAAATTAAAGGAGGACGAAGAAGAAGAAGACTTCCATGTGCATAGTGATGGGTTACTTAAGTTCAGGGGTCGAGTGTGTATTCCTGATGATTCAGAGATTAAACAGTAAGTGATGGATGAAGGCCACAATTCAAAGTATACTATCCACCCTGGGAGTACTAAAATGTATCGAGACTTGAAACGGGACCTCTGGTGGAATAACATGAAGAGGGAAATTACAAGTTACGTATCAAGATGCCTGACGTGTCAGCAGGTAAAAGCTGAACATCAGAGACCAGCAGGATTACTTCAACCATTAGAAATTCCAGAATGGAAATGGGAAAACATTACGATGGACTTCGTGACTGGATTGCCGAGGACAAGCCGAGGACATGATGCAGTTTGGGTTATCGTGGATCGATTTACCAAGTCTGCACATTTCTTTCCTGTGAAGAGGACATCTTCATTACATTAGCTTGCTATATTGTATATCCAGGAGATCGTGAGGTTGCATGGAGTACCTTTTAGTATTGTTTCTGACCGAGATCCTCGTTTTACATCGAGATTCTGGCAGACACTTCAGGAGGCAATAGGGACAAAATTGAGTTTGAGCACTGCATTTCATCCTCAGACAGATGGTCAATCAGAAAGGACTATTTAGATATTAGAAGATATGCAGCGAGCTTGTTCACTTGACTTCAAGGGTAGCTGGGACACTTATTTACCATTAGCAGAGTTCGCATACAATAATAGTCATCAGTCAAGTATCGGAATGGCTCCTTATGAAGCATTGTATGGTAGAAAATGTCAATTGCCAATCTGTTGGGATAAAGTGGGAGAGGCAAAAATATGGGGTCTAGAAATTGTTCAAGAATCAGCTGATCATGTGAAAGTTATTCGGGATAGACTTCTTACTGCACAGAGTCAACAGAAGAGCTATGCTGATGTTAGAAGAAGTGATCTTGAGTTTGAAGTAGGTGATCAGGTGTTCTTGAAGATTTCTCCAGTCCGAGGTATGAAAAGATTTGGGAAGAAGGGGAAACTTGCACCAAGATATGTGGGGCCTTTTGAAATCCTGGAAAGAGTAGGAAAGTTGGCATATCGAGTAGAATCGCCATCAAGACTTGAGGGGATTCACAATGTATTCCATGTATCGATGCTGAGGAAGTACATCCCTAATCCTTCACATGTATTCAAGGTTGAACCAGTAAATCTTCAGCCTGATCTATCGTACGTGGAATAACCTATACAAATCTTTGATCGTAAAGAACAAGTGCTCAAAACAAAGACTATACCGATGGTAAAGGTCTTATGGCAAAATCATACAGTAGAAGAGGCAACCTAGGAAAGTGAGAATGAAATGAGAATCAAGTACCCTCACTTGTTTGATAACTGAGGAAAGGAATTCGGGGTCAAATTCTCTTAAGGGGGAGAGGGTGTAATAACCGAGCATATCATTAGCATGTTAATCATATAATTATGTGCATGCATTGTTAATGTGATTATCGTGGTTCATGGTATTGATTTGATGAGTCGTAAACTCATGATTTCATGTTTCGGTATTTTACTTTCTTGCATTATTTCGTAGTGTAAACTGAACCGAAATGAAAGAGATGAACCATGATACTTTGAACTAGATATACTTGATGTTATATAGGTTTCATGTTGTTAAATCGTGCCTTGAAAAAGTGAAATAGGTTGTGTTAATTTGAAGTTACAAACGAAGAAGTGTCGACATTGTTTTCAGTTTCGTGAACTTTCTCGTGACTTTAAATTGATCCTAGAATGATATCGAACCTTTGGGGACATCCTTTGATGTGTTATAAGTGTTGTACAATCATACCTAGGGGTGCACGAGCAATCGAATCGATAAAACGGAGCGAAACAAAAAAATTGCGTGAAGCTGAGTGAACAGTGCGCGCCCTAGCACGCCATGTACGAACAGAATGTCTAGATTTTGTGTTTTGTGATTTTTCTTTGATTTCCACCTCATGCTTTGGCTTTCTTATCTGGTTTAATATGTGGGTAAGCCTTGGAAGAACATACTCCAGCTTTCTAAACACTAAAAACACCCAATTCTATCTCTCAAATCCTCCAAAATTCTCCCAAAATTCTACTTTTCAACCTAGGGTTTGCGAGTGTTCTTGCTTGATAAGTTGTTCTTCTTTCAAAGCAACAACAAGGGGTTGATTTAGGGGACTTCAAAACTGGTTTTAGCACTGAAATATGGGGGTGAATCAAGGGTTTAACTCTCTAAATTGGTAAGGGACAATTAACTTGTTCATGTTTATGTTTGTTCGGTTGATTTTGATTATAATCAAAGTGAGAATGTTACCATGCTAAAATTCTAAATTTCCAGCCATGTGAATTACTTTTATATGTGAATTTGATTATGGGTATGTGTTGTTAAAGAATGTTAATGTTTATATGATCCTTAGGAATGTTGTAACTCGATTATATACGCGAATTGGTTTAACCGGCAAGAAATTGGCCTAAGCAAAGTATGTAACATGGCTGTGATTTAGGGTTTATGACTTGATATCGAATGATTTGAGGTGGTTCAAGTGTTCATTATGTTGATTTGTGAATCTAGAACTCGAATTGATCCTTGGAGGATAACCAAAATGTCGAAATTGTGAATGAATATGGAATAAAGTGTGAACGTGAACTTGACTAACTGGATGTGCACATTCGAATACTAACTTTCAGGGGATTTTGGTTGACTACCGATTGTCATGGGGCAGAGTGCAGTGATAGTCGGGTTGTGGCGATCTTAATCCGGCCTGTCACCCTATTTCTGGCCAAAGAAGGGTTTATACCACGTAGAATGTTGGACAAGAGTGGTGTTGTCACATGGAAGCCAAGGTAGTAGAGACTTGGGGTATGTTGACTTGTTTTGCGGAATATTTGATATATGAATTATATGGTTACAATGATCTGATAAGAACTTCAAAGCTGAATGGTATATAAGGGGAGCTGGTTAGTCTCGACTATTATATCCTGATATATGTGATCCCTACTTGTTTAATATGTGTTATGAACTGTTGTTAGCTCATTACTTTGTAGGTTGGTCATTATTTCCAACTGGTATGGAACAGTTGACAGTCATGATCTTTCTTGCGCTGGTAATGGGACTTAGTTGATTATTGATTATACTGATTACATGTGACTTACTTGGTTATAACCCATGCTAATTACATGCTGCTTGTGTTAGCATCCTATTAATGTTGCATACATGCATAACATACATAAGTTTAGTGGAATCTTAGTGGGTCATAGGTGACTCACCCTTTCATTATTATTTTCCTTAGATCGGAGCGAGGCGAAGGGTTCACGTGCGTGAGGCTTGCAGCTCGTCGCGAGATTAGAAGGTGGTTATTCTTTTGGGGTAGACTTTATTGTGTATATGTTAGACAGTGGTTGTTATGCTGTCTAGGTTTCAAACACTGTTCTGTTGTATTGTATATAAAGGCTGGATGCCTTCTATGTTGGTCTGTATATCGGTTGGATGAGTTGTGAATACTTAGTTGTATATTTTCAGTTTATGAGGTTGGATGGCTTATCGCCATACTATTATTTTTGCTGTTATATTGTTTATCAGGTGGTTATTTCGATTATGTTAAGTCGGGTCATGCCCGAATTTAGGCTATGTGTAGTAGCTTGAGTTGGGGTGTGACAACGAACGTCAGGTGGAGCCAAATTCTGCACCTAAGAAGTTCATTAATGCTATGGAGTCTGCAAGGAAGAAGTTGTATCCTGACTCTGAGTAGACCATTTTGGAGACTGTGGATGAGTTCCTAAACATCAAGTCAGATTGTTATAGTAGTCAAGCTGGTTTCAATCGTCTCATGAAAGTACTGAAAAAAGCTTGGCCGAAAGGGAATAAGATGCTAGAGAACTTCTATCAGACAAAGAAGATGAGGCATATTGGGTTGAAATATAAGAAGATTGATGCGTGCAAGAATGATTGCATGCTTTTCTACGAGGAAGATTCAAACTTGAAAGAGTGTTCCGTGTGTGGCCAAGATAAATATAAGCCGAAACGAAGGGGCAGTTCGAAACGCAAAAAGAATGTACCTTATAAGCAGTTGCGTTACCTACCTTTGACTCAGAGATTGTAACGCCTCTACACGTCTAAAACTAATTCAGAAGCTATGCGTTGGAACAAGGAAAGCCCATGCGAGGATAGCGTGTTGACTCATTCGTCAGACGGCGAGGCTTGGAAATAATTTTATGCAACCCATCCTGACTTTGCTTCCGAAGCTAAAAATATAAGGTTGTGGATATGCGTGAATGGTTTTACTCTTTTCGGACCTGGGGTGAAATCCTACTCTTGTTGGCTGGTTATAGCGACCGTCTATAATCTTCCACCGTGATTGTGTATGAGTGATCCTTTCATGTTCTTGTCACTGTTCATACCTGGACCGACTAGCCCTAGCAAGAATATTGATGTTTATCTCCAACCTTTGATTGACAAGTTAAAAATGCTCTGGGAAGACAGAGTAGAAACATGGGATGCATTCAAAGAAAAAATTTTTAAATGAAAGCCCCGTTGATGTGGACGGTGAATGACTTCCCTGCCTATGGGATGTTATCAGGTTGGAGCATACACGGGAAGCTAGCATGTCCGATTTGTATGGATGACACTAAGTCGTTCACACTCGAGCACTCTCGTAAACCCTGTTGGTTTGATTGTCATTGTCAGTTTCTACCAGATGACCACCCATTTAGATCACAGAAGCAGCAATTCACTAAGAATAGGGTTTAGTGTGATGAGGCGCCTAGACATTTGAGCGGTGAAGCTTTTTATAGAAAGGTATCTAAACTACAGAAGACCAGGTGGGGGAAGACGTTTGCAAAGGATAGACTACGAGATTTTGGTGTAAAGCATAATTGGACTAAGTTTTGGGAGTTTCCGTATTGGAAAGATAATTTGATACACCATAACCTTGACATCATGCACATTGAGAAGAATATGTTTGACAATATTTATAACACCATTATGGATTGGAGGGCCACTACCAAGGACACACTCAAAGCCCGAATGGACATGAAAGACACATGTAAGCGGCCTGCCTTGGAGCTAAAAGAAGTGAATGGTAAAACAGTGAAACCTGTCACTCCATATATGCTAACCAAGGATCAAAGACTTCTAGTATTGAAGTGGTTGAAGGGATTGAGGCTTCCAGATGGTTACGCTTCTAAAATTAGAAATTGTGTAAATGTAGATGAAGGAAAGGTTCGTGGTTTGAAGAGTCATGATTGTCACGTGTTACTGAACATGTTACTTCCTATTGTGCTTAGAGACTTGTTGCCCGACAATATATGGATTACGTTAATCAAGCTAAGTGAGTAATTTAGAGAGTTATCATCCAGCACTCTGCGGGTTGATGACATGAGAAGACTGGAAGCGAACATTGTCGTGACGATTTACAAACTTAAGAAGATCTTTCCTCCGTCTTTTTTGATTCGATGGAGCATTTATCGGTCCACTTGGCATATGAAGCTAGGTTTGGTGGTCCAGTTCAATACAGATGGATGTATCCATTTGAGAGGTAATTACTCATCTCAGACTAATTGTTTTTCCTCTATAACATACGTAAAAGTCAGTTATAACTTGTGTAGCATTTATGTATCCTATCGTGCATCTACAACTAGGTATCTCAGTCATTTGAAAAGGAAGATGAGGAACAAGGCAAAGGTTGAGGCCTCAATATGCGAGACTATTATTATAGAGGAATTTGTTGCCTTTGCCACACAATATTTTCATCCCGATGTTGAAACGAGATTGACTAGGGTTCGGCGCAATTATGATAGTGGAGAGCCCGACACAAATGGAGACATCTCATTATTTAATGCTCCGGGTCGGCCACTCGGTAAACTAGTTAAGACTCAGATGCTAAGCAATAAGGGGTATAACGCTGTCAGACTCTATATACTCCTTAATTGTCCTGAGGTTGAGGAATATCTCAAGTAAGTTAATTATCAATTTCATTTAATTTTATATAGTCATCCGATTTAAATTACAGTTGCAACATGCATAAATAACTCGTATAAACTCTAAACCTAATGCAGTATGTTCGAAGATGATGTGAATTCGCCCGTTTGATTGGGGTGAATTCGCTCCAAGACCAGATCGAAGATTACACACCCGACGAATAACGCGGAATTATGAATTAGAATCTTCAAATGAAAGCAAAACACAACAGGTTACTAAAGAAAACAGAATGATAGTGGATAAGGAGTCTCCCTCGACCCGCTAATCTCGTTGATTAGGAACCTCGGGTTGTGATGAGAACCGAAGACGCATTTGCCTACGACCCTCGAACCACGGAATGTCACAACCTCCCGACTCAAAAGAGATTGATAAGTTCAAGGTTGGTTTCTAATTCAAGAAACCTATGATAATCCCAATCAATTGGGCAAATTCATATTAGAAGATCAAGCCGGAGATGATATATCTGTCGAACTGCGAGAAATCAGGACAGAGAAAGAGTTTCCGTCATGGTTACGCAAATATGTAAATATCATTTCTTGGCTCGATTTATATGTAGACATTTTATATATGCATGTAAACAATACAATATCTCAGTCATTTAAAAATGCCTATTAATTATTACTTTTCAGGTTTTGGAACATCCTAATGACCCGAAAGTCACGAGATTATCTCACATATCTGCAAATCTGTTGATGAGAGTTACTTTATACAATGGATGTTATGTGAATGACTATGTCTTCCATACTAAGGAATACGGGGAGGAAAAATAAACGGATAACAATGGTGTCAATCTTAAAGGCAACCTTGACTATTATGATGTCCTTAAAGAAGTCATCGAGTTATGATATCTCGGGAGGAAAAATATAGTCCTATTTAATTGTGACTGGCGAGATGCTGTACAAGGTATAAAAAAGTATGACTCGTTTAACCTAATCGATGTGAAGCAGACGTCTATATATGCGGGTGATGATGTGTTCATCTTAGCATCACAAGCACAACAAGTATACATGACACCATACCCTTATCGATGGGCCGATGAGAGGGGATGGTGGGTTGTTTGGAAGACTAAGGCCAGAAGCACTATTGATATAGCATATCGATCTAATGACATAACTACAAAATTGTCATTAAAAGGATGCTATCAAGAAGATGAAATGCCCGTGCCTTCCATTGTATCTTTTGATAGTCATCGAATGGATAAAATACTCGTGCCTCCCTTGCGCCTGGAAGTAGTATTACCCATTGATTTGCCACCTCCTTCCCCGTCCAAAGATGAAGTCCCAATTATTGAAGGTGATGCCGAAGAAGACAACAAGGTAAAAGAAGATGAAGAGGATTGGATGTCCGAGGATGACGATGAAGAAGAACTTGAGTTCTGTAGTAGCGGCTCAAATGCTGAGACTGAAGACTTTAAGAATGAAAAAAATGAAGACATTGAGAATGAAGACTCTGAGTAGTCTTGTGTACCGTTTAGGTTCTTTTATTTTTTGTATATAGGTAGTTTTAGAAGGGTTTTGAGTGAAATAGGTTATTTTAGAAGGGTTTAAGTGTATATAAACTGCTTTAGAAGGGTTTGAGTGTATATAGGCTGCTTTAGAACGGTTTTGAGTGCAAATTGATTGTTTTAGAAGGGTTTAAGTGTATACAGGCTGGTTTAGAAGGGTTTTGAGTGTAAATAATTTATTTTAGAAGGGTTGGAGTACAAATAGGTAGTTTTAGAAGGGTTTGAGTATATATAAACAGTTTTAGAAGGGTTTGAGTATATATAGACAGTTTTAGAAGGGTTCTGAGTGAAATAGATTGTTTTAAAAGGGTTTGAGTGTATATAGACTGCTTTAGAAGGGTTTGAGTGTATATAGGCTACTTTAGATGGTTTTGAGTACAAATTGGTTATTTTTGAAGGGTTTGAGTGTATATAGGCTGGTTTAAAGGGGTTTTGAGTGTAAATAAGTTGTTTTAGAATGGTTTGAGTGCAAATAGGTTGTTTTAGAAGGCTTTAAGTGTAAATAAGTTGTTTTAGAATGGTTTTGAATAAAAATAGATAGTTTTAAAAGGGTTTGAGTGTATATAGACTGGTTTAGAAGGGTGTTAAGTGTAAATAAGTTATTTTAGAAAGGTTTAAGTGCAAATAGGTTGTCTTAGTAGGGTTTGAGTGTATATAGTCTGCTTTACAAGGGTTTTGAGTGCAAATAGGTAGTTTTAGAGGGTTTGAGTGTATATAGGCAATTTTAGAAGGGTTTTGAGTGAAATATGTTGTTTTAGAAGGGTTTGAGTGTATATAGGCTGCTTTAGAAGGGTTTGAGTGTATATAGGCTGCTTTAGAAGGGTTTTGAGTGTAAAATGGTTGTTTTAGAAGGGTTTGAGTGTATATAGGCTGGTTTAGAAAGGTTTTGATTGTAAATAATTTGTTTTAGAAGGGTTTGAATGTAAATAGGTTGTTTTAGGAGGCTCTGAGTATAAATAAGTTATTTTAGAAGGGTTTTGAGTGTAAATAGGTAGTTTTAAAAGGGTTCTGAGTGTAAATAAGTTATTTTAGATGGGTTTTGAATGCAAATAGGTAGTTTTATAATGGTTTGAGTGTAAATAACTTGTTTTAGAATGGTTTTAAGTGAAATAGGTAGTTTAAAAAGGGTTTAAGTGTATATAGGCTGCTTTAGAAGGGTTTGGGTATATATATAGGTTGTTTTTATTATTTTCTTATAAGTTGATTGTGTTATAGCTTAATATGTGTTCTTCGCTAATTTTAATTCATTATATTTGTAGACTCGACACTACGGTACCAAGGTACCTATGACTGATTTATTTGCTACGACCCACACCACTCCTACTCCGTTTGGTTCTGATTTATCGTATGTCTTTGTCAATGATACGGCAAAGAACACATTTGTAAGTATTACTTAAAATGTTTTAATTTTATTTTGTTTATTAGTTAATTAAAATGTTAATATTTATGTTTTTATGTTTTTATGACACAAGATGCCTATAAGGGGACTATACAGATGCAGGTCGCTGAGGGGCTTGTCCAGACTACCCCTGAGGTGCCGACACTGCGGAGTCACGGAAGAAGAGGGGAGCTCGCCTCTACGGCTTTGGTGACCACGACGCCACTGCGTTAAGACCGGGTGCATCCACTTCTTCTTCGGCGAATTCGTCTTCTGGTCCTCCGCAGCAGTCAGCTACCGAGCGTGCCCTGTTCGAGAAGACGCAGACTATCGAGCAGTTGGTGCAGTAGCAGGCCGAGCAGCTCGAGCAGCTACGGCGACTGGTGATGGAGTAGTAGCAGCAGTCTAGGTCTCCTATTGTGCGTAATTTGTTTGACCCCCCCTCCACAGTAGTAGTAGATTTAGACACTTTATTTTGGTACTGTAATATTTTTTATATTGTATATATATTAATTTTAATTTAATTTATGTTTTAGTTGTTAATTATATTTTATTGTTGCAGTGTGTGTGTGTGTGTGTGATTGTGTATATATAACTGCTATATTAGGTGAAAAAAATCAATTTTAATTTTTTTATTTTTTTAATAATTACTGTCGGAGCTCTGACAGTAATTATTTTTTAAAAAGTATTTTTTAATTATTACTGTCGGAGCTCCGACAGTACTTCACTGTTAAAAATAATAATAGAGTTAATTTACTGTCTGATTTCCGTCAAAAAATTAACGATGTTCCGACAGTAAACTAACGGAATGTTAATGTCTGTCACCTTGTTACTGTTGGAGCTTTCGACAGTAATTACTCTCGAAATTAGTATTACTGTCGGAGGCTCCGACAGTAAGTGCTGACCGGAATTACTGTCGAAATGGTGATTACAGTCGGAACTCCGATAGTAATTACTGTCGAAATACTGTCGAAGATAAATTACCGTCGAAGGTTTACTGTCGGAGCAGTTCTGACAGTAAATTGACAATTACTTTCGGAATCCATGAATTACTATCGGATTGCTCAGACAGTAATGTCGTTTTTTCCAATGGTGTTGATAGACCTTGAAGTCTTTGGAAGATGCATAGGCTAGAAAAAGTCTGATGGCTTCAAGACAAGCTATAGGAGCAAATGTTTCATCGTAATCAATTCCATCCTCCTGTCTATAGCCTTGGGCCACCAATCTAGCTTTATTCCCAGTGACATTTCCTTCTTCATCCATCTTGTTACTAAACACCAATTTAGTTGTAATAACTTATTTATCAGAGGGTCTGGGAACCAAACTCCAAACTTGACAATGATTAAACTGTTTCAGCTCCTCCTGTATTGCTTCCACCCAGTTTGGATCTTTAAGGGCCTTATCAACCTTCTTTGGTTCAATCGGTGAGACAAAGGCTGTTGAGTAGAGCACTCGTTTCTTGAACTACTTCTTGTTCTGACTCCAGCAAACGGGTCACCAATAATATTCTCAATTGGATGGTGTCTAGCCTCTCTAACATCTTTAGGAAGATCAGTTGATGTATTGGTGGTTTGCTGAGGTAGGTCATGAGTGGATTCTGTAAGATGATTATCAGAAGGTTGGCTGTCAGGTAAGGTTATTTGAAGTGGGATGGCTGAATGAGATTCAGCTGGCTGATCTCTGTGAGGATTGGCTGAAAGAGTTGGAGTATCAGCAGCTGTTGGATAATTAGTTGGTGAAGGATTTTCAGCAGGTGGAACATTGGCTGAAGAGTTTTTGGCTGAACCTATACTTGTTTTTCCAATCTCAAAATTTTTAAAATTATTAGTACAATCTTGAGTCTCATCAAACTCAATTAAATTTAATTCATCAAAAGAAACATGAATAGATTCAATAATAATAGAAAATTTCTTAACAAAAACTCTAAAATCCTTATTGATTTTAGAGTATCCAACAAAAATGCCTTCATCAGCTTTCTCATCGAATTTACCTCTGTGATCAATGCCGTTTTAATGGATGTAACACTTGCATCCAAAAATCTTGAAGAAAGCAATGTTAGGGGTCCTACCTTTCGACAGTTCGTATGGAGTCTTGACATGAAATTTTTTGACTAGGGATCGGTTCTGTGTGAAACAAACTGAATTTACAACTTCAGTCCAAAAGTATTTTGGCAGCTTGGCTTCAGCTATCATTGTCTCCCCACCTTCTATCAGCGTCCTATTCTTCCTTTCAGTAACTCCATTCTATTGAGGGGTCTTGACTGCTGAGAAGTTGTGACTAACCCATGGTCATCATAGTAGACATCCATGCCTTGATTCTTGAAATTTGTTCCATTATCTCAGCGTACACTGTCACACTCCTTTTGAGTTTGAAGATTTTTAAAGAGTGCTGTTAGTATGTTGTAGGTTTCATCTTTGGACGTCATCACTCTACCCGTGTATATCTTGACTAGTCATCAACAACCACAAGTACCTGTTTCTACCTAAACTAGGAGGTGTAACAAGACCAAAAAGGTCCATGTTCAACAATTGCAGTACACGTGTGGTTGAAAGACAAGGTTTGGGTTTAAAAGATGAGTTAGTTAGTTTACCAAGTGTACAAGCTCTACATTTCTTGTCATGAGGAAAATTTACAAAAGGTAAACCATTTACTAAATTTTCTATAGAAAGTTTTGACAGGTGTTTGAAATTTAAGTGCGAGAGCCTTTTGTGCCAGAGCCAAGATGTTTCAGAAGAATTTTTAGCAACTAAGCACACTTGAAAAATGTTTTTAATGGAAAGTAAATCAATAGCAAAAACATTTCTTTTTCTTGACCCTGTAAGCAAAGTTTCATTGGTTGAGGTATTTTTGACAAAACAGTATGTGGATATAAAAATACAAGTCATACCTTTGTCACGAAACTGTGATATACTAAGCAAGTTATGCTTCAGCCCATCAACCAAAGATACCTTTTCTATCTTGACTGACCCTCTTAGGATTGTACCATACCCAATGGTCTTTCCTTTAGAATTATCTCCAAAGATGACTGGGGTCCTTTCGCTTCAATTATGTCAGTCAGGAGGTTAGCTGATCCAATCATGTGCCTTGAACATCCACTGTCCAAGATCCATTCTTCTGAAGCTTGATTAGCAGCTACAAAGCATACCTGACATAGGAGATTTAGTCATGGTACCCTTTATGTATTTGGGTTCGAGGGGTTAGCATTCTTGGGTAACCATACCTGCCTAACCTTTAGCGAGTTGACCCTCTTAGAAGGGGCAAATCTAAATAAACATTCGTGGGCCAAGTGACCTAAACAGAAACAAGTATGATACTTATGCTGACCACTTGGTTCAGTCAGTTTAGGTTTAGGTTTAGGTTCTAATGCAACCCACTTAGCAGACTTAGGAGAGACAAAGTTGAGTGGCTTAAATTTAGCACCCATCAGTGCCTTATTCACATCTTTGGGATCAGCTAGTTTTGTGTCAGCTGACTGATGTTCATCAGTCGGCTGAATAGGTTGCTTCTTGGCTGATCTCTGCCTTTCAGTTGATGTTTGAATAGTTAGCTGATGGTTAGTAGAGTTTAACCATTTTATATAATTCTTTGTTCATTTCATAGCCTTTCTAAGCTGATTTTTGGGATAAACACACCATGATTTGTGTTCTTGGAAGAATTTTGTTTTTTGTCCCTTTTCAGCCAAACTTTAGGTCCACCTTAGACTGTTTGATCTCAGTCTCAATTTTTCATTTGTCTTTGCTGTTGTTTTGTGAGTAATGTCATTTTGATTAGTATTGTCTCTTTGCTGACTAATAATAGTGGCAACAACAGGTTTGGATTTGGAATAAGTATCAACAACATTGGTTAGTTGTTGATTCCTTTCCACCAAGTCAGCGATTTGGGAGAATGAGACTTTAGCTTGAATTTCAAAATTTCTATTAATGCTTTTCAGTCTCAGCATTTCAGCTTGTTGAATTTTGTAAAGTTCATCAACTTTTTGGAGCTCAATGTTTTCCGCTATCAGTCTTCTTAGTTCAGCATTCTGAGAGATGTGGATATTTGTGAGAGTTTCAAACTTGGAGTACATAAGTTACATTTGAATCTCCAATTTAGTTTGACTTTCATCAGCAGTTGTCTCCTCCATTTCAGGTGGACTGACAACAGGTTTGACAACTCGAGAAGATTTTTCAATCCTTATCTCAGTTGGCTTGCTTAGGATTCCTTGACAATAGAATCCATCTCCTATTTGGCAAACCACTAACTGACAAGGTTTAGTACTTTTGGACAGCTTGGGGTTCTTAACAGGTAAGTCTGAAGTATTAATTTCAGACTTGTTTAAGCAAGTTGAGCTTGGTAGATCGCTGTTTAAATCATAAACAACTGATTCTGCAACAAGACAAAGATTTGCTTCTTGTACACAATCAGCTGATTCATCTACTAAATCCGTCTCAATCCAAGTGACAAGGTTGAGAGTTCCATCTTCAGCTACCAACCCTTTTGAATTTGTAAATTTTTGGGGGACTCTTTTGAAATACTCATTTTTAGTGGTTAGACAAGCTGAAGCAAAGTGACCTGGCTTTCTACATTAAAGTACAGTAATTTTTCGTAATCAGCTTTAGCTTTAGTTTGTTTGAAATTATTTGCCCTTTGAAAAATTGTGGAAGCTAGCTTTTGAAAGTTCTTTGTGAAAGATTTGTATTTTTTTTTAAGAGAAACAGGGACGGCACCCTGCTAAATTTTAATAAAAAGGAAAAAGAACAAACTTGAGGGGAACAACCAGCCTTGCCCTTATAAATAGGAGGACAGAGGAGCCTAACCTCAAAAATGAAATACAAGTGAAAATGAAATCCAGAGAGAAAGCAAAAATATAAACAAGAAAACTAAGGAAATCTGATATGACGAATGTATGGAGTGCCAAATTTATGCAAAAGAAGAGATCCACGTATACGGGAGGGGAGGTCGCAAACAAAAGCATAGTCCGAGGAGGTAGAAAAATGACACCCCACATTAGCTAGAAGATCCGCCACATTATTAGCTTGTCTGAAACAATGATCGAGAAATCATAAAATCCATCACTTTGTGAATACCCATAATCTCTTGAATAATAGACCAACACTTCCAAGGAGGTTTATGGCCATTAACAAGACAATCAACGAGAACCTTAGAGTCCAATTTGATAATAGTCCCTTGAAAACCCGAATCGCGAAGCCAACGAATCCCTTGAAGTAAAGCTTTAGCCTCCGCAATAGTATTAGTAGAAGAACCACAAAAAGAGGAGTAAGCATACATAAAGTCACCCTCCGAGTTGCGAACAATACCTCCACCACCACTAGGCCCCGGATTGCCTCTAGAGGCCCCATCCGAGTTTAATTTAACCTAAAGAGCGGGAGGTTTAACCCAACGAACCATTTTAATGTGAGAATGATAGGAAGAAGAATGAGTAACTGAGTTGGGATGAGCAGTTTTAAGAATATCCAAATCAGAGTTAATAGCTGCCACAAGACCATTCGGAGATTGGCTGAAACCTTCAAATAAAAGAGAATTCCTGTTCTTCCAAAGGTGCTAAAGGATTAAACATGGAATGAGGATATGAACTAGAGCTTTGGAACTAAGCCTTCAGGATAAACAAGTTTGTTGGATGGATAAGAGGCAAGGCTGCACCTGAAACCCAGAGTGAAAAATAGACCAAAGATGCATAGCCGTGGGGCTGTGAAGGAAGACATGATTAAATGTCTCAATATTACCCGAAGCACAACAATAACAATTTCAGACCACATGAAAACCCTTTGTTATAAGTCCCTCATCAATGGGCGATCAGTGCTGGAAGAGGCGACATAGGAAATTAACTGCCTAGCAAAAGCAGCAAATTCATCTTCATCAAAGTCATCAGTTGACTAGGATGAAGTAGAACAAACACTTGGCTTTTCTTCTTGGGTAGCTAAGGAGATACCGCTAAAACTCTTTTTAAGTTCTTAATTTTTAATAACTTCCTTTTCATAAATCTTGAGACTAGCAACAAGACTACGTATATGAGTAGTGTTCAAGTCTCTTGCTTCCTTTATAGCAGTGATTTTCACATGCCATCCACTTCCCAAACTACTAAGGAAACGCATGTTAAGATCTTTCATAGTAGATGTCTTTCCTAAGGTAGCACAAGTATTGCTTACCTCATAGAATCTGTCGTAAGCAGTTCTTAGTGACTCTTTTGGGTCCTTTTTGAAAGCTTCGAACTCTTAAATGTAGTCATACAGCTTGTTGTCTTTAGTGATCTGGTCTCCGTCAATGTATTGCGTGAGAGCTTCCCAGATCTCTTGAGAAGTGGTGCAGTCGTGAATCTTCTTGTAGACATTGTTGTTTAAAAAGCTGGACAGTATATGCATAACTTCGGTATCTAAGGCGTCAGTAGCTTTGTCTTCTTCAGACCATTCTGCCTTAGGCTTCAACACGTACTCATCGACTGTTGTAATCACTGGATTCTCTGTGTCATTTGCATTATCAGTTTGTTCAATAGTGGTCTTAGTATTTATTTTCATAGGATAAATGGGACCTCTTAAGACACATTTCATCAGTCTTTTATCTATACTATTCATGTATCTAGTAATTCTTTCTTTCCAAATGTCAAAATTGTTCTCATCAAACATGGGGACCTGAGCCATGTTAAGGGTTAGAAAAGCTTTGTTGATTGCCATAGATCAGAACTTTAACGTGGTAAAACTTGGAAAAATGTTTTTCGAAAAATTAAGCTCTGATACCAATTGTAGGTCCACTTAAGGTAAATAGTAAGGCTAGAAGGGGGGGGGATGAATAGCCTTATAAAATCTTTTTAATAAGTTTTAAAACTTTTTAAAACTTTGCCAGCGAAATAATGATTTTTAATAAAAACAATCAACTGAACAATGAAAGTGTTCAGTCACGAGTTTGGCTAATGAACAGCTTGTTGACTCAATTAAAGTTATGAGACAAAGGCTGACTGAAGCTTTATGTAATGAAGTGCTTAAAGCTTTGGTCAGTTTGGTCAAGAAGGCAAGCAGTAATGAACAAAGTATGTAAAGTGGTTCACAGTATGAAAACTGCTACGTCTACTACCAAGTTGGTCAAACTTAGATTTTTGAAGTGCACTAATTATCAATAATCTAAATGATCACTAATGGATCAGTGTACAACAAGGACCTGTGAAATTTATGGAGATTGTATGTTACAAGGAACAAAACAATCTCGTGTGTTATAATCAATGATCTCTCAATAACTAAGCAGTTGGGAGAGATTCAGACAATGATTGAACTAAAGGCAAACACAAAGATTTGAAATTAAAGAAATAAAAGATGTGAGTAAATGTGCTTTAAATGAAGCTTCAAGTATTTTTGAAGTTTTATGATTGCTTTGAATGCTTGAAACCTTCTAATGTTGAGGTCACCATTCTTCAATGTATCTCCGTCTTTAAATAGGCAGGGATAAAAAATTTGTCGTTGGACTCATTGAATGATATTTGACTTTACATTAAATGTTCTAATGGCGTGCAAGTCAAAAGACGTTAAACAACTATTCTTCGAGCTTTGTGTTATCACAGAAGAGTAAGCAGTACCTATTATTTCATTCTGAAATAAAACAAAAAACTAGGAATGGAAAGTGTATCATAGTACTCATTAAATGTAAAGCATGTTTGAAAAACAAGATACGCTAAGTACTGACACAAATTCAAAATAACTACGAAAGCTTATCACAGAAGCTTCCGTTTGAGGATCAGCAGACTTTCAAGAGATAAGATAAGGATAGGATAAAAGTCTACTATCTTTGTGCCAAATGATCAGTGACTGACTTGGAAAATATTTAAATGTGATCAGCCAACAACAAATGCAAAGCTTGGCTGAATGATTACAAAGATAGAATGAGTTTAAATAAATCATAGGAATGACCAACAATATATAGATATAATATTCTCATAATATATACATGCAATTATAAGTAACATTTAATAAATCGCATAAAAATTAAAAATTAAGAAATTAATAATTATTTAAGCATAATGCAATTGGGAATAAACTATATATTTTTCAATTAGCTAAACAATTTAACTTAATTAACAAACTCAGGGGGGTAAATTGCAAATTTTCATCCAATTTAACGAAACTAAAAAACTCAAGGGGGTAAAATGAAACTATTTCAAAAATGTACAAATACAAGGGGTAAAAGTGCAAAAAAAAAAATAGAGTGAACATGCATCTGGACTATGCGCATGTACAAAAGAACATGCGCCTGGTACAGGAGCATATCCACCGAATTTTCCCTTTTTTTTTGAATTAAAAATGAAGAACAACATGGACATGCGCCTCTACCATGCGAATGTTCTCTTGTACATGTGTCTGGCCAGGCGCATGTCCATGAATACATCCACCTAGTCTAGGCACATATTCCCCCATTTTTTATTTTTTTTGCTTAAAATGTACATTATAACATAATAATAACAGCAAAAAATTTCATATTTAACACAAAATATGAATAAAACATACATATTCAAAGTAAATAACTGAATAAAAAATTTAAATTAATACAAAGTATATAAAAAAACATACATTTTTCAAGGTTCTAAAAATCGCTAGGCGGATGCTAGGCGACAGAGCAGCGCCTAGCGCCTAGGGGACTAACCGGGGCCTAGGCAGGGCCTAGAAATCAAGGCGTAATTACACATTTACAACATAGATTCACACAATACCTGCTGCAACAATAGTAAATAACTAAATATGACCAAATAAACTAAAAGTAAGGATCACATTACAAGATTAATAGTTAAAAATTAAAACCAAATTCAATAGTATCATTCCAAACTCCAAAATATAAATTTTAAAACAAAACAATAATACTACAATAGTCAAAACACCAACCATAGGTCCACAAACAAATATTTTTGTCTCACACTCAAGTCTCAAGTCTCAAACATCACAATACAATACTTAAGTAATAAATTATTAATTAACAACACAAACACAATTCAACGTCATAACTACTAAATACCAGATGGATCTTCTTCTTCTTGTCCATAATTTTCAACTTCTCGCTCCTCGTCAGACTCAAATTCAACTTCATTCTCATTCACTTTGTGACGACCTGAGTCCGGGGTTCGATGTTGAACCCCAACTCGGTGCGCCAAACTAACAAGAACAACCGAAGAGAGCGAGTTACAAAAGCTCGAAACCAAAACCAAAGCAGCGGAATAACAAATGAACTTGAGCCTCAAAGCTCGATTAACAAAATTCCAACAACATAAAAATAACCTCCACGGCTAAACAATACGCCGGAGAACAACACTAAAGATAAACCCAATAATTAAAACCTCGACGGCTTAATACACGAGCCGGAGAGACAATAATACTTAAATACCACGAGTCAGGAATCCAAAATAATATAGTACGACAACTGGCGCGACTACACTAGTCGGCACCAAAATACAACTCTAACGAATACAACTATTTCTACCCATAGACTAAGTTTACATAACTTCGTGAACCTCATAATCTCACAATACAAGAAATAAGAAGGAAATGGCAATAAAAATACATCTTGCTAACTCCAAGCTCCAAGACTCGCTGCGCTGGAACTTAACCTGCAAACTGAGGAGGTTGTTGGGTGAGTCTAAAAGACTCCGTAAGATACTATAATGTATTGGGTGTTATAAGTATGAATGTAATAGTAAACCAAGACTCTACATGCACTAATCTTGGTAATAATTTTAACTTAATCAAGAATCGACAAGTTACTACATGTGACTATATGGCATGGCATTATGCACAACAATATAGCAGGAAAGTAAACATATAGGAGCACATAAAGGCAACCAACCCTATACTAACGAGAGGCTCGATGATCGCCAACCGTCCCATACCAGTTGGAAATCATGACCAACATTCGCTATATAGGAAACATATAAGAGCGGTAAGTAAACACATTTAAAGGGATACGGTGTCGAGGTACACCTCCGACCAAACCAATAGTTCCAACCAACCAACCAATATTGTACCAATTGCAGAGCCGTTGTTGACGTGCTCGAACCATAATGAAACCATAATCTTACAATCAAGAATCTGTGAACCATTTTATTTGAAATTCACAAAAAGAAACCCCGGTGCCACCGGTCACTACAACCCGGAAAGAACACCCCGGTAAAATAGCTTACCAACGTTGCGGTTTTTGCCTACAAACACTTGGCGCTATTCCCCGTGGCCAATGGCGGGGCGAGAACTCAATGTATTGGCCTTCGACTATTACGTAGCCCCCGCTCTTGTAATAATCGAGCGTCAATACACCCCTCTCAAACAATCATGCCATGGACTTAACTAAATGCTCAAGTAGAATATTTACTCGACATTTAAAATAAACGGTCATACTCCAAAGTAGGGAGCATACCACAACAATCACATTCAATAACAATACGAATGTTTCAAGTAGGTCACAATAAGCCTACAACAACAAATCAACAAAGTGTGCTAATAAACATTAAACACACAAGCAATCATCAAAGTAGGATGATTGTCCTATCACATACTAGAACAATCACACAATGTCCGTAATCACCGGACATATAACCAAAACATGACAATAGGCAAAGTAGGCCTAATATACAACTCAATTAAATTATCTAAGTCCGTAATGCCGACTTTACAATCACAACATACGTAAGTCTACACGTACTTACAACCATTAAGCGATACATAACTATAATACTTGACTCGGGATCTTTTACGGTATCCTATAATTACTTGAGACACTCGTCTCATATATAACATAAACCATCACATAACATTATCGTCGTGTACCATGTGTATCACGACTCATTACAAATCACATCCTATTCGACTCCGCCAGAGTCAGTCATGACTAGTGTTCAATTCGCATAAAAGTTTGGTTTATAACGATATGCTTTACAGACTCCATTTGAGTCGTTACTAATATTCGAGACATCGGGATGAACCATAGTATCATCCCTAATTAACCATTCTATTCTCAACACCATTATTCGGTAATATAATGTACCCAAAACAACTTCACAAATTCATAGCGAGTAAACTAACGACAAAATATCAATGAGTTGCTATTATACAAAGTTTATTAACACAATATGATTTCTCCAGCATCGCGCAACAATACCGTTAAATTCACCAAATATTCCACAAAAATCCAAATATTACAATTATTCCATATTTAGAAACTAGACATCTGGAACTATAATTTACAACTTTGAATTACCTTATTTGGACTTATAATCATCAAGAATCAGTCACTTAAAGTTGGAACTAATACCCAGAATTTTCAGCAACAGTTTACTCGGCGCAGCGATAAAACACAACCTAAACGAGATACTTCCCGACCTCTAAAATTCATGAAAATTTACAGAGAACTAACTAACATACATAAGAACAACATATCCAAAATTCAGCAAATTCCCAATAGTATATTAGTACCAGAATTTTCACGAAAATAGCCCAAAACAGGGACTGCAACTAACTTGAAATTCATGTTTTTTCGTTCTAACTTGTAATTAACATTTCACCAAATATTCTACGCATGTCCAAATATTATGAATCTTATATACCCACAAACTAGACATTCCAAAATATAATATACCATTTTAAATCAGTCCATTTGGACTTGTATTCATCAACATGCAATCACATAAAGATTGAACTACAACTCAGATTTTCAAGCAACGATTCATTCTGCGCAGCGATATTACAAGACCCATTTGAGGTACTTCCCAATATCAAAACTCAATGAAAATTTACAGGATACTACACAACATATCAATGTAAAACATATCCAAAAATCATGCAATTCTCATGGACGGATTTTTCCCAGAAAATTCAACAACATGCCTTAAAACTGTGACAAATCTGATTTTATAAACTAAGCATTTGTTTTCCAAAAATTATCATGTCTTCTCCCAATTATATTTGTAACCTCAAACAACAACATAATATATCATAACATCATTTAGAGCAACTAATCACATGTTTCTTCCAAGGATTTAACACAATAATGATCAACTAATACCACCTACATGCTCCACTCTTCCATTTCATCTCATAATCAAACAAAACATTATAGTTACTTACCTCTTGACAAAAATCAAACCATGAAAATCAGCATGCAATCAATGGGGAATGATCCTCTAGTCAAGAGCTTCGCAACGGTGAAGACGGATCGACGATCGGACTTCGGATGCTCAAAATATGGAGGTTTCTCACTCTAAAACTCACTTACTCTCTCTCTAACTCTCTCTCTCTTTCTAAGAACGGTTTGGAAGAAAAGAATGGCTGAAATGAGACTTCTCTCAGCTCCCCACACATATATCTTCTATTACCACTTAAAGAGAGGTCAACAAGTCAATAGGGAGATGTTTTAATGGTCAAAGGGTCAAATCACTTAAAACTAGTCAAAGCTGTCACAAATTCTAATTTTCAGCCAACTTTAAAGACATTCCTAGGATGATCTACAAGTCTAAAAATTACAAATAAGATATGGTTGGAAAGCTCTTTGAGTCTAGTTTACACAGAATCAAACGGTTTGCAAATCCGAGTTTTCTAGACAAATCTATGGCCAAATTACTACAGACTGTTCGGATGGACATAATTTCGGGTTTAAGCATGTATCCATGCTTTTATGTGTATCTTTATCTATCTTAAGGTCAAAACACACTCAAAACTCAACCTAATCATCCCGTATTGATGTACGAATGATAAAGAACTCAAGACTCAAACATACCCGAAGTTAAACACACGAAACAATACTCGAATTGACCCGACATACGAGTAAACTAGGAAAGAATTAGGTTCGGGGTATTACACACTTCCTCCTCATCCTCGGAATCAAAATCATCCTCCTCAAGCTCTCTCACTCTAGAAGTATCATCATCAAGTCCATCACCCATCTCATCTTCACCATCACATAACCAAGGAATAATCCTATCTTGTGCTTTACTTGCATCATTAGCAAGAAGCACATCAACATGTTTCTCCATTCCCCTTTTACGTTTGTTCAATAAACGTGCATTGAATTGGACATAGACTAGATTGTTTAATCGTGGAACATCTAATCTATTCCTCTTCTTATTATGAACCTATAAAAAAAAAAGAACATATAAAGTATAAGTATTTACTATTTAGAAAATAACATATCAAAATATTAACTAAAAAAGTATAGGTTAACTATCAAATGTTTCTAACCCCTTCAAATGCACTCCAACATCTTTCACATCCGGACGAACTAGTGGTTAATGACAAGATCCTCGTAGCAATTCTTTGCAAGTTAGGTGTTCCATAACCATAATTGAACCACCAAGTTGCTGCATGAATGAAGTTGAAAACAAAAATGATAAAGTAGTAAATAACTAAATACTAAATAATGACTTACTTGATAATTTTAAAAGAAGAATTAAAAGTTTCATATGGAGTTTTTAAATTTTCTTTTACCTGGATCAAAATTGTCATCATTTACTTCACATCCTTTTACTGCAATAGGCTTCCAAAAAACTCCTCCTTTGGCCTTATAAATTGGCAACTCAACATTTATAATTTGATTCATCAAATCAAAATTGTCATAACAAATAACATCAAGACAGTCAAAAACTCCATTCAAGACATTTTGATCTAATCTAATATTGGGATCCTTATAATTATAATAGGGATTCAATAGATAACTCATCAAGTGTAACGGGGTTTCGACTCTACCCGTCATCTTTGCATCCAATATCTCCAAAATGGGCTCATAATTTCTGGGATAATTATTTAGAGCACTTTTTATATCTTCCTTTACCTGTAGAATCTCCCCATATAAAAATCCCATTACTGGCTTTCTATCTGCATCAACAATACGAAGCACTTTCACCAAAGGTGCAAAAACCGTTAAGCAAGATGTCACACCATTCCAAAAACCAATAGACATCACAGCATTATAACTTGTTTGCCCATTGACAGTCTTAGACCATTTGCATTCATCCCACTCGGAGCTACCAAACATTTCCTTCAATTGAGTTTTTTTCTCCACCAAGCTCTGCAAACTAAGAAATGAAGAAGTAGATCTAGTAACTCCAGGTCGCACTATGTCTCTCCTTTTTGTATAAGACCTCATCATGGCTAATCTTATGATGTGCATAGATGAAGATAATCAAAGCTTTGGCTTGTTCAATGGTTTTCTTGAATCGAGGTAGTTTTGCAATGCCCTCAAGAATAAGATTAATGGTATGTGTGGCACATGATGTCCAGAAGAAAGTTGGCCTTTTCACTCGCAATAACTTTGCCGCCCCCATATTGTTCGAAGCATTATATGTCACTACTTGAATCACTTTCTCAAGTCCAACTTGCTCAGTGCATTGATTGACATACACAAAAATCATTTCACTAGTATGTGCCAAATTCGAAGAATCCTTAGAAGAAAGAAAAATTGTACCTGCCTTAGAATTGACACACAAGTTCATGATGCTTCTTCTCTTTCTGTCACTCTAAACATCAGTCATAAGTGAGCAACCATTCATTCCTCATTCATCTTAATGTGGCTTTACTTTGACTTTAGTTCTTTCAATTGCTTTTTTCAATAAGGGCTCTCTCAATTCATATTGACTATGAGGTTTCCACCTTGGTCCAAATTGACCAACTGCCTTTGTAAAAAGCCTGAAACTTTCCAACTCAAAAGCATTGAAAGATATGTCAGTTTCATAAACCCGATCAGCTAAATAGTTTTTTATAGTAATAGATATCTCTTTCCAAAGGGCATCTTGTATGTTTCTCTCCCACGATGTCTTTGCCATTTTTAATGAAGCTTCAGGTTTGATGGTCGTATCAAATTTGTAAATTGGACCAAGATAACGGGATGGCTTCAACCTTAATGACTCTTTCAGTTCATCTTCTTCTTTGTCTAACCCCATAACATTCACAGTCTTAATCAAATCTTCTTCATGCTTTTTCAAGTTTTATTCTTTTCTTTGACCTCATTAATAACATTTTTACACTTAGCTTGATGCTCGGCTGAAGATTTGGGACAAGGAAGAACATTCCATTTGATGTGTCCTATATGCTCTTTTATTCTACAAGCACCTCCAGACATAACCTTATCACATAACCTGCATTTCACTCTGTCTAAGTTTAATGCATTGACTAGGAACCATAATCCCAACCAACATCGTTTGACTTTCGTTTAAGTGGTAGCTCACTTTCAGATGAAGGTCATGATTCAGATTAAGTACTACCGGTGGCCAAAGCACTTGAAGATGCCACTGAGTTTACACTTATGTACCTACACAATTAAACATTGAACAACAACACATAAAGTAAGAAAAAAAAATACTCTTACTTTGTCAAATTTAATTACTCTCCAAATAAAGAAAATATTAAGTAATGCCAACCGTCAACTAATGCTAATTGGAATGTCATAATGCTCACTCCTGTTTGCCAAAAAACAATGACATACATCATCCATAAACTGCCCCAAAAACAATGACAGTATCTAGCCAAGCCCAATTTTCGGAATGTCATAATGCTCACTCATGTTTGCAGGAATCAATATATTTGTTTAACCACAATCAAATTTCATCAAATTAAGCCCTAATTAGTAACTACAAATACATCATCAATAATGATTAATCGATTAATCTCATGTATCACCAAATTAACACTTATGTCTGCAATAAAGAATTTTTAAACAAGTATTGAAGAATACAGTACATACCTTACCTGGTGGATGGTGGCTGGTGGCGGGACAGAACGCCGGCACGGCAGTAAGAAGAAGTGCAGTGGGACAGTGAGAGAGCATAGAAGCGAGAAAGCACGGCAGTGGGACTGCGGGAGGGAGAAAGGAAAACGACGGCGGCGGAGAGAGAAGGGACGGCGTCAGACGTTGCTTGAGACTTCACTTGAGATTTTTCAGATGAACTGGTGGTGGACTGGGCTATGGAGACGAGAAGAGAGAAGAGAGATCAAGATTTCTGAGTTAGATTAGGCGTTTTGAGCTCTAAATTCCTTTTTTTTTTAATTTTAATAAAAGACCCAAAACGGCGTTGGTTTGGACAAAAGAGTTAAAAAAAAAAATTTGTTAAATAAGGCTAGTCGACTGGGCGTTAAATGGGTGGCTAGGCGGCGATTTTCTCTCATTGGGGATTTTTAACCCGATTTTGCCCAAATCACGGCATTTTGTGGACGCCTAAGGCCTAGGGCGATTTTTCGAACACTGACATTTTTTGGAAAAAGCTATGAAAGAGCTTGAGAAAAGATAGAAAGAGAAAATATCAAATTTTAGAGAGAAAAACTAAAAATGAATAGAGTTGGTTAGGTTGAAAATTTTCTATATATAATAAAACTAGGAGTAAATTAGTAATTTTACCGCAGAAAGAGGGGCCAAGTGCAACATTTTTTAGGAGTTATGTGTAATTTTTTAGGAGGCGGCTGTAATTTTTCTAAGGGACAATTGTAATACTTTTAAAAATAAGGAGACTAATGTATTTATTTAAAATAAAATAAATAACAAATTAATAATTTTATCGAAATTGCATTTGGCACCTACTTAAACGAATTTGTTTGGGTAACATTACTCTTGTGTAAACACTGTTTTACGAAGAGTGATGGTAACTTCTAAGACAATAGCTTGTTGTATGATTGTCTCATACAAGGTGGGGTCCACGGGAGACAAGACAAGTGGTTGCCTTCATATACCCACTGCAAGAAGCAAATAACTTTTAGGGTTCCATAATTTATAGTTGGACCACGGGATGGAAACTTGTCAAGCTGTTATTGTCCATTTGAACTGACCCACTGAAAGGTTAAACGTCTCTAGTCGGGCGTTAACTAATCCCATCATGAAAAAGGGTAATGAGACACATAATAAAAAATTAATTTTAAATTTTAAAGCTTATACATGTGTCACAAGAACATCTACTCTCTTCTCCTTCTTTCTTTTTCTCTCTAACTAAAATACTTGAATCTCCTTATATTATATGTGTGGGCTTTAAAATTTATGATCAAATTTTTACTATGTACTTCATCCGTTTCAGGTAAAGAGTCCAGTTTTGACTTTTTTCAGTCAACTTAATTGAAGTTTGATCGATAATTAATATAAATTTAGTAATTTTTACAAAGTTTTGAAAGTTGCAATTCATAATATTCTTAAAATAGTTTTTAATTAATAAAATTTTATTTCCTAAAGCATAAGTAAAGTATGTAAAATTTTGATTTGATTTAATCACATATTGATTTTAAAAAAAAAAAAGTAAACTCTTTGGCTGAAACGGAGGGAGTATATCATTACCCTATAAAAAATATCCAGAATGAAAAAGACAAATTGGACCCAATAAAAATATGTTACTCCTTCTTTCTTAAATTATTATCTTTATTTTTTTTTAGTCGTCTCAAAATAATTATTTTATTTAAAAAAATTTTAAATATTATTTTTATTATTTTATTTTTACATTTTTTTCTACTTTAATTATGAATCGTATACAAAAAAATTACATATTATATCAATATTAATAATCAAATTAATTTTTATTTTTTAATCTATATATCAAATCAAACAAAATAATAATTAAAAAACGGAGCGTGTAGTATTGTTTAAGCAATAGCTACCAAAAAATCTATTAGAAAGATTTCAAACCTCACACGGCACATATTTAATTATGTATTTTGGCTAAAAGGTAGATTAAAACTACAATGTTTTTATTATCTATTTATTTTAATATAGCGTTTAAATAAGTTGCACTATTAAAACGTATCCATATTTTTAAATGCTAAAATTTTTATTTTTTTTATTAAAATGCAGATTTTAAAATGCTGTTGATAAAAAAATTTACGTTTTGAAATGGTATCGCAAACGCAGTTTTAAAGAAAAAACTGTGTTTCAAAAACAAAAATAAAATTGTGTTTTAAAAAAGTTGCGCTTTGCAAACGATGCACCACACGGACTCACAATTGCATTTAGGGTCTGTTTGGGAACCTAATGTCATAGCTTGGAATTGGAATTTGCTAAACAATTTGAATTCTGTGGAGCTCAAATTGTTCATCCAATTCTAATTCCAAAGCATGACATTGAGTATCCAAACATAGCCTTAATAATATTAAAAAGTGGAATTCTGTTTTTGCTGATAATCTTAAAACGTCACATTATTAATTGACATAATTTAAAATCAAATGGTGAATCTTAAAACCAATGAGATGATTATTATTTTTCAAACGCAATGGGTTAATTCAGTGATTTGATTACCACTTAGTTCTTATGCAAAGCTATCAATTTTATGCGATATTTCGTATCTGACTTTTATCAGGAACAAATTCTCTTAGATCAGCGACAGAATTTATTAAGCGGAATGTTTTATGTGTTCGACTCTAACCAGTATAAATTTCATTGAATGTTCAGTACTAGAAAGCAAAGATTTTTATCATCCCTAATATAGTGAATATTATTTTCAAAACTATATAAAATAGTCAGTGATACGTAGTTAGATTCGCTCTCTAAATAAATTTGATTTTTATTTTAGCGAGATGTCTCGTAATAGACCCTGAGGATTAGTTTGAGTAGTACATAGTTAGGTTTGCTTTCCAAATGAATTTGATTCTTTTGGCTCCAGTATCTAATATATAGATAATACACAAATATATCATATAAATTGACACGAACAAACTAAATTTTTAAAACAAAAAATAGAACATCTCGTTTTCAAAGGTTTAATTGATTTTGAAAAAGTAGTGACGCAGTGCACCAATACGTCATCTTCTACTATCACAAACGCATATCATCAACTCAGCTGCCCCTACCCGACTGTTCTTGGAAAGATAAAATTAGGAAGAAAATAAAAGAACTTTTGTCCGCATCCCTTATTAAACTCGCTTTTGTAATAAGGTTAGTACTAAGTACGATAAATGATTTTTTTTTTTTTAAATGTAAAAATTGTTTGTAATAAGATGTTTTTTTAATTGCTTGATGAGAAAAAGAATCAAGATCATCCTTAGTTAAGTTAATGGTGAATGATTTCGCAACTCAACGACCTAAATTAGACGTGAGCCTTGGAATTGCGTGTATATTTGATGTGGGACTTGTATGTGCCTTATAAGTGACTACCAACTATCACTGAGCACCAACCTTCTATAGACTTTTGGGTGGACTTATGGTAGACTCTAGTTGAGTCAGGTGCTTAGTGGGTCACCGCGTGGGATATGCATGACGAACCAGGCTTCGGACTCGAGTCGTTACAGATGGTATCAGGGCGGATCTTGGCCAAAAATGTGTTGGAACACATCGCCCCGGGTGCCGATCCTTTGGGACTCCCTTTGGTCTTATCAGAGCGGGTCCTAGCCAAAAATGTGTTGGAACACATTGCCCGGGGTGCCGATCCTTTGGGCCTCCCTTTGGTCTTAACGAGGACGTCAAGGGTTTAAGTAGGGGAGATTGTGATATCCCACATTACCCAATATGGGACATGTGTGCGCTTTATAATTAAGTGGTCACTCACTACCAATAGACACCAACCTTCTATGGATTTTTTGGTGAGTTGTGGTAGACCCTAGTTGACCCAGGTGCTTAGTGGGCCAGTGTGTGGGCCATATATGGAAGACCGGGTTTCAGGCTCGGATCGTTACAAATAGTATCAGAGCGGGTCCCGACTGAAAATGTGTTAGAACACATCGCCTGAGGTGCCGATTCTCTGGGCCTCATTTGAGTCTTGATGAGGACGTTAATGATTCAAGTAATGGGGGGATTGTGATATCCTACATCGAGTAGATATAGGACTTGTGTGTGCCTTATAAGTGGTCGCGCACTACCACTGAGCACCAACATTCCATCGACTTTTGGGTGGCTTATGGTTGGCCCTAGTTGACACATAGTGGGTTAGTGTGTGGGCTATGCATGACGGACTGGACTTCGGGCTCGAGTCGTAACAAATGGTATCAGAGCGGGCCAAGCCGAAAATGTGTTGCAAGGGTACCGATCTTTTAAGCCTCCTTTTCTCTTGACGAGGACGTCAAAGATTCAAGTGGGGGAGAATGTGATATCCCACATCGAGTAGATGTGGGACTTGTGTGTACCTTATAAGTGACCACTCCCTATCACTAGACACCAACCTTCCATGGACTTTTGGGTAAACTTGTGTTAGGCCATAGTTGACCCAGGTACTTAATGGGCCACTATGTGGGCCATGCGTAGCGAACCGGGCTTCCGGCTTGGGTCATTACGAATGGTATCTGAGCGAGTCCCGACTAAAAGTATGTTGAAAGACATCGCCTGGGTGTCGATCATTTGGGCCTCCTTTGGTCTTGATAAGGATGTAAAGGATTCAAGTGGGGGAGATTGTGATTTTCCACATCGGGTAGATGTAGGACTTGTGTGAGCCTTATATGTGGCCACTCACTACCGCTAGGCATCAACCCTCTGTGGACTTTTGGGTGGGCTTATGGTAGGCACTAGTTGACCCAAGTGCTTAGTGCACTACTAGAAAGCGGAGTATTACCTACGGAAATATTACCTACGGAATTTCTATATCACCAACGGAATTCCGTAGGTAAAGTGGCGGGATTTAAATTACCGACGGTATATGTTCCGTAGGTAATTTCCGTAGGTAATCATGGAATATTCTGAGAATATTCTAATAATTCTGTCGGTAAATAACAAGAAAAAATGTGCCAAATTTGCCGACGAAATTTCCGTTGGTAATTAAATTTGTCCGTCGATAATTACCAAAGGAAATTCAGTGCCGTCGGTAATTACATATTGACCAAGTCAAAATAACCCTTGAAACCCTTTTCCCTTCCCCTAATTCTCACAAAACACAGACGGCGCATCTCTCTCCTTATCCCGCACTCTCTTGTCTCCGGCAACACCGTTTGCTGCTGCCGCTGCTGCCCGTTGCCCCACCCACGGAGGACGCCCCCTTCTCTCCATCTCAGCACCTCTCAGTCCCTGTCTCTCGCTCTCTCTCGTTCTCTCTCGCTCTCTCTCTTTCTCTCTCTCTTGCTGCTCTCTCTTCCCACCTGTCCGCCGCCCCCAATTGTCTTTCCTTGCCGGGCTACGGTGCTGCCACCACTTTAGGTAATCTACTATTTTTTTTCAGCCTCTCTCCTCTTTAGATAACCAGTGTGTGTTTTGATTTTAGTAAGTTAATTTGATGTTAATCCATTTGGGAAAAAATTAACAATGCAGATTTGACTGGATCGTTGACTGATTATTGACTGGTAAGTCAATCTCGTTCAATCTCGTTGACTAATTGTTGACTGTTAGTCAGGCTCACTGTGCAATGTAAAAGCTTAAATTAAAAATGCAGATTTGATTACTTTTGGATTGTGCTTAATTAGTTAGTATATCAATTGGTTAGTTAGTTACTTTTGGATCGTGGACTGATTACTTTTGAATTGTGCTTAATCAGTCAATCTCGTTGACTAATTGTTGACTAGGATTTCTTTAGAGCAATGCTATGGTTAAAAAACTGAATACATTAACGGAAATTTTTTTTTTTGGAACGGAAAGAGTATATTTATGAATATATTGATGATTAATGCATAAATTAAACATTAATTATTTATGTTTCCTTTATATTGTGTACGTGTGTTCATATGTGTGTGTATAGTGGCTTTACATTAATCTATTTTCACATAATGTTCTCTTGCTGTAAAGTTTCTCCCATTATACCAATGAACAGCCTACATAATTTCTCCCAGTGAATCCCACCAAAATTTCGATCTAAAAAGAGAGAAAATATTGAATTTCATCAGACTCAGAGTTGACTCCTGTCTTGCAAACATTCACCACCAAAAAACATAGTTTGTATTTTTTTCAAATGAAATTTTAATATGGATTTACTTTCTTTTATTTTTTTGTCAAAAATTATAAAACATGAGAATCTTAGTACTTCTAGATTAGTTTACAAAGGTTATAGTTTTATTCTCTACCACTAAGTAAAATAAGTTAATTATTGATAGAAAAAATGGCAAGTTGACTTTGATAGGTCAAAATGCGATTCTTATTGTGTGAGAACAAACTTCTGAGTCCGAATTTGTACACCAACACTAACACTTAATGGTAGTGTACAATACCAACGTTAATGATTGGTGGATAGTTAATGGTAACATCATTAATGTTTGATATTTCCTTTTATTTAAAATCTTGTAATAAGGGAACAAATTTCAATTACCTAAAATAATCTCTTTCTAAATAAAAATTAAATTAGGAATTATTATCGTCATTAAGGTTTTTACCATTCTATACAACTACAAGCAACTCATCCATCTCTCTTAATTCACCGAATAGAACGGAACAAACTTTAATTAGTAATTGGAGTTCCTCAACAACATCTGATTTATGGAAAGGATGTAAACCTTTGTGCATGTTTAAGTTTCTGGACCCAAACAATTGAGACATGAGACAATTTCATTTTTATAACAACAAGAAGAATTTTTCTTTTCTTAATAAATCAATGTTCATATCAGTTTTAATCTTCGCATAAGCATTCGGACTAAAGAATCTTCCCCTCCTTGGTCATGCTGGGGTATTATTCAACGCATTTTTGCCATTAAAAGAACAATTCACTTTCATATTCATCATTGTTATCGTCAGACTAATAGTGTTGCTGACAAGTTAGCTAATTTGGGCTGTGAGAAGCATTCGAACTATATCTTTTCGTCCTTTAGAGATCTTCCTCAGACTATCCGGGGGCTCATATTGCTGGATATTCAGGATACTCCTTACATTTGACATTAGTTTTCTCTTTTCTTTTTAAGGTTTTCTTGTATGGTTTCTTTATTTTACATTGTATTTATTTCCTTTCGAGGTCAGGCTCCTCTGTCCTCCCATTTATAAGGGCCAGACTGGTTGTCCCCCTCAAGTTTGTATCCTTTTATTTATTTTAATAAAATCTAGCAGGGTGTCGTCCCTGTTTCTCTGAAAAAAAAAAAAATCTTCGCATAAGCTTGTACTATTTCTGTTAGAACCAAATTGTTCTAAGTTGCTCCATAATAAGTCCACATTTGATTGTTGTAAAATACCTTAATTGTCAAGCAACTTTCTTTGATTTTTCCTTATTCGTAATTACTAAAAATATAGTACTACAAAACAAAATTGTTTGTTTTAGTATTGTAATTCTTGGTAGTGGGAACTACTGTAATAAATAAATAAATAAATAAATATAATTTGATTTTGAGTTACTAAAAATAAAAGAACTTTTGTCCGCATCCCATATTAAACTTGCTTTTGTAATAAGGTTAGTACTAAGTACGATACATGATTTTTTTTAAAATGTAAAAATTGTTTGTAATAAGATGTTTTTTTAATTGCTTGATGAGAAAAAGAATCAAGATCATCCTTAGTTAAGTTAATGGTGAATGATTTCGCAACTCAGCGACCTCAATTAGACATGAGCCTTGGAATTGCGTGTATATTCGATGTCGGATTTGTGTGTGCCTTATAAGTGACTAGCAACTATCACTGGGCACCGACCTTCTATAGACTTTTGGGTGGGCTTATGGTAGGCTCTAGTTGAGCCAGGTGCTTAGTGGGCCACCGCGTGGGATATGCATGACCAACCAGACTTCGGGCTCGAGTCGTTACAGATGGTATCAGGGCGGGTCCTGGCCAAAAATGTGTTGGAACACATCGCCCGGGGTGCCGATCCTTTGGGCCTCCCTTTGGTCTTATCAGAGCAGGTCCTAGCTAAAAATGTGTTGGAACACATTGCCCGGAGTGCCGATCCTTGGGCCTCCCTTTGGTCTTAACGAGGACGTCAAGGGTTTAACTGGGGGAGATTGTGATATCCCACATTACCCAATATGGGACATGTGTGCGCTTTATAATTAAGTGGCCACTCACTACCAATAGACACCAACCTTCTATGGATTTTTGGGTGCGTTTGTGGTAGACCCTAGTTGACCCAGGTGCTTAGTGGGCCAGTGTGTGGGCCATGTATGGAATACCGGGTTTCGGGCTCGGGTCGTTACAAATAGTACCAGAGCGGGTCCCGACTGGAAATGTGTTAGAACACATCGCCTGGGGTGCAGATCCTTTGGGCCACATTTGAGTCTTGATGAGGACGTTAAGGATTCAAGTAAGGGGGGATTGTGATATCCTACATCGAGTAGATATAGGACTTGTGTGTGCCTTATAAGTGGTCGCGCACTACCACTAGGCACCAACATTCCATTGACTTTTGGGTGGGCTTATGGTTGGCCCTAGTTGACCCATAGTGGGTTAGTATGTGGGCTATGCATGGCGGACTGGACTTCGGGCTCGAGTCGTAACAAATGGTATCAGAGCGGGCCCAGCTGAAAATGTGTTGCAACACATCGCCCGGGGTACCGATACTTTAGGCCTCCTTTTTTCTTGACGAGGACGTCAAAGATTCAAGTGGGGGAGATTGTGATATCCCACATCGAGTAGATGTGGGACTTATGTGTACCTTATAAGTGACCACTCACTACCACTAGGCATCAACCTTCCATAAACTTTTGGGTAAGCTTGTGTTAGGTCATAGTTGACCCAGGTACTTAATGGGCCAGTGTGTGGGCCATGCCTACCGGGCTTCCGGCTTGGGTCATTACAAATGGTATCAGAGTGAGTCCGGACTAAAAATATGTTGAAAGACATCGCCTGGGTGTCGATCATTTGGGCCTCCTTTGGTCTTGATAAGGACGTAAAGGATTCAAGTGGGGGAGATTGTGATTTTCCACATCGGGTAGATGTAGGACTTGTGTGCGCCTTATATGTGGCCACTCACTACCACTAGGCATCAACCCTCCATGGACTTTTGGGTGGACTTGTGGTAGGCAGTAGTTGACCCAGGTGCTTAGTACGTGGGCCAGTGTGTGGGTCATGCGTGGTGGACCGGACTTCGGGCTCTGGTCGTTACAAATGGTATCAAAGCAGGTCCTGGCTGGATATGTGTTGGAACACATCGCCCAAGATGCCGATCCTTTGGGACTCCTTTGGTCTTGACGAGGCGTCAAGGATTAAAGAGGGGGGGATTGTGATATCCTACATCGGGTAGATGTTGATGTAGGACATGTGTGCGCCTTATATGTGGCCACTCACTACCACTAGGAACTAACCTTCTATAGACTTTTGGGTGAGCTTGTTGTAAGACCCCGAAACCCTGATATGTTAAGTTTAGAATCATTCATATTCCATGTGCATTCTATATTCGTAACTTGTCGTGCATAAATTGATTACGTGCATTTCACATACCTTGAATTTTGAGTTTAAACTCTTGTAGTCGATGGTGTCCATCGTATGTAACACTTAAGCCTTACTATCAGACCTCTCGAGAGTGGACTACACCGGTTTTGACCTTGCCCAAGGGTTAGAATCATTTTAGGGTCATTTAGAATCACTTCAGAAGCTTTTTCGGACATTTTCAGAAAATTTCGCAAAGTAGGACATTGAGTGGATGCCTGGGCGACCGTCCAGTTTCCAGAATGTTGTGGTTTGGGCTATTGGGGGGGGGCATTGAGTGAGCGCCTAGGCGACTGCCCTCCCCCAATACTATTCACTTGAGATTTTTCTATCTTCTTTTCACTCAAAATTCCAAGGCCCATGTTGTGCCACGTCCTAGGGCCGAATGACTAGCCAAATCTCCTCCTCAAAACACACCAAGAAAGTCCCTAAACCCCCATTGTCACCCTTCATTCATAAGAGAAACAAGAGAGAGAAAGAGTGGGTTCTAGAATGAGAAAGTGATGAGATCTTGAGATTTTGTAGTAGTCTTGAAAATCCAACACCGCAAAATCAGAGAGCTTGGCAAGGGGAAGAGTTCTAACCACATGAATCTCGTTTACATTAGAGTTTGGTCATGGTAGAGTATAAGTTATTGCTTCCATTTTCATGTTCATTGTTTATAAGCATGCTATAACCCATGTATTCCATGTTAGCTAGATTAATAATGATGTTATATGCTATGCTTGATGTTTAAAAGGAAGTGGTACCATGAAATATGCATCACTTAAAGGTAACCCCATGTCTCTACATGTTTAGAAGGTAAATTGAATGGGAATGAGGTTGTATATGTGAGAAACATGCTTGGTTACTAAATGTGAATTTGGCTTTAGACTCTACGGAGTTCGAAATTTGTAATAAACTTATGATTATGATTAGATGAATTGTTCCTTGATATTGAACATGATGAAATGGTTGGTTCCTTAGCCTCGAAAACGTGATTGAACACCTCGATGAATGAATGAACATGTGGGACTTGTAAACATGAATAAAATGAACTAATTCAGGGGGTTGTAGCATCACCGACATTTCATGAGGGCGGAGAGCTAGTGAAACGTCGTAGTTGAGTTACGATTCGGCCTACTCCCCCACTATTGGTCATAGTGGGGCTTGGCGCATCTCTTGCTAGCCGAGATGTGACCAGACCGATTGACTTTCCCAGGTTGTAAGGGACTGGGATCATGAAGGTCCAATGCGCGCGCTCTATGGATAAAAGACCCGGGTACCATTACAAGAATTGATGGGGAATAAGGATGGGTGATCTTCAGAGGTGTGCCTCGACCCCGTATTCTCATATTTGTGATAAAAGGTAAAGGAACATTATGATGGGTATAAAGTGTTATTTATGCTATATGCTACATACATTGATATGCTTAGTCATTGTATTGTTAAAGATTAGTTCGTGATTCATGATACATATTGCCATGGTGTAGACACCCAGAATTCGCACATCTACATTATATGAATTGTCCAATAAACAACTGTTTATTTACAAATGGACTAACACATGTTTCTATGATTATTTCATGAAACAACATACACAACGGACCAACAAAGTCCGACAAATACAACGAACTTCGGTTAGATCAACATCAAGGGTCAAACTCGAAGATACAACGGACTAACGACGTCCAACACACAAACAAACCTTCCGTTAGATCAACATCAAGGGTCTAGACTGAAGATACACAGCTTAGAAGGGCCAAAGTGCAAGATACAAAGCATGGAAAAGCCAAAAACATGGTTTGGTGTGCTGAAGACATTTCTTGTGACGCCCCGACCCGGATCTCTATACGAAATCCCAAGGTCGGGTCGCCAATACAACAACACAACCAACAAGAAAACGAA
The DNA here is from genome assembly GCA_016624345.1 of Platycodon grandiflorus. Lineage (NCBI taxonomy): Eukaryota > Viridiplantae > Streptophyta > Magnoliopsida > Asterales > Campanulaceae > Platycodon > Platycodon grandiflorus. The sequence goes on from CM028363.1 coordinate 28,070,938, forward strand.
AAGCACCTGGCGTAACCACCCATACTTACAACAAAATCCAACGGATTAACGTGTTAAAAATAAAAACAATTCATCGGCGACACTACTGCCGGAAACCAACTAATAACAACCACGAGTGTACAACTCGGGAAAGAAAGCAACTACAACAACAACAACATACACCGCGAGCTACAACATGCTCGGGAAACAACGGAAATAAAATCAACTATACAAAAGCGCGACATACTTGTCGGCTACCAAAAGAATAATACAATAACCAAGTATAATTCTACCCCAAAGTAAAGTCTATATACCTTTACATAACCAACGTCCTCACCAAAAGAAATACTACTAAACAACATCAAGCTTCAAGAGCTTCTAAACCAAAAATACAACCTGCTAGCAAACCGCAATCTCACCGATCTCACCGAGAACCGCTAGGCTGGTTCGGATCTAAGGAAAAACAATAAACAAACAACGGGGTGAGTCATAATGACACAGTAAGTTACTAAATGCAACTACATGACATGGCATAATGCTCAATCATAAAACTGTAACATGGCATCATTTATAAGTATACCAAACTGTAAACATGTACCACATAATCATAGGCACATAAATCACATATACCACGTAGCACGGTGATGATCACATAAGTGCACGTAAATAACCACATTAAAAAAGATATGGTTGCTGTCTGTCTAACTGTGCTGCTGTCGCTTTACACATATCAACTAACTCTGCCGAACCGGATCTCGTACTCGGAACATACTGAACAAACTGTACATACTGTCGTTACATCTCGCTATTCTACTTAGTGAGGAAAGATACCATCGTTACTTCTCACTGTCTACTTAGTGAGGAAAATACTGTCGTTACTTCTCACCATCTATTTAGTGAGGAAAATACTATTGGTTGCCATAGTTACGCGTATTGCTTATAACAATGGGACCACTTCCCACTAGGGCTAGTAGTGAGGAGGAAAGGGAACCAATGAGGCGACCCATAGCAATCGCTTACCACGAAGACTATGTGTCGTCACATTGCCGACTCAAATCATGTATGCCAGCTGGACTTCCAAACGATGCACAAGTAGATATTTACTCATGACATAACAACAACAATAAGGTTCAAAAGTAGTGAACCTTATCCCAACCAAGTAGGTCAATGATCCTACCTTAATACATTACCAACACATTTTGTGAAGTAAACTAATCAACATCTCAAAACCACATATTTAGTCTTGAATCACATAACCATACAAGCATATATTTGCAAGTACTTCTCAAGAACACTTAGACTTCATATTTAGTCTATAAACATTTACACATTGAGATACACATTTGATTCTCAAATAAACACACTTTGAGACTTCTAATTTAGTCTAGTTACCAACCCATGTTGAGACTACTCATATAGTTCTCAAGCACAAACACATCAAGAATATTTATTTAGTACATGAACATCAAGTGTGAAATACTACAATTACAATGACGCTTGAAACGTAAACAACTCATTCTTATAAACACAAGTGCCCTCAAGTACACTTATCCTATTTCATATGATTTTGTAGTCAAATCTCAAGATTAACGAACAATCGTTTATCACATCGAGACTGATGTACTAGTCTCTAACATTTTGTATTTTAATATTCATACGTGTAAACAACTCTCGGGAGTTGATAATTATAATAAACAAACATACCAAATTACATAAGTTCGAATATACGGCTTGCCAAATTAATTAGACGCCATCTTACGCTTATAACCGGAGTCTTTATTTTACCAATACCAATTAATCGGAGGGCTAAAACTCTTATCAAATGAACTCTAAATTTCGTAGGATTTTAACATGTCTTTCGGTAGATATTATTCTTTTCAAATATCTAATTTCTAGAGTCAATAACATACTTCTCAAAATTTGGGTATAATTGCCTTAGGTGAAATTTCTCAATTTAAGTCTCATCTTGTCTCCATAATTCAATTCCAAGGTTGATACACCAACAATCATACATGCAACCCATTTCAAGCCAAGCAAATATCATATTTATGGTTCTCACATACCAACATAGCAATTAGACATGAAGATATCATCTTTAACAAGTCTAACATGTGTATTGATGAACTAACATGCAAGAAATCCTAAAGCATACAACAAGGGGGTTAGTAACTTACATGAAATGAGAAATCAACCCAATGAAATCTCAATCAAAGCCTTCTAAGATGCTCCCCTAGTCATCCCCATCACATGCATGGCCTTGGATCAAAGTTTGGTTGGTTGGATTGAGAGAACAAGAATTACACACACTAATCTCACCTTCATCTCCCACACTAACTCTCAAGCTCCATGGATGATGAGAAATGAATTGAGAGAGTTTGAGAGTCTCTCAAGGGTCTTTAGAGGGTCAACAAGGCTGGTCATAAAATCTTGGGTCGTCCTTAAGTGAGTCAAGGGGTCAAAGTGGTAAAATTTTAAACTTTGGAGAATGCTGTCTAAATTAACAGATTGGGTCTGATTTTTAGTCAACTTCAAAGATGTTCCTAGGATGATATACAAGTCTAAAAATTACAAATAAGGTATGGTTGGAAATCTCTTTGAGTCTATTTTACACAGGATCAAACGGTTTGCAAATCCGAGTTTTCTACACAAAACTATGTCCAAAATACTACAGGTTGGTCAAATCTGTCCGTACGCGCGCTAGGGCGTGCGAGCTGGCTGAACATTGTCTATTTTCTGATTTTTAACAAACTTCTGGTCGTATGCGCGCTAGGGCGCGCCTGGGGTACTCTAGGGCCCAATTTGGGGTCCAAAAATGACTCAAAAGAGTTTCCAAAGTGTTCCCAAAGGATCCTAACATGAATTCAACTTCCAACAAAGTTTAAAACACGTTAAAACTCATCCAAATCAACATGTAACATGGCTTAGAATGAAGTGTATTCCAAACATGAACGATGAACATGAATTAAATCACAATCAAAGCATTTTAATCATATGAATTCAATATATGAATCAATCAACTTGATGTTCCATCAAGTCTAACAAACATGCTCAACATAATAACGATACGATATAGAAGACAAGTCAAACATAGGAGATAACAGGGTATTACATTTCTAGTGCTCCAATACACCCAAACAGGGTTTGGTGCGCGGGCACCATGCCAGGTGCGCCGCGCACCAAACCTGCAATTCTCTAACAGTTTAGCAGCCGGCTGCTGAAGAGGAAACTTCCTCCAAACTTGCCTCCGAAGGTTTTCTTCTCCCAAGGCTCCTATAAATAGAGCTCTGAGCTCTCCTTTACAATCAATGTTCAATTCTCTCCCCAAAAACACACACACATATCAAATCTCTTTCTCTATCAAGCCTCTTTTTTGAGGAAGAAAAGAGAGAAAGAAAAAAGAGAAAAGAGTATTAACTCTATCTCAACACACACAAAACGTAAATCTTCCTTTCCTCGATTGGTAGCAGTGGGAGTACAACGGTTAGGCTACGAGCTAGCTTGATCCAGTATAAGCAACGGCCTAGAATTTGGCCCAATTTTCTGTAAAACGACAGAAGGTAACCCCTTCCATTCGTTAGTTTAGATATGTAAATAGATGTAATAAATGTATGTAATTATTTCAAATACATTGTAAATACATGCAATTTATATTCTATAAATAAACAAGCTTGCAATAATTAAATACAAGCATGCAAATGTGTAGAGACCGAAAGGGCGAATTGAGTGCGTAAAACCTTCCCAAATCGTAACGTGGCCCCCGAACCCATAATCTAAAGTTTTTCTCCCGTTTACTTATAAACGTGAGTGACGACTCAGTTTTTCAAGATAAACGAGTTTTTCATGTTTATCAAACCATAAAATCAAATAGAGGAAAACCACAAGACAAGAGCAAACAGCCCCCCCCCTGAGGGGAACGATCTGCGGATCGGGGCGCTCACAGTGGCAACTCTGATGGGGATGTTTGTTTTTAACTAAATAAAAAAGAGAGCCAGACTCATTTTTTATACACAATTGCATGCTCACATATTTAATTATCGCAAATTTGTTTGATATAACATGATTAAAGTGTTATTTTAAGTAGTATATACTACTCTGTTTATACTCACCCCTGCAGGTACAAATTCAGTTATTCTTTATTTGTACATTTATTTCGGGTCAACGCCCATTATTCGGTTGTACATTTGTTTATGTTCTTTTTATTTTGGGAAATAGGACACAAATGTATTAATAGAAATAGGATAGATTTCCCATTTTTTAATTTCATTTCTTTTTTCTGCTCTTTCCTCGGGGCTTTAAACCCTCGACCTGTAGATGTGTTTCCTTTCATGTTGTTTTCAACTATTAATAAAATACAACCCACATCACATGAATCAGAAAAAATGGACATATTTCCCTCCTCTTCTGTATATACTTGTCTCACTTCCATATTTATAAATTGTAAAAAAGAGTCTCTTAGACGCTGCGCACACACGCGCACTCATTTATTCTGAATTGTTGCTACGTTGAAGTGAAACTGGGTAAGTCATGCGCCCAGCATTCCTTCAGCCGACATTATCCCTTTCCGCGCGATTACTAATCGTCCCCCGGGAAGTAAGCCATCCTAGCCCTGCATAGCCACGCATAATTCATATAGATTTCTAGGACACTTCAAAGACCGGTTGATTCTTATTGTCATCAACATACTTTGTCAATCCTGTGCATAAAGACAAAAAGAAATCAAATCAAAAAAGAGTCGTCGACCGACAAAAGAGTCTGTTTGATCACAGCAAAAAAGAGAAATAAACACCAAAAAAAATCAAATAAAAAAAGAGTCATACTCTTCCAAAAGGAAATCATGGTGATCAAAAGGTCGACAAGCAAAATCCTCATGCACAGGATTAACAAAGAAGTTCATGACATATGCCTAGACAATTCGGATGGTGGATCCTGAAGAGGATATAAGCCCTTCGCCTGAGATCTGTCCAATCTTGGGGAGTCGAAATATAGGTGGAATACGAAGGTCCTATATTCTGGTGAGAGAATCCACTATTCCAGGAACGGATCACAAGTCAAAACAAAGCATTATCGCTTGTCCAACCACCATAGGGTGAGTCGTGTCTTAAAGGGAAAAGAGGAACAATAAATTGTGATGTACCCAAAAACACTTCAAAAACCTAACTCCTACCCATATCCCAACCTTTCAGAAACCTGGCATTGAATTGGAGGAGGACTAGCACTGGGAGGTTGACAAGAGTTTCAAGTTTGAGTTCAGAGTCAAGTACAGAAAGTCTACATTGGAATCAGATGACCGATCAAGAAGATAGCACTTCTGCAGGACATGACACAGGGGTTCCAGGATACACTCCAACCCCAGCAATGCAATAATGGATGGACCAGAACATGGAAGCCATGATCAATAGGTTTTCAGCCCTTATTCAAGGTCAAGGGGTTGAGAACAGGACTTTGCCCGTTTCTATAGGAACTGTTGACCTATCACCCTCAAGCGTGAATGCGAGTCTGCCCAATCCAAACACCTATCCCACATACTCACATACCTACTCTCCATATTTCCCATATTCAAACACTTACCCATCCTACCCTAATACATTTCCACTTCAGCCAAATGTCATTCCAAACATTCATCACCAATCTCAGACTACCACAATTCCAATCCCAAATACTATTACACCTCCTACAACTCGCATCACATCTTCATCGCCCAACATTCCTTTCCCTAACCCAAATGCATTCCCATTCTACATGACCAATCCGATCCAGGGTAGTCTACATCTAAACCCAAACAGTTATAACCCTCAGCCTTCAGCCAAACCAATATATCCATTTGCCGGCTACATACCACCTTATCTAGTTCCACCAGTAGGGCAGTTCCCGGGCACAGCTATGGTTGACACCAATGACGCTGAACTTGAAAACAAAGGAGAAATCAGAGAGTTGAAAGACATGGTTCTGAAAGTTTTAAACAAAGGTGAATTCACAGCCCGAGCAATGACGCTCCAGCCTGCTGCCATTTCACCACCAAAGTTCAAAATGCCTGACATCGAGAAGTTCGATGGGACAGGATGCCCTATTGCCCATCTTAGGTCTTACACCCATGCTATGCAGCAAAGGGGGGCAAGTTTCGAAGCAGTGGCCTCCAATTTTCACTTAACTCTAATTGGGGCTACCAAAAAATGGTTGATGTCTGTGGACAGCACTGTGGTTGCTACCTAGGATAAACTTGCAGATGAGTTTCAAAAGAGATACATGGACAACAGTAATTAGGAAAAACACATAAGAGATCTTGATTCTTGCACATAGAGAGAAAATGAGACATTTTCAGAGTACGCCGAAAGGTGGAGAAAGAAGATTGCCCAAACCCTGTACAGGCCTGACCCAGCTGAACAAGTCAGGATCTTTTTGAGAAACCTTCAGCCGATTTATCTGGATCGTATGCGTTACCTCCCTTATGTTGATTTCTCTGCAATCTTAGACGTCAGATTTCGCATTGATACGGAGATCCATACTGGAAAAATCAAGGTCGATCCCCCTCCAAGCTCTTTTTGATACTCCAAAGGAAAGGCAGCAGTAACGTCTGCACCTGTTGTAAATATGTTAGAAAATGTGCCGACTATGGCCTTGCCAATTGTACTACCTGCTCAGAATTATGGAAATATCCCTTTCAATTATTCACCTGATGGGTTTGTAAATGCATTGGGAAACAACAATAACAGAGGTGTAAGAAATAATTTTCGCAGAAATGATAGACAGTTTGATGAATTGCATGCTCTTATATCATTGATTTTTCGGGGGCTGAAAGCACAAGGAGTCCTCAAACCTATCGAGGGTTAGAGACCTCTCAACCCATTGCCTGCCACATGGGGCCATGCAAAATATTATGAATACCATCAGTCCAGTGGGCAGCTCACTGACAAATGCTTTGTGCTCCAGCGAGCAATCCAAAACCTGATCGATGACAAGATCATTGAGAAACCACACCCCATGCCTAATGTGGTGAACAATCCTCTGCCAGCTAACCATGTCAATACCATCCAGTTTGAAACAGAGGGTGTGAGCTCCCCTGTCGAATTTGGAATCGGCAATGCTCCAGTGTCACACCTCTTGATCCCTTTGCCTTCAAAGGAGGAGAATTTCTAATGCAACATGCTTTCTTGGAGCGACATTTTATCCAGTGCCCAGGATATTTCCCAAGTAGAAGTGAACAACATTGAAAAGGCCTCATGGCTAGGAGGTGATGTTTCCCATCTCACTCGGTCTGGTAGAGCATACCAAGCAGCTCAAGATATGGGTGGTCCGTTAGGGAAAGATAAAGAAATTGATACTAGTACCATGGATACTGGGGCTAAAGACATTGAAGACACTCTCCTCACTTGGATGAAAAAGACCCAAGCCAATATCTCCATTTGAGGTCTTCTATGTTCCTCTAAGACCCATCGTGACAGTCTTGCCAAGTCATTAAGTCAAGCAATCATTCCAATCGGGACCTCGCCCGACGAGTTGACTCAAATGATTGGAAACATCCACTTTGGGAACGTTCTCATGTTCATTGACCTTGATTTATCAAAGGGAGGTGTCGACCATGTTGACGCATTACATATTACTGTCGGTGTTCAAGAGAAGAGGGTACCGAAGGTTCTGGTAGACAATGGTTAATCTTTGAATGTATGTCCAACAACAACCTTAGCCAAGCTGAAAATGAAGATCTCGGACCTAGGTCAATCATCGCAATCAGTGCGAGCCTATGATAACACCAGTCGATGTGTGCTCGGGCTGGTAATGCTTATGCTAACCATTGGCCCGTTGGAAATGCCTGTCGAGTTCCAAGTATTGGATATCCCTTCTACTTTTAGCCTACTGCTAGGCCGTCCGTGGATTCATGGCGTGAAAGGAGTAGTTTCATCACTCCATCAATGTGTGAAGTTTATCCACGAGGATCACATAGTCATTATTTTGCCAAACAAACTTATGGAATCAAAAGAGAAAGGGAATGTTCCTATTCTCGAGATTGAGCACGATGACACTGGCATCTTTTTGAGTGGATTCGAAGTAATCTCTCAGGCAAGGGTGAATACGATTCAGCATACAAGAGAAACCAACATCAGTGACAAGAAAGCTGTGGAACCTAGAGAGATAGACCCTTATTGCATGATCCGCAATATAGGCTACATGCCAGGACTGGGGCTGGGCGAAAGTCAGCAAGGCAGAGTCAACCTGATACAAGATGACATCAAAGAATTTATACCACCTTTTGGGCTGAGATACAAGCCAACACCTGCAGAAGTAGCGGCAGTAATGGAAGAGAAGCGCAAGAGATGCAGAGCAGTTCAGAGGAACCAATCATACACGGCACCTCCCATGAACCCCTACAGGAAGACCCTGAATGGATACTTTGTCAAGCATGGAGAAACCATGGCTTATCTCATGTTCCCTGAGCCATGGATGGACAACAGCAGAAAGATGCACCCCAGATGAGAGATTTTCAACGACATGAGCCTCATAGTAGAAGAAATGGAAAAAGTGATCATCGGCCCTCGTGACACCTTTTACAAGGTTGTGATGGTCGAGAACACATGGACTATCGATCAGGAAGATTCTGCCCTGACCCTATTTGGAGAAGACTTCATACGAGACAATTTTCTGGGACTGATCGATGAAGTAGTAGAGAGCATAGAGGACCCAGTAGCAGAATTTGAGACAGTGGCATACAATCCGCTTCAAAATTGGTACACTACTACAGGACCGTTGCTGGCGGTCGAGGATCTGGTGGAGCGCTTCGGATACACCTTACCTCCTTTTTCCCCTTTTGTTAAGAACTGGTAATCAATTGGTTCTATTCCCGATGCCAAAGTCGAGGATCTCACCTGTGAGGACCTCAATGAGGTGGTCGACCTTGTAGCCCTTCCTTTCATTAATGATAATGTAAGTGTTTCTGTGTACTCCTTGGTTGCCAATGTGTTAAAAGATGAATTAACTGAAAACATGATAGATCATCCTGTTAATAATGAATCGATTAATAATGGGGATCCAAAAGATAAAGACTTTTTAATTGAATTAACCAAGATGATCAAACAATGAGGGGAGCGCCGATTGGAAGCTCTGCAGGAAGACTTGTCCACCATCAATCTGGGGCTGAGTGATGAAGTCAGAAAGGTCAAGATTGGAAGCTACATGCAAGATGAAGAAATTGCAGCATTGATCAGCCTGTTGACAGAATTTTAGGATGTGTTTGCCTGGTCTTACGAAGATATGCCCGGGTTGGATCCAGCGATTGTTGAACATCAGATTTCACTGTAGCCCGACGCCAAGCCAGTGAAGTAGAAGCTCCGCAGAATCAAGCCTGAATGGTCCCTGCAAGTCAAGGAAGAAATCATCAAGCAATTAAAAGTCAAGTTAATCAAAGTAGTGGAATACCCGATATGGTTATCCAACATCGTGACAGTGCCGAAGCCGAACGGTAAGGTTCGGATCTGTGTGGATTTTTGGGATCTCAACAAAGCATCTCCGAAAGATGACTTTCCCCTACCCAACATTGACATTTAGGTAGATGCAGCAGCTTTACATAAGATACGATCTTTTGTGGATGGAATGCTCGGTTACAATTAAATCAAGATGGCGAAAGAAGATCAGGAAAAGACTTCCTTCATCACCCCTTGGGGAACCTACTGTTATACAGTCATGCCTTTCGGGTTGAAAAACGTTGGGGCTACATACCAAAGAGCTGCTACCAAGCTCTTTCATGACATGATTAACAAAGAAGTAGAGGTGTACGTAGATGATATGATTATTCATTCAATAGACGCGGACGGTGCTCATTTGAGAAATCTTCGCAAGTTCTTTGAGAGATTGCGTAAGTACCGGATGAAACTCAACCCCATCAAGTGTACATTTGGGGTCACCCGAGGAAAAGTCTTGGGATTTATAATAACTGACAATGGAATCGAGGTAGATCCTGCAAAGGTCAAAGCCATCAGAGATATGCCGCAGCCGACAACTCCAAGTGAAGTCAAAGGCTTTCTAGGCCGATTACAGTACATCAGTCATTTTTATTCAGCAGTTGACATCTATGTGTGAACCTCTGTTCAAGCTTCTCAAGAAGGATACGGATAGAGAATGGGATGAAGAATGCCAGCAAGCATTTAAAAAGGTCAAAGAATACCTAGCTAGTCCGTCAGTTCTAGCTCCTCCTCACAAACTGAAGCACTTATTGTTATACCTAACCATTACAGACACTGCGGTTGGAGCCATGTTGGCACAAGAAAAGGAAGATTCTCACACTGAGAACGCCATCTACTTTGTCAGTAGAAAGTTGGAGGGCAGCGAATTGAACTATTCTGCACTTGAGAAAAGTTGCATAGGTCTAGTATGGGTGACCCAAAGACTCAAGATTTATTTGCAAACATTGCCTGCAAAGGTGATTTCCACGATGGACCCGATAAAATACATACTCAAAAAGCCATCACTTTCGAGTAGGCTCGCCAAATGGCCTTTCTTGTTGAATGAGTTCGATATAACTTATGCAAGGGGAAAGTCAATCAAAGGAAGCATAATAGCCGATCAGTTGGCAGACCTGCCGATAGAATCAGAGGAGTTTAAAGAACTAGATTTTCCTGATGAAGGGGTTCTTGAGATTAATGACAGCACGTGCAAATGGCAACTCTTCTTCGACGAAGCCGCCAACAAGAGAGGATACGGTATAGGAATACTGTTGATCGATCCCATGGATACACATACGCCCTTGGCCATACGATTAGAATTTGAATGTTCCAACAACACCACCGAGTATGAAGCTTGTATAGCTGGTTTGGAGGAAGTCTTGAAAATGGGCACCGAAGAATTGGAAGTATACAGTGATTCAGCTTTGATCATAAATTAGGTTGAAAAGTAATGGAAGACACAGGATGCTAGACTGTAGTTGTATCATGCTCGCTTAACAGTATTGGCAGATAAATTTAAGTTCATATCATTTCACTATCTCCCCCGGGATAGAAATTTCTTCGCTGACGCTCTGGCAACTTTGGCATCGCTAGTTGAGATCCCCGCTGAGTTCAATATCCAACCCTTCGTCATTACAACGAAACATACACCAGCATTTTATTGTGCCGTTGAAAAGGACCAGGAGAGAGCCGATGGGCCTTGGTACCTAGATATTTGGAATTTGCTAAGGAAATGTGAGTATCTACCTGGCACTGAGAGAAAAGGCAGGATTGCCTTACGAAGATGGGCTTCCCAATTTGTAATCAGTGGTGACAATCTGTACAAAAGGCATTATCAAGGATTTAATTTCCTTTGCATCGAGCAAGCGAAAGCTGAGCAAGTCATGGATCAGTTGCACGGCGGCACTTGTGGTCCACACATGAATAGGCATATGCTCTCAAAGAAAGTAATCCGACAAGGATATTACTGTAGTACGATGGAAACTGACTGCATCAGATGGATGCGTCATTGCGATAAGTGTCAGAGGTTTGCTAATTTGCAACATCTGCCTCCTCACATGTTATACAATTCTACAGTACCGTGGCCTTTCTCGACATAGGGAATTGACGTCATAGGACAAGTGCATCCGAAAGGATCGAACGGCCATGAGTATGTTCTAGTTGCCGTTGACTACTTCACAAAGTGGGTTGAAGCCGCCTCATACAAAGTTCTGAATGCTAAGAAGGTTGTAGAATTTATCAAGACACACATCATTTATTTGGGGTACCTTTTGAAATGATCTCCGACAATGGTACACACTTCAAAGGAGAAGTCAACCGAGTATTGGATGAGTTCAAAGTACAACGGCACAAGTCTTCACCTTACAGGCCGTAGGCCAATGGTGTTGTAGAAGCAATCAACAAGACATTGGAAAACATCATTCAGAAAATGGCAGATACCAGGAAGGATTGGCCCGACAAATTGCTGTTAGCACTCTGGGGCTATCGTACTTCTGTTCGTACGCCTACTGGGGCTACCCCATTTTCTCTTGCCTATGGCATGGAGGTAGTATTGCCTGTTGAAATTGAAATCCCTTCCTTAAGGGTAATGATAGAAGCTAAGGTGGCTGAAGCTGATTGGCTTAAGCATCGGTACGACGAACTGACACTCTTGGATGAAAGGAGATTGATGGCTTTAGAGCACACACGAGCATATCAGAGGAGGATTGCTCGATCTTTCAACAAACAGGTCAAAACTCGAGACATCAAAGTAGGTGACTTGGTTCTCCGAGAAAAGCCGCCTAACTACATTGACAGTTTTGGAAAGTGGAAATCACCATGGATGGGACCGTACGTAGTCAGGCTCATACAGTCAGGCGACGCAGTCTTCCTCACCAATGAAAATGGAGAAGACCTCATTCAGCCCTTCAACATGGACAAGCTCAACAAATACTATGCGTAGTTGCCCGCTCAGCTATCTTGTAGTCAATTTCACTTGTGTTTGTAAATACTTTTCTCCCCCTTCTAAAAATAACTCGGTAGGTTGAAAACCCGAAAGGACGACCTAAGCAAAAATTAGAGTTCCAAAAAAAAGAAATGAGAGAGGCAAAACATTGGAGAAAAAGGAATAAAAATCTCCGTCTCTCGCAAATCTGGGTTGAACTACGATCCGACCTGATTCTCTCCATGAGATACGTAGGCAGCCTTCGGGTTCGGTCATTTACTTACACATTTTAATAAATATTTGTTTTGTTCCCCCTGTCATGTTGTTATGATCACAAAGGGAAAAACCACTACTCACTGTATAATAATAAACACACATTTTAATTCATAAACAAAGTCCCCGGTTTGGCAACCAAGGAATACATAGATAAGATTTACATGCATTCATATTCCGTCTTAATCTGTTTTACATACAAATACATACACCATCACTATAATCTATCTCCTACGGCGTCCGCCATGTCTCCTCTCACGCTCATTACCACCACTGGTCTCAGCTTCGTCCAGTCTTCGTGAGCCATGAGGAATGATCCCCCGACTGCGCTGAAGTCGCCAAGGATCTCTTGCATAAATCTCTAGACTCAGTCTTCCACAGATTCACTAAGCTCCAGCAAGAGAGCATCTGCTCCATTGGATACAATTTTACCAAGTAAACACTCCAGAGTGAGTCATATGTTGAATGAATGTTCCATTGACTGCGGCACCAGCCATGTCAGATAATCGATGGAAAGACAGATATTCTCAAAAGGGATATGATCTAAAGAAAGCACAATGCATGGTCCTATTTCATGACCCCACCACCCTCGAAGGTCCCTACAAATGTCGCCATTGAGCTCGCTTGTTCCGAACTCGAGGAGGTCAGTGTTAGGTAGCCTTTACTCCAAACCAAATTGACGCATCACCCGAGAAGCATAGTAGAAGGTCATAGTATGGAGTCCTGCGATTATGACTTGTGCAAATCGGTAGGTCCCCAGTATGAATCGCCGGATCTTCCAATGGGACACAACCCATACAATATCAAATGAAGGGACACATAGAAAATGTTCCACCTAATCCTGTTCAGTCACTAAATGATCATGTTGGTGACCCCTCTGGGTGTAATTGATCGGGTGATATCTTGTGCCGGGTACTAGAAGAATAACCCTCATCAAGCGTTCCTCTAGCCACATATGCAACATAATGGGGCTGCTAGAAGGGAATTGTTCTTCTCCGTTAGCATAACTGTCCAGGCCGAGAAGAGTCTCTGCCAGAATAAGAGGAATCATATTACTCACCCGTCCCCTAGCATGCAATACAACATCCAAGACCTGTATGTCAACATAACCGTCAAGGTTAATTAGGAAGAATTTTCCTAACATACATAAGAAAAGAACTATTTTTCGATGCTCTAAATAAGTGTCGTCGGGTTGATAATTGGCAAAGATCCTCGAAAGCTGGGTCAAGTCAAAAAGTCGACCGTACAACATGTTATGGGCCTCTCGAATAGTAAAACCGAACAATTCTTGGCTGAGCACCAAGGGAGGTTCCCTCAGTAACGGCACTGCAATAGGACCATCAATGGACATGCCCGTAAGGGTACAAAAATCTTCGAATGTGGGACACATCTCGTTCAAAGAAAAGTTAAAAAGGTGGTCTTCTGAGGACCAAAAGTGGGATGCACCCCATATCATATGCCAATGAATTCGAATACGTCTCCATCCAAACACACATCGAAAACTATAGGTGTCTATGAGATACCCCTTTTCAGTGGCACTGAGACTAAGGCACCAATCGTTTATGCGAGTCTCGTAATCCGCAATAGTCTCAAAGTAATGGTTCATTTTGAATAAAAGAAGAGTGTTTTACCTAAGGACGAGAGGTCTTTCTTGGTTTGGCGTCGACGAAGAGAAAGCAGAAGGAAAAGGGACTTTGCATTGAATTGTTCTGTCCAAATCCCTTAAAAGCAAAGGAAAAGAGAAGAATTCTCTCCCTAAAACAGCAGCCTACTCCTTAGGCAAAGAAAATGCGAGCCGACATGTCACAACACATCAAATTCAGCATCAGAAAAGAAAAGACAGGTCTGGTGCGCGGGAACCAAGCCTGGTGCGCCGCGCACCACATCATACACTTTGATGTTTTTGTCCAGCTCCCCAGTCCACATCTTTCCCCCGACACAAACCATATCCCTCGGACGAAAGATGCTCCCATTATCACTCTAGGAGTGATTCTTCTCAAATAGGCATCATGCCTATGCCCACAGTGTAGCAGCCGCTACAAATCTGATGTTTTCTCCTCCCGTGCGAAGGCCATCAATTATGCATCAAACACCAGCCGCCCCTGCCCAATGCCCATTTTTACTCCCACAGCATAATTTGTGTAATTTATTAAAAGCAATTAGAACTGAGACCCTAGGTTTTCTTTTCTTCTTTTTGCATTTTTCATTAATAATAAACAATGTATATAATAAATAAAATTTGCCTACAAATACATCTTTTTAATAAAAAGCAAAATAGCAGGAAAGGAAATCATTGTCTTCCTCTCTTCAACCTGCTAGTACTGGCACCCCTGGAGCCTCCGCTCCCACCACCTCTGCGACGCGGTCTAGTCACGTCTGCACCACCTTGGCAAGTAAAATCACTGGCCTCGACCTTCAGTTTTCGATATAAATCGGACAGCTTGTAGAATCTGCTCAACAGCTTCAGATAGGAGCTGGCCGGTACCTGTTCATACAACATTTCTTTTAGCATCATTTCATTTATCAATATGCAAATACATGTAGATAAAATAGACAAATAACATGTGTACAGCGTAGTTAGAAATATACCAGATCTCTCCCTCACGGAAGATAGTCATATGGTGGAATCTCACCACCGCTCAGGTCTTCCTCCCTATAATTCTCCCCCTCTCCATAACCAATCGTCCGCGGGACTTCTGGATAATGTATCCGCCCTGCAAACGACCCAATCTCTCCTACGAAAATAGAAAATGAACCCTCTGCTTCCTGAGCAGGAGGAGGAGGAGGATACAGTACAGTCTGTACGAACACCCCGTAATCCATCTCCACAAATCTATGTGGATCGATGGCCTCTCTTGCAAGATACCACTCGCGTCTCGGTATCACGTCCGGTGTCATCATCCCGAAGGGTGGTGAAGGCGGTGTCAGAGGTTGGCCCACGTTGGGTCCATGCTAGCGATTGACCCGATCGCCCAGGTACATCGAATCACATATGATAGAAACCATCAAAATGCGACAACCGTTGGCCGCTTTGGCCGGGCCATAGGAAGCAAGCAGCTGACCCCATGGGAAGAAGCTGACAGATTCAGTACTGGAGTTGATAATCGCAGTCTGAACCACCTCGAAGTCGGGCCGAGAAGGGGTCCTCTGAGCGTATTTCTTGTTTGAAGTCCGGAAGTTCACCACGAATGGTGGGGTCATCACCCTGGTATGGAGAGTGAAAGGGTGAAAGCTGAACACCGCGTAAGCCCATGCCTGTCAAATAAAAAACAATGAGTCAGCATTTATTTTAAAATGACAAAACAAGTTTTTAAAATGAAGATTTTTTTAAATATTACCTCCCAAGCCACGTTGTAGCCAGTTACGCTGCTGGCGACGTTCTGGTTGACGTGATCCATGAAAAAATAACACACCGCCAGACCAGCCTGTCCCCAGTCAAAGTCGCCCAGATGGCGCAGTCTCCTTAGACATCCGAGTAGGGATACTCGAAGGGTCGAGGAAGCATTAGCAAAGAGGGTAATCCCCAAAGCCAAGAAGAAGAAAACCCGAACGAATCGGGTCACAGCAGACCGATCAGCTGTATCGACGAGATCCACATTGTGGAGCAGTCCACTCCCTAATATAGTTGACGGGAATCTCGTCGAAGCTCTTGTACACCGGCGTGAACCCCAACAGCTGTGCAACGACATCAGGACGATGTCGTAGCTGAAATTCAGCTCGATAGCCCAGCCCCGACCGGACGGTAGCCCCGTGATCGCCAAAAAATCCGCAGGCGTTATAGTTACCTCGCCCCACGGAAGGTGGAAGGTGTAGGTAATGTCCCACCAGAAGCACCGCAACACCTCATGGATGTTGCTGTAGCTGATGAAACCACCCAAGTTCTGGATGAATGTACCAAGACAGGTACCATTCACCCTCTCTCGAATCAGTTGAGGGAGTCAATCATAGATCTCCCTTACCATGTCCCCATTCGCCCGGATGTGAGTAATCCTCCTCCGTGACTGCAAAACAAAGATCCAGCGTGTCAGCACAAAGTACACGTGCACATTTTCTATATCATTTGCATAAATGCACATTTCATGTCAGTCATATGCATTGCAAAAAAAAAAAAAACTCGAAAGTTTTTATTTTTTTCCTACATGCTCCAAATCCCATCCCCAGGATCCTGGGATCAGAATAAAATAATTTTCAAGTGTTTAGTGAAGGTTTTTCTTCACTTTTCTTCATTGAAGCTTATTTTCAAACAGTAGGTGTGCGACTTTCGAGCAACTTCGGGCAAGAAAAATTCATACATTTTGAGCCACCCCGACAAAATCAACTTGGGGATTTCCATCTTTGTTCATCCCTCTACACATACATATTCTCGATTTCGAGAAATTTTTATCCTAACATATTCATATTTGCAATTAAAGTAGACACTTTAAACATGCAAAATTCACAAACATACATACTTTTTTATCCCCATATTGCATAAATTCACATTTTTTGCTTAGATTCAACATGCAACAACATATATTTGCTACTTGGATACTAACAATTGCAGGATTAACATCAAGAATCTGGCAAATCATACAAAAATTTCAAATTTAGCATATTTTGCGGAACAAATGAGTTTTCCGAAAAACTCACCGTAGGTGGATCCAAAGAAGAGATGTGATTGCTCCGGTCACGATGAATATCGTTAGGATTACTATCCGAGAATGGATAGCGGACCAGATTCCGCGCCATCACCTCGTCGACTTATTCGTCGCCGGCACCCACATCACCAAAAATCTCATTTTTTGAGTCCGAATTGTTGGCCATTATCGCTAGAAACAATTTTGGGGCGGAAAACCTCAAAAAATTTGAGCGATTTTGGAAGAAATTTGGAAGAAATCAGAGAAGAATTGAGAGAGGAGAGAAAGAAGAGAGAACGGTAGCAAGCTATGCTTGCTGCTGCCGTGTTCTTTCTTTTAAGAAGAAAGAAATTTTCTCTTTTCCCCCCCAAGTTTCATCATTTTGCAAATTTGCACCCCCAAGTCCTCCTAACGGCAACTTAACATCCAACTAACGGTCGTTAACTGGACGCCCTAACGGAAGTCCCCCATCAACATATTTTCAAGAGCAATCCCCAGCGGAGCTACTCCTAACGGGCCTGCTGTCCAATCCATCATCTCTAGCAGAATCCCCATGGGACTCTACACAACATATCTTTGCAGATGGATCGCTAATTGACGTGCGTATCATCCCCAACAAAGTGTCCCCTGGACAATGCTTTGCAGTGCATTCACACACGTTTGCACACCCAGTTACCCGGTTATTTCCCCGACAGGTTCGAGCCGAGGCATATGGAAATCAACCGCTCAACGGCCCTGCCGTCCAACACAGATCAGAATCCGTCCCCCGGACGCCACACAAAAACAATATCTTTATTTTATGTCAATTTACAGCTTATCCTAAACTGCAATTTGCCTTATATTGCATTGGTACAGCTTTCTTTTGGTCGTTTCCCAACGGATATAAACCCGGGGTCCGGAAATGAACCACTCCCACACACAGTAGTTCACATCAAATTTCTTCCCTGAAGAGATTTGAACTACGTTTTGACCTGATTCTCTTTATAAAGATACGTAGGCAGTCTCCCCTGGAGATCCGGTCACCACAGGGCAGACCTTGTTGCCCATCCCCAGTAGATTACATTTCAAATTTCTTCTCTGAAGAGATTTGAACTACGTTTTGACTTGATTCTCTTTATCGAGATACGTAGGCAGTCTCCCCTGGAGATCCGGTCACCACAGAGCAGACCTTGTCGCTCCTACACTATATTTTCATTTCAAATTTCTTCCCTGAAGAGATTTGAACTACGTTTTGACCTGATTCTCTTTATAGAGATACGTAGGCAGTCTCCTATGGAGATCCGGTCACCACAGAGCAGACCCTGTCGCTCCTACACTATATTTTCATTTTAAATTTCTTCCCTGAAAAGATTTGAATTACGTTTTAACCTGATTCTCTTTATAGAGATACGTAGGCAGTCTCCCCTGGAGATCCGGTCACCACAGAGCAGACCCTATCGCTTCTACACTATATTTGCATTTTAAATTTCTTCCCTGAAGAGATTCGAACTATGTTTTGATATGATTCTCTTTATAGAGATACGTAGGCAGTCTCCCCTAGAGATCCGGTCACCACAGAGCAGACCTAGTCATTCATCCCCAGCATTTTTCATTTCAAATTTCTTCCCTGAAAAGATTTGAACTACGTTTTGACATGATTCTCTTTATAGAGATACGTAGGCAGTCTCCCCTGGAGATCCAGTCGCTTTTTGACACATGTTGTCACCTACACACATATACACACGGTTGCACAAACTTCGATGCAGAGTTTGACCATCCAACTGCTAGTACGAAACTGGATGTCTATTCTTTTTTTATGACGCTCATTTACTTCTAAGCAAACGTAGTCGAGGGGCTCTGTAGACACCCAGAATTCGTACACCTACATTATACGAATTTTCCAATAAACAACTATTTATTTACAAATGGACTAACACATGTTTCTATGATTATTTCAGGAAACAACATACACAACAGACCAACAACGTCCGACAAATACAAAGAACTTCGGTTAGATCAACAACAAGGGTCAAACTCGAAGATACAACGGACTAACGATGTCTAACGCACAAATAAACCTTCCGTTAAATCAACATCAAGGGTCTAGACTGAAGATACACAGCTTAGAAGGGCCAAAGTACAAGATACAAAGCCTGTAAAAGCCAAAAACAGGGTTTGGTACGTTGAAGACATTTCTGTTATGCCAATACACCCAAACAGGGTTTGGTACCGGGCACCATGCCAGGTGCGCCGCGCACCAAACCTGCATTTCTCCAACAGTTCAGCAGCCGACTGCTGAAGAGGAAACTTCCTCCAAACTTACCTCCGAAGGTTTCCTTTTCCCAGGACTCTTATAAATAGAGCTCTCAGCTCTCCTTTACAATCAATGTTCAATTCTCTCCCCAAAAACACACACACACACACATGCACACCAAATCTCTCTCTATCAAGCCTCTTTTTTGAGGAAGAAAAGAGAGAAAGAAAAAAGAGAAAAGAGTATTGACTCTATCTCAACACACACAAAACGTAAGTCTTCCTTTCCTCGATTGGTAGCAGTGGGAGCACAACGGTCAGGTTATGAGCTAGCTTGATCCAGTATAAGCAACGGCCTAGAACTTGGCCCAATTTTCTGTAAAACGACAGAAGGTAACCCTTTCCATTCGTTAGTTTAGATATGTAAATAAATGTAATAAATATATGTAATTATTTCAAATACATTGTAAATACATTTTGTAAATACATGCAATTTATATTCTGTAAATAAACGAACTTGCAATAATTAAATACAAGCATGCAAATGTGTAGAGACCGAAAGGGCGAATTAGGTGCGTAAAACCTTCCCAAATCGTAACTTGGCCCCTGAACCCATAATCTAATGTTTTTCTCCCGTTTACTTATAAACGTGAGTGGCGACTCTGTTTTTCAAGATAAACGTGTTTTTCATGTTTATCAAACCATAAAATGAAAGAGGGAAACCACAAGACAAGAGCAAAAAGCCCCCCTCCCCCCGAGGGGAACAATTTGCGGATCGGGGCGCTCACACATGGCATGTAGTTGCATGAGTAATAACTTACTGGGTCTTCAACTCACCCCATTCCACATTGGTTTCCCCTTTAGCTCGCAGGAACACGAATGGTAGCGGGTAGTGAGGTCGACGAGGTATCCGTGCAAGGTGTTCGTGTGGACTTGGGTAGATACTCTCTTTTGTTAACCTTAATGTATTTTGGTGAGGACTAGATATAGAGTTACTTAAACTCTCCTTTGGGTTGTAATTAATGGGTAGTAATACTTGTAATATTCTTTTGTACCGACATATGGTGTCGATGTGTACTAGACTTGCTAACTTAGTGATGTAATTATGTGATGTTGATGGTTAGAACCATGTAGCTATTCTTGATGTGATTATAATTCTGAGCGAGGTAGCTCGATGGTTATTTGATCCTTGGGCTCGAGTTAGAATTGAGTTGTGGTGTTTAAGTTTATAAAGTTAGTTTCGCATCTCGTGTTAGTGTCTTGTCAGGTTTGAGGTTGTTGGTACCTTGTAGTTATGTTGTACAACTTATCAGGTTCATAAGTGGCGTAAGCTTTTATTAGTAAGAAGGTGATTTCATGCCTTGGTTTGGGGCTCCATATAGGGGCTCGAATTATGGTGTGACACTTGTGGTAGGCCCTAGTTGCCCAAGTGCTTAGTGGGCCAGTGTGTGGGCCATACGTGGCGGACCGGACTTCAGACTCGGGTCGTTACATTGTAAATGAGAACACAGTTGGGAATAATCTCCAATTGATAAGATGAATTTCGATGCATCGACACACGAATGAATGTACCCAAGTAATCAATCCAGAACATTAAAAAGAAAAAACACAATTCTCACAAACTCAATAATTCATAAACTCAACATATCTCCTAACTTTACAATATTCAAATGATGACTTTATATAGGCTACAAGGAGGGGGGAAATAATTATATATATAGGCTACAAGTGTGACGACCCGAGTTCGGGATCCGATGTTGAACCCCAACTCGGTGTGCCAAACAAGCAAGAACAACTGAAAAGAGAGAGCCACAAAAGCTCAAAACCAAAACTATGCAGTGGAATACAAGATAAAATGTGAGTTTCAAAAACTCAAAGTACAACTCACTAATAAAACAACCTCCACGGCTACAACAATTGCCGGAGAACAACAATACTGAACACCATGAGCTAACACGCTCGGGAATACTACTAATAAAATATCAACGGCACCAAGCCACACCAAAACTATGAGTCCGTAATCCAAAATTATAAAGTACTACACTTGGCACGACCTCTCAAGTCAGTCCCAAAATACAAATCTAAAAAATACAAACATTTCTACCCAACATACTAAGTTTAATTAACTTAGTTGAACCCACGATCTCATAATAAAATTAATAATAAGAAATGACAACATAAATACAACTTGCTAAACCCCAAGCTTCAAGTCTCACAGCGCTGGAACTGAACCTGCAAACTGAGTAAGTTGTTGGGTGAGTCTAAAAGACTCCGTAAGCCACTATAATGTATTGTGTGCTATAAGAATGAATGCAACAGTAAACCAAGACTCTATATGCACTAAACTTGGTAACAATTCTAGCTTAACTATTAATCGACAAGTTACTACATGTGACTATATGGCATGGCATTATGCACAACAATATAACAAGAAAATAAACATGTAGGAGCACATAAGGTCAACCAACCCCATACCAACGAGAGGCTCAACGATCGCCAACCGTCCCATACCAGTTGGAAACCATGACCAACATTCGCTTGTATAGGAAGCACACAAGGATAATGTAAACACATGAAAGTGGATACGGTGGATCGAGGTATACCTCCGAATCCTAAATATTACTTCCGACCTTATCGCTCCATTACAAATTCAATAGATCATTGTGATGCTGCTGCTATACACAAATGGAAAGGATTGATTGATGAAACCATAATGGATGATTGTGCTGCTGCTGCTGCTTTACACAAATCATAAAGGGCCGATGCTCGTATCCCAAAACAAAACAAATGTACCTGATCGTGTCAAGCACGATCTACAAGTACTCGTTGTGAACCATTTTCTGTATTCATATAAATGTACCCGATCACGTCAAGCACGATCTACAAGTACCCGTTGTGGACCATTTTCTGTATCCACGTCAACGTATTGCTCGGTCCCCCACGACCCGAGACAAATACGGATCTAGCCACTTACAAGTATCACAAGGGACCGGTGTCCGTATCTCAATGCATACAAAAGAAAGTCGACACTACAAAGTCGCCGTTTATTCCGTTCAACTGTGGGGCTAGAGAAACCCCTACCGTGGCCAACGGTAGAGCATGGCCAAATGTATTGGCCTTCGGCTATTACGTAGCCCCGGATCCCGCAATAACCGAGCTCAATACACGCCCAAATGCACATATGTCAGCTGGACTCGATGCAATACACAAGTAGATGTTTACTCGTCATTTAAACAATTCAAAGTGCGTTCTATTGAATCACAACTCAACAATATCAAACATGATGTGTTCTATTGAATCACATACCCAAATCAACAATATGAGCTCGAAATATTAAACACACACTCAATCATCAAAGTAGGATGATTGTCCTCTTCCAAACCAGAACGATCACATCATGTCCGTAATCACTAAACATGTAAACTAAACAGGACAATAGGCAAAGTAGGCCTATTGTACAACTTCTCCATCAAAAAGTGTCCGTGCTAGCTAGACACACACATAACCACGAATGTAAGGTATTCTTACCGTATAAATAATTATCAAATGATGTCCACAACGTGGGACTTATACATCACAAGAAGAGGTGATTCACTCTTAATCCCAAAATAAAGTAACATGTTCCTCACATGTACACAACTTATAACTCCACATAGCCAAATCGTCTAAGTCCGCTAATGCTAGACTTCACAAACGCAACATACGTAAGTCTACTCATACTTACACCCATTAACCAATATATAACCATCACATTTAACTTAGGATCTCTATAGTATCTTATGATCACTTGAGACATTTGTCTCATGTATAATATAAACCATCAAATAATATTATCATCGCGTACTATGTAAATCATGACTCCTTACAAGTCCCATGTCATCTACATGTCACAAGTCTCAAGGGACTTATCGTTTCAAACCTAGTCTTGTGTTATAGGAGATACTCTCTATATTATTAAATTCCTCATTATGACATTTTCCTATAGTTCAATGTCCCAATTCATTAACTTATTGTATCAATAACCCAATTTGATTCAATTACCACACTTATAAATCTGTGCGCAACCGTATTGTTACAATCACCAAACATTCCACAAAAATCCAAATGTTATTATTCTTTCATATCTATAAAATAGACATCTTGAACTACAATTTACCACTTTAAAATATTTCAATCGGAACTATAATCACCATAATCTGCTCACTTTAATTCTAAACCAATATCAAGAAATTTCTGTCAACGAATCACATAATTCAATTTTGCACAGCATTTTTATAAAATTCACCAAATATTATACACAAGTCCAACTATTATGAATTCAACATACCCAGAAACTAGACATCCCAAATAATGATTTACCATTTTTAATCAGTCCATTTGGTCTTATATTCATCGGCATGCAACCATAACAAGTTGGAATTACAACCCAGAATTTCGAGAAACAGTCTACTCAGCGTAGTGATAAATCCGAACATAAACGAGATACTTCCCGACCACTAAAAATTATGAAAATTTACAGGATGCTACAAAACATATAAATGTAAAACATATCAAAAATTCAGATAATTCCCATGGACGAATTTGTCTCAGTAAATTCGACAACATGCTTTAAAACAATGACCAATCTCAATTCAAGAACTAAGCATTTGACTTCTAAAAATCATCATGTCTTTCCCCCATTATATTTCCAACTTAAATCAATAACTTAAGACAACAAAACATTATATGGAGTAACTAATAACACATTTCTTCCAAGAAATCAATTCAAGGATCATCGTCTAACACAACCTACATGCTTTACTCTCCCAATTTAACTCATAAACATACAAAACATCATAGTTACTTACCTCCACCAAAATTAAACCATGAAAGTCAGCATGCAATCCACAGAAAGTGTTCTTCTAGTCAATAGCTCCACAATGGCGAAGACGGATTGTGATTTGGACTTCAAATGAGCAAACTATGACACTTTCTCACTCTAGAACTCTCTCCTCACTCTCTCTAAGCTCTAAGGTTGAAGATGAACAAATGAAGGTGTTTTTGGGCCTCTAATGGAGTCAAGGTGACTTAGTATGTCTGGTCAAAGAGTCAATGGACGTCCATAAGTCTCAGCCAATGAAAATTGAGTCAAATGGTCAACTCACTTAAAACCTAGTCAAAGCTGTCACAATTTTGATTTTTTCAGTCAACTTTAAAGACATGTCTAGGATGATCCACAAGTCCAAAAATTGTGAATAAGATATGGTTGGAAATCTCATTGAGTCTAGTTTACATAGAATCAAACGGTTTGCAAATTTGAGTTTTCTAGACAAAGTTATGGCCAAATTACTACAGACTATTTGGATGAACAGAATTTCGGGTTTAAGCATGTGTCCATGCTTTTGTGTGTATCTTTATCTATCTTAAGGTCAAAACACACTCAAAACTCAACCTAATCATCCCGTATTTATGCACAAATGACAAAGAACTCAAGATTCAAACATACCTGAAGTTAAACACACGAAACAACACTCGAATTGACCTGACATACGAGTGAACTAGGAAAGAAGTAGGATCGGGGTATTACAACAAGGAATCAAAAGAAAACCTTAAACCTTTTTCAACTAGGAAACTAATTAATCACAAAAGGAATCTAGTTATAAAAGAAAACTAATTAAAACCTCTCAAATAAAGGAGAGATAACCCAAAAACTCTAACTTACCAAGACAAAAACTCCAAAAATACCTAGGGTGATTAATAAATCAATAAGGAAAAACAAAACTACCAAAAATATACACCAAAAAAAAAAAAAAACTAAAAATCACGGTTTTGGAATTTTGCATGCCAAACCTTGTGTTTCAGAGAATTTTTTGGGCCTCCGAAGCATCTAGAAACGTCATCCAAGGCCTCTAACTTGATTAGGTACTTCAAATCTTAACACAACGATCCCTCAAAGTGTGAAATCATCATCAACCCCCTTAAGATCACATCATTCTCACCCTCTTGAAAATGATTTGACACCAAATCTGTGTTAGGAACTCGATTATCCGCCCGTGAAGTAAGATCCAACCAATCCGCCCATTGGGTTGAAAAGAAGTGATAATCAATCATTCGTTTGATGAACCAAGAAAAGGATTTAGTAGGAAACTCGAAGTGAAAGGGATCTTTATATTTGTCTATAGGAGCTTCCTTGGAAGAACAAACTCAATTGTCCCATCAATCTCACCTTCTCCCACAATATTGCCCTCAGACTTTTCCTCTTGAATCTTTTCTCTATCCATCTTTTCTCTTTCCATCGTCTCTTTCTCAGTCCCCTCTTTTTCAATTCTTTCTTTCTCAACTCTTTTTTTTTTTACTCTCTCACTCGTGAACTTGAGTAGGTGTTAAAGGTACCAAAGTGATCTTTTTTTATTATTGTGCACCAAGTTATAAAGTTTGGTGTCCGCCTCGTGATATGCTTATCGGTTAATATGCCATAGCGTCCCAAGTAATAAGTGACAAGCTTAATTGGGTGTTGTCAAAATTAATTTTGGAATCCTTTTAGTAATCAAATTACCAAAATTAAGTTTCTAAATTAAATTCTAAAACATTTAATAATCAAATTCAATCTTGGAATCCTTTTAGAAATCGAATTTCCTAAATCAAATTTTCAAATTGAATTCTAACACAATTAATAATTAAATCCAATCTAGGAATCCTTTTAGTAATCAAATTACTAAAGTCAAGTTTCCAAGTTGAATTCTAACACAATTGATAATCAAATTCAATCTTGAAATCCTATTAGTAATCAAATTACTAAAGTCAAGTTTCCAAATTGAAGTCTTGCTAATTATTCATCACATGAATTTAAAGCATGATGTAAATTCCCAATTTTGTGTGTTGATTTAACATTGGGATAAATTATTTTTGAAGATTAATAAAAATAGTTTTTATTAATTTTAAAATTAACATTTAATTTTGAAAACTTAATATATATTAAGAACAGAACCACTTCAACAAGTTGTAGCAAGGCAGCCTGGTGGCAAATTTCCAGAGTGCAGAGTTCTAAATCCCCTTAGCAGCAAATTTTTGATATTTCAAAATTAACACTTAACTTTGAAACACTAATTAAATAAATAAAAGCAGAACATTACTAGCATGAATGGCAAGGTAGCCTAGTGGGATTTAGAAGTCTACACTTAGGCTCCGTTTGTTTCACGGAAAATGATTTCCGGAAAACGTTTTCCTTATTTTTCGGTGTTTGGTAACATTTGAAAAATGTAGTCAATGTAAGATGTTTTCCAAGTCAACGGAAAATGAAGCTTACTTTTCCGGAAAATGACTTACGGATTCAATTTCCGTAAGTCATTTTCCAAAACTTGTTCATTCTAATTTTCTCCTAATATCACCTTTGCACATATGTTTTCCGTAAAAATTTCATGAGTTTGCCAAACACCGGAAAATGTTTTCCGACATATTTTCAAAAGATTTACCAAACGCCTGAAAATAGAACATTTTCATTTTCCGGAAATCATTTTCCAGAAATTATTTTCCGAAAGTTATTTTCCTTAAAACAAACGGAGCTTTAATTTGTAACCATGGTCCAACTCTTGGAATTTGTGGGCCCCACCTAACGCCAATACAGACTTTTGACCCTTGTTTCAAGTGTCGTTTTTAATACCAAAAAGTTATAGGTTAAAGCACCAAAGAAACACCAAAACTACTGCCGCCTCAGATTTGGAACAACAGATTGCTGTCTCGGATTTGTTTCCAAAACTGCTTAGAACCCCCTTTTTTTTTTTAATTCAGAAATCTTCATCAAAATTTATCCTAACTAATTAAATCATATAAACAGTTTATCACACACAAATTAAACATTGCAACTCTTTGCAAATCTTTGGATAATTTACAACTTTAATTTTTTTCTTCGAAACTCTTTTCGAATATGGTTTAATACATAAAATAATTTTATAGTTTTATTGTATTAACAATTAATACAAATCAATTTATATAATTGCAAGTTGCTTTGATACCACTGTTGGATTTTCATTGAAATTAACGAGACGGAATAACAAAACTTAATTTCAAAAACCCTCCCAAAATCCATGCGAATTAATATAAATTAGATTTAGAATAATTACCTAATTGTTTGAGCGAGCAATCTTCGAAAGAATCACGCTCACCGGAACAACGATTTGCACGGCTTCTCTATGGTATCCACACGAACGGATTGGATAGAATTTGATTCAACAATTTTGTGCTAGTCAATTATTGAATCAAAGTAGGAAGACTTCGTCGTACGAAAAACTAATTAAATTCCTACTTTTTCTCTTTACGAATTTAGTGTTTCACTCAAACCCTAAATCCTTTTTGGTTTTGGATTCTCTTAACTATCAAAAGAATTCATCCCTATTTAAAGGGAGAGAAGGGCCGGCCAACATATAGTCCTAGTCTAACTAGGATTATATTTTGGTCCCTTTTTATTTTAGGGTGAATTACGTGCCGGTCCCTTTTTAAACATTTGTAATCGCTCTAGTCCAGTTATCTTTTTTAAAATCGAAAAAAGGCATTTTTAGGGTGAAAAGACGATTATGCCATTAATGAAAGAAAAACACGCGCGCATCAGTAACCCAAGGCATCGCGATGAGTAATCCAAGGCATCGCGTGGGTTAATCATCGTGATGAGCAACCAAAGCATCGCGATAAACAACAAAGGCATCGCGATGAGCAACAAAGGCATCGCGATGAGCAACTAAGGCATCGCGATGAGCAACCAAGTCATCGCAATGAGCAACCAAGACACCGTTTGAATTTCAACCACTGGAGGGAACTTGATTTTCGTTTACTCGTTGCGTTGCCCAATATACTGCGATTGGCGAATTTAAGGCATCTCGATGCCAAATTTAAGGCATCCCGATGCCCAATTCAAGGCATCTCGATGCCCAATTTAAGACATCCCGATGTCCAATTTAATATAATATCAAAATCGATCAAAATGATTATTTTTGGTTGAAAATTTTACATACAAACATGATATTGACTTCCTATAACAATATGATATTGATATTATACAAAATTCAAACTCAAATCATTGATTAAAGTTCCAAAATCAGTCCAAGAACATCTCTCTCTATTTTCGAACAGCACACTTGAAACTCGATTTTGATATCGAAAATAGTATTTTTTGGTAGAAAAATTGTGCACAAATGTAGTACTAAGTTAGGATAACAATATGAGATTGATTTTAAACAAATTCGAAGCTTAAAACAGAGATTAAAGTGACCAAAATAACCCAAGAACAAAGAAAAATGAGATGAACTCAAAAAATTCTAATTTGATCAAATTGTGATCAAATTTGTATTTTATGCATGAGAATTGATACCAAAACATGAGAAAATATTATATTAACAACATGAAATCATTTATACATCAATTTGAATCTCAAATCTAAAGCAACGATGTTATTGAGGGCATTTTATGAAAAAAAATTGTCAAAATGCCTTTTAGCGGTTAAAAAAAAAGGGTGGACTGGAGAGAAAAAAAGTTTTGAAAAGTGGACCGGCCAGCAATTTCTCCTTTATTTTAATAACTTAAGCACATTAATTTAATTAATGACTCAAATAAATTTCAGTCGAATTTATTCTAAGTGTGTGACCCAATAGGTTCCTATATTACGTTGGCAAAAATTAATTACTATATATTAATATATAATTAATTATAAACAATGAGCGGCATCTAGCAATACATCATTGTTACCCAAGTAATAGGAATTATTAGTGATTAGAATAACTGAATGTGACCAAAATAATTCTTGTCCCTTTGTCCTAATATCTGATTAAACACAAGACATGGAATGTGTCATCCTTGTTATAGTTTAATCTAGGTTTCTTGATCTTCGAGTAGAGTTAATTAGTAGACAAATAAACTCAATATCAAATATTGATTTATTTGTGCACGGCCATGCATTTACTTAAGTCTTTCTCATCAAGAGGCCCATAGATATTATACTCCCGTTATGTAGGAGGGACAAATTCTATCTACATCGTTCATATCCCTCAGTGTGATTCGTGGCATATCCAACATCCGACTTTATAATCACCTTGTTACAGAATGATGTTTATCGGTATCAAAATATACGACTCCTCATCTAAGTATATAACGACTTCAAGTCAAAGGACAATGAACACAATAGTCACTATAAGAATCGCTTATGACACTCACGTAACGATTTACGTAGCATTCTCATGCGGGTCAATTCAGTACGTCATTACACTTAACACGCACCTATGTGTAAACTAATATCAGCTATATGAGTCTCAATACATACTAGTCTCAATGCATTTTTATTGCCCTTATTAATAATAATACTCGACTAGGGATATTTTTGAATAACACTTTTATTCAAAGAGCTTTATTATACATTAATATGAATAAATAAATAATGCATACTCCCTCCGTCCCGGATAAATGTTCCTACTTTCTATTTTGGTATGTCCCAACTAATATTCCTAAAGACTTCTGATCTACCAATTCTCTACCATTCTTCCTAATATACCCTTAAAGCTTCATTTAATATAACAAATTCTAAACAAACTCAATTATTTAAAGTAATTGAACTCAATTAATGTTCATGGGTATTATGGTCAGAAAACATTTTACAGAACATCATTAATTATGTTTCTTAATTCTTATGTTTTATCCACTAGAAATATTTATCCGAGACGGAAAGAGTAATAAATAAATACCTTAATAAATAATAATATATCGTAAAACAGATTTACCTCTAGGGCATACACCAACAGTGTAATCCTTACAACTAATAAGGCCGCAAATGATTGATTATTGTATTGTGTTCTGGTGTGATTCATATACTTTAATGGTGTTATGTTAAGCAATTATATTACTGAGAAGTATCAAACGACCGTAGTTCATGTCTTCTGAATATATATTTTCCCGTTAATGAATATGTTAAACATATTCACTAAAACAAAAAAATACATCTCCGATTTCTTGAGCATATTAACAGAATTATATAACCTATTTTAGTAATACCAATTACGGGAAAAAGAAACATACGCGCTAAACGCAGCCCCCCCTAATGCGCTAAACGCAGCCCCCGGCGAAATTACTAACCTGCCCTTTTCCTCTATTTTATTTTTAAAATATTTAAAAACTAAATTTTAAATTACAGTTTCCCCCTAATTTTAGAAAATTTAAAACTGCCCCCTGGACTTTTTGAAACTTACAGCCCCCCACTATTCAACCTCAGAAAATTACTAAATTGTCCTTGCTTTTTTCTGAGAAAATTACTAAATTGCCCTTAATTTTTTCTATATATAGAAAGGACTTCTAACCTAACAAACTCACAAGTTTCAGTTCATCTCTCTAAACTCAACATATTCTATCTCTCTAGAAATTTCTTCATCTCTCGCTCTATTTTTCTACATTAAAGGTATGTTTTTCGTATACTTTGTATTAAATAAATTTGTTATTTAGTTTTTTGTTTTGAATATATATGTTTGTCGAATATTTTTGTGTTAAATATGAATTTTGTGTTGTTATTGTTGTGTTATAATGTACCATTTAGAACAAAAAAATTTTTTGGGGTATATGCGCCTGTACCATGCGCATGTACAGTATGTCATGCGCATGGTACAAGCGCATATTGCACGATTTAATTAAAAAATTTAAAAAAAAATTTTCATGCACCATGCGCCTGTACACAGCGCATGAAGGCTTGTACATGCGCATGGTCTGGGCGCATGTACAAGCCTTCATCATGCGTGTGATGCGCATGGTGCACAATTTTAATATTTGATATTTTTGCACTTTAACCCCTTGTATTTGTAATTTTTTAAAATTGTTTCATTTCACCCCCGAGTTTGTTAGTTTCGTTAAATATTTATGAAATTTTGCATTTTGCCCCTTGAGATTGTTAGTTTCATTAAATTGAATGAAAATATGCAATTTTACCCCGAATTTATTATTATTATGATTATTATTATTATTATTATTATGATTATTATTATGATTATTATTATTATTATTATTATTATTATTATGATTATTATTATTATTATTATTATTATTATTATTATGATTATTATTATTATTATTATTATTATTATTATTATGATTATTATTATTATGATTATTATTATTATTATGATTATTATTATTATTATTATGATTATTATTATGATTATTATTATTATTATGATTATTATTATTATTATTATTATTATGATTATTATTATTATGATTATTATTATGATTATTATTATTATTATGGTTATTATTATGATTATTATTATGATTATTATTATGATTATTATTATTATGGTTATTATTATGATTATTATTATGATTATTATTATTATTATTATTATTATTATTATTATTATTATTATTATTATTATTATTATTATTATTATTATTATTATTATTATTATTATTATGATTATTATTATGATTATTATTATGATTATTACTATTATGATTATTATTATGATTATTATTATTATGATTATTATGATTATTATTATTATGATTATTATGATTATTATTATGATTATTATGATTATTATTATGATTATTATGATTATTATTATTATTATTATGATTATGATTATGCAATTTTACCCCGAATTTGTTAATTTAGTTAAAACTTTGAGGTATATGAAAATGTTACACTTTGGATAAATTATATGGTTAAATAATTATTAATATCTTAATATTAAATTTTTATGTGATTTATTAGATGTTACACTTTATTCCTAATTATTGCATTATGCTTAAATAATTATTAATAAATAATATCTTAATTATTATTAAATGTTACACTTTATTAATATTTAAATATTATTAATTGATAATATTAAATTTTTTGCGATTTATTAAATGTTACACTTTTTCCCAATTGCATTATGCTTATATTATTATTATGCGAATATTATAAATATGATATATATATATATAAATATATATTTAAAATCAATTTTTTGTTCATGTAGATGGCTGATGACCGTGGAAAGAGGGTCATGGAGCATAGTTTGGACTACGAAGGGCGGGCGAAAGATCGCCGTGTTTTTGCATCAGCACGAGCGAGAGAGGACCTCCGCAGGCAAAGACAGCGACAGGCTACGATGGATGAGACGCCCGTCACTTTGGCGTACTTACCCCAACCCTGTTCGGGCACGGATATCGGCCTACTCGGTTCCGTTTGGGGTAGGTTTTGATGCAACCTCCTCGGTGGGAGATTCGGCCGTGGCTGAACATCACTCACATTCTCCCGCAACGACCAATGAGGAAGAACGTCGTAACGAAGCTTTTATTCAGCGGTTGGACGACGATATTGGCCGGATATTGCCGCACCGGAACCGGCTCCTCGTGGTCGTGGTCGTCGTCGTCGCCCTAACCCTAGTAGGTGGCACTAGTAGTGGAATCGGCCCCGACGATTGGAGGTTGAGGAGCCACAAGAAGGAGGCCCCCAAATCATCGACTTATTGATCGGTTATCTTGGGCATATCGCATGTGCTTTATGGACCGGACATATGGTAATCTTTACTATATCTAATTTTTACTTAATTCGAATTATATTTGTCATTACATAGAAATTATATGTTTATTGATGCGTCTATGTATTTACGTACTTTTTTGTTTTTTATGTTTAATGAATAGACCTCCTCTACTCGGACTCCACGGTGGCGATCGGATGTATAAGTGGAGTTTAAACAATTTCGGGCCACGAAAAGTTTGAAGCAACGGGCTGGCGCATTTGCGAAATGCATGTTTCCAAACGTGAACATGCCTTTGATTTCGCTTTCGTGGAAAGATGGTATCCCGAGACCAACTTTTCATCTTCCATTTGGGAGATGACGATCACTCTCCACGATGTCCGGTATCTTTACGATACTGTAGGGGTTCCTGTTATGGGAGAAAGCGGCCTTTCGAGCCGAGGCCGAGGATAGGGGTCTATTAGGGTGGACGGTGACCAAGTGGATCTGAATTCAAGACTCACTTGATCAAGCTCAACACCATTCAAAGAGAGTGTGGTACGGGCGGGCCAATGGTCGGTCCGAACAAAAGCGATCGCATATTTGTTGTGGACGTTGGGTGCGTCACTCTTCGTCGACAAATCAAAAACTTCGTCACCTCACAACTTCGCCGTTCTTGGACCCATTGGAGGAGGTGCCCAACTATGCTTGGGGCACAGTGCGTTAGCATATCTATACCGTCGGCTATAGCATCTCGTCGAGATACAACGCAGATGGTGGATGTCGACTGTTGGAAGTAAGTTTTACTTGTTGGTTTAATTTATTAATTTGGAATCATTTGTATTTATTTTAATTTATTATTTATTAAAATGTTTGCGATTTAGGGTTGGATATATGAGTACTTCCCGAGTTCATCCTGGGCATGTTGAAAACTGGACAACCGCAAGTCCATACGTAGCTCGTTGGCGCACGGCTACGTCGAGAAACAGGAGCCCATCGGTACTTTGGATATGTACCGAAGACGACTTGATCGATATCTTCGAGGAGGTAAGATAAAATACCCCTATACAATTTAAAATTATTGAGTTTCTTATTTTTTTGATTATGTTAATATATAGTTATTTTATTTATTAAGATGTTAATTTATTTTATTCAAAATGTTATGTTATTAATACAGTTGTATGGCTTCCGTATCACCATGACCCGATAGTTACCATCCCGATTAGTCTGTTTGCGGTATCATACACTATCGGACTATTACGGAGGCATACATGCCCGAGCGGTGTTTACGACAATTCGGGTATGTTCGACAATCCCGCTGCTCCTCAAGTCCCTACTAAGGTATATTTGGGTTTGAACCCAAAGTTATATGTGGTGGAGCACGATCCAAACAGAGAAATTGGGATATGTGGCAAGCCCACCGCATTTCGCCCGAACGTTTTGGGTCATTTAGGTGTATTAATTCTAGTGATACGATGCCCGGTATATGCGGTGGTTTAGGCCCGATCTCATCCTCGGGTTGTCGGACCCGATTCCAAAGAATGTCGTTGATGAAGGACCTCCGTCACCTAGTCGGTTGCCTCTAGCATGTGAGTATTAAAATCTTCAAGATATTCATGGCGTATTTATTATTTATTGTTATTTATATTTGTTTTGACTATTTTTTCTACTTTTGTATTGCAGCGAATGCAATATTTAGGTAACCAGGCTCAACAACTTGATGCCTCGCGTGCGGCGTGACCGAATTACGATGAGGAAGAGTTCGATCAAGCTATCGTAGATATATGCCACCACCTCCGTGATTGGATGTAGTTATATTTAAAATGTTAGGATTGATGTAATATTCTAGTTTAAGGACTTCCTTTATTGTATCTAATGAAGTTTATTTAAGAAAAAAAAAACTACTTAACAAAATATGACTTTAAACAGATTGCATTAACAAACAAACAAAATATCATACGCTTTGACTCAACTCAAACCAATAGAGATCTTTTGAGGAATCCATAGTGTTCCCACCACTGGATGTTTGGATCACAAATCCTTTGCCACCCGGCCACCGGGTGGCATCGGCGCGCAAGGCCTCAAATCAATTTTAATAAAATGAGATGCACCATGAACCGCAAGGGTAATAGTATCGGTTGGCGCTTTGTCCACCAAGACGTGGTGTAGAGGCAAGAAATGAGAGCACCGACGATATTGAAAAGCACCGTAAGATTCGTTGATACCGCGTTGCAACCACCGCCCTAGATCGGTCAAACACAACCAATGTCGCGTGGAGCCGTAGCCTCGTGGTAGTCACATATGCGAACAGCTCTCATAAGTACATCTTTTGTCAAAGCTCTCCAATAAAGTTCCCAATTTTCGAACATCTCTTGAACTAGCTCGCGTCTCACCAAGTCCCACGCTCATCGTCGCCATACACACAAAGGGCAATACATCTAAAACCACAATGCCCATCTCCCTTTACGTTAGTATAGCCGATTATGTACTTTAGAATCCAATGTGGAACGTCGGTTGGGTATGGAAAATCAGTGATAAACGTACCTCCGTCATCAGTACTCGTAGATCGGCGAGCTTGTCCTTCACTTTGTGCTGGAAAGGATAATGACATGATATCCGGATCCGATCGCTGACTACCTGAGAATTGCTTGTCGACATATTCCCAATCGGATGGGTCCCTCTTCGTTGACTTCCTGTTGGGAGGGCGCCCTTTGTGTTTCTTATCCGTAGCATGCTCCCCCAACTCAGACGCGTGTCTACGAATGACATTCCCTATCCTGGTAGAAAGCACGACCTTGTCAACATCTGATTGTGGACCGATATCGACAAGAGATCTCGAGTAAATCATCACCACCGCGTCTCGTCGTGGATAATTCCTCAGGCGCCTCCATATCTAACGTCCTCCAAAAAATATTGATATCCGTGGGATCAAACGGGATTAGGTTTTGTTGCGCCGCAAACATCTCATGAAGACATGGCAAGCCGTGGGACGATCGCAGAATGCATCGATCGATGCCATATCCTTCGAGTTTGTTAGCCTCCTTTAGTGTCTCTAGCTTAATCCACTCCTCGTCCATCAACTCGAAAGCCTTATGAGATACATTGCACGAAAGTTGTCGAAACACGAAGCTTTTTTCAGTTAAAGTATGGACAACTGTGCGCGATTGCTCGAATTGAGCCTTTAGCTCGTTCAGCTGTAACTCAATATTGCTGTGTAGCTTCGGGAATATTGTGTCGAAACCCCCAGTGGCTGAGCCTAACCATCTCTTTAGCTGCGAATGCGTACTCGACCCTAGATGACAAAATATTGGACACATTTATTAATATGAGATGATAAAAATGTATAATATAGTTTATATTCTAATAAAGAAAAATTCATTTCGTTTATATAAATCAAATATAATACCCGTTTGTCGTAGTATTCCCAAAATGTAAAATATCTTTGGTCCACGCACAATGAATTTCTTCTTGTATGGGTTCACCATTCTCTCATCACGTAATTCACTAACCCAAACTTGTTAGCCCATACTGTACCAACGCAGATGTCCTTCAAATTTCTCCTCTGTTCGTGCATCAACCATTTTATGCCACCTAGACATAAATACTGGAGAAAACTCTTTAGTCTTCGTGCGCTGAACCACATGCTTCTCCACATTCTTCGAAATATGTCGTTTACACAACATATGTTGGGCACCGGAAAGAAATGTGAATGGCTTTCATCAAAGCCAACTCTCGTCGTGATGAAAAGCTTTGGATAAATCTCCAAAAGTGCAAACAACTGCGGCGTACCCAACACCCACATGAAAGAATCGGTGGTCTCGTCATGAATGAAGGCGAAAGCAATGTGGAAATTTTTTCCGGTCGATGCCACCCCTATGATCTCCAACAACGGCAAGTTATACTTATTTGTTTTGTACGTTGAGTCCAAAATGATAACTTGAGGAAACTTTTGTAATGAATCACCGATGTTGGGTGCATTAACATGACATGTTTCGAGTAACATCATCATCTTGAAATTCTTCCCAATGGTGGTAGCCATTGTCATACATCGCTTGAAGAAATGTTGCATTGGTGTTGCTTCACCCATGCCATCCCTTTTATTTTCGTACCAAATTCTGCACTTGACGGCGAGCTAACATTATCGGGATCTATTATGCAGATGGTTGAGAATTTGCTTCGGCTTCATATTGTCTTGTGTAAGTTCTTTAACGACTCCATAATCGTCTTTCGGTGACGTTCTCGATCGTGCCACGCCCATACTTAGTAAGTGGGTGGTTGTGTCGACGATTCTCACCAACGTGCACTTTCCAAAGATTACCACCAAGTTCCGAACTGCAGAACCTCAAATGGACATCTTATTTTCTTTGAACCGCGTTTTTCTTTGGCGGCCTCGATCTCCGCTACTCGGGAGTCCCACTTCTTTCGCATCCAAAACAAACAATTTTCCTTTCATTTCTACTTCGTGCCGCTTAATCATCATATGCATGTTATTGAGATGCCCGTAAACGTAATCCATTCCCCACTTGTACTAAACTCGAATATTGTTTCGTAACAAAGCACCCGCTAACATCCGGATAAATTGTTGTTTCATCTATAGGGAACAATCCGTAATTATTTAACCGTGTGTAAGCAAAATTTA
Organism: Platycodon grandiflorus; assembly: GCA_016624345.1. Taxonomy (NCBI): domain Eukaryota; kingdom Viridiplantae; phylum Streptophyta; class Magnoliopsida; order Asterales; family Campanulaceae; genus Platycodon; species Platycodon grandiflorus. The sequence goes on from CM028363.1 coordinate 28,108,485, forward strand.
ATATTAAAATTAATTCAATTAATCGGCCCAAACAAATAACATAGGCCACAAATAATTATTGTTTAAGCAATTACAATCAACATTTCATAGTAATTAACAAAATGTAAATAATACAACTATATTAATTCATTTAATAGACCGAAAACTAATAATTATGTAACATAAAAGTTAACAAAGTTAAATTAAGAGGGAAAATAATTATTTAAGCATAATGCACAATGCAATACAAAAAAACAAAGTGTAACATTTAATAAATCACATAAAAAAATTTAAGCTAAATTACTTAATAATGCAATGAGTAAAAGTGGTTCATTTATTAAGAAATCAAATAAAAATTAAATATTAAGATATTAATAAATATTTAATCATAATGTTATTGAAAGAGTAACATTTTCATAAACCTCAAAATTCTAACTTAATTAACAAACTCGGGGTAAATTGCATATTTTAATTCAATTTAACAAAATTAACAATCTCAAGGGGTAAAATGCAAATATACAAACAATTTAACGAAACTAACAAACTCGGGGTGAACTGCAATAGTTTCAAAAATAGACAAATACAAGGGTTAAAGTGAAAAAAATTTGTGCATGCGCTGTACCGGCGCATAAAACACTGTACATGCGCCCATACCATGCGCATGTACAGATTTTATGCGCCGGTACAGCGCATGTAGCCTTTTTTTTTTTAAATAAAAATGCTATAAACCGTGCAACATGCGCTTGTACCATGCGCATGGCATCCCGTACATGCGCATGGTACGGCGCATCTAGGCTTTTTTTTTTTTTTTTTGTCTATTTAACGAAATAATTAATCCAAAAATATACACTTTCGAATCAAATAACGCAAAGCACTTAATTTAATTAACACAAAGTAAAAACATACATATTAACCGAATAATTTAAACAAAATTACCTCGAATTGTCCGAACTGGATTCCCTTCCGAGTTATTAGCCGAATTATTAGACATTTGGACAAAAAAATTTAAAGTCTTGAGAGAGAAAGAGAGAGAGAGATAGATTGTGGATGAAAAGATGAAAAAAATTTCATCCGTTCCTTTTAAAAAAATTGAGGGGTCTAAATGTATAATTTAGGGGGCTATTATATAATTTTTGGGAGCCTAAGTTGTAGGGGGCGGCTGATAAACGAAAGTTTAGGGGCGGTGTAACTTATCTAAAGGCTAAGTTATAGGGGGCGGTAAAACTAATAGTTTAGGGGTCAATTTTAAATGTTCTAAAATTAAGGGAAACTATATTTAAAATTTAGTTTTTAAAAATTTTAAAAATAAAATAGAGAAAAGGGCAGGTTAGTAATTTCAAGGGGGTTTAGCGCATTAGGGGGGGCTGCGTTTAGCGCATCTCAAAAGAAATACTCCCTCCGTTCCAGGCAAAGAGTTCACTTTCTTTTTATAGAAATCAACATAAGACTAAATCAAATAAAAAATTTACATACTTTACTTATATTTTAAGAAATGAAATTTCATCAATTAAAAACTATCTTAATAATACTATAAATTACAACTTTAATAACTTTATAAAAACTACTTAATTTATATTAATTATTGATCAAACTTTAGCTTAGTTGACCAAAAAAAAAAAAAATGGAATATATAACCTATTTTAGTATACCAATTCCTGAGAAGAATATCGAGTACAAGGGTGATAAAAGAGAAGAATATCGAGTACAACAGTGATAAAAGTGATGTTATATTAAAAACGAACCAAAATGCACCGTATCATCGACGTTGCAAAGTTGTCTTTTTTTAAAATATATTTACCTTTTATAAAGAGATGTGCTAAATGACACCCCCTAAATACCACCCCGAGCAAATTTACTATTTTACCCATGTTTTTAATGGGAAAAAAAAAATTTTGACAAGACCCTTACCTCTAGGCCGTTCTAATGGTGGAAGACCCTCGGAGTGGCGGTCCTATGGAGATTCCGTTAAAAAGTTAACGATTTCTTTAACTTTTTAACCAAAATATTAACTTTAGGGTATTAAAGTCAACAAGATGCCAGAATTACAGAGGTTCCGGATCCAGGACGCTAGTGGATCGACTTTGCACAAATCATAATGTATTGCATCAATAAGGCTCTTAGGCAGATTAACACAAACTTTGAAGAATGGTATAGCCCCTGAATATTTTCCATAACCTGAGGCATACAAAAATAATTACTACTAGCATAAGCTTCACAGTTTATAAGATCAGATCCACTACATGGTCTTCCAATATTAGCATGTACGTACTTTAAGTTGTACGTGATCAAGTGTTGCAGCCTCTTTGTTTGTTGAACGGAGAATCTCGTCGTGGCTCGGGAGAGCATCCATCGTTTAGCTCGGAAACAGTAACAGGGCTGTGGCCAGGGATATCGGAATCTTTGCCGGTGAGTTCTTGCACCAAGGCTCTGAATTCTGAGGCACTTGTCTTGACCTTCATCGGGTTAGAGATGTGGATGACTTTTACTGGTTTCTTAATCTTGGGTTTGGTCTGTTTTGTCACTTTGCTTAGATGTACGCTAAGAAGGTTATCCATGTTTATGGAGGTTTAAGAACTAATCAAAGGTTTAAAAGGGTTGGTTTTGAACTTTTGATGGGGAAAAAGAAAATTTCCAGGAAAGGAAAGTAGAAAGAAAGAAAGATGGGAGAGGAGGAAAATAGAAAGATGGGATCTATACATGTAGGTAGCATTCAGTAATTGGATCTATTTGTAGATTTGTTTGTATCCGCTCCCGTGAGATAAGTAGACCTTCACTTACCCCCACTAAAAGAAACTTGAAGTGAAATTAAGAGAAAATTATAAGAAACTCCTGGAACTCTTTTTGTTTTCTGAGATACTCCCTTGAACTACTAATTACCCAACAGTAACCCCCCTTCAATACTTTTGTAACATGGCACTTTAGCTTGATTCGTCATCGTAATTGACCTTGTTAAAAATGGATTCGGGTTCTCTACAAGTGTATCTCTCTCCGATTTCTCTAATTCTTAATCTTGTTAAATTTCTTAAGAGAAACTCTTTTTGAAGGAATTCACGGTTGATACGAACTCACTGGATTGAGGATCTAATCCAACGGTCCAAAAATTCTCGTATAGTGAAATCACATAATTTTCAAAGTAATAACTGTGCTATACGAGGTAACAATTTCACTAACAATCGAAGGGATTACAGAAAGACCAGATGTGTTAAAAAAACCTACACTACACGTGACATGCATGCACATGTTCGTTACAGATGTTAATGCTTAATCTAGTCTTTAAACAGTTAAATTACTAATCACTAAAACTACTTTTTATGGATGTTTCATTTTGTACAAATTTTAACTTAAATTACAAATCACTAAACCCAACACAGTGGATGCCTTGATCAATTGTAATCAATATATAGTTTACGCGTGTTTTGAAATGAGTTGAAAATTTTAGGGGTCAATTTAAAAACAAGCAATACTTCCAGGGGGCTGCTGTAGCTTTCTCTAAATTAATTATTTGCTGCCACTAGTAAATCTCTCTCTCCCTGTGCCAACCACCAAGAGTGTGCTAGCATTTACAATTGAATAGAAAAACTTCTTCTGTACCTCCAGCTTTAAATTATTATTTTGTTTGATTCGGTACACAGATTAAAAAAATAATTAATTTAATTATTAATATTAATATAGTGTGTAATATTTTTAATGCTCATGTACATGTGGTCCATAATTAAAGTAGAAAAAAATAAAGATAAAATAATAAAAATATTGCTCAAAAAACAAACTTACAAACAAAGACAATTATTTGAGGTAAGACAAAAAAGAAAAGCAAGAAAATAATTTAGTGGCGAGGGAGTACTAGACATGAAAATCCGACATAATATGCCCTTAAATCTTTTTTTTTTCTTTTTTGTGGAAATAGTAGCCTTTCATTTTTATTATTATTATTATTATTATTATTATTATTATTATTATTATTATTATTATTATTATTATTATTATTATTTGTAATTAAGAAAAGACCTCTTTCACAACACGATTACATTAACACTAATTATAAGGTAAAAATATTAGGGTTTTGCGAGCCGAAGTCCGGTTCGCCACTCATAGTTCACGCTGGCCCACTAAGCACCTGAGTCAGGTGGTCCACCACAAACTACCAAAAAGTTCATAAATAGGTTGGTGCCCATTGGTAGTGGCTGGCCACTTATAAGACACATACAAGTCCCACATCTACCCGATGTGGGATAACACAATCTCCCCACTTGAATCATTGACGTTTTCATCAAGATTCAAAGGAGGCCCAAAGGATCGGCATCCCGGGCGATGTATTCCAACACATTTTCGGCCGAGACCCGCTCTGATACCATTTATAACAACCCAAGCCCGAAGCCAGTTCCCCACTCATAGCCCACGCACTGGCCTACGAAGCATCTGGGTCAGGTGGCCCACCACAAGCCACCCAAAAGTCCATGAATATGTTGTTGTCCAGTGGTATTGAATGGTCACTTATAAAGCAGACACAAATCTCACATCTACTCAATATAAAATAACAGAATTAAAATAATGCAATCAATAAGACTTAGGCTCACACCCTATTAAACCCGTTTGGGCCCAGATTTGAGGCATTACACTAACCCACACCATCAATTGTCCCAGTTACATCTATATATATATAAAACCTAATAAGTCTAAATATGGAAAAATTCCGCCAAAATATTACTTACCAAAAATAAAAAGTTAAATTCATATTATACATTTAAATTTTTCTCGAAAATACAAAACAATAAATATAAAATAATAATACAATCTTTAATTACATCCAAACCATGAATTGAAAAAAGTGGCATTGAAAAAAGTGCATTGAAAAAAGTGTCATTGAAAAAGTGGCACACTCATTCACACTCTCTCTCCCTCTCTCTCTCTCTCTCCAGCCTCCTTCCCTTCCTTTTCGTACTTCAATTGAACCGTTGTCAATGAAAATAATACTCCTTCCGTCCCTAAATTATTGTGCAGGTTGACACGGATTAAAAAACTCAATTGACTTGATTATTAATATTGGAATAGTATTGAAAAAGTGTGTTGTTTCCTTTAATGCCCATGTGTATGTGGCACATAATTAAAGTAGGAAGAAAAAGTAAGGGTAAAATAGTAAAAGCAATGTTCTAAATATGAAAGTTTCAAATAAGACAATTATTTTAGGACGGACGAAAAAGGAAAGGAAGACAATAATTTAGGGACGGATGGAGTATTTTTTAATTAATTTTTTTCAATTTATGTAATTTTTAATTGAAATATTAATCTATATACATATATATATATATATATATATATATATATATATATAATGACAAGCAAGTCTTAAAATAGTACAATATGCAAAAATTATTTGCCAAAAATAGAACATTTTTATAGAGCATTTAATATTACTATATATCCAAACTATGAGTTGGACAAAGTGACATTGAAAAAGTGACAAACAAAGTCCACCGCTCACTTACTCACTCTCTCTTGTTTTTCATTTGACAATATTTTCAATTGAACCGTTGTCAATGAAAATAATATTTTTAAATTATTATTTTATTCCAATTTATTTAATTTTTAATTGAAATATTAATTATTAATTATGTAAATTTTGAATATACGAAATATTAATCATTAATTTCTAAAACAAAGAGGAAAAACAAAATACGAAGAATAAACTAAGGAAAATTAAATTATACTCTATAAAGATGTTATAAAGTATTACATTAATAAAAACAATATTCTATAATTTAAACAAAATTTTATTTAAAATAGAACATTTTTTCTTTTTTTTTCAATTTATGTAATTACCTGAAATTATACAATGACAACCAAGTCTTATAATTATTTTATAAATTTCACTATAATGATTTTTCTTTTTTTTTATTTATGTAATATAATTTAAGAAAAAGTAATTTATACTATTCATAAATAATTTAATTAAAAAATATGTGATAAAGAGGGAAAACCAAGAAATAAAACATCAAATTTTGTGTAAAAGAATTTTTTTTTTCAGAAACTATAATATTACCAATATCTCATTGTATTTCTATTTAATTAGTTGTCTCCAACATTACTTTACCTCCATTTATTCTTTTTATTTTAATTTTCCTCTTTATTTTCCTTGAGTGCTATTTAGTTGAAAAAGATATATGTCCGTGCGTTAAACGCACGGGTGTAAAACTAGTTACTAGATAAAGCCAAGGAAAATGATACGGATTCCAAAGTTTTATTCAAATACGTAATCGTGATTTATGCATGGATGCATTCGATCGGTTAAGGTCTCGCCGTCCCAAAATAAATAAATAAATAAATTAGTCTCACTTTTTATTTTTATTTGTCCAAAAAAAGTTGTATCATTTCTAAATTTTACCAATAAACTTACATTATTTTTCAATTTTTTTTCTTTATCTCCAAAAATATGACAATTCTAATACATATCATACCCAAAAAAATTGTTATGTTCCTACAAATTATAAAAAATTTATAGAAGCAAAAATACAATATTAAAAAGATTGATTTGTCAAATGAGATTAGTTTAAAGAGACCAAAGTAGTGATACTACTTAACAAGTAGGCATAACAATATCTACTGTGATCATCAATGAATGTGATAAAGTATTTTTTATCATCTCGAGTTTGAACAAACTTTAACTCACAAATATCGATATGTACCATACGTAATGGTTCGGTGCTCCTCTTTATTGAATTAAAAAGTTTTTTTAGCAAATTTTGCTTCAACGCAAATTTCACATTTATGATTTCTTTTTTGGAATCAAGTTTAAGAATGAGTCCTAAACCTACAAGCTTTCTTAATGAAACACAATTCACATGTCCTAATCGACTATGCCATAAATTAAAAGACTCACACAAGTAAACAGAATTAATTATCAGTTTTATTAATAACTTGTGGGTTCAGATATGTGGATTTTTTATCCATTACAACATCATTGACCTTAAATAGACCATCAAGCAAATAACACTTCCCAACATACATGCCCCCCTTTAGTAATTACAAACTTATCTTATTCAAATATAATTTTAAATCCTTTCTTACAAAGTAAAGCTCCAGAAATCAGATTTGTTTGCTAGGAAAGAATAATGTAAGGGAAAAATTGTGACGGTGAGATATAATGCAAAAAGAACCAATTTTGTTAATGTGAGTTCTTCACAACCAGTTGGTGCTATGAGTTCTTCACTACCAGTTGGTGGCTCTGCTTATGTTCTAGTTGGTGTTACTAGGAGCTCTTCACAATCATTGGGTAATGTTAGCACTAATTTACAAGTACTGGTGCCTTGGGGTTAAGGGGCTTGACTATTATAAATAACTTAATTGGCAAAAGAAAGTTAAAAACATGGTACAACTTTCGGAAGCTCTTCTACTAAAACTAGGTCTTGTAGCAACCAAAGAGCTCTAGCTCAACTAGTACTGTTCACTTCTCTTAACGGAGAGGTCGGGTGTTCAAGTCTTACCAGAGACACCTTGACTCTTAACCACTCTCAGCAGCAAGTCTGCTACAAGTGGTGGTCTGGAAAATATTGCTCAAGGCTACTCTATTGTTGAAGAGAGTGTTAATCTAGTCTAGTCTACTGCTGAAATAAATGCTTTAAATGCCGAGCTTACAGGTCAAGGTCTAGGAACTGTTGCAAAGTTCAAGCCTAATGCTACAAAAGTTGTGCAACTAAAGGAACTATACAAGGCAATTCTTTTGATGACGGAACATTTTCTCGTCTCATGTCTATTGTTGAAGGAAATGGTGCTCATGATAAGTCCAATGGTCAAGGCAATGGGTCAACCCAATTGAGCTAGAAGTGTAGTACGTAAATTTAGTTTATTAATTTAAATACTTTTATTAATATCTATCTAAGGTACTTATATTTCAACACTTTTTTTTTCTTCATTAATTTCTTTTAATTTAAAAATTTTTTTTTAATGGTTGGAGGGGACATAGACCTTACCCCAACCTTTATTATTATTATTCCATGCCTTTGAATGACTATAATTAAGACTATAAATATGGCACATTTTTGGTGTGGCTGGAATAAATGGTGCCTCTAGTGAGACTTTTAAACACTTGGTCTCTAGTACCAGGGTACCTTTGGTGAGATTTGAACACTCGACCTCTCCGTTAAGAGAGGTGAACCGTACTAAATTGTGTCATTAGTGAGAGATTCTGGAGTGGAAATGAGAATAAATTTTGATGGATTTTGTGACCGGGTTGCCACGTACTCGTCGGGGTTTCGATGCAGTTTGGGTTATTGTAGATCGATTGACAAAATCAGCTCATTTCATACCCATTGTGATGACGTATTCATTGAGTTAGTTGGCAGCGTTGTATGTTCAAGAGATCGTAAGGTTACATGGAGTCCCAGTCAGTATAGTGTCGAATCGTGACCCGAGGTTCACCTCAAGATTTTGGGGTGCATTGCAAGAGGCTATGGGAACGAAATTAAACTTTAGTACAACTTTTCATCCACAGTCGGACAGGCAATCGGAAAGGTTGATTCAAGTACTTGAAGATATGTTACGTTCTTGGGCGGTGGATTTCAAGGGAAGTTAGGATTCACACATACCTTTAGCGGAGTTTGCATACAATAACAGTTTTCAGGCAAGTATCGAGATGGCTCTGTATGAAGCTTTGTATGGGAGGAAATGTAGATCGCTGATTTGTTGGGATGGGGTTGGTGAAGCTAAAATTTGGGGTTCAGAAATGGTACAATAGTCGATTGAGAGTGTGAAGGTAATTTGGGATAGACTACTTACCGCTCAAAGTCGATAGAAAAGTTATGCCGACAATCGAAGACGGGATCTGGAGATCCAAGTAGGTGACCATATATTCCTTAAGGTATCACCGCGTAGGGGTACTAAGAGGTTCGAGAAGAAAGGTAAACTATCACCTCGGTACATAGGACCTTTTGAGATTCTTGAAAAAGTTAGTACTTTAGCTTATCAACTTGCGTTACCACATTCTTTATCGGAGATCCATAACGTATTTCATGTATCGATGCTTCAAAAGTATATGAAGGATGAGTCACATGTGTTGGGTTACGAGGAAATCACGTTTGAACCTGACTTGTCATATGAAGAGCAACCGGTGAAGATCCTTGATACGAAAGAGCAAGTTCTACGAACCAAACGAATTCTGCTTATAAAAGTGTTATGGAGAAATCATGAGATTGAGGAAGCTACTAGGGAAACAGAAATGGAGATGCGTGGAAAATACCCGCGTCTATTCGATGATCTTGGTAAGGAATTTAGGGGCTAAATTCTTTTAAGGGGGAGAGAACGTAATACCCTGGATTCAACTATAACTTGTGTGCTTACTTTGTTGCATGTTAACATGTTATCATAAGTGTTTAGATTGCTTGAGTAACATGTTAGATTGATCATGCCTTGGTTCTTGATACATTTCCTAGTTTATGTAACATCTACTTTTCAACGCATTGTTGTTATAATTCTTGTAAATTTCCATGTTAATTGTGTGTTGCTTGTCTAGCATAGTTTTAGGACTTTTCGGAGACCTTTAATTAGTGTATTGACTTCACCTGAGTGTTAGAACATATTGGGGCTATTTGACATCATTTTGGGGTCATTTTAGTGCATATTTCGAGAATTTGGTGCAGCACGGGCAAGGGCGAGCGCCCAAGAGGCAAAAAGTCTTGTTTGTAAAACCTGTTGGCTGAGCGGGCGCCCAGGCGAGGGCCTAGGTGGCCGCCCCGTCTCTAGAATTGTGAATTCCTATTCTGTTGATTTTTTAAAAGTGGACCATTTCGCCCCTTGACCCAACTTAAACGAACCTTGGAACCTTTGACCAGCTTATTACTCTCACTAAACCTCTAAGGAGACTTAGAAACATTTCAATTCTTCAAATAGTTCATCCATGGAAGCTTGAGTGTTAGTGTGGGAGACAAAGGTGAGATTAGTGTGTGTGACTCTTGTTCTAACAATCTAACCATTGGAACTCCCATGCAAGACCACCAAAGTGCTGCTAAGAACTAGAAGACTTCATTACAAGGCTTTGATTTTGATTTCATTCATTTGATTTCTTCATTTGAGGTAAGTTACAATTCCTTATGTATGCTTAAGAATTTGCTGCATAATTGTGATATAGTGTACATGTTTGTCTTGTTTACTTGGTGGATTCATTCTTAAATGATATGTTGAGATGTATAACATGTTCATGTCTTAAGTGTTGGGTTTGGATGATGTTGCATGTTGATTTTGAGCACTCAACTATGGAATTTAGCTTAAGAATAAGTTAGAGACTTAATTGGGAAATGTTGCATATAGCAATTATACCCATATTTTTAGAAGTGTTGTGATGACTCTAAGAAGTTGATATTTAGTTAGAGTAACAACTACTAAACAACATGTTAAAATCCTATGAAAATTAGAGTTCATTTGATATAGATTTTAGTCCTCCGAGTATTTGATACTGGTAGATTAGAGACTTGTAAATTAGCTCTAAAGCTATGATTTAATGTTCTTGAACATTATGTTTGATGATCATACATTGTAGAATAATATAATCTACGTGTTATTTGTTAAGTTCACTACTTTTGAACTTGACGATTATTTGCATAAGTTGAGTATGAATACCTGCTAGTGTGTTGTGTAAGTTCAGCTGGTGTCGTCGTTACTAATGTTATGGTGGGACGACCTATTGTCTTTACAAATCAATGTTTGTGATCGTTATAGGTCGCCGTACCGGAGATCACACACCCTCTTCTGTTGGCCACAATTGAGATGTAGCCCCATTGTTGCAGCAATACGCCAACTTTGGCTTGCTAGTTTTTGACTGGTGTAGTTGATGGAATATCGAGACATCCCACACAAGTATCGGTCCACGTTTTGTTGTTTTGTCGTGTATTGCAGGAGCAACGCGATGAAGAAGAAAGAGAAATGATATCCTTTATAACGTGATTTATTTACAAGCACTTATGTGTCAATCAAGGTGCTATGTGAGCTGAATGATTTGTATATCAATGATGAAGATATATGCTTTGTTGTGGTATATAAATGTTAATGCCATATAATGATTTCAGCATGACATTTAGTAACTTATTGGGTTTCGACTCACCCCGTTTGTTGTTTATTGTTTTTCCTTAGATCCTAGCCAACCTAGCAGTTCGCGGTGAGGACAGGAAGCTTGCATTAGTTTGAAGGTTGTGTTTTGATTTCATAGTGTTTTTATTGGTGAGGACGTTGGTTATGTAAAGTTATAAAAACTTTACTTGGGTAGTACTTGGTTGTTTTGCAAACTTTGTTTATTCTTTTGGTAGCTAACATGTGTATGTCGTGCTTGTGTATATTACCTGATATTGTTTAGTTCATTTCCCGAGCATGTTGTGGCTCGTGGGTTTTGTTTGTTTTCCGGCATGTTATGGCCAATGTGGTTATCGTTGTTATAGTTGTTTTACTTTTCAAGTCTTAGACTTGTGGTTGTAGTTGTTGGGTTCCGGCTGTAGTGTCGCCGAAGACTTGTTTATATTATATCAAGTTTTATTTTATTCACTGTATTTTATCATAAGTACGAGTGGTTACACTATGTGCTCTTGTTGTTGGTCGTTTGGTTGTTTTGGCGACCCGACCTTGGAATTTTGTATAGAGATCCGGGTCGGGGCGTCACAGCTCTGGTTGTCACTTTATTTTTGTAATGTTTCTGTTGTTGTTAGCAGTGCATTAGCCACATGTGCAGCTCATTTGCGGTTCTTGTTTTTTGCACGGGTTCAACTGTTGTTATGGTTCTTTAAGTCTGTGTATTATGTCAATTTTGTTTTAGTATTGTTTCTGTTAGCTTTGTTTATGGGCCGCTTTGTTTGGTGTTGCAATTAGTGCCATGTTCTGTTTTGTTTTCGCCGACACTTTGGTATTTATGTAACAGGAATCTATTAAATTCCTCTAGATTAAAATAAATAGAATCTTTGATCGCAACGGATGGAGTACTAAAACCATTGTTGTTCATGCCAGCCCTGAGCTATGTCTAAAGGGATGATCGTCATTTTGAGGGCCCCAAATTTATATATGCAATTATATATATATATATATATATATATATATATATGAGAAAGTTTTCAATGGTTACTCGATCTCTCTAACTATCAATAGTTAATGTTATTATTATTCATTTGATCAAAAATCAAAGGTTAATTGTAATACCCTGGTTCCTCCTATGTTTGACTTGTGTATCATGTCGTGTCGTCATCACGTTGAGAATATTAGTTAGACTTGATTAAACAACTTGTTGATTGATTCACGCATTAATTTCATTAGATTAAAATGCTTTGGTTGTGATTTAATTCTTGTTCATCATTCGTAATTGGAATGCATTTCATTCTAAGCTTTGTTACATGTGTTTTGAATGAATTTGAAGTGTGTTTTAATCTTGGTTGGAAGTTGGATTTATGATTGGAAGCACTTTGGAATCATTTAGTATCATTTTGGAGACAAATTGGAGCTTTTACCAAGAATTAAAGATTCTGGTGGCAAAGCGATCGCTCCAGATAGTGCCTGGGCGATCGCCTTGTAGCAAGAATTCAAGATGAACAATCTGGCCACAAAGCGATGGCTTTGTCAAGGAGCAAAGCGATCGCCTTGTGAAGCAATGGCTTTGGCAAGGAGCAAAGCGATCGCCTTGTGAGAAGTACGTTGTCTCTGTTTTTTCGAAAATTGTTGTTTCACTCCCAACTTAAAGATACTTCAGCCTATCACTACCCACGACCTTTGACCTTAGTCCAACCCTCCTCACACCTCTAAAACACATTAGGGAGTAAACCATACACCCTCATTTCTCCCAAATCAACCAAGAATATTAGAGAGAGTTACTGTGTGTGCTGGGAGGTGAGATCACAGTGTGTTGAGCATTTCTTCTTCATCTAACCATTGGATCTTACATGCAAGACCACCATTGAGTTGTTAAAGACTAGGAGACTTCTTTAAAAGACTTTGATCTTGTTTTCCTTAGTTTGATTGTGCATTTAAGGTAAGTTACTAAACTCTCCTATGTATGCTTAAGAATTTGCTGTATAATTGAGATATAATGTACATGCATGTTTTGTTTACTTGGTGAATTCATGTTTAAGTGATATGTTGAGATGTATAACATGTGTATGTGTTAAGTGTTGGGTTTGGATGATGTTAGATGGTAATTTTGTGCACTTAACTATGGAATTTAACTCAAGAACAAGTTAGAGACTTGAAATGGGAAATTTTGCATATAGCAATTATACCCAAATTTTGGAAGTGTTGTAATGACTCTAGAAAATTGATATTTGAAGAAAATAATATTCACCGAACAACATACTATAGAATTTAGCCCCCTGATTATTTGGTACTGGTAACATAAAGACTCCGATTATATTATAAAGTGGCGTCTAATTAATTTAGCAATTCGTATATCCGGACTTGTGTAGTTTGGGATGTTCGTTTAATAGAATTATTAACTCCTGAGAGTTGTTTACACATATGAATATTAAAATACGGAATGTTAGAGACTAGTACATCAGTCTCGATGTGATAAACGATTGTTCGTTAATCTTGGGATTGAACTACAAAACCATATGATTTAGGATAATTGTACTTGAGGGCACTCGCGTTTATAAGAATGGGTTGTTTACACTTCAAGTGTCATTGTGAGTGTAGTACTTTGCACTCGATGTTAATAAACTAAATAAGTATCCTTGGTGTGTTTGTGCTTGAGAACTATTTGAGTAGTCTCAATATGAGATTGTAACTAGACTAAATTAGTAGTCTTAAGGTGTATTTGTTGGGAATCAATGTGTATCTCAATGTGTAGATTTATAGACTAAATATGTGGTCTAATGGTTCTTGAGAAGTACTTGTAAATAAGTGCTTGTATGATTATGTGATTCAAGACTAAATATGTGATTTTGAGATGTTGATTTGTTACTTCATGAAATGTGTTTAGTAATGTGTTAAGATAGGATCATTGACCTCCTTGGTTGGGATAAGGTTCACTACTTTTGAACCTTATTGTTGTTGTTACGTTACGAGTAAATATCTACTTGTGCATCGTTTGGAAGTCCAGCTGGCATACATGATTTGAGTCGGCAATGCGACGACGCATAGCCTTCGTGGTAAGCAATTGCTATGGGTCTCCTCATTGGTTCCCTTTCGTCCCCACTACTGGCCCTAGTGGGAAGTGGTCCCATTGTTATAAGCAATGCGCGTAACTATGGCAACCAATAGTATTTTCCTCAATAAGTAGACGGTGAGAAGTAACGATAGTATTTTTCTCACTGTGTAATTGTGACGACCCGAGTTCGGAATTCGATGTTGAACCCGAACTCGGTGCGCCAAACAAGCAAGAACAACTGAAAAGAGCGAGCCATAGAAGCTCGAAACCAAAACTATGCAGCGAAAAACAAGATAAAATGTGAGTTTCAAAAACTCAAAGTACAACTCACTAATAAAACAACCTCCACGGCTACAACAAATGCCGGAGAACAACAATACTGAACACCACAAACTGACACGCTCGGGAATACTACTTAAAAAATATCAACGGCACAAGGCCACACCAAAACCATGAGTCCGTAATCCAAAATTATAAAGTACTACAACTAGCACGAACTATCAAGTCGGCCTCAAAATACAAATCTAAAGAATACAAATATTTCTATCCAACATACTAAGTTTAATTAACTTAGTTGAACCCACGATCTCACAATACAAGAAATAATAGAAAATGACAACATAAATACAACTTGCTAAACTCCAAGATTCAAGTCTCACGGCGTTGGAACTTATAACCTGCAAACTGAGGAAGTTGTTGGGTGAGTCTAAAAGAATTTGTAAGCCACTATAATGTATTGAGTGCTATAAGAATGAATGCAACAGTAAACCAAGACTCTATATGCACTAAACTTGGTAACAATTCTAGCTTAACTATTAATCGACAAGTAACAACATGTGACTATATGGCATGGCATTATGCACAACAATATAACAGGAAAATAAACATGTAGGAGCACATAAGGTCAACAACCCTATTCCAACGAGAAGCTCAACGATCACCAATCGTCCCATACCAGTTTGAAACCATGACCAACATTCGCTTGTATAGGAAGCACACAAGGATAAAGTAAACACATGAAGAAGGAGACGGTGGATCGAGGTACACCTCCGAATCCTAAATAATACTGCCAACCTTGTCGCTCCATTACAAATTCAATAAATACCTGTGTTGCTGCTGCTGTGCACAAATGGCAAGGAATTACAGAGTAAACCATACTGGATGATTGTGCTTCTGTGCTATACACAATTCATAAGGGACCGATGCTCGTATCCCAAAAAAAAATAAAGGTACCCGATCGCGTCAAGCACGATCTACAAGTACCCGTTGTGAACCATTTTCTGTATTCACTTCGACATATTCCAAAACATAATAAATGTACCCGATCGCGTCAAGCACGATCTACAAGTACCCGTTGTGAACCATTTTCTGTATTCACGTCAATGTACTGCTCAGTCCCCTACGACCCGAGACATATACGGATCTAGCCACTTACAAATATCACAGGGACCGGTATTCGTATCCCATTGCATATAAAAGAATGTCGACACTACCCATTCGCTGTTTATTCCGTTCAACTGTGGGGCTAGAGAAACCCCTACCGTGGCCAATGGTAGGGCATGACCAGATGTATTGGCCTTCGGCTATTACGAAGCCCCGACTCCCGCAATAACCGAGCCTCAATACACCCCCAAATGCACATATGCCAGCTCGACTCGATGCAATGCACAAGTAGATGTTTACTCGTCATTTTAAACAATTCAAAGTGTGTTCTATTGAATCACAACTCAAATTATCATAAGGTGCTTGTAAATACTAAACACACAATAACTCATCAAAGTAAGATGATCGTCCTATCACACACTAGCAATCATATCATGTCCGTAATCAGTGAACATGTAAACACAACAAGACAATAGGCAAAGTAGGCCTATTGTACAACTCAACCATCGAAAAGTGTCCGCGTTAGTAAGACACACACAACCACAAATGTAAGGTATTCTTACCATATAGACAACTATCAAACGATGTCTGCCACAAGAGACTTATACATCACAAGGAAAGATGAGTCACTCTTAATCCCAAAATAAAGTAACATGTTCCTCAAATGAACACAACTTATAACTCCACATAGCCAAATCGTCTAAGTCCGCTAATGCTAGACTTCACAATCGTAACATACGTAAGTCTACTCATACTTACACCCGTTAACCAATATATAACCATCACATTTAACTTAGGATCTTTATAGTATCCTATGATCACTTGAGACATTTTGTCTCATGTATAATATAAACCGTCAAATAATATTATCGTCGTGTACTAAGTAAATCATGACTCCTTATAAGTCCCATGTCAACTACATGTCACAAGTCTCAAGGGACTTATTGTTTCAAACCTAGTCTTGTGTTATAGGAGATACACTCCATATTATTAAATTCCTCATCATGACATTTCCCTATAGTTCAATGTCTCAATTCATTAACTTATTATATTAATGACCCAATTTGATTCAATTACCACACTTATAAATCTGTGCGCAACCGTATTGTTACAATCACCAAATATTCCACAAAAATCCAAATGTTATTATTCTTTCATATTTATAAAATAGACATCTTGAACTACAATTTGCCACTTTAAAATATTCCAATCGGAACTATAATCACCATAATCTGCTCACTTTAATTCTAAACCAATATCCAGAAATTTTTGTCAACGAATCACATAATTCAATTCTGTGCAGCGTTTTTATAAAATTCACCAAATATTCTACACAAGTCCAAATATTATGAATCCTACATACCCAGAAACTAGACATCCCAAATTATGATTTACCATTTTGAATCAGTCCATTTGGACTTATAATCATCGACATGCAACCACAACAAGTTGGAATTACAACCCAGATTTTCCAGAAACAGTCTACTCTGCGCTGTGATAAAACACAACATAAACGAGATACTTCCCGACCTCTAAAAATTATGAAAATTTTCAAGATGCTACAACACATATAAATGTAAAATATATAAAAAATTTAGATAATTCGCATGGACAGATTTGTCCCAGTAAATTCGACAACAAGCTTTAAAACAGTGACCAATCTCAATTCAAGAACTAAGTATTTGACTTCTAAAAATCATCATGTCTTTCCCCCATTACATTTCCATCTTAAATCAGTAACTTAAGACAACAAAACATCATATGGAGTAACTAATAACACATTTCTTCCAAGAAATCAATACAAGGATCATCATCTAACACAACCTACATGCTTTACTCTCCCAATTCAACTCACAAACATACAAAACATCATAGTTACTTAGCTCTAACGAAATTAAACCATGAAAGTCAGCATGCAATCCATGGAAAGGGTTCCACTAGTCAATAGCTCCACAATGGCGAAGATAGATAGTGATTTGGACTCCAAATGAGAAATCTATGCAACTTTCTCACTCAAGAACTCTTCTCTCACTCTCTCTAAGTTCTAAAGTGTTCAAGGCTGAAAAATGAGAGTCTTCAAGGCTCTCAAATGGTGTTTAATGAAGTCACAAGGTCTGGTCTAAGAGTCCCAAGTCGTGGCCAAACCTTAGCCCTTAGATATAGGTCAAATGGTCAACAAACTTAAAAGTTCGTCAAAGAAACAAAACAGAATACGACCTTATATGGCCGCACTATGCGGACGCATAGCTCTTATGCGAGCTCCTAAAGCGGCCGCATTGAATTCAGAAACATTGAGGTCTATGCGCGATCGAACTATGCGGCTGCATAGCGACTAGTCCAGGCCAAATGCTTCCAAAAACTTCCAAAGTGATTCCAAAACACTCCCAAGTCATCTTAAGATGATACCAACCTCAAACCAAGTCCAAAACACAATATAAACTCATTCCAAACAACCTATAACAAGGTTAAGAATGCAATCCAACACAAGCACCAATGATTTCAAGGATTTAAACATAAAGCAAGGCACATGAAAAGTATGAAATCAACTTAAATATGAACATGTTTGAATAAAGAATGTACATGAAATGACAATGATACCAAATGACGTTAATAAACAAAATGTATACGAATGACATGAAAGATGTGGGTGTTACAGAGAACCTTGCAAGAAGTCTAACATACTACTAACACAATTGTTTACACAAGTTTAATCAATCTACAACTTGTACAACCAAGGATTATAACTAACAACATGGCAATCTTTCATCAAGATATTATGCAATTAACTTTAGCATGTATATCTAACATGACAACAATGTATACAAGAATGCATATAGCACATAAAAGAACCTAGGGTGTTACATCCTCTCGCCGTTAAAGGAATTTTGTCCCTAAATTCTCTTACCAAGATCATCGAATAGATGAGGGTATTTCCCTCGCATCTCAACTTAAGTTTCCCAAGTCGCCTCCTCAATATCATGGTTCCTCCAAAGCACTTTGACAAGAAGAATTTGCTTGGTTCTCAACACTTGGTCCTTAGTATCAAGAATTCTCATTGGTTGCTCTATATATGACAAGTCGGGTTCAAATGAAATCTCTTCATATTCTAACCCGTGTTAATCATCCCTCATGTACTTGCGAAACATATACACGTGAAACACATTATGAATTTCTGACAATGAAGGCGGCAAGGCAAGTCTATAGGCTAAACTCCCAACTTTCTTAAGAATTTTAAATGGCCCAATATACCTTGGTGACAACTTCCCTTTTTTGCCAAACCTCTTGGTACCCCTACATGGCGATACCTTAAGAAACACATAGTCACCTACCTGAAATTCAATATCCCGTCTTCGATTATCGGCATAGCTTTTCTGTCGACTCTGAGCTATAAGTAATTTATCCTGAATTAGCTTCACATTCTCAGCCAATTGTTGTACCATTTCTGAACCCCAAATTCTTGCCTCACCAACTTCATCCCAACAAATCGGTGATCTACACTTCCTTCCATACAAAGCTTCATACGGAGCCATCTCGATACTTGCTTGAAAACTATTATTGTAAGCAAATTCTGCCAAAGGTAGATGCAAATCCCAACTTCCTTTGAAATCCACCGTGTATACTCGTAACATATTCTCGAGCACCTGTATCAGCCTTTTCGATTGCCCGTCAGACTGAGGATGAAAGACTGTGCTAAAGTTTAACTTTGTGCCCATAGCATCTTGCAACGCATACCAAAATCTCAATGTGAACCTTGGATCTCTATTTGACACAATACTCACTGGAACACCATGCAACCTCATTATTTCTTGAATGTACAATGCCGCCAACTGACTCAAAGAATAGGTCATCGCAATAGGTATAAAGTGAGCTGATTTCGTTAACCTATCAACAACAACCCAAACAACACCATGCAACCTCACTATCTCCAGTGGTTGTAACAAACCTGCGGGTCATTGATGCTTAGCTTTTACTTGTTGGCAAGTTAAACATCTAGACACATACTCCATAATTTCTTGTTTCATGCCACTCCACCAAAACTGTTTTGTTCAAATCTCTATACATTTTCGTGCTCCTCGGATGAATAGTGTATCTCGCCTTATGAGCTTCATCAAGAACTTTTTGTTTAATTCCATTATTCGAAGGAACACAAACTCTTCCTCGAAACGTAAGGATACCATCCTTGTGATGCGTATAAGCCACCAAAGATTCAATCTTGAAACCGTGGGTTATAAAAACACAATCTTGAATTAAAAAGGCACAATCTTGAAATCCTTGAGTTAATAAAAATACAATTTTGAATTAAAAACAATCACAATCTTGAATTCGTGTGTTGAAGAGAATAGTCTTAAATTCGTGAGTTTAGTTACTTTGAGATGGAAAAACCGTGAGCTAAGGTAGTTTAGTATGGAAAACTGTGAGCTATGGTAATATGTTGTAGAAGCCGTGAGTTTGTGGAGATGAAATCGAACAATGGAGTAACAATGGTAAAAGTTGGATAGATTAAGCGTCACCGGTTAGGCTTCACTCACCTAACGTAAAGATCCCGTTTGATTACACCTTCCTAAACCTAAGGAATGTAATAATCGGTTTAGAACAAAACTTTGTTCTTTGAAATACTTTTCATATATCACAAATCTCCATTTTTACAACCTCAAATTCTAGGCCTTTATATAGGCTTTACAAGAGAAATCCTAGTCTAAAAAGAATAACGAAAATCTGAATTCCTAGTCTAAAAAGAACAATAACAATAAAAAAAAAAACAAAAATCCTAGTCTAAAAAGACAAAAGAATTCAGCCCTAACCCTATTTCCTACAAGAAAACTTTAAATACTCTCCTAATCTAACTAGGAAAATATTACATGAATACTTTAGGAAATTTAAATAAACTAGGACACTTAAATACCTAATTACTTAGGAAACTAAAGAGTCCTAATAAAACTAAACAACTTTGAACAAATTAGGAAACAATACAACTCGGTTTCACATGGACCACAAAATCACATTTTTTTTTCCTTCCTTGCCTTCCTCCAAGCTGCCCTTTGCACATGCCACTCACATGCCCTTCAACCGTCCTCCCTTATCGTGTAAATTACATCCGTGTACCTTCCAATTTCTTGTTTCCTCCCATTTTGCATTATTAAGGCTTCAAGTGACAATGTCTAATTAGTTTTACCCATTTGTATTGCATCCCTAGCTTTGTTCAAAGTTTCCCATAGTGCACCTGCATCATTCTCCCCTTCTTCGAAAAGAATTGTCCTCAATTCTTCAAGCATAATTTTGTTGTGACCAAAACTATCCCATGGCCTCCAAACTTGATGAATAAGCCTCCCTACTTGTGCAAAAGAAATCTTGGGCCTTAGGATCACATCATTCCCCTCCCCTAGAAAAGACTTTGTCCTCGAATCTTTACGTCCAACTCGATGATTCACCCTTGAAACGAGGCACATCCAATCCGCCCATTGAATTGCAAAAGTTATTGTCGATAAGTCGAGTAAGGAACCATGATGCAAAATGCGTAGGAACCTTGAAGTCAAATGGGTCCTCATACGTATGTAACAATTTCAATTCCTCTCGAACCGTCTTGAGCTTCCTTTCCTCTTCCTCTTTTTCACATTGCTCCTTCTCAACTTTCTCTTCTTCAATTTTCTTTCTTTCAATCATCTTTCTTTCTTGTCTTTCGATTCCTTGAGGTATGATGGAAATTTCTAGATCTTCCTTAATGGCTTGTTCAGCTTCACATTCTCTAGCAAATATGTAATAACCTGAACTTATTATGCTTTAGATGCTTACATTGTTTTGTGTTATTTATGCTCAACATGTGTGTTTGATTGCTTGTATAAACATGTTCAATATGGTTTCGCCTTAATTCATATACATTTTATGATTCTAGGATGGTATACATGTTAATGCATTAGCTTAGAACAAGCCCTTGTGATTAATCATAAATGTGAGGTGATTGTTGTTAACATTGTTACATGTTGTTTAGAATGAGTTTTGGGTGCATTTCAAACTTGAATTGAAGTTGGTATCACCTTGGGGTGACTTGGGTACATTGTAGGATCACTTTGATGTGTTTAGAAGTCATTTTGGCTTGAACCAGACCCTAGGCAGCCGCATGATGCGAGCTTGCCAAAAATCCAAACATTCTGGATTCCATGCGAACACATGAAGCGCCCGCATAAGGCGCTCGCATGATACCCTATGCGCCCGTATGATGCTGAGCCTTCTCCACGCATAAACTCTCTGGATTGTAAACGGCCGCGTAAGGCGACCGCATGGAGCCTATGCGACCGCATGGTGCGGCCGCATAGCGACGGATTCAGCTACACTTTGTTGACTAAATTTTAAGTTGTTTGACCCTCCAATGTTGATCCTATGGTTGAGATTTAAACCTGGCTTTGACTTGTTGACTAGTATATATACTCTCCACCCTTGTGAGAGACAAAGAACAACTCATTTCTCACAATCATATTCCATGGTAGCTTAGAGGGATAGTGTGGGAGACAAAGGTGTATTTAGTGTGTGTACTTCATATCTCCATATCCAACCATCCAAATTGTAATCAAAGACCATCAAAGTGTAGAGGCTGACTTGGAGACCAACTTAGGAGGCTTGAATTTGCATTTCCTTGGTTTGATTTCCATCTTACATGTAAGTTACTAACCCCCCTTTGTATGCTTAGAAATTATTGCATACTTGTTCTTAATCTTACATGCATGACTTGAATACATGGTATTTTCATGTTTAAATGATATGTTGAGATATATAACATGTCTATGTGTTAAGTTGTGTTAAATTGGGATGATTATAATTCTCCGAATCACTAGTTAAATTACTACGAAAATTAGGGTTCATTTGGTACAGAATATGATCCTCCGAGTATTTGATACTGGTATGTTAGAGACTTGTAAAGTAGCTCTAAAGTTGTGTTATGTGACTTTGAACAATATGTTTGATGATTATTTGTTGTAGAAAAATATAATCTACATGATGTTTGTCAAGTTCACTACTTTTGAACTTGACGGTTATTTGCATAAGTTGAGTAAGTTTACCTACTTGTGTGTTGTGTAAGTCCAGCTGGCGTCGTTGTTGTTAATGTCATGGTGGCACGACCTATAGTCTTTACGAATGGGATTCGTGATCGCTATAAGTCGCCGTACCAGAGTGCACACACCCCTCTTCTGTTGGCCATAGTTGAGAAGTAGCCCCATTGTTGTAATAATACGTATGACTTTGGCTTGCTAGGTTGAACTCGACGGGATTGTGTCGGGGACGTCGATACTATGCACACGATTATCGAGGCACTATTGGTTGTTTGTGTATTGCAAGAGCTACACAAGGTTGAAGAAAGAGATATGATATCCTTCTCTAACATGGTTTATTTATAAGCACTTATGTGTTAACCAAAGTGCTATATGAGTTGAATAAATTGTATATCAAGTATGATGATATATGTTGTGTTGTGGTATATAAATATTAATACCATGTTATTTTTATTGCTTGAGCATCATGCCATGCCATGTAGTTGTATTAGTAACTTACTGTGTCATTATGACTCACCCCGTTATGTGTTTATTTATTTTCCTTAGATCCAAGCCAACCCGGGAGTTCACGGTGAGGTTGAGAAGGGTTCGTTAGCTTGCGAGTCGTCCACGTTTGGGAGTTTGAGAATCTCAACCTTGATAGTTGTTTTCATTTTGGTAAGGACGACGGATATGTAAAGTTATGTAAACTTTACTTGGGTAGTAATTGTTGTGTTGTAAACAAATATTCTTTTGGTAGCCGACACTTGTATGTCGTGCTTTTGTACAGTTTCGTCTTTAAACAGTTTCTCTACCGAGTATGTTGTAGCTCGTGGTTATATTTTGTTCCGGCATGTTGTGGCCGATATTGTTGTAGTAGCTGTCTTTCCCGAGTTGTAAACTCGTGGTTGTTACTAGTTATTTTTCGGCTTTGTTATTGCCGAAGATTGTTCATACTGGTGTTAATCAGGTTATCAATTGTGTTTCGTCATAAGTACGGGTGGTTACACCACGTGCTCTTCTTGTTGTTATGTTGTTTTGGCAACTCGACCTTGGGATATCGTATAGAGATTCGGGTCGGGGCGTCACAGTTGGTATCAGAGCTTATGTTAGCTATTCGCCAGGATAGGTTCCATGGCCTAGGTGGGTATGGTGTGTGTTATTGAGATTTTAACGTCGAGTGTTATGTGTAGGTGAAAATGGTACGAACTAGGCTCGGATCGAGTACCAGTCGGGTTGGTACGAGTGCCGGTGGGAATGACGGTCGAGATGAGGATGTGAATCAACCACCTAATGTCCCTCCTGAATTGAATCAAGAGAACAAAAATGAGAATATGGCAGTTATGATGGGGAGAATGATGGAGTTGATGAATCAAATGACTGAACACTTAAATGGGGGAGCAACGACTACACCGGAGGTAGAAACCCGGCAACCGAAAGTTGAATTACCACAACCTGAGGCGAGGCCTAGAAATCACACTACTACACTGGAGCGTTTCTTGAAGATGAAACCACGTACCTTTCTTGGGGAGCCGGATGCCACAAAGGCTGAATTATGGATTGAACATATAATCAAGATATTTGCAGCTTTGGGTTGCAACGATGATGAGAAAGTCACCTTAGTTGTGTTTAAACACGAAGGAAGGGCTGAGCATTGGTGGCAGGTACTATAGGGGATCTGGGACTTGCGAGGAGAACCTCACAGTTGGCCAAATTTCTTGAGGGAATTCAAGGCACAATACATTCTAGAGGTAGTTCGGGAAAGAAGAGAGAGGGAGTTCTATGATTTGGAGCAAGTCAGCATGACAGTGGCACAATACTCGGCCAAGTTCACAGAATTGGCTCGATATTGTAGTCACTTGCTTCCTACGGAGGCGAAGAAGGCACAAAAATTCATCAAAGGCTTGAAGACAGAGTGTAGGAAACAGTTGTTATCTTTGCAACTTGCTGATTATAGGAGCGCTGTGGACAGGGCTTATGGGATTAAAAGTGATATAGAAGAGCACTGGGGGAGAAATTTGAACAACCCTCCACAGATATCACAGAACCAGGGATGAGGACAGGGTTCCGGTAGCCGATATAGCGGTGGAAACAACAATCGCAGGGGGAATCAGAGAAGAGGACAATCCGATGGACAGCAGGGGCAACAATCTGGTGGGAGGAGTAATAGTACCGCATCTGTCCAGGGTCCGCGGGGTACACCGCAGATTTGTAGTATTTGTTCGAGACCGGGACACTCGGAAGATAAGTGTTGGAATAGAGTAGCTGGGCAATGCTATAATTGTAAGGAAATGGGCCACATAAAGAGGAACTATCCTAAGTTGAAGGATAATCAGGCTGGGAACGCTAGTGTGCAATCTAGTGGGACGAAGAGGGACAGTGACGGTAGACCTAAGGTCCAGGGTCGTCTGTTTGCGCTTGATTAGCGTGGTGTACCTGAGTCGACGTCGGTTATAGGAGGTAGCCTTTCTGTCTTCGGTAGTAGAGCTCGAGTTCTTATAGATCCTGGTTCATCACATTCATATGTTGCATCCCATTTTGTGAACAACTTGTGTGTGTTACCCCAGCCCTTGTCGTTTGTGCTTGAGGTGTCTACCCCGTTGGGGGAGCATATGTTGGCCTCGGATGTGTACCGAGCTTGTGATATACTTGTAGGTGATCACACTTTGCATGCTGATTTGGTAGTGTTACCCATACGTGATTTTGATGTGATACTTGGCATGGATTGGTTATATGCATATCATGCTTTAGTAGATTGTCATAGAAAGAAAGTTACTTTTTCTATGCCGGGTGTGCTTGAATTTGTGTTTGTGGGTGATGCTGTCAAGAGTGGTTTGTATGTTATATCTGCATTAAAAGCTAGGAAATTGTTATCATATGGTTGTGCGGGGTATTTGGCATGTGTGGTTGATAGGAGTATTGCTACCCCAAAATTGGAAGAAGTCCCTGTGGTTTGTGAATTTTTTGATGTATTCTCTTCTGATTATGCATTGCCTCCTGATAGAGAAATTGAATTTTGTATTGAATTGTTGCCGGGGACTACCCCAATTTCTAAAGCCCCGTATAGAATGGCACCGGCAGAATTGAAAGAATTGAAAGAACAGTTGCAAGAATTGCTTGACAGGGAGTTTATTAAACCGAGTGTATCACCATGGGGTGCACTAGTGTTGTTTGTTAGAAAGAAGGATGGTACTTTGAGATTGTGTATCGATTACAGGCAATTGAATCAGGTAACAATCAAGAACAAGTATCCTCTACCACACATTGATGATTTGTTCGATCAGTTACAGGGGTCAGTGGTGTATTCCAAGCTAGACTTGAGAAGTGGTTATCACCAGTTGAAGGTGCGAGCCGAAGATGTTCCTAAAACAGCTTTTCGCACAAGGTATGGTCATTATGAGTTTGTGGTTATGCCATTCGGGTTGACAAATGCACCGGCAGTATTCATGGACTTGATGAATCGGGTGTTCCATGAGTATTTGGATTGTTTCGTGGTAGTGTTCATCGACGACATTCTTGTGTATTCTAAATCTAGGGAAGAACATGGGCAACATCTGAGGTTGGTATTATCAGTCCTTCGGGAGAAGAAATTGTTTCCCAAGTTTAGCAAATGTGCTTTCTGGCTTGAAGAGGTTTCCTTTCTAGGGCATGTCATCTCGAAAAATGGGATAGCGGTGGATCCGTCAAAGGTAGAAGCAGTAATGAATTGGAAGAGACCAACTTCAGTGACTGAGATCCAAAGTTTCTTGGGTTTGGTAGGTTACTATCGGAGGTTCATTGAGGGGTTTTCAAAGATTGCGACTCCTATGACAAACTTAACAAAGAAGACAACACCGTTTGTTTGGGATGACAAATGCGAGAAACGTTTCCAAGAGTTGAAGCGACGACTGACAACAGCTCTTGTATTGACATTACCGAATGGCGGGGATAACTTCATGATTTACAGCGATACATCTAAGGAAGGTTTGGGATGTGTGCTTATGCAAAATGGGAAAGTGATTGCATATGCTTCGAGAAAACTAAAGGATGTGGAACGGAACTATCCTACCCATGATCTAGAGTTGGCGGCAATTATGTTTGCGTTGAACAAATGGAAACACTACCTTTACGGGGTAAAATTTGAGGTCTTCAAGGATCACAAGAGCTTAAAGTACCTTTTCTCGCAAAAGGAGTTGAACATGAGACAGCGCCGATGGATGGAAAAGTTAAAGGACCACAATTGCACGATTCTTTACCACCCGGGAAAGGCGAATGTAGTCGCGGATGCGTTGAGTAGGAAAGTGTACATGTCGTGCATGATGGTTCAGGAATGGAAGACGTTAGAGGACTTGAGGGATTGGAGCCCTAGTGAAACGGAACATGGTGTGATCTTTGCGAATGTCCGGGCTACTCCAGTTTTGTTACAACGGATTAAGGAAGCTCAGGTTAGTGACCCGGAATTTGAGAAATTGATGGGACAGCTGAATGAAGGTAAGACACTTGACTTTGCGATGAACAGGGATGGTATCTTGACCTTTAGAGGGAGAGTTTGTGTTCCGTCGGATGAAACGGTAAAACGGCAAGTACTTGATGAAGCTCACAAGGCTAAGTATACAATACATCCGGGAAGTACAAAAATGTATAGAGATTTGAAGAAACAGTTTTGGTGGAATGGTATGAAGCGAGAAATAGCAGAGTATGTGTCCAGATGCTTGACATGTTAACAAGTGAAGGCTGAACATCAATGACCTGCAGGGTTATTACAACCGTTGGAGATTCCAAAATGGAAATGGGAACACATAACGATGGATTTTGTCACCGGATTACCACGTACTCGTCGGGGTTTCGATGCTGTTTGGGTTGTTGTGGATAGGTTAACTAAATCAGCTCATTTTATACCTATTGCGATGACCTACTATTTGAATCAGTTGGCGGCGTTGTACATTCAAGAAATAATCAGACTACATGGAGTACCGGTTAGTGTTGTGTCAGATCGGGACCCAAGGTTTACATCGAGATTTTGAGGAGCATTGCAAGAGGCTATGGGAACAAAGTTGAACTTCAGCACGACTTTTCACCCTCAATCGGATGGGCAATCGGAAAGACTAATTCAAGTACTCGAAGATATACTACGTGCGTGTACAGTAGATTTTAAGGGAAGTTGGGATTCGCACTTACCTTTAGCGGAGTTTGCTTACAATAACAGCTTCCAGGCGAGTATCGAGATGGCACCATACGAAGCACTATATGGGCGGAAATGTAGATCGCCGATTTGTTGGTGAGGCAAAAATTTGGGGTTCAGAATTGGTACAACAGTCGTGGACTGTGAGGATAATTTGAGATAGATTACTTACCGCTCAAAGCTGACAGAAAAGTTATGCGGATAATCGAAGACGGGATCTCGAGTTCTAAGTGGGTGATTATGTATTCCTTAAAGTATCGCCGCGTAGGGGTACTAAGAGGTTTGGGAAGAAAGGTAAACTCTCACCTACATACATAGGGCCTTTTGAGATACTTGAAAGGGTTGACACATTGGCTTATCGACTTGCGTTGCCACCATCTTTGTCGGAGATTCATAATGTATTCCATGTGTCGATGCTTCGGAAGTATATGAAAGATGAGCCACACGTGTTGGGGTATGAGGAGATCACGTTTGAGCCTGATTTGTCGTATGTAGAACATCCGGTGAGGATTTTCGACACTAAGGAGCAAATATTGAGGACCAAACGGATCCCACTTGTAAAAGTGTTGTGGAGAAACCACGAGATTGAAGAAGCTACGTGGGAAACCAAGGTTGAGATGCGTGAGAAATACCCTCACTTATTCGATGAACTTGGTAAGGAATTTAGGGGCTAAATTCTTTTAAGGGGGAGAGGATGTAATAACCTGAACTTATTATGCTTTAGATGCTTACATTGTTTTGTGTTATTTATGCTCAACATGTGTGTTTGATTGCTTGTATAAACATGTTCAATATGGTTTCGCCTTAATTCATATACATTTTATGATGCTAGGATGGTATACATGTTAATGCATTAGCTTATAACAAGCCCTTGTGATTAATCATAAATGTGAGGTGATTGTTGTTAACATTGTTACATGTTGTTTAGAATGAGTTTTGGGTGCATTTTAAACTTGAATTGAAGTTGGTATCACCTTGGGGTGGCTTGGGTACATTGTAGGATCACTTTGATGTGTTTATAAGTCATTTTGGCTTGAACCAGACCCTAGGCAGCCGCATGATGCGAGCTTGCCAAAAACCCAAACATTCTGGATTTCATGCGAACGCATGAAGCGCCCGCATAGAAGCCCAAGCGGTCGTATAAGGCGCCCGCATGACACCCTATGCGCCCGCATGAGGCTGAGCCTTCTCCACGCAAAAACTCTCTGGATTGTAAGCGGCCGCGCAAGGCGACCGCATGGTGCGGCCGCATAGCGACGGATTCAGCTACACTTTGTTGACTAAATTTTAAGTTGTTTGACCCTCCAATGTTGATCCTATGGTTGAGATTTAAACCTGGCTTTGACTTGTTGACTAGTATATATACTCTCCACCCTTGTGAGAGACAAAGAACAACTCATTTCTCACAATCATCTTCCATGGTAGCTTAGAGGGATAGTGTGGGAGACAAAGGTGTATTTAGTGTGTGTACTTCATATCTCCATATCCAACCATCCAAATTGTAATCAAAGACCATCAAAGTGTAGAGGCTGACTTGGAGACCAACTTAGAAGGCTTGAATTTGCATTTCCTTGGTTTGATTTCCATCTTACATGTAAGTTACTAACCCCCCTTTGTATGCTTAGAAATTATTGCATACTTGTTCTTAATCTTAGATGCATGACTTGAATACATGGTATTTTCATGTTTAAATGATATGTTGAGATATATAACATGTCTATGTGTTAAGTTGTGGAGTTGGATGATGTTGCATGTTAGTTTTAAGAGCTCAACTTTGGGATTGTACTAATGAACATGTTAGAGACCTTTAAATGGTGAAAATTGCATATAGCAATTATACCCAAATTTTATGAACTTAATGAATTGACACCAAAAATGAATTTTTGGGAAGATTATAATTCTCCGAATCACTAGTTGAATTACTACGAAAATTAGGGTTCATTTGGTACGGAATATGATCCTCCGAGTATTTGATACTGGTATGTTAGAGACTTGTAAAGTAGCTCTAAAGTTGTGTTATGTGACTTTGAACAATATGTTTGATGATTATGTGTTGTTAAAAATATAATCTACATGATGTTTGTCAAGTTCACTACTTTTGAACTTGACGGTTATTTGCATAAGTTGAGTAAGTTTACCTACTTGTGTATTGTGTAAGTCCAGCTGGCGTCGTTGTTGTTAATGTCATGGTGGCACGACCTATAGTCTTTACGAATGGGATTCGTGATCGCTATAAGTCGCCGTACCGGAGTGCATACACCCCTCTTCTGTTGGTCACAGTTGAGAAGTAGCCCCATTGTTGTAGCAATACGCATGACTTTGGCTTGCTAGGTTGAACTCGACGGGATTGTGTCGAGGATGTTGATACTATGCACACGAGTATCAAGGCACTATTGGTTGTTTGTGTATTGCAAGAGCTACACAAGGTTGAAGAAAGAGATATGATATCCTTCTCTAACATGGTTTATTTATAAGCACTTATGTGTTAACCAAAGTGCTATGTGAGTTGAATGAATTGTATATCAAGTATGATGATATATGTTATGTTGTGGTATATAAATGTTAATACCATGTTATGTTTATTGCTTGAGCATCATGCCATGCCATGTAGTTGCATTAGTAACTTACTGTGTCATGATGACTCACTCCGTTATGTGTTTATTTATTTTCCTTAGATCCAAGCCAACCCGGGAGTTCACGGTGAGGTTGAGAAGGGTTCGTTAGCTTGCGAGTCGTCCACGTTTGGAAGTTTGAGAATCTCAACCTTGATAGTTGTTTTCATTTTGGTAAGGACGACGGTTATGTAAAGTTATGTAAACTTTACTTGGGTAGTAATTGTTGTGTTGTAAAAAAATATTCTTTTGGTAGCCGACACTTGTATGTCGTGCTTTTGTACAGTTTCGTCTTTAAACAGTTTCTCTATCGAGTATGTTGTAGCTCGTGGTTATGTTTTGTTCCGGCATGTTGTGGCTGATGTTGTTGTAGTAGCTGTCTTTCCCGAGTTGTAAGCTCGTGGTTGTTACTAGTTGTTTTCTGGCTTTGTTATTGCCGAAGATTGTTCATACTGGTGTTAATCAGGTTATCAATTGTGTTTTGTCTTAAGTATGGATGGTTACACCACGTGCTCTTCTTGTTGTTATGTTGTTTTGGCGACTCCACCTTGGGATTTCGTATAGAGATCCGGGTCGGGGCGTCACAAAATAAGTTTGTCTTTTGTGGTGGCTTCTTGATGGGGACTATCTTGGAGGGTGGTAAAGGGTTTAATTTGAATTTCTTGCCATCTTTCTTGACGGTATAAGCGTTTTCCCTCCTTTCATGCGTTACGAATCGGTCGAATTGCCATGGACGTCCCAATAAAATATGACATACATCCATTGGTACCACATCACATAGTATTTGATCTTGATAATTACCCATGGAAAAAGAGATTAAAGCTTGACGATTCACCTTCACTTTGGATCCGTCGTTGAGCCAATGAAGTTTGTAGGGACGTGAGTGGCTTGTAGTAGGAACCTTCAATTTGTCGATGAGTATAGTAGAGACGGCATTTGCACAACTTCCCCCATCCACTACTATATCACACACCTTTCCTTGTACAAGGCACTTTGAATGAAAAATTTGTTCTCTTTGTTCATGTTCCATGGCCGTCGGCTTCATATGCAAATATCTCCTCAAAACCAGTGGTTCCCCCTTGATATCTTTGGAGTCAAATTCTTCCACTTCTTCTTCCCCTTCGAATTCATTTTCTTGTTCATGGGCCGCAAGATTGTTTACTATGTCTCGAATCTCGTGCAAAGTCAACACTCTTTTGGTGGGACATTCGGATTGATAGTGACCATATCCTTGACATTTAAAGCACTTGATGGTGTCCTTGTTCTTGATAGGTTTCTTGCCCTCGACCTTTTCGTTGGTGGTGCCTTTGTTGGACTTTTCCGCTTGATCATTGGATTTTGAATTGCTTGAATATGAATTGTTTGAAGCCGAGTTACTTGAAAACCCCTTTGAGAATGTAGTTTTGTTTCCCACCTTTTTCCTCTTCAATTGTCTTTCACACTTCATCGCAACCTTGCAAATTTCATCAAAGGTAAAACAAGGTTGTAGTTCTACCATGTTAGCTATTTCGAAATCCAATCCTCCCAAGAATCTAGCAATTTTTTGTTCCTCATGTTCTTGCATGTCACAAATAATTGAAAGTCTCTCAAATTCTTCGATGTATTGGGCTACGGGAGAACTTCTTGTTTCAATTGATTGAGTTTCGTAATGTTATCTTGTCGGTAGGTACTTGGCAAAAACCTACGATCAAGATACTTCTTGAATTTGTCCCAAGATTCGATTTTTGTCTTACCCTTGCGTCTCCTTGGGGTTTTCAAATTTTCATACCAAATCGAAGCATACTTTGTGAGTTTAAGGATGGCTACCTTGAATTTTTTTCGGTCACTAAACTCCTTGTATTCAAAAATTTGATCCGTTCTTCGAATTCAATCGAGATATCCATCCGGATCCATAGCACCATCAAATTCGGGAATATCGAGTTTCAAACCTCGATCATCTTCATCTCTTGGCCGCCCTTGGTGTTGTCTTGGTCTTGGATGTCTTGCTTCTTCCTCATCCGAATTGGAATCTTCGATTTCTTCACGACTTCGTGGGTGTTCTTCCAATAATTGCAAAACTCGATCCACTCGTTGACGTAGTTCTTGAATCTTGCGATCTCGTCGTAAATTTGCAGCTTGTTCCAATGTTAAACCGCGTGGGCATGTTGCTTCTTCCGCCATGATCGTTCACAAAGTTGGAATTTGTGAAAGGCCTAAGCTTTGATACCAATTTGATGCGTATAAGCCACCAAAGATTCAATCTTGAAACCGTGGGTTATAAAAACACAATCTTGAATTAAAAAGACACAATCTTGAAATCCTTGAGTTAATAAAAATACAATCTTGAATTAAAAACAATCACAATCTTGAATTCGTGTGTTGAAGAGAATAGTCTTAAATTCGTGAGTTTAGTTACTTTGAGATGGAAAAACCGTGAGCTAAGGTAGTTTAGTATGGAAAACCGTGAGCTATGGTAATATGTTGTAGAAGCCGTGAGTTTGTAGAGATGAAATCGAACAATGGAGTAACAATGGTAAAAGCTGGATATAGATTACGGGTCACCGGTTAGGCTTCACTCACCTAACGAAAAGATCCCGTTTGATTACACCTTCCTAAACCTAAGGAATGTAATAATCGGTTTAGAACAAAACTTTGTTCTTTGAAATACTTTTCATATATCACAAATCTCCATTTTTACAACCTCAAATTCTAGGCCTTTATATAGGCTTTACAAGAGAAATCTTAGTCTAAAAAGAATAACGAAAATATGAATTCCTAGTCTAAAAAGAACAATAACAATTAAAAAAAAACGAAAATCCTAGTCTAAAAAGACAAAAGAATTCAGCCCTAACTCTATTTCCTACAAGAAAACTTTAAATACTCTCCTAATCTAACTAGGAAACTATTACATGAATACTTTAGGAAATTTAAATAAACTAGGACACTTAAATACCTAATTACTTAGGAAACTAAAGAGTCCTAATAAAACTAAACAACTTTGACCAAATTAGGCAACAATATAACTCGGTTTCACATTGACCGCAAAATCACGTTTTTTTCCTTCCTTGCCTTCCTCCAAGCCGCCCTTTGCACATGCCACTCACATGCCCTTCAACCGTCCTCCCTTGTCGTGTAAATTACATCCGTGTACCTTCCAATTTCTTGTTTCCTCCCATTTTGCATTATTAAGGCTTCAAGTGACAATGCCAAATTAGTTTTACCCATTTGTATTGCATCCCTAGCTTTGTTCAAAGTTTCCCATAGCGCACCCGCATCACCTTGTGCTCAATCCACTAATTATCTTCTCAAACTCAGGATCACTAACTTGAGCTTCTTTAGTCTGTTGGAACAAAACTGGCGTAGCTCAAACATTTGTAAAGATCACTCCACGTTCTATCTCGCTAGGACTCCAATCTGGCAAATCCTCCAACATCCTCCACTCTCGAACCATCAAACAAGTAATATATGCCTTTCTACCCAAAACATCCGCAACTACATTTGCTTTTCTCGGGTGATAGAGAATCGCACAATTGTGGTCTTTCAACTTTTCCATCCATCGACGCTGTCTCATGTTCAACTCCTTTTGTGAGAAAAAAGTATTTTAAACTCTTGTGATCCATGAAGAAGTTAAACTTTGCCCTGTAAAGATAATGTTTCCACTTATGTAATGATGAGACTCAAGCTGAAATAGGTTCGGGCCAAACCGTTGTTTGTGATCCATTGAACATTTTAGGTGGACCAATGACTCGGGCACATACCAAACGGGTTCAAAAGGTTTTGATGATGCTTGTGGGAGAAATTAGAGGCCAAGTCAATACCGCAGATGATTTAGATCATCAAGGGAGGATCATGTGCACAATTGGAGAGATTGAGGATTCTGCCGTGCCCCAACGCGCACCTTCCCAGCAGTTTCATAAAAATCAGACTTTCAGAACAAGAACTTCAGCCCACTATCGTGCCTTAGCACCTATTCTGCACGCCCTAGCGCGTGCTCCCACGCTTTGCGCGTCAAAGATCGCGCCCTAGAACGAAGGCTTTCAGCATTTTCAAAATTTCAGACTTTCAGGGTTGTAACTTTATGATGCGTAACAAACGCCAAAGTTGTTGCTTACAAAATTAGGGATGAAGGTTAAGGAAACAATGATGAAAATTACAGCGAAAAAAAAAGATAGATGACGGGTCACCGGTTAGGCTTCACTCACCTAACGTAAAGATCTCGTTTGGGTTCACCGGTTAGGCTTCACTCACCTAACGTAAAGAGCCCTTTGAATATTACCTCCCAAACCTAAGGAAATAATAGACAAAATGAGAACAAAACTTTGTTCTATGAATTTCTCCTTGAGAATTAAAACAATAATCTGAATTTTACATCTCTAACTCTATCCCTATTTATAGTTGTTTTACAATGCATCCTAACCTTAAAAGGAATAGAAAACTAATCCTAATTGTACAAGCATTTAGAATACTACCCTACCTAGGAATAGAAAACAATCCTATACAACTTGGCAGTCAAAACAACAGCAGGAAAGATGAACTCGCCAATACTGGTCACAGGGCGATCGCCCTGTCACGCCACAAAGCGATCGCTTTGTGGCCAGAAACTTGGTCCGCGAAATTGGCTTCAAGGCGATCGCTCTCTTCAAGACAAGGCGATCGCTCTTACTCCAAAATGTTGCCAATGCCTTCTTTTTCCCATGCGTCGTCCCTTGTTGTGCACGTAACCTCCAAAGGCCTTTCAAACTCTTAAATCTTACTATTTTGCATCATCAAGGACTCGAGAGACAACGTCAAACCATCGTCACCCACTTGTAATGCATCCATGGCTTTGTTTGGGTCATCGTGAAGGTTGTTACTCAATGCTCCTGCATCATCCTCCCCTTCTTGAGAAAGAATTGGCCTCAATTCTTGAAGCATTTTGTCTTCCAAGTACGGTGACAAATCTCCCACATTGAATGTAGGACTAATCGAATATTCCTCGGGAAGGTCCAATTTGTATGCACTTTCGCCAAATTTCTCCAACACTTGAAAAGGTCCTTCGGCTCTTGGCATTAGCTTATTCTTCCTCTTGCTAGGAAATCGCTCCTTCCGCAAATGTAGCCATACTAAATCTCCGGGGTGAAATTCCGGTTGCTTGTGACTTTTGTTGGCTCGCCTCTTGTAAACCGCATTCACTCTCTCAATTCTTGCTCGAACTTGTTCATGGAATTGTTATATATCCTTCAACTTGTTGAACGCATCCGGTTGCTCTTTCCCTTTTCGTGTGGGAACCATATCTATCGGCAAACTAGGATTAACCCCATACACAACCTCAAATGGAGAGTGTTTAGTTGCATATGTTGGTGTATGGTTATAAGAAAATTCCGCATGAGCCAACTTCAAATCCCAATCCTTTTGGGTCTTCCCAACTAGTCCTTTTAATAGAACTCCAAGGGTCCTATTGGTCACTTCTGTTTGTCCATCCATTTGCGGGTGATGAGATGTACGAAACAGTAATTTTGTTCCAATTATCCTCCAAAGAGATCTCCAAAAATGACTAAGAAATTTACTATCTCTATCACTCACAATTGTCTTTGGTATTCCATGCAAACGCACAATTTCCTTGAAGTACAAATCCGCGACTAAGGAAGCATCATCCATCTTGTGACATGGCACGAAATGCGCCATTTTCGAGAATCGATCAACCACCACCATGATAGCATCCTTTCCTCTTTGCGTTCGCGGCAAAGCCACAATGAAATCCATTGATACGTCGCTCCATGGTTGTTTCGGTACGGGCAAAGGCGTATACAATCCTTGATGGAATGTACTCTTCATCTTTTGACAAGTGGCACATCTAGAGATAATAGTTTGCACATCTCCAAGCATCTTTGGCCAATAAAAATGTTCTTGTAATAACTCCAATGTCTTGTTGATGCCAAAATGTCCCGCTAGTCCTCCTCCATGAGTTTCTCGTACCAATAACTCTCTTATCGAACACTTGGGAATATAAAGTTGATTGCCCTTGAACAAAAAGCCTTCTTGTAGCATGAAATTCCCATTCTTTCCTTTCTCACACTCAAGAACAATAGAGCCAAAATCTGGATCTTCCTTGTAGTATTCGCATACTAGTTTGAACCCTAGTAGCTTGGCATCCATCATAGTAAGCATAGCATATCTTCGAGATAACGCATCCGCCACTACGTTATTCTTTCCATCCTTGTATTTTGATGAAAAGTTGAAAGATTGCAGAAATTCCACCCATTTTGCGTGCCTCGATTTTAACTTGTGCTGCCCATGTATGTACTTCAATGCTTCATGATCGGAATGAAGGACAAAATGATTCGGCCTCAAGTAATGACTCCAATGATTCAAAGCTTGAACCATAGCATAGAATTCTTTGTCATAAGTAGAATAGTTGAGTCTCGCACCTCCAAGCTTTTCACTAAAATAAGCAATGGGCCGTTTCCCTTGAGTCAACACCGCCCCTATACCCACTCCACTAGCATCACATTCAACTTTGAAAGGTTGTGAGAAATCGGGTAAGGCTAAAACCGGTGTTTTACATTACTTCTCCTTAAGCTTTTCAAAAGCTTGTTGGGCCGCCGTAGTCCATTCAAATTTTCCTTTCTTCAAAGTTTCGGTTATGGTACTTGCAATGGTACTAAAGCCTTGAATGAAGCGTCTATAGAAAGAAGCTAATCCATGAAATGAGCGTACCTCCGTAATAGTGGTTGGAATAGGCCAAGACTTGATTGCTTCAATCTTCGTTTGATTGACCGATACTCCTTCCTTTGACACTACATAACCAAGAAACGTCACACTTGGCTGCATAAAAGAACACTTCTCAAGTTTTCCATAGAGCTTGTTTTTTCGCAAAGCTTGTAGTACCTCCTCAAGATGTCGTACATGTTCCTCCTCGCTTTTGCTATATACCAAAATATCGTCTAGATAGACGACCACAGATTTTCCCAAGAATGGTCTCAACACTTCATTCATTAGTCTCATGAAAGTACTTGGGGCATTCGTGAGCCCGAATGGCAATCACTTTCCACTCATATAATCCATGCTTCGTCTTAAACGCCGTTTTCCATTCATCTCCTTCACGCATGCGAATTTGATGATATCCGCTCCTCAAATCAATCTTCGAGTAAAATATTGCTCCATGTAGTTCATCAATCATGTCATCCAAGGATGGCATTGGAAATCGGTATTTGATAGTGATATTGTTGATGGCCCTACTATCCACGCACATTCGCCATGAGCCATCTTTCTTGGGTACTAAAAGGGCCGGTACCGCACATGGACTCATACTTTCTTCCACATATCCCTTCGAGAGCAATTCCTCAATTTGTCCTTGAAGCTCCTTTGTTTCTTTCGGATTGCATCTATAGGCTGGCTTGTTGGGAAGTGGCATTCCGGGTATCAAATCGATTTGATGTTCAATTCCTCGCTTTGGTGGTAAACCAGGGGGTAGATCTTCGGGGAATACATCTTTGAACTTGTTGAGTAGAGGTTTCATTAAGGGGTGTAGCTTCTCCCCTTCTTGACTTTGGACCCTTTGAGGAATAACGAGAATTGCTTGTCCATCCTTGACGGCTTGTTCGGCTTCTCGTTCACTAGCCAATAAATTTGTCTTTTGCGGGGGTTTTTTTATGGGAACTATTTTGGAGGGTGGTAAAGGATTTAACTTGAACTTCTTACCATCCTTCTTCACAATATAAGCGTTTTCCCTCCCTTCATGTGTCACATATCGATCATATTGCCAAGGTCGTCCCAAGAGTATATGACACACATCCATTGGAACCACATCACAAAGTATCTCATCTTGATAATTTCCCATAGAAAAAGAGATTAAGGCTTGACGATTTACCTTCACTTCGGATCCATCGTTGAGCCAATGAAGCTTGTAAGGTCGAGAGTGGTTTGTGGTTGGGACCTTCAATTTGTCGATGAGAATATTCGAGACGGCATTCGCGCAACTTCCCCCATCTACTACCACATCACACACCTTTCCTTGCACAAGACACTTCGCATGAAAGATTTGTTCTCTGTGCTCCTCTTCCATGGCTGTTGGCTTGGCATGTAGAGATCTCCTCAAGACTAGTGTCTCCGCCTTGACTTCTTCGGAGTCAAATTCCTCTACCTCTTCTTCTTCGGATTCATCTTCTTGGTCTTGAATCGCAAGATTGTCTTCAATATCTCGAATCTCGTGTATAGTCAAGACTCTTTTGGTGGGGCACTCGGATTGGTAATGGCCATATCCTTGACATTTAAAGCACTTGACATTGTCCTTGCTCTTGATT
Source organism: Platycodon grandiflorus (assembly GCA_016624345.1). Taxonomy (NCBI): domain Eukaryota; kingdom Viridiplantae; phylum Streptophyta; class Magnoliopsida; order Asterales; family Campanulaceae; genus Platycodon; species Platycodon grandiflorus. The sequence continues at coordinate 28,147,004 of CM028363.1, forward strand.
GGTTTCTTCCCTTCGGCCTTCTCGTTTGTGATGCCCTTGTTGGACTTCTCTCCTTGAGAATTGAACTTTGGGTTGCTCGGCGCCGCGGTGCACGAAGCCGAGTTGCTTGAGAAACCCTTTGAGAAAGTTGTCTTATTAACCACCCTTTTTCTCTTTACTTGTCTTTCACACTTGATTGAAACCTTGCAAATTTCCTCAAAAGTAAAGCACGGTTGTAGCTCTACTATGTTGGCTATCTCGACATCTAGCCCTCCCATGAATCTAGCAATCTTTTGTTCTTCATGCTCTTGCATATCACAAATAATTGATAATTTCTCGAATTCTTCAACATATTGTGCAACGGTAGAACTTCCTTGCTTCAATAGCATAAGTTTTGAAAAATTGTCTTGTCGATAAGTGTTCGGTAAAAACCTTCGATCAAGATATTTCTTAAACTTATCCCAAGACTCGATCTTTGACTTCCCTTCACGCCTTCGTTGAGATTTTAAATTTTCATACCATATGGAAGCATACCTTGTGAGTTTGAGAATGGCCACCTTGAATTTCTTTCGATCACTATACTCCTTGTACTCAAAAATCCGTTCCGTTCTTCGAATCCAATCTAGATATCCTTCCGGATCCATAGCGCTATCGAATTCAGGAATGTCGAGTTTCAAGCCTCGATCGTCGTCCTCCCTAAGCCGTCCTTGAGGTTGCCTAGGCCTTGGGCGCCTAACTTCCTCCTCATCCTAGTTGGAATCCTCAACTTCTACACGGCCTTGTGGTCTTTCTACTAGTAATTGCAAAACTCGATCAACTCGTTGTCGTAGCTCTTGAATCTCGCGATCTCTTCGCAGGTTTGTAGCTTGTTCCAAGGTAATTCCACGTGGGTATCCCGTCTCTTCTGCCATGATCGTTCACAAAGTTGGAATTTGCGAAAAACCTAAGCTTTGATACCAATTTGATGCTTAACAAATGCCAAAGTTGTTGCTTACGAAATTAGGGATGAAGGTTAAGGAAACAATGATGAAAATTGCAGCGAAAACAAAAGATAGATGACCGGTCACCGGTTAGGCTTCACTCACCTAACGTAAAGATCCCGTTTGGGTTCACCGGTTAGGCTTCACTCACCTAACGTAAAGAGCCCTTTGAATATTACCTCCTAAACCTAAGGAAATAATAGACAAAATGAGAACAAAACTTTGTTCTATGAATTTCTCCTTGAGAATTAAAACAATAATCTGAATTTTACATCTCTAACTCCATCCCTATTTATAGTTGTTTTACAATGCATCCTAACCTTAAAAGGAATAGAAAACTAATCCTAATTGTACAAGCATTTAGAATACTACCCTACCTAGGAATAGAAAACAATCCTATACAACTTGGGAGTCAAAACAACAGCAGGAAAGACGAACTCACCAATACTAGTCATAGGGCGATCGCCCTGTCATGCCACAAAGCGATCGCTTTGTGGCCAGAAACTTGGTCCGCAAAATTGGCTTCAAGGCGGTCGCTCTCTCCAAGATAAGGTGATCGCTCTTACTCCAGAATGTTGCCAATGCCTTCTTTTTCCCATGCGTCGTCCCTTGTTGTGCACGTAACCTCCAAAGGCCTTCCAAACTCTTGAATCTTCCTATTTTGCATCATCAAGGACTCGAGAGACAATGTCAAACCATCTTCACCCACTTGTAATGCATCCATGGCTTTGTTTGGGTCATCGTGAAGGTTGTTACTCAATGCTCCCGCATCACATGTTGATGAATACAAGTCCAAATTGACTAATTTAAAATGGTAAATTATAATTTAGAATGTCTATTTGTGGGTATATAAGATTTATAATATTTGGAATACGTAGAATATTTGGTGAGATGTTAGTTACATGTTAGAACGAAAAACACATGAATTTTGAGTTAGTTGCAGTCCCTGTTTTGGGCTATTTTCGTGAAAAGTCTGGTACTAATCTACTATTGAGAATTTGTTGAATTTTTGATATGTTATTCTTATGTATGTTAGGTTGTTCCCTGTAATTTTCATAAATTTTAGAGGTCGGGAAGTACCTCGTTTAGGTTGTATTCTATCGCTGCGCCGAGTAAACTGTTGCTGGAAATTCTGGGTATTAGATCTAACTTTAAGTGGCTGATTCTTGATGAATATGAGTCCAAATGAGGTAATTAAAAGTGGTAAAATATATTTCCAGATGTCTAGTTTCTAAATATGGAATAATTGTAATATTTGGGTTTTTGTGGAATATTTAGTGAATTTAATCGTACAACTGCGCAGTGCTGAATATTTTGTGGAATATTTTTGTGGAATATCGTTGTTATTAGTCTCCAAGAATTTGAGACTCGTTGAGTTGCAATTGTTATTATTGTTAAACATCGAGTATTAATAACTCGCTGGAATTTTGTAAGTAGTTACTCACGATGAACTTGCGAGATTTATATGGGTGGTAAACACACCAAATATGGGTATTGTGATTAATGTTGTTAATTAGGGACGATACTGCAGTTCGTCCCGATGTTTCAAAAATAGGTTATGACTCTAGCGGAGTTGATATGAGATAATATATTTATATTAACACTATACGAGCTATATACTAGTTGTGACAGACTCTGGTGGAGTCGCATAGGACGTCATGTACAAACGTCGAATAATGTAGTAGATTTATTAATGTGTAGATTCGACTCTACGGAGTTGAATAATGAGTAGTATAAATCACTACAGGTCGTTATTTAGCCTCCTACGATATAGGATGACATACCGTGATTATCGTTCCAATTCGGACGAAGTGACTTGTAATGAGTCGTGATAAATATAGTACACGAAGATAATGTTATGTGATAGTTTATGCTATACATGTGATACAATGTATCAAGTGATTATAGGATTCTGTAGAGATCCTAAGTTGAGTTGTACAATAGGTCTACTTTGCCTATTGCGCGCCTTGCTTTGGTTATATGTTAAATGATTACGGACATATTGTGATTGTTCTAGTATGAGATAGGACAATCATCCTACTTTGATGATTGATTGTAGGACAATCATCCTACTTTGATGATTGATTATGTGTTTAGTATTTACAAGCACATTGAGTCAATTTGGTATGTGATTCAATAGAACACATGATGATTTGTTGAGAATGATGAGTAAATATCTACTTGTGCATTGCATTGAGTCCAGCTGGCATTTGTTGTTTAATCAAGGTGGGACAACTTATAGTCTTTACGAATTTGTTTTGTAATCGCTATAAGTCGTCGTACCGGAGATCACACACCTTTTTCTGTTGGCCACAGTTGAGAAGTAGCCCCATTGTTGTAGCAATACGCATGACTTTTGCTTGCTAGTTGAACCCGATGGGATTAGTCGGGGACGTCGATACTACGTACACGGGTATCGAGGCACTATTTGTTGTTTGTGTATTGCAGGAGCAACACAAGGATGGAGAAAGAGAAATGATATCCTTTATAATGTGGTTTAAGTATGAGCACTTAATGTGAATGTCAATGTGCTATGTGACTTATGTGAATTGTATATCAACGATGATATTACATGTTCAGTATGGTGTATAAATGTCATTACCATGTTATTCCTATTGTTGAGCATTATGCCATGTCATATAGTCGCATGTAACAACTTGTTGATTAATGGTTAAGTTACAATTGTGCCTAGACTAGTTATATGTAGAGTCTTGGTTTACTATTGCATTCATATTCATAGCATACAATACATTATAGTGGCTTACGGGGTCTTTTAGACTCACCCAACAACCTCCTCAGTTTGCAGGTTAAGTTCCAACACAACGAGTTTTGAAGCTTGGAGTTAGAAAGATGTATTTGTATTGTCATTTTCTTCTTATTCCTTGTACTGTGAGATCGTGAGGTTTACTAAGTTATATAAACTTAGTATATGCGTAGAAATAGTTGTATTCTTCAGATTTGTATTTTAATGCCGACTTGTGAGGTCGTGCCGGTTGTAGTATTTTATAATTTCGGTTTACAGTTCGTGGTCTTCGTGTGGCCTTGTGCTTGTCGATACTTTATTAGTAGTTTTCCCGAGCGAGTAGCTCGTGGTGTTTATTATTGTTGTTTCAACAGCTCGTGTATTTAGCCGTCGAGGTTTTTATTGTTGGGTTTATTTTAATGTTGTTCTCCGGTGTATGTTTGTCCGTTAAGGTTTATTTAGTTGTGGTTGTTGTTCGAGTTTTTGAAACTCACATTTTATCTTGTATTCCGCTGCATTAGTTTTGGTTTTGAGCTTTTGTGGCTCACTCTTATCAGTTGATTCGGTACGTTTTGTTATTTTGGCGCATCGAGTTGGGGTGCAACGTCGGATCCCAAACTCGAGGTGTCACAGTCTCTCTCATAGTGAAGAGTGACTTAAATATGGTCAAAAGGTCAAGCCATGGTACAACACTTTCAGCCAAGGGTCCAAGGGTCTAAAGCCAAAAACTATAAATCAGTAATGTGCTGTCCGTACAACTTCGCACGGCCGTGCCACAATTAGGCGCACGGTCGTGCCAGCGTTACAGCCTAGTTCTGGACTTTCTGTCCAGCCTCGCACGGTCGTGCCCTATAAGGCGCACGGTCGTCCCAAGCTCAAAAGTTCAAACCCAACATTTTGTTTACTCTCGCACGGCCATGCCATATAAGGCGCATAGTCGTGCGAAGCCTTCCAGTTTAATGAAGTGTTAATATACTCTATTTCTAAGGCAATCAACACAAGTGTACAAGATCAAATACTCAACATGCTGAACAATCAAACTCCTATCACTATCATGTCATTTTTACTCATGCTAATAAACATACTAAACATATATGTACACAATTAACACATTAGGAGAGCTAGGGTATTACAGAACTAATCCCTCTTCTCCAGCCATTTTAAGTGGTGAATCAACCATAGGAAGCTTGAGGTGGCAAGTTATAGAAAGGTCAAACATTGTATGCCCTAATTTGATTGGTTGGTCACTAATTATATGATTATGCTAATTAAACGTGATCAACACCCACTAATAAAGTTTAGAACCACTTAATCTTGATTAGACTAGTTAATCATACTTAATTTTAGTTAATCATGATCAATCACGCTAATCTCAACTTAATAAGATGCTTAACGGGTGATTTAAGAACTTTAAGGACTAGAATGCAAAATTCAAAATATTGGTGTGGTGTTTAGCGATAATAACTCAATCTTAAACCCAATTAACCCTTATTAGCTTTATAAAATCATTACTTAGTCTCATTATGCTTATTTACCACGAATTATAGCTCACTAATCAAGTTGGAATCAAAGCAAACCGAGTTATACAAGTTTAGGGGGGTCAAATTGCACTTTTTTTAAAACTTTCAGGTCAAAGCAAGAATGAATGTACCACATCCCAACAATAAAATCAAGCTATAAGTACATCAATTAGAAAATAATATGAGGCCGATTCAAATATAAAGTAAATACAACATCGGCTAAATACATGAAAAATCTCGGTTGTTACACAACTTGTTCAAGTGCACTATTCCATTTCCTTGTCCATTCCGGTTGGTAATGGGGTTAGCCAATTTCTACCTATCATGCTATCAACTAAGTCTTGACGAATATCTCTTGACAACCAACTCAGGGGCCCTTCTGAAGTGGCTTCAAAAGCCACCGTCACAGGGCCTTAGTAACACTGATGGTGCTTCTAAAGGTAACCCTGGTCTAAACCTTATCTAGGCCCTGCCCTAGAACTATTCGTCTTATTTCTTGGACTAAACCTCCTCCATTTTTTCTAAAACTCAACACTGATGGTGCTTCTAAAGGTAACCCTGGTCTAAGTGGAGGTGGGGGTATTATTCGAAATTCAGATGGCCATTTTATTCATGCTTTTGCCTCGTTCTACGGCGTTTGTTCGAATACTGTTGCAGAAGCTAAAGCGCTTTTGCAAGGCCTCATCTGGCTTCGGGATAATTGCTACAGGGATGCCATTATTGAAATTGACTCTAAGATTATTTTTGAGTGCATCTCCTCTCGATCTTCTCCTCCTTGGACTTGTTGGAACATTATTCAGAGGATTTTCGCTATTCAGAGAGCCCCGCAATTTCAGTATCATCATTGTTATCGGCAGGCCAATAGTGTTACGGATAAATTGGCTAATTTGGATACTCAGGCGAATCATCAGTTCTCCTCCTTTCTTAATCTCCCCTCTATCATTAAAGGGCATATTGTTTTAGATGCTCAGGGTACCCCCTCTCTTCGCCGCTAATTTAGCTTCTATCATGTATTTCTTTTTCGAGGCTCGGCTCCTCCGTCCTCCCATTTATAAGGGCCAGGTTGGTTATCCTCCTCAAGTTTGTACTTATTTTTTATTCTAATAAAATCTAGCAGGGTGCCGCCCCTGTTTCCCTAAAAAAAAAAAAGTAACAAGTGATTACAAATATGCCCTTAGAATCAGTCTCATGCATACAAGTATCAAATACAAGCAAATGCACCTGTGTGACACCATGTCTCTATATGTACAAGTGTCGCATTCTATGATATGATATGCAAGAGTAAAGCGTCTAAGTTAGTACGGACTTATATACTCGCACTATCGAAACTCGACACTCCACGATAAACACTAGTGGACTCGTGACCCAGAATCTCGGGTTTTCCACCTCTATTTCCTCAAATGATTAACAATATCAAGCCTAAGACGTTCCTTAAAACATCTCGGCTATACTTCTCAAAAATCAACAAGATAGCCTATAATGGTCAAATCTCAATACTAAACTTATCAAGCAACTCACACTTAGTCGTCAATATTTTAGCAAGGACTTAAAGCGCACTCACCAATTCCACAAGAAAAACAACCAGCTCCAAGCCATAAGTCTCCGCTCTCATGAGTGTAAGAACCCAACTAATCCAGTCCTATATGGACTGTTAGGTCTCAAGGTGCTCAAATAGGCTAGAAGGGGGGGTTGAACAGCCTATTTCCAATTTTTGAAAAATTAATTGAAAAGTTACTTCACTAAAGTTAGAAAAGATTTTGCAGCGGAAATGAGTGAAGTATAGGACAAGTTTGAGATGGCTGATCTTGATAGGACAAGATCAGCTGTTCTCAAAGCTGTTGGAATTCTGGAAGTTAATAAGTAATACAAATCACAAGCTCATAAAGGAGATAGATAAGAAATTTAATATGGTTCACACTTATAAATAAGTGCTACGTCCACAACCAAAGTGCTTAACTTTGGATTTGAAAAATGTGTACTAAGTTTTCCACTAGAATCTTTACAAGATAAATCACTAATGGATCGTGTACATAAAATAGTTGACCAAGTTTTTGCGGGAGAATTGATATCTACAGAGATATAATTCTCGTGTGCTATGAATGCAAGGATTGCAATCAATGAAGAGCAATAAGGACTTTATCGTCTAGGAATAGTGCTCTCCAAAGAATGTTGTACAGATTTTTCCTTGAATGTTTTATGAACTAGCAGTTGAAGATGAAGACTTTCAGAATGTAAGGAGAGGTTTGTTAGATTGATATCTAGTTATCTTCAATGCTGTCATGAAGTCTTCTTTTTATACTCAGGGAGATTTAGGTAGCTGTTGGAGATCTTCAGCTTTGGAGAATTTGAATTCGTATGCCATTAATGCTCTAATCTTGCTGTTGAACTCTGATAGGTGATTCTGCAAGATTCAGACTGACTTCTGCAACAATGCCAAAAATAGGTAGATAATAAGAGCAGACAGAATATCCTTTTCTGAGATAATTGCCTAATATGGAATGAATCATTTAATGCTCTTTGTAGGTTATCGTTGTATCATCGTTGACAAGAAATACTGCAGATAGTCTTGAGGCATGTCACCAGTAAAGTCTTGATCGGACGATCTTTAGGTGTTCAACACTGCTGATGAAGCTTGGCTGGAATGAACTTGTTCGATGACTTTAAGAAACTGGGCTAATATGAAGATAGCTGATCTTTACATGTCCAATCAATGATAGGCTAACTTCTGAAGACTAGGCTAAGTACAAATAGCAATTCTAAGCTATTACAAGCACTTGTCTAAGTACAAGTGGCCACTCTAACAGACACGCAGGCCCATTAGTCACCTACTTAGGTTATGGATACAAGAAAATTTATACAAAATACAACAATCCTCCTATTTGCTTGAGTCCATGACCTAATGAATACAACAGAAGCTGACCATGTCCAATTCTATTAATAACATGCTAAAGAGATAATATATTAAGTGAGCGTGTCCTAGATAGACTTACAAAGAGGTCAGTGTATTCAAATTTACATAGTGTTTACAGATAAAGAAATTAGACAAAGGAACACTTGTAATAAAACTGAGTTTAAAGACGAATGAATAAAATGCTTTATAGGATAAGTCTTTAAACCAGTGGTTTAAATTTCATGCAGACAGAATAAGTAATTTAAACATAAAGCATGAAAGTTTAAAAAATAGTCATTGTTCGTTAAACAAGAAGTTTAATTACAATGTTTTTTTAAAAAAAAAATTTGACATAGGACAAGAATAGATATACCAGCTAAGTCGAAGCTTGTCCTTCTTGTCTTGAACTAGCAGCAGCTTTGAGTCTTGCAATTTTAGCTTTGGCTTCTTCTAGTTCATAGTTGACGGTTTCCAGTCTGAGGAGAGATTTGAATTTTTGAGTCTTAACTCATGCAGTTCGGTTAGCTGATTGTTATGAAGACGACTCATTTCCAGAATGGTCAGCTGATTATTATGAATAAGATGACTCATCTCCTCCTTCATGGACGCAAGCGACTGAGTATTAGACCGAAGCTCTTTGTGAATGCAAGAATAGCGCCTGGTCGAAAGCGACCGTGCAGTTTGAACGGAGGAATGGGCAGAGCGATGAGCACTGCGTTGAGCTTTAAGTACCCATTGAAGACCAAGGTCGAACATCTCAATCATGGAGAGCAGCCCTTGACCAAGTGTCTCAAATTTGGCGTTGAATAGATCAGTGTGTGAAGATGAAGAGCTGGAGAGATGACGAATCAAAGCATTTTGACACGCAGCAACCGCTGCTTGGCACGATGTTGTAGCAGATTTAGCTTCTCGGGTAGTAAAAACAATGTCGGCCATATAGGTAGCAATGGTTTCAGTTGAATGAGACTGTTTGGCTGAGAGATGTTGCAAAGAAGTGTAAAGTGCTGTACAAAGGGCGTTAAAATTCTTCATAATGTCCTCGATAGAGGCAGGAGGAAGAGAACGGCTAGCAGGAGATGAAGAACGACTGAAGAAGGATATGGTGTGGGGAGATGATGGTTGAGAATGGCTTGCGAGAGATTGAGGCTGACTGGGAGAGGAACGACTGAAAAGGGGTTAGAGAGGGAATAGTTTGGGTGGTGAAGTATCAGGCAGGTAGAGCCAGATGCGTGGTACAGGGAAAAGTTTTTCAATATAAACTTCGTAGGATTGATAAGTAATGAAAATAGGAAGAGAGAAGAGAATTGCTAGACGAATGGATTTGAAAAGATAGTTGAAATGAGGGTTAAATCCAATATAAGTGGCAACTACGTCCAAGAAATCGCGTACTAAACGCTTGGTGAAAATAGAAGGATGGCTAATAATGGTATAGATAGGAGGTTTTGGAAGGGAAAGAAATGGAGAGATGTCTGATTTGGTTAGAGGAGGTAGTCTGAGATCCCTGTGAATAGCATTCCACTGTTTAAAGATCATGAAATCTTGTACAATAGAGTTGTGAATAAAGAATTATTAGGACCAGGAGGGAGGAAGAGGGTCATAGAAGGAGCCATACTGGAGAAGAATTTCCCCAGCAAACATTGGCTGGCAAGAAATTCATTTGGGATAGTCCAGTGTGGAGAGGAAAGGGTCAGTGTCAACAGGGTTTGGCTTAGGTCAGCTGTCTTTGAAGAATAGCAGTTCTTGCACTTCCTGGTGAAGATGGCTGTATGGGTTGAGTTTGGTTCGCATTAGTGTAGGTTGGTCAGAAGAAGAAGTTAAAGGTCATTTTAATCGAATGAGGGATTGAATACTAGGTGAATCTTGTAATTCATCTGAATCAGTGAGTATCATTGTGGGAACGAGAGTCGGTAGGGTTGGTTGATCAATGGGGGAAAAAGGAGTAGGTTAGTTAGGAGGTATGGGAATAGCTGGCTTAGGTTGATTTGGTAAAGATGGAGGTGAAGATGTTGGATCGGCAGAGGGCACAAACTTGACCTTTTTAGAAATTTTCTTAATACGTTTGCCATGCCTTGACCTTGAGGGAGTTGATGAGGTTGGAACAAGTTGAGGGTTGTCTGACGTAGGAATGCCTGGTGTTGAAGGAATTGCAATTGATGTGGTTTTGGGAAGGCCAAAAGATTCTTCTGTTGATAAAAGAGTTTGTTTGATTTTGGGTTTAGCTTGTTTAGAAATTTGTTTTTGTGGAAGAGTTAAGGATGGATAGGTGGGTTGAAGGTTGGCTGGTTGAAAAGTAGAAGTGTCACTTTCTACTGCCTTTTTGGATTTGGTTGGTTTCTTGGATATTTTGAGTTTAGGGGAAGAGAGAGGTGGAGATAATTATTTTTCTTCTTTGGAGAGGGTTTATCAGGCTCATATGGATCATGATCGAGTCTGGAGATATCAAAATCCTCAGGGAGTTCAGCACCCAGAGGTTTTGGCTCCTCCTGAACAGGAAGCCCCTCTGAAGAGTAGGTCACCTTCCTCTTACTCTTCTTAGCTTGAGTAGAAGGACCAGCAATAGTAACAGCAGCAGCTCATTTGGCTAGATCTTCTCTATATCTCGTGATGTTGTTGACAGTAAATATATAGGTGTTGGTTACCTTGATAAGGTCATCATCGGCTATTTTCTTCTCAATTTACTCAAAGCCGTTCATGAGAACATTGATCACCCTTACAAAGGGTCTCTTCATTGCCGGATTGGCTTGAACTTCTGCCACACTTTGAAATAACATTGAAAATATAATCTTAGCCTAGTTCAGTTGTTTGTGAAGAATGACGGCCTTTGTCCAAATCAGCTGTTGTGAAGTGAAGATATCTCTGGATCCAATTTTGAACAAGATGCTTTTGTCAAGAAGATGACTGATGTGATATACACCTTCAGGAAATAAATTTCTAAACATTTCAGAGAAAGGCTCAGGTTTCACGGATCCCCTCGTCATTTCCCAAGCCTGGGCAAATTCTTCAGCAGTCAAGTCCAATTTGCCTTCCATAGGCAGTGCTAGGATATTGCCTATATCCTTGTATGTCAGCTTGATTAGATGGCCTCAAATATAGCCTTTAAGATAGCTCATATTCACCTTCTCATCTTTGGAAGCAGGAGAGGGAAGAAGTGTCATTCTTGTATAGAATTTCTCAGCAATAGCAGTGCTATAGTAAGTGTCATTTAGTTAAAAAAGTGGAACAAGTCCACATTCCTCCAAGTCTTTTAATAGTGCTTCTCCAGACGAGTATCTTTGAACTGAATCAGCATCGATAGTCATCCCAGGGTGATAGCTGGTTCTTGGAAGGTTTTTAATAGGTATCTCAGCAGCTTTAACAGCTCTGGAAAGCTGTCCTAGTTTTTCAGTAGTACTAGCTGAAATGGAAGTTTGTGTTTTTGCCTATATGCAATAATAAAAAATCAGCAGTTCTTTTAGAGAAACATACACTAATCAAATCAAAACCCAAAACACAGGTATTTTAACAATATGGTTTATTTCCAGGGTTTTAATACATGTGCAAAGATACCAATTTTTGGAAATTTAAGCAAAATCATATTTGAGAATAACATAATATACATTTGATGTTCATAAAATAGTGATAATCAGCAAGAAAATCTTGAAATCAAGCATACGCAGTTCATCAATGGCGCAAGAATAAAACAGTTCATATGAATTTGAAAATTAAAATTTTGAATCATAAGAAAATTGAAATTGAATGAACTTAAGAATGTAATGTTTCTCACCATTGAAGATTAAGCGCAAACGAGATGAAAGATTGAAGATTTCTGAAGATTTTAAACCTTTGAAGTTATTGCAGAATTTTGAAAAAGCGAAAGGCGGTTTAAGCAAAATGTGAATAGTCAATTTGTGAATTCACTTTTTATACCTCTGACAAATCTCAATAAATGGCATTTAATGAATTATGAAGTCTGCATTTAATGTTTTTAAAAAAAAATTGTGCATATTTTGTCTTATCGTATTGAGAACTGCCGATCAGAAGAGAAAAATACTTACTCACGGTTGTCTTATAATATCGGCAGAGTTACACTTGGCTAATAAGATAGGCAATTCTATAAGCAGACAAAGTGTAATGAATTAGGACATTGTTCAAAAGATTAAGGATTGAGATCGAGCATACCAAGCTCTCCTCTTAGATATGCAAACCTGGTTGAGTCAAGTGGTTTAGAGAAGATATCAGCTAACTGTTGATCAGTAGATACATATTGCATACTGATGTTACCTTTTTCCACATGATCTTTTAAGAAATGATATCTCACGTCAATGTGCTTTGTTTTAGAATGCATAACAGGATTTTGAGAGACTGAGATGGCTGATGTATTGTCACACATTATAGGGCAATCAGCAGTCTTGATCTCATAATCTACCAGTTGCTATTTAATCCACAACAATTATGAGCAGCAACTACCAGCAGCTATGTATTCTGCTTCGGTTGTTGAAGTTGAAACAGATGTTTGCTTTTTGCTGGCCCGTGAGACAAGTCTATTCCCTAGGAATTGACATGTCCCACTTGTGCTTTTCCTGTCAACTTTACAAGCAGCAAAGTCAGCATCAGAATAGCCTATAAGATTAAAGGATGAATCCCTTGGATACCAAATACCCAAGTTAGATGTGTTAATTAGATATCTGATGATTCTTTTGACAGCCTGTAAGTGAGACTCCTTTGGATCTGCTTGAAATCTAGCACATACATAAACAGCAAATATAATGTCAGGTCTACTAGCTGTTAAATATAAAAGTAAGCCAATCATGCCTCTGTAAAGAGTTATGTCCACTTTCTTTCCCTTTTCATCTTTGTCAAGATGACAGTTAGTAGCCATAGGTGTACTGAAACTGTTTGCTTTTTCAAGTCTGAATTTTTTGATAAGATCCTTTGTATATTTGGCTTGATTGATGAAGATACCAGTTGAGCTTTGTTGAATTTGAAGTCCTAGGAAGAAATTGAGTTCTCCCATCATGCTCATTTCAAATTTACTCTGCATAAGCTTTTCAAACCTTTTGCATAGATTTTCATTAGTAGAACCAAATATAATATCATCAACATAAATTTGAACAAGTAAAGAATGACCTTTATGTTTTAAGATAAAAGGAGTAGTATCAATTTGACCTCTCACAAAGCCTTAGGTTATCAAGAACTTTGAAAGGGTCTCATACTAGGCCCTTGGAGCTTGCTTGAGTCCATATAGTGCTTTCCTCAGCTTGTATACGTCCTCTCTTTTTGAATTGTCAATGAAACCAGGTGGTTGTTCCACATAGACTTCTTCTTGTAATTCACCATTGAAAAAGGCACTCTTAACATCCATTTGATATACCTTGAAGTCTTTAAAGGATGCATAGGCTAGGAATAATCTGATAGCTTCTAATCTTGCAACAGGAGCAAATGTCTCATCATAGTCAATTCCTTCTTCTTGTCTGTATCCTTGAGCTACCAGTCTTGCCTTATTTCTGGTGATGTTTCCATTTTCGTCCATCTTGTTTCTGAAGACCCATTTTGTTCCAATCACTGTTTGTCCTTTGGGCCTAGGAACAAGTAACCAAACTTGACATCTATCAAATTGATTCAATTCTTCTTGCATAGCTTCTACCCAGCTTGGATCTCCCAGAGCTTCATCTATCTTCTTGGGTTCAATATTTGAGACAAATGCTGTAGAATACATGCATTCATTTCTTGAAGCTTGTCAGGTTTGAACACCAACATTAAGATCACCAATGATTTGAGTGATAGGATGATCTTTAACTTCTCGAACATCAGCAGGTAGATCTTGTCTGATAGCATCAGCAGAGTTTAGTTCTTGAGAAGTGGAAGTGTCTGAAGCTTGGTTTTCAAGAGGAAACGTTAATTCCAATGCAGGTTGAAATACTTCTGGTGTAGAAGAAATAGTGGATTCTCGACTTTCTGAGTTAACATTAGTCTGTCCACTATCACTTTTTGGAGGTTCTATCAAGTTAATCCTTGGAGAAACTTGTGAAGATGTAGCTTCAGCAGAATTGGAGCTTGGCTGTTCTATACCTGTCTCACACTCATCAAAATCATTAGACATATGTGTCCCAATAAAATCAAATTCATCAAAAGAGACATGTACTGATTCAATAACTTTAAGAGAGGTTTTATTATAAACTCTATAAGCTTTTGAAAATTTGGCATATCCCAGAAATATTCCTTCATCACTTTTGGATTCAAACTTACATCTATGTTCTTTTCCATTGTACAGAACATAGCATTTGCATCCAAATATTTTGAAGAAACTAATATTGGGTGCTCTACCTCTCCATATTTCATATGGAGTTTTGTAATGAAATCTGTTGATAATAGACCTGTTTTGAGTGAAGCAGACTGTATTTACAGCTTCAGCCCTGAAATACATAGGCAGCCTTGATTTAGCAATCATAGTCTTCCCAGCTTCAATAAGAGTTCTGTTCTTCCTTTCAGCAACTCCATTTTGTTGAGGTGTACCAGTAACAAAGAAATTGTGACCAATTCCATGGTCATCGCAATATTTGGCTATACCATTATTTTTGAATTCTGTCCCATTGTCTGATCTGATATCAGCGATGTCATCCAGTTTCTGAGTCTGCAGTCTTCTGAAAAGTGCTGTTATGGTGTCATAGGTTTCATCTTTAGAAGACAGCATTTCAACCCAGGTGAATCTTGAATAGTCATCAATTTGCTGCCACCAAGACTAGTTGTAGTAACTGGACCGAATAAATCCATGTGAAGGAGCTATAACGGTCTGGTAGTTGATAAGCATGGCTTGCTTTTGAATGATGACTTAGTTAATTTTCCCAGCTGGCATACCTTACAAAGCTTGTCATGATCTGCTGATATCTTAGGCAGACCAACAACCAAGTTGTCCTTTGATAACTTAGATAAGTACTTGAAGTTGAAATGACTAAGTCTTTTGTGCCACGGCCAACTATTATCACTTGAGGTCTTCGTAATCAAACATAGGTTTAATTTTCTCCCCACAGCATTCAGATCTACAACATATACATTTCCTTTTCTGAACCCGGTCAGGATTGTTGTGCAGGTTTCACTATCCTTGATAAAGCAATGAATTGAAGTGAAATGGCATATTAATCCCTTATAACAAAATTGTGATATATTTAAAAGATTGTGCTTCAAGCCTTCAACCAGAGATACTTTGTTGATGGAAAGATTTCCTCGAACTATGCTTCCATAGCCAACTGTCTTCCCTTTGGAGTTATCACCAAAAATCACTGAGGGACCTTTAGCTTCAGCAATATTGGAGAGAAGACTTTGATCTCCAGTCATATGCTTTGAGCAGCCACTATCCAGATACCATAAGTCTTTCTCCTCTTTATTAACGGCCATGAAGCATTCCTGAAATTTAATCATTTAAGAATATGGTCCCTAGTTTATTTTTGGGTCCTGAGGGTTAGTGGCCTTTTGGAACCCATACCTGTTTAACCTTTGGAGGTGTGAACCCTTTGGGTTTAGGTATGAATCATAGAAGGCATTCAGGAATCTTGTGACCATGACCTTTGCAGAATAAGCAATTATGAAAACCTTGAACATGTTTGATGATTTCTTTAGGAGTTTTCTTACTATCAGCAGTCTTGAGAATAACCAATTTACTGATAACCGACTTATTGGATTTAGGCTGATAATGCAATTTCCTAGTGATATTAGGCTTAACCATAGTAGACCTTTTATCGAAGGATTTTACATTTTTAGACAAAATTCCTTTAAGATTTTTATCAGCAGGGTTGGGATTAGCAATCTTTCCTTTGACAAATTTAATAGGCTTGAGTTGAGATTTCTTTGACTTGTTATCAGTCATCACTGATTTCCTAGGATGACAGACAGCAGATCTTTGTTGCTCAGTCTCCCTATTAGCAGTGTCATAGGTGTTGACAGATTACTTACCCTTGGACTTGTCTGGTTTGTTTTTTGAATAAACAAATGGCACTTTATTAAAACCAAGTCCTTGCTTTCCCTTTTGAGAAGGATGCTGATCATAGACAACTTCTTCGGCCATTTCTTTAGCACTTACTTCAGTTGTCTCGTTTTCTTGAGAAACAGATGAACTTCCTACATTGAATTCACTTTGAAAACCGATACCAGTTTTGTCATCAAGAGATTTTTGTTTTGAAAGAATGGTATTAAAATTTCCTTTTGAATTGTTCCAAGTATCAACAACCTTTTGAAGGTCATCTTTCTCAGAATTGATTTTCTTTATGTGCTCAAGTAGGAATTCCACTTTTTCAGTTAATGCTTTGTTCTCCTTTTGAGTCTTGATATTCTCAGCTTGTTGTCTATTGAGGTCTTTGATCTCAGACATCAAGGTTGATTTCTCAAAGACAGCCAACTCATGCTTTTTGGCTAACTTTACATAGGCAGTTTTGAATTTAGAAAAATTTTCCAATATGTCTTTGTTGGATTTAATGAGTTCTCCCCTTGAAGGTTCATTGAGCTCATCATCATCACTATCATCCTGTTGAAATGGCAGTGATCTTACTGAGTCATGGGGTGATTCCCTGACCATAAGACATAAATTTGCTTCCTCAGCAAAGTCACAAGAATCATCCTCATCAGAATCTGTATCACACCAAGTGGGCAAGTTGCTTTCATCAATATCCTCAGCCACCATCCCTTTTTGTTTTTGAAATTTAGATTCGGGACGTTTTTTGTAAAATTCATATTTTGGCTTTGGACATTTTGATGCAAAATGGCCTAGCTTCCTACAGTTAAAATAGACAAGCTCATTTTCCTTTTGGTTAACAACAGTTTTATAAGGAGCAGTTGTTTTTGTAGGAGCTGCGGTCTTGTAAGGTGACTGCTTATAGGATGACTTGTTAAACCTTTTGAAACGTTGATACTTCTTAACAAACATGGCAAAATCTTCGTCTGAAAAAATATCATCACCATCACTAGATGTAGATGGGTTTTCTTCAGGTGTAGAAAAGGAAGGTTCTACAGACATAGCTAGTAAAGATAAATTTTTAAAACTCTTTTCCATCTCTTGAGCTTACTGAATTTCAAGCTCATAAACCGAAAGACTTGCATAAAGATTTCTGAGAGACAATTTATTCAAGTCTTTTGATTCTTTCATGGCAGTGATCTTTACATGCCATAGACTGCCTAGTGCATTAAGAAATCTCATGTTTATTTCTTTCTTTTCATATTTATTTCCTAAAGAATAGCAAGAGTTTACTACCTCGTAAAATCTGTCATATGCGCTTCGTAAGGTCTCTTTAGGATCTTTCTTGAATGAATCGAACTTCTGGATGCAGGTATATAACTTGTTGTTCCTTGTTTATCCATCACCTTCTAGATATTCCAATATGGCTTCCCACATCTCTTTTGCTGTTTCTAGATTAATGATTTGCTGGTAGGTACTTATGTCTACACAGCTGGTGATAATGTTGATAGCTTTCCCATCCAGAGCATCATTCTTTCTATCTTCCTCATCCCATTCTTCTTCAGGCTTTGGAATTTCAGGATCAGCAGTTGGATCAAGTGCAGCTAGGGTATTTGGCTTCATAGGAATTCTTGGTCCATCTGTAACACATTTCCATAAACGTTTGTCAATAGAGTTCATGTGTCTTTTAACCTTGTCTTTCCAGATATCAAAGTGAACTTCATCCAGAACAGGACAATGATTCACATTTGAAGTTTCCAACATTTGATGAGCAGCCATTGGATCTTTAATCTCTCAACAGTTTAATCTTGGAAAAACTTGTTTTTAAAGAGTTAAGCTCTAATACCAATTGTTAGGTCTCAAGGTGCTCAAATAGGCTAGAAGGAGGGGGGGGATTGAATAGCCTATTTCTAATTTTTGAAAAATTAATTTAAAAGCTACTTCACTAAAGTTAGAAAAGATTTTGCAGTGGAAATGAGTGAAGTATAGGACAAAATTGAGATAGCTGATCTTGATAGGACAAGATCAGTTGTTCTCAAAGCTGTTGGAATTCTGGAAGTTAATAAGTAATAGCAAATCACAAGCACATAAAGGAGATAGACAGGAAATTTAATATGGTTCACACTTATAAATAAGTGCTACGTCCACAACCAAAAGTGGTTAACTTTGGATTTGAAAAATGTGTACTAAGTTTTCCACTAGAATCTTTATAAGATAAATCACTAATGGATCGTGTACATAAAATAGTTGACCAAGTGTTTGCGGGAGAATTGATATCTACAGAGATATAATTCTCGTGTGTTATGAATGCAAGGATTGCAATCAATGAAGAGCAATAAAGACTTTATCGTCTAGGAATAGTGCTCTCCAAAGAATGTTGTACAGATTTTTCTTTGAAGTTTTTATGAACTACAGTTGAAGATGAAGACTTTCAGAATGTAAGGAAAGGTTTGTTAGATTGATCGCTAGTTATCTTCAATGCTGTCATGAAGTCTTCTTTTTATACTCAGGGAGATTTAGGTAGCCGTTGGAGATCTTCAGCTTTGGAGAATTTGAATTCGTATGCCATTAATGCTCTAATCTTGCTGTTGAACTCTGATAAGTGATTTTGCAAGATTCAGACTGACTTCTGCAACAATGCCAAAAATAGGTTGATAATAAGAGCAGACAGAATATCCTTTTCTGAGATGATTGCCTAATATGGAATGAATCATGTAATGCTCTTTGCAGGTTATCGTTGTATCATCGTTGACAAGAAATACTGCAGATAGTCTTGAGGCATGTCACCAGTAAAGTCTTGATCGAACGATCTTTAGGTCTTCAACACTGCTGATGAAGCTTGGCTGGAATGAACTTGTCCTATGACTTTAAGAAACTCGGCTAATATGAAGATAGCTGATCTTTACATGTCCAATCAATGATAGGCTAACTTCTGAAGACTAGGCTAAGTACAGATAGCAATCCTAAGCTATTACATGAACTTGTCCAAGTACAAGTTGCCACTCTAACAGACACGCAGGCCCATTAGTCACCTTGACTTAGACTTAGGTTCTAGATACAAGAAAATTTATACAAAATACAACATGGACTATCTCCACAACTTACCAATATCCAAGATACACTTAAATACAAAACTCGACGTTAAACACTCAACTCAAAAACCAAATCACCTAAGCCGAGGATCCTATCCTAGTGGACAGCTAACTTAAGATCTGATACCAACTGTGACGACCCGAATCCAAGATTCGATATTAAACCCCAACTCGGAGCGCCAAACTGAAGAAGAATAGCTGAAATAACTAAATAAAGTGAGCCACAAAAGCTCACAACCAAAAACAAACAGCGGAATAACTAAAAGAACATGAGCTTCAAAGCTCGAATAAATATAATACCACAACTTAGAAAAAACCTCCACGAAATCAAAGGGGCTTTGGGTGGAAATTTATGCCTCCGCGAACTCTACGCTGCTACGGAGTCCAATCGTCGATCCCAAGCTCGATCCAAGTCCGAATCAAGCTTTCTCTCTCTCAAAACTTCACTTTCTCTCTCTAAAATGTGGGAGAAGAGGTGAGGTGGTGATTCCTCAATAGATCAGAGAATCTCTTCGGTTAGAATCGTTCCCTCGTCGCTAGCTACGCTCCAGCGAAGACGGATCGTCGATCCGACTCTGGATGCTCGAGATATCGCGAATTTTTTCTCTTCTCTCTCTTCTCTCTCTCTTCTTGCTCTCTCTCTAAACTCAGCTGGGTTGGAGGAAGAAAATGAGGGGAAATAAGGTTGGGTTATGTTATTAATACTATGGGTAAGTGTTTGGTCCAATCCTGGGCTTCTTTGAGCATTTTAAACCACTTAAAAACACGAAAAACTGAGAAAGAACGAAAACCAGACGAACAGAGTCGGGGCAGAGCGATGGCTTTGTCCTAACCAGAGCGATCGCTTTGCCCTCTAGACACAGGGCGATCGCTTTGATCTCCCCAGGGCGATCGCTTTGTGACAAGATTCTCCGAACTCTCCGAAACGCTCCCGAAATGATTCTAAATGATCCCAAACTGATTCTAAGTCTATGGGAAGGTCGAAACACTCTAGGAAGGTTCTCGAAAATACGGAAACAATGCTAGAAGTTCAACGTAATGCTCACGCAATAAATCATATAAAGATTTGAGTACAATCGGGGCACACGAAACACTCGAAATGACTTAGCGTGCAATTCAACGACAAGATCAATATGATCATCAATCGTGAAGGAGTCTAAACCAAGATTAGGTCAATGGGACGGGGAAATGAACAGTATATACAGATGTTAATCAAGGTTAAAAATAGTCTCGAACAAATACGAAAACAACACACGACACAACGTAACTTAACTACGGGTCAAATACGGTTCTCAATTCAACACGTCACACTTAACAAGCATGACACCTCACTCTCCGAGGGTTTTAAGGTCAATATCGAGAGACTGCAAGCGAACCAGGAAAGAAGTTGGGTTGAGGTATTACATCCATGAAGGAGGAAATGAGTAGACTTCGAAATGATCAGCTTACTGAATCACTTGAGAAGAATGCTATGTTACGGATTAAAAACAAAAATCTCTCTTCAGAGCTGAAAGAAGTCAAGGATGAACTGAAAGTATCCAAAGCTGAAATTGCAAGACTCAAAGCTGCTGCTAGCTCTAAACAAGAGGGACAAGTTTCAACTTAGCTGGTATATCCATTCTTGTCCTTTCTTTTGTAAAAGAGCTATTTTGACAAAACATTGTATTAAACTCCTTGTTTAAAATACAATGACTATTCTATTTTAATTTTCATGCTTTATAATTAATTGTTTATCTTGTGTGCATGAAATTTAAACCACTGATTTAAAGACATACTCTATGATTACCTTATCTATCTGTCTTTAAATACTGTTTGATTACAAGTGTTTTATACTTAATTCATTATATGTAAACACTTTGTAATTTGAATACACTGACCGCCTTGTAAGTCCATCTAGGATATGCTTACTTAATATAATATCTTTAAAGCATGTTATTACCAGAATCGGACATGGTCAGCTTCCATTGTATTCATAAGTTCATGGACTCAAGCAAATGGGAGGAGATTGTTGTACTTTATATAGATTTGCTTGTATCCATAACCTAAGTCTAAACAAGGTGACTAATGGGCATGCGTGTCTATTAGAGTGGCAACTTGTACTTAGACAACTGCTTGTAATAGCTTAGGATTGCTTTTTGTACTTAGCCTAGTCTTTAGAAGATGGCCTGTTGTATATCAGCCATGTTCATATCAGCCATGTCCACCAAGTCATCAGACAAGTTCGTTCCGGCCAAGCTTCATCAACCATGTTGAAGATCTGTAGATCGTCTGATCAAGACTTGCCTGAAGATATGCCTCTTTAAGATCAGCTATCCTCAACTTGTCTTATTCTTCACTAGGATTCTGCTGTAAAATATTTTCTAACTCTCTTGTGAAGTAATTTTGAAAAACAATTTTTAAAATTAGACATAAGCTATTCAACCCCCCCCCCTTCTATCCTATTTGCGTACCTTGAGACCTAACATACATCAAATGAAAATCAAATAAATAAAATAATTTTGTGAACGATGCACACTATTGTACTAAAAAAGTAATTTTTTTGTGCATCGTGATGCAAAACTTTTATTCCGATGCACAACTTTTAAACTTAATAAAAATTATTAACTTTTGTGATGACAAAAGAAATTAATCAAAATTACAATTTTACAGTTTCAAAGTGTTGAAAAATTATTAGTTTGTGCATCGCGTACTGAAATAGTATTGTTTTTATGCATCGCGATGCACACATTTTTTATTCGATGCACAATTTTCTAGTGAATCAACAATATAACATTTGGGATGCATAACAGTGTGCATCGCGATGCATAGTAAAAGCCCTTGAGCTAATGCACAAAAGAGAGCTCTTAAGCTGATGCACAAAATGCAGAAAAGCCCTTGAGCTGATGCTATTTTAGAAAATGAGAAATTGATGCACAGTAAAAGCCATTGCTTTTGTGTAAACTTTTATTCCGATGCACAGAACTTAACTGAATATATTCTCTTATTAAATACAAAATTGATTACTATAGCTTAAGTTGATGCACAGTAAAAACCTTCCATCAGTCAACAAAAGAGAGCTCTTTTTTTCAAATAGCTTAACGATACACATTTCTTAACACAAAATATATACTGAAATAGTACTGTTATACTTCACGATGCACAAAATTATACTTGACAATGCACATTTCTTAATACAATCACAAATTACATTGACAATGCACATTCGCATCACATGACGATGCACAAAATACACTTAAAAACGTCGTATATTGTTAAGGGAACGGTTTTGGAATACATAGTCAATTTATCACTTAAAAGGGACTTAAGCGAATGAAAACAAATATAGTAGACTTAAGCGGTTGAATATTACACAATAGATACCGGCGCGCAATTTTTCATACTTATTTTTATATTTCTATAAGGGCCTTTTTTTTTATTTTTACCATGGACCCCCAAAAGTTCAGAACCGGCCCTACTGTTGTTGCTAAGAAATAACTGTAATCTTTTTGGAGTCCAACATAACATAGATTTCTCTAAAGCTAGTAAAGTCAATTACAATTCTTGCCAAAGCTGTGAACTGTAGTAATGCTAAAATTGGATCAATATAGTGTATTTTATTTAGTGAAGAGATTGTTATAAGTTTGATTGATTCTCGCTAGCTATTCTCATTTTTCTTTTCAACAAAGACACTGTATACAGTATAACATTTGGATATATCAATAAGGACGAGTTCCATAATCTTGTGGCATTTGCAGACAAGGAATTGGGTGTGAGAATTGTAACTTATTAAGTTCATGTCTATAATATTGTTCCCGGCATCGCACAATGGTTCTAAATCTTTTTCAGAAGTGCATGAATTTTGGGCTATTTTGGTACTTTGATCTAAATATTACAAATACTCAAAGAAAGAAAAAACTTATATAAGACCACGGGTATTTTCTGTAAGACAAATCTCCTTGATTTGACCCACCGTGTATTGGTGGGCTGAGCTGTGAAAAGTGGGCATCCGTCTAACGAATTAGAATCCGTAAGACGGTGTCACAGGAGACCTACTAAAAAAAAAGAGTTAGGACTATTGTTTGATCTGGCTTTGAGCAACAGAGCATTTCAATTTGACGGTGTTTCCAATACAGTGGAAGTTTAATTAATTTCTTAGATATATCATGTGTAAATTATTTATTTGAACAAACAGGGCATCCTTGTCATTTTGCTCCTACCATCGTTAAATCAATTAAGCCACTATTATATTTGAGGTGGGTAAATTGTTTCAATTGATAATTAAGGGGAACAATTCGAACTTAACCCATAGTTGAGAGGAGTTATCTGTAATTTACATTTAGTTTTTTTTTTTTTTTTTACACTGTCAAGGTAAAAAAGAGTTTACCACAAAGCAGCTTTTACCTACAATCCATAAAATTACTATTATTATTATTATGAATAGTATACCCTTGGTGACTCAAACCCGAGATCTATCGGTTATAGGTAGTGAAACTCCTACCATCGAAGCTGCGTCTAATTGTCATTATAAACTTCTTTTTTTTTTTTTGTTTTGCATCAAAAATAAAATAATAATAACTACTTGAGGTAGCTGGTCAATGCAAAGATAGAAAGGCCAATGATACACAGATATGTTCACCTCCCAAAATTCACAACTTGCAATATTATTGAGTTCAGGGTAGTGTACATTTTAGGAAAAAACATGTAGAGTATCTAATATCCAAACTCCTACAGTTGCAAAGTCCCTACAAGTGGCTAAGAACACCGACACCAATACCACTTTATTTGTCTTCCAATCCTACTATAAATATCAACAACATTGTATCATCTGGCACATATTATCTTTCTCAACAGTGGAATCTAGCATTCAACAGCTACTGCACATCTAACTATCATTATACAACATCTCCTTCAGCACGGTTGGGGGAGGGGGGGGGGGAGATGGGAACCAATCATATGGAGAACAACGATTTTCCACTTCACTTAGATTTGGATTCGCTGTTGAAGAGTCAACCTTCAACTATACGCCCTGACGTGGTGAGACACTACTTGCTACTCTCGTGGCCTAGCAAGCCAGAGCGAACTGAGGGCTCGAAGCCGTGAGAAATAATCATTTATTGCCAGAAGAGCACGTGCTGATTGTCTGGTTGTTAGTATTCGATGCATTTGCTGTAGCGTTTGTTGCCTCAAATTATCAGCCTGGTGGTTGGGGAAAAGCTTCAAATCAGTGATAACATGTGATGGAATTCATATATTTTCCTTTGCCATTTAAAGAAAACAATTGTGCAGTGAAATAAAAGAAAGGAATTTACCTGTCGGAGGAAACCTTCGAGAGTTCCAAGCTTTCCCATCGCCATTGCCATCTGACCCATATAATTTGCTACATTACCAGATGGGCCTGACGGGCCAGGAGAGCCACTGGCCAAGGTTTCAGCTAGAGATTGCTGCAAAGCCTCCATCCCTTGTGAGAGAGCATCTTCTGCCTGCTGTGATGATTGCTGCAACTTGTAAATGCCTGCCAACTGCAGCTCCGTTAGAGGCTCCAACTGATTCAAAAGAAGCTGCATTCAGATAAAGTTTGTTCAGTCGACAAAACAAGAATGAATGTGCTAATATGTCTAATAAAATACCACTGGCTTTTAAAGCAAGCCAAGCAGACTAAGATTCTTGTTTTAATAAAGGCATGATGAACCATTTTAGGTCTCAAAACCTTGTCAAGTATAGTCAAGAAAGAGTTGGTCACAGGTACTTGCAATAGTGTGTTGGCATCCTTTTTAGTTGCATACTTTTTTAGTATGGTAGAAGGGGTGATTCGCCAAAATGCAATAAAATGAACCAAGGCTGTAAACTTTCAAGAAAAACTACACAATCAGGTAAAACATTCTTGACTAAAACGAGTAACCACGGACATAATTAACAGGGTTTGCCTTACCCTACGAAGTCCTCATGACAATAGCAAAAGAAACTGATACATTCCCAAACAGCTAAGTCGACTTTCTGGAACAGCAGCTTTTATTTGAGAAGGTAGCAGATTCCAGTTTTAGAAACTTCCAAGGTTTTCATCATCCCAACAAAACCAGGAAAAGTCAAACGACAATAAGCTTATGCAATTCTAAAAAAGTACTTTGTACTGTTAAGCCTGCTCAAGCAGAATCCATTTTCCAAAATTTATATTGGATGAGAGTATTAAAATACAAGAGGAATCTTCTTTCTACTGGAGAAGCAGCTACAAGGTATGTCATGATTTTCTTTAGCTAACATACCTCATATGAAGGCAGCTGCTTCACCATTCCAACTCAATCAAGCTAGGCAACACCACCAATTCAATTTTTGGACCAAGTTATGATATAATCTATAACAACCCAAGCCAGAAGCCCGGTCCACCACGCATGGTCCACGCACCGGCCCACTAAGCACCTGGTCAACTAGGCCCACCACAAGCCCACCCAAAAGTCCATGGAAGATATTGGTGCCTAGTGGTAGTGGGTGGCCACTTATACGACACATACAAGCCCCACATCTAATCGAAGTGGGTTGGGGATATTACAACATGCTTTCAGCATATTCATAGAACAAGCATAGAAAGAAGAATGAAATGGACTTAGTGTACTCCTAGTGTACATAGGATGTGTCACTTGTTTTGACGCCTTAATTACACTAATCTTTACCAAGCCAAAAAAAAAAAAAGAATGAAATGGACTTGGTGGTAAATGGAGGCACTCAATGTTTTCAAAGCTTCAATAATAAGTTGTGAACACAGTCATCCATGCAACCAACAGGAAACCAATTTTCTTCATGTGATTGTTTTCAATGTGCTGCTTCTCAGAATGAACTCTCCTTTTGAGAGAGAGAGAGAGAGAGAGAGAGAGAGAGAGATGGTAAAAGAGGAGTCACCTTCAGTAGTTCAGATGAACGGAAGCCACCAATCCACATAAAGCATCGCTCTGCAGGTGTTTTCCACATCCCTGACATGATATGGAACACATCAGCCTTGGCAGCAGTGCCTTTCAGCCTGAAAATGTCGTCGAAGTGTGCTATGACGTTGTCTACAACAGTCCGAAGTTCAGTGTCACTTGCGTGTGAATTGACAGCCGCTCTAAGCTCGTTTATCTGCCTGTTTTGCTCTTCTGTCCACCGTGCATATTCTACATCAAATGCTAAGGCACCTGCAGGATAGTGCAAACAACAAAAACATGTTGGCCTACGGACGAAATATATTATTGGAAGTGAGATAAAAGGATATTAACACCAACAAAGCAAGGAAATGGAGAGGAAAAGAACTATGGGAAATATATTCAAGATTTCTAACATTATGCCACAATCATGAAAAAGCAGGCCAAAGAAGGACCATAACAAAGGAAATTCAGAAAGTCAAACAAACGGGCAACTGATCTTACTGCATTTTCAAACCTGATGCCTATATACTTTCAACAATAACTTTTACAGCTGTAATTCCAGTGATGCCCTACACTAAAAGTTTGGGATGCCTTCAGATCATGGTTCAAAGGTGCAGTGACGGCGTGGTTGCGGCATTTGCTTTTTCACATCATTTTTGGTTTTGGGCGCGGTTTTGGATGATATGCAACAAAACACTACTTAGAGGGCAAAAAACATATTAAAAAATAAAAAAATTTGAACGGTGTGCTCAATATGATGGGGCAATTACATATGCAAAAAGAACAATTTCTATTGCAATAGTATTGTTAGCCTAATAAAACATACTCCATACAACATTTATTATCCAACAATTTAAATAATAAGATGCAATATAGTTACAAATAAAGTAAAATAATAGTTCACATAAATATCAGGAGCCCCGATGCATTAAAAATAAAAAGAAAACGAAAGTACTCCTAGTTAAAACCAAAAATGGGAAGAGTAAAACCAAAAGGGAGAAAAAGTAAATAATTAAAATACAAAGAGAAATTACAAACTTATCCACGCAGAAGAGAAAAAAAGGAAGAAAAGTAAGCGTCTTGTGTACGCACATCTCCATTAGAGGAGTTAACATGAAAATGCTGGAGAGAGGAGTAGATCGATTCCACCGAACAAGGAGAGATCGGCGCAAGCTGAAGAAAGAGATTTGAGATTGGCGCAAGCAAACGGAAGAGAAATGACGCTGCAGAAGGGACCATAATACCCAGGATTAGGAAGAAGTAAGTTCCAGATCAAGGAGAGAAAGGACTTTGAAACGTAGGGAGAGCATGTGCAACGTTTGGATCGCCAAACCCTAATTTTGATATCCTACATATAATTCCCCGAGCTTTGGCCGAGTTTCTGATTCAACTCAGTGACTCAGCTGGGTTACGAAAAACTCGAGTTGGCCGAGTTTTTGCCGAGTCTTGCCGAGTTAGGGTTGAAGCGCTAATTATTTGATTCGGTAGATTTTTTCGGATCAGACACCTAAGATGTTTTTCTCCAGTCTGGGTGGAGAGAAGTGTCAATATTGACAAGTTATCTTGGCTGGACTGGGAGTTAACTATGCCGAGAAATGAGAGGGTTCAATTTTGCATTTACCTGACACCATCACCATCACTATCTGGTAATTGAATAAAGTTAGAACTATGGGTCTATTTAAGATAGTTCAATGTTAACTGATATCTGCTTGTCTTTAGACGTATATTTGGCCCTGATTTTTCTATCAACCTTAGAGTTACAGCCTTCTGGAAACTTTGGCCACCACAAGTACTTAGACTCGAGTGCAGTGGCTTGGAAGCTTTAGACCTAAGAGCAGCAACAATGCAAACAGTTAAGAACTTCTCAAACATGAGTGCAATATAGTAAGAATACAAGTCATATATATATATATATATATATATATATATATATATATATATATATAAAAGTGAAGAAAGCTAACCTCCCCTCTAGTTGTAGGAGGTTTGGCTTCTCCCCGTTTTCTTATTTTATATCTATTGTAAGGGTATTATCAATTTAACTTGATTCTTCAAATAACATGACCCAATATGCTCTCTCCCTCTACCCACTTCACCATCCAATCCACCAGCAACTGATCCCGGTATGTCTTTCAACCCATGAGCTGACTTCTTGTTCCCTCTACCAGTTCATCTCCTAAACAATCAGCAAATACAAGTTTGCCCAAAACAAATTCTGATTTTTGTACATTATCATATTCTAGTAAATTCATTCGCTGGCAATGATTTAATTAGGATTCAATTGAAGGGAAGGTTTTTTTATTCAGCTAAACAAAGAAAATAATAGTCAATATTTTGCTGCCACTGCTAAGAGTGAATCTTTATATATATTCACTGATCTTAAGCTACACAAATCAGACTCAAAATTGTTTGCAATCAGCACTCTGAGATGACATAATTAAATAAGTGATCAAAGTGAGAGACAGTCTGCACGCGAGTCTAGCTGGGTCCTTTGCTTGAATTCTATAACTAATACATAGCAACAATATGAAGGAATGAAATTGAGAGAGAATCAGGGAGAAGAAGTCTGACGAACAGAGAAAGAGAGAGAGAAAGCAGCTATCTTTTCTTATTATTTTCATACGTATTAGGGTATAGTATATACTCTCTACTATACCCTATCAACACAATTACGTAACTACCCTTACTATCTAACACTCCCCTTCAAGCTGGAGCATAGATATTGATCATGCCCAGCTTGTTACAAATATAATCCACTCTTATCCATCCGTGTAAGACCCTTACATACATCGGCAAGTTGTTCTCCCGTACGCACATACGAAGTGGTCACAAGATTTTATTGGATCTTTTCTCGAACAAAATGACAATCAACCTCTATATGTTTAGTCCTTTCATGGAAAACTTGATACGCAAATATATGCATGGCTGCTTGATTATCACACCACAATCTCATAGGCAACGCAACCCTAAAACCAATCTATTCCATTAGTTGTTGTATCACACCATTCTGTATATGTATATACACATACATGTATATGTATACATATATGTATACAGACATATATGTATACAGACAAATAT
This sequence comes from Platycodon grandiflorus, assembly GCA_016624345.1. Classification (NCBI taxonomy): domain Eukaryota; kingdom Viridiplantae; phylum Streptophyta; class Magnoliopsida; order Asterales; family Campanulaceae; genus Platycodon; species Platycodon grandiflorus. The sequence goes on from CM028363.1 coordinate 28,176,082, forward strand.
GTATATATACACGTACATATATACATATATGTATACAGGCAAATATGTATATTTACATATACACATACATGTATACATGTATGTATATACATTGTGTATATGTATACATATATGTATATGTGTGTATACGTATATACACATACATGTACACATAAATATACAGACATATATGTATATATACATATGTATATGTATATACACATACATGTACACGTATATGTATACAGACATATATGTATATATACATATGTGTATACATATACACATACATGTACACATATATGTATACAGACATATATGTATATATACATTTGTATACACATACACATACATGTATTTGTATACACATACACACATACATGTATACATGTATTTGTATACACATACACATACATATATACATGTATGTGTATACACAAGTATACATACATGTATACATGTATGTATATGCATACACATACACATACATGTATACATGTATGTATATGTATACATGTATGTATGTGTATATGTATATGTATATGTATGTGTATATATATGTATATGTATATTTATATGTATATGTATATATATGTATATCTATATGTATGTATATGTGTATGTATACATATGTATATGTGTATGTATGTATATGTGTGTATGTATGTATGTGTATGTCTATGTATGTGTATGTCTATGTATACGTATGTATAGGTATATGTATGTGTATATAGTGTATTAAGGATCAGATGCTTGGTTGCAATTTGATTTGCCATGGGAAGAAATATAGAGCGAGAGCTAAGGACAAGATCTGCATCATATATATATATATATATATATATATATATATATATATATACATATATATTCGGAAGCACGAGTCAACAAGTCACATGATTACGAAGTTCTATTTACTTAATCCCCCATTCCTTAAAAAGAGTCCATTTTTCCTTTTAGGCCCTTCCAAAAAAAAAAAAAGTGGCCACTTTTTAATCTTTTCTTTTTTGGAAGTTACTTTTACCATTTTACCCTTGATTTGATTCCAACTTTAATTGATGGGCCCCACTCTCACATGGGTATTTTTTGGAAAACACACTACCCTAACATTTATAATAGTCAATTATTTTTTCTTAATCTGTGTGCCGGCCAAACAAGACACTCTTTTAGTATGATAGTAGGGAGTATTATTTATCATGCTGGCCAAATGTACAAGTCCTCGGGATCCATTAAACTCCAACCCTATGAGGTCAGATTCTGCAACCAGGAGCAGGAGAATGATAAGAGAGTGCGAGTGCCCCAACCAATTGAGAGAACCGCCAACCTCGACATGATTACAAAGTTCAGAAGACAGAGCTAGGAAGCTACCAAAATGAACAATTGGAAAACATTTATCTGCTTGTGAGTGCAAGGACTGCAAAGTGGATTTGTTTCTTGAACATGCATTAGCTGAGCCTCATTCAAAACTTGTGTTATTAGCTTTACGCCTATGTAATTCCACCAGAGCATAAACTCTCTAGATCTTTAGTTCTTTACTTGATTAGTGAATATGACATGCAGGCTACTAAAGTAGCTCTGACTAAACCAAAGCTTGAGCCATGACACAACAAACAAGTAGCAACTCTAATGTCAGATCAGAGGTTGTGTGTCCATTTGACTCGGTCATTGGCTAAGACTGCATTAGCATGACATGAGAGCAGTCTTTCATTTCAGACCATAACATTTCATGGCAGTTTTTAAATGCAAGATTCAACATTACGCAGGAATCCAAATTAAAAGACAGGGAAGAAGTGCTATAAAGGAAATATACATACCATTCCCACCATTTACTTGAGATTGATCTCCTGAGCTTGAAACTAAGCCACCCTGCATTAAGCTAACAAACTTCAATACACAAGTACCAACTCGCGTACAGGCATCCGCATATGATGAACATATAGTAGAAACACAAAGTACTTATAAACCGTAGAAATAAAACTGAACCTGCTGTCGAGCTCGTTGCAACTCCTGCTCAAGTTGAGTCAGCTTCAGCCGACTATTCTCCAGCTGCTGTACATATGCCTACATAGTGAACAAGAAAATAACTGATCAGCTTAACTTGAAGGTTTTCACTTTTATTTTGTCCTACTTCAAAGGCTTTCACAATCATTTCCTACCATCACCTTCTCACTTTACACAAATATAATACAAAGAAATAACACTTTAAAGATGAATCATAAGGAAACCTACCTTCTTCCTTAACCGGCTTTTTCGGGCAGCCTCACGGTTCTGAGCTAGCCGTCGCAGTGTCTAACAAATGAGATGGAAACAACAATTTAGAAATACAATACTAAAATCAGCAAATTACGTATAAAAAAGGACTCGTCTCAACTCATGTTGGTATAACCTTCTGCTCAGAAGACTTCTCTTTTGATTTATCACTTGAATCAGAAGCCACAATAGCAGTGGACGGATCCATATCAAACTGCATGGGGAATAAGCAAATCATAATTAACAATTAAAACATGATCGCAACCACTCTTCTCAACAGCGAATGGATTCATTGTTTAAGCACAACTAGTATGGCGACCGTATAGCATAATGAAGAAACTGAAACTGAAATGGAAGTATGGAGCATGTAAGTAAGCTCTTCAGCAAGATGATTAAATACAATACCTTAGGATTCTTATCATCGGGGTCCATGTCTCCAGAGGTATCAGTTCGTGGACTATCTGCCATATTAGATTCTACCCAATTATCACGATGGCTACCAGATATAGAAGCTAGATTTGCTTGTCGTCCCTTTTGTAACTGTAACATCTGAGACCAAAAAAATGCAGGACACAGATTTCACTGGAGGGAACAGAACAACCAAATATACAGATAAATCAACAAAGGAAATACCTAAATCACCTTATCAAATGCCCCAAATTGGAGATCAGGGTGGACAGCTTGATTGGCCAAATTTGTGGGGTTGAACACTGTATAATAGCCAAAACACCAGTCAAAGACAAGAGTATGAATCACATAATCTGAACACACATTTTATTTATATATATATCTATATATATATATATATATATATATATTTTTTTTTTGTGTGTGTGTGTGTGTGTGTGTGTTTGGGAGGGGGGGGAGGGGGCTGGGGTTTGAGAGAGATTTTCTACAAAACTTGTTCTCTATCTCATTTCTTTAATAAGCAAAAACGGCCGTGCCGCCAAAAACAAATCCATAGAAAAAGACAGTATAATTAAGAGATTGAGAAGATGACAATACAGGAGAAGCTACGGCATCGAATGATTTGTACTTCGAAAATGCTCTGTAAGCTTATACCATAATTCAAGGGGATTGAACAATTAGTTGAATCGCAAGTGATGGTAGACATAACTGATGCTTAATCTACACATTATGATGAAGGATCGCATTTACTATCGTAGTTTTATGAGAAGGCGATCAGGTACATGAGTATTAGGCATATGATTGAATCAAGCACAGGTAATGTAGTCATGCTTTATCAGTTACAATTCAGCACTCATGCCTCTTACTGGGTATTTGTAAAGCATATGCAGCCAATACTTACAATTATTGTTTCAGAACATAAAAGTTTTAGCACTCCATTTATAAAACAAACACTTAAATTCTTCGTACTCCTCTCTTTTTAGAGCTTGGATGAAGTGGTTAACGCGCTCTGAAATCATAAAGAAGCACTATGCTGTTTGTTCCTGCTCAATTCTATAATCTATGGATTCAAATAACTTCAGAAAGAGACAATTAAGATACAAGCCCATTTCTATTGCTCATGAAGTAATCTTATTAGAGAAACTATTACGTAGTTTGCAACATCACTTTGCAGGATGAAGACGAAGCATTTATAATATACAAGTACCACTTAGGAAATCTATACTCATACAGTAATATTGAGCAAAGTTGTGAATGACTTTTGTCAAACAACTTTGGTTTATTTTTTATTTGCTGATGATAAATTCGGAGTTCAAAATATATTTGATCATAGTCATGTCCATTGGAACAAGCCCTCTGCTGTGAAGTTAGCTTTTAGCTTGCCTTCTACTAAGCTTAAACTTCAATTATTGTTCAGATACTTGACAATACTGATAACCCAAGCTGGTGATTGGAGACCAGATACACAAATGCAAGATGCAAGTTCACTGTAAAGAAGAAACAAGAACGTACTTCTATTAACATTAGAAGTATCTCCAACACGAAATCCCGGAGGCTGCTCAGGTGCCCCAAAATGAGAAACTCGAGAAGAATGGGCCGTATTCCCCTCTGTACCACTGTAAAGACACAAAGTTAATCAGAACCACTAGCTTGCTGAATCAATGAAACATAACTCAGTCATCCAAGCTTCTTTCAAATCTGTAGTCCCTAGTCGAGGGAAATCAACAATACTTGGTATCCCGGGAATTCTCAACAAAAAATTCAATGTTTCCCACCACCAGAAACATGTAAATTTATTTTGTTGGCCATGGGTGTGTATAGCTTTTAGAACAGCCAGAACAATACTTCTTATTTCAAGGATACTAATACATTTCTTTTATCTATACTGGGAAAAAAAGAGGGAAATGGAATTTTGAAGATACAGAATATAGAATACAAACTTCATCATTACAATAAATCCATTGGCACTAATCTGAACTAAGACAACTTTGAACTAACAGTTAAACTTTTTACATATTTTCCTCTTCAGTAGGATACATTTAAAAGGTGAGAAGTCCCTAGCATAAAAGTACCTAACATAAAAGTATTGCTTTCAGAATACTGATATAGAGCAAAAGCTAGATATGCATACCGCAGTAGAGACACACAAGCATACATAGCATCACAATAATAATACACCATTGATACTATCCATTTGATTGTGTACTATTTGAGTTGAGTAAGGCTCAAATATTGCATTCACAGCACAGAGTTGTACAACCACCTATACATATTTATTTCGTAGGATGAGCATCAAGGAGGGGGACAAACAGACATGACATTAATCCTTCCATAATACTCTATAATTGTTTTTGCAGCCTAAAGCATACAATACAACTACTAAATGTTTAACTGTGAGAGGTTTCGTAATAGTGGCCATAATGTTCTCCTATGTTACCGAGACCCTTCATTTTGCGTACCCGTGTCGACACAACACAACATGGATGTGGGTAGACCCTTCATTTTTGCGTACGCGTGTCGACACAGCACAACATGGGTGTGGGTGTGGGTGTGGGTGTGGGTGTGGAAAATTTACATTAAATTAGTGTAAAATCGTAAAATGTTGGCCAATCCGGGTGACACCCGGACCCAATCCTCCTAGCCGAGTCCAGGTAACATAGGTGTTCTCCACATCATGTGGAACACATGTAATTATATTAGCAATTCAAGTACTCCTAACTTCATTAAACACCAATTCAAGGAAATGGAAGGAAAACTAGCTTGTCGAAATCATGCTGTTTGTCTTCTTTTTTTATCTTATAGTCCTTCTAGCCAACGCTATTTCTCCAGATACAACAATCTCAACAGCCGTACAAAAGATTATACAATAGTACTACATAAGTAGACCATCAATCTAAATCGAAAGCTATTTCCTATATGCAGACCCATCAGAGTCAGAGATAATTCATTTCATATAATCTCAAAGTTTGACAACCAGATAGTAATTCAAGAAAACAAATAAATGAACATTACAAAAAAGCCAATCAAAACCAAAACCAGTTTCCGGCAACAATTAGGAGAAAAATTCGAGTTGCGGCCAAAGTTTGGAAAAACAAGGGAAGATAAGAAATTACTTGGAGTTGGAGACAGGTATCTGAGAAACAAAGCTTGGCATCCTTCCAGCAACACTAAAATCAGCTTCTGCACCTACCTTCAATCTTTTGCTGCCCATAAATTACCATCTTCATAATCACATCCTCCACCTTAAAATCCCAGAAACACAAGACATGATACAAACACCCTCCTGATAGTCAACTATAGTCAACACCCAATAACTCATTAATCATCCAAATTTGATATCTAATAATCAAACAACAACAGAAACCCCGAAACCCAATTTAAGTACAAATCAAAAACAGAAAAAACAAACCTCAACATATCAAAAAATAATAATAATAATAGCCACAGCAACAAACTATGATCAGAAAAACCCTAAATCCTTAAGCTTTATAAATAATCACTCCAAGAACCCATTTTTGCAACACCCTAAATATGAACCAAAAACAAATCATCATTTACCTGGAAAGTGATGATTTAACCCAGAAGTTAAAATTTATTGAAACGCCCAAAGTACACCTGAAATTTGAAGCTTTGAGAGACAAAATTGAATCTTGTTGACTTATAGGTTTTGTTAAATATAGTAGTACTATAATATCTGAGTCACTGTTGTGTTATTATTTTATTTTCTCTCTCCAGAGTCCAAGACAGAGTAGTGTGTGAAAATTGAAAATTCTAACAGAACCCTCATATTTGTTAGAGCCCTGTTTTCTTTATCCGGGAAAGAGAGTGGAAAGAGGGCGTGACGTTCAGACCATTCCAAGCTAAAGTTTTTAATTCAAACGTCATTTTCTTTGAAAACTTTTTGTCAATTTCCAAAGCCACCACCAATTTATACTTTCCTTTTTCCTAATTTCGTACCAGCACCTTTTGAATCCTGCATTTTCGTATTCCCCCTTAACTTGGCTTATTTTTAACATTGGGACCGAGATCAAGGAGTGGTTGATGGATAAGGCTTTAGATTACCTGCATGTGATTATAGACTTGAATCTAAAAAAACCAGGAAAAATTTAGGTAAGTATTGTTGTAATTAAGAAGAAAAAAAAAATTTTGGGGCCATTTTATGCGGTTGACATGACATGTATGTTCTTTTAGTTTGGAGTTATGTCTATGCAATTTTAACAGTGACCTTGCATTAGGTTGAATCAAATCGTGATTACATGCACGTAATCAACCTTAAGTACTTGAGCCAAAATAGGAGTTTTGTTTAGTTGAATTGAGCTAATTTATATGCACGTAATCAGCCTTAAGTAATTAACCAGAATTATATCTATTTGATGGTTCAGTAAATCTTGGTGGATCAATTTGATTCGGCTCAATAGGGGTACTTTTATAATATTTAAGAAAATAAAAATGTGTTTTACCTAAGTACCCTTTATTGAAAATTGCACCATTTTTCATGAACAATAAATATGTGAATGGTGAAAATGTCATTTTCAAATGATTTAGGGAGCAATAAATGTTTTTTCATAGAATTTAGGAAGCAATAAATGCTTTTGAGCTCGACCAAATTGATCCATTTAGCATTACTCTCGCTGGTTATACGAGTTTCTTCACCTTGGATATGAGTCAAGCCCCACTAACTTCGAGAGGTCCCCTTACTCTTTGCATCAAAAACTACATATGCCTCATCGTACATAACATAGGTATAATTGTATTTTATGTCGGGAACTTACATTACTATACATGTTAAAGGTTCAAAGTCTAAGAGCAACCATAGTGGTACTAGTTACACACCCTCTAAAACCCATTTTAGAGATTTTTAAGCTCCCTGAAGCCCACAGTGTTGATTGATGAGCTCAATATTTTTACGAATTTTTTCTTTAATTTTCTTTTATTTTGTGCTACTTTTTAAGTTAATTATGCTTGAAAATATTATTATTTGTGTATTTGTACTTTAATATAGGTTTTCAAGATATTAACAAGCATTTATGGAGTTTAACACAAAGTTTGAGGCAATTTCGGGCTTTAAAGTTGAGCTTTAAATTATTTCGTCAAAATCCATCAAGCATCCCAAGGCAAATGAGGCTAACGGAGGACTAAACTAAGAAACCTGGGAGGATTGGGTTTCGGGAGCCAAGATTAATTAGAAGCTGGGGGGCACCACTGCAATTATGAAAATATCTCATTAATGCGGTGGCACCCCTAGCGCGCTGCCACGTGCCCTCCCTCTGCCCAGTTGACCTGCGCGTCCCTGCTTCTGGATCTTCCGGATTCGGCCCGTCCAGCTCCCTTTTCCACCCATTTCCACTCACACTGCGACCCATTTTTCTATGGATAGTCCACGTGTTTTGGACTTGGATCAGCCATCCTTCAGCCACACCCGCTCCATCTTCCATGCCATCTCTCCTCTCATCCTGACCCGCGGTTCCATTCAACAGGGTTGCCCATCTCCAGGAAAATTAGCAGCCTCCTTCCTCTCCAATTCAGCCCCTGAATGTTTTATTCTTTCCCCATTCTGCCCTTGGCTTGTTTGAGACTCTAAAGACTTTCCTTATATCTCCGAGCAGCCCTAGATCTGAAATCATTCTATCCCCTTACAAGACAAATGCCCCCTTTGGGGCAGCAACTATTTCTCCCCTAATTTTTCTCTCCTCCATTAATGATTGATCACCTTTGAAGGTTTGGAGCTTCAAATCAAGGGCCAAGGAAGCTATTGCAAATGATTTCAACCCCGAATCTCAACATTGCTCACGGCTTTGTCGGTTTAATTCTTTCAATCTATATTTATGATATTTTCTAGGGATGAATGATTTTGTAGTTTGTGGAATTGGTTTGTGCTTAATGATTTATGGAAAGCAATTATTTTTTCTATGTCGTTGTAGTGTCTTAATTTAATCTCTCTCTCTATTTAGCATACAATCATGCTAGGTTACTGATGTGACTCCCAACGAGACCCACAAGTTATAACGAACTTGGAACCATGCTTTCGGAATTACCTTGCGGAAACGTACGCCTAGGACTTGAATAACAATCAAAGGGGTGATCGCAACCCTTAGTTTCGTAATGAACTAAGAACCTTGATCGATTCGAAACCCTTAATTATTGATTAATTAAGAACCACAAATTAAAATATCACACAAACTTAATCCAAAGTTTGCAAAAATCCTAACAAACTATGTTGTCAAGAAAAGAGTTTTAAACTCACACTATATTAATATCAAAAATCTGCTTTTACAATGAAAGAAATAGGCCTATTTATAGGCTTTTGAAAAACACTCCTAATTAACTAAGGACTAGAGTTTATATTAACCTAGAACTATAAGACTAACTAAATATAAAACAACTAGGATTCTACTAATGAGCTTGGCTGGCCATGGACTCCTTTGTTTGCCTTGGTTTTCATCTTTTCAAGCACTCCTCCATGCTTTGGTCTCCTTCCTTGCCTTGGCCGAATTGAAGAGTTTGATTTGAAAACTCCACACGGTTTACAACTTGCATTCACACTAAGCCACACGGTTACAACTAGCATTCACACTAATCCACACGGTTTTGACCACACTCCAACACAGCTTGGGCTCTCTTGTTCACACCCTTTCACACGATTTTGGTTCCCTTGAGACTCCTTCATGCACGGCTGAAATAGGGCAGCTTCATGCACGGTTTTGAAGCTTCTAAAAGTCCTCATTTTGGGCTTGCACTCCTTGAATTATGTACACCAACTTGGGCTCTTCATTTGTCACCAATTGGGCTTGATCTTGGACTTGTGAAACAAGGCTTGATAAGGCTTCATTTAACTTCTTTGCTCTTGACCTTGTAATTGGCCCATCTTTGATGATTAATGGGTCATTAGTCTTGAGTGGTCCTCCATCATTCCCTCATCCTTTGAAAGGATTTGTCCACAAATCAGCATCATCACCTACATCAAAAGGAGATAAATCACGAACATTGAAAGTTGCACTGATATTATCATACTCACTAGGTAAGTCAAGCTTGTAGGCATTATCATTGATCTTTGCTATCACTTGGAATGGCCCATCGCCCCTTGGTTGAAGTTTAGACTTCCTTTTAGAGGGGATAATTATAAAAATGACCAACGTACTATCAGTTAGTAACCGATTTCACCCCGTATTCCCAATATCCTAAAATTGACCAGTGTACTAGCAATTTGAGTCCAATGTGGTCCCTACCGTTAACTTTTCATCCAATTTTTTAACGGAGTTGTTAATTTGATTAACGGAGCTATTTTATGAGGAGCATTTTTGTCCATTTCCTCCAAAACTCACCGCCCCCAACCACACATACTTTCTCTCTCTTTTACCTCTCTGCACTGCCCGTATTTTCCAAAACCCCCAAATTTCAACTGTACCCAGAATGGCTCCGACCCATTCTCTTCTCGGGCCCCCCGAGATCCATCGTCCTAAACCAACCCCCACCACCGCATCCCAAACGTCGGCTACCTCTTCCGTATCGGATCATTTCATGGATCTCATGGTATCCAATTTCAACTCTACAAAATTGATCCGGAACCCACCCATGGGCTTAACCGAAAACCTATCGCCCACCTTCCTTTCCTCCGGTAACCCCTGCCTCGACTTCTTCTTCCACGTCGTCCCTGACACTCCAGCCGCCGACTTGACAGAACGCCTCTTTCGTGGGACCACAACGCGTTGACTATGCTCAAGCTTATTTGTAATCTCCGTGGAGTTCGCGGCACCGGGAAATCAGACAGGGAAGGGTATTACACGGCGGCGCTGTGGCTGCACAAGCACCACCCAAAAACGCTTGCTTGCAATGTGGGCCCCCTGGCTGAGTTTGGTTATTTTAAGGACTTGCCGGAGATTCTGTATCGTATTCTTGAAGGTGCCGACGTCTGTCAAAAAGCAAAGAAAGAGCGTTTGAGTCGGAGCGGAGGACCGCAGAGAGGAGGACACAGAGGGTTTCGTGGAAGAGGCGGATTTGGCTTCGTGAACTCGATATTTGCTGTGAAATAAAATGAGCTAGATAACTCTGTTACTAATGCCTGTATATTTGCTGTGTTATGGTGTAATTTTCGTGAACTCAATATTTGTGTGGAAATGGAAAAGTTTGGTGCACTTCCTGGTGAAAATTTCACATGTAAAACCCTTGAGGTTTTTGATTTAAATACCATGGTTTCCATTTTGAATGTATCCGGGGAAGACGTCACCATTTTGTCACCAGTAAAAAAGAGAGAGTATGTGTGGCTGGGGGCGGTGAGTTTTGGAGGAAATGGACAAAAATGCCCCTCATAAAATAGCTCCGTTAACCAAATTAACTGTTTCGTTAAAAAATTGGATGAAAAGTTAACGGTAGGGACCACATTGGACTTAAATTGTTAGTACACTGGTCAATTTTAGGATATTGGGAGTATGGGGTAAAATCGGTTACTAACTGATAGTACGTTGGTCATTTTTATAATTATCCCCCTTTTAGAGGGAAACCTTTCTTTTCTTAGGTGCAACCACACCCAATCGCCGAGTTCAAAGAGCACTTGTTTCCTTCCCTTGTTAGCTTGCTTCTCATATTGCTCGGTCCTCTTCTCAATATTTTGTTTCACCTTGGCATGCAACTCTTGGATCAATGTTGCTTTGGCTTTTCCATCAAGGCTTGCTCTTTCATCAACAGGTATAGGCAATAAATCAAGTGGACTAAGAGGATTAAAACCATAAACAATCTCAAAAGGTGAATAATGAGTAGCAGAATGAACATGTCTATTATATGCAAACTCAACAAAAGGCAAACAGTCCGCCTAACTTTTTAAGTTCTTTTGGACAATTGTTCTTAAAAGTTGTGACAAGGTTCTATTAACCACCTCCGTTTGACCATCGGTTTAAAGATGATAAGCGGTGGATAACAGTTTTGTGCCCAATTTACTCCAAAGAACACGCCAAAAGTGACTCAAAAATTTTACATCCTTATCACTCATACGTGGAACTCCATGCAAACGAACAATTTCTTTAAAGAACAAATCAGCAATATGAGATGCATCATTCGTTTTATTGCATGCAATGAAGTGTGCCATTTTAGAAAATCTGTCCACTACCACAAAAACAGAATCTTTACCATTCCTAGATCTAGGCAAACCAAGTACGAAGTCCATTGATATGTCTACCCAAGGTTCACTAGGAATTGGTAAGGGCTTATATAAACCATGAGGTGCGCTTTTTGATTTTGCTTGCTTACAAGTAATACAACTACCACACACCTTCTCAACATCATGTCTCATGTGAGGCCAAAAGAAGTGTTCTCGTAACACATCTAAAGTTTTGGTGACACCAAAGTGTCCCATCAACCCTCCACCATGGGCCTCACGCACAAGCATCTCACGAATAGAACATTGGGGAATGCAAAGTTTGTTTTCTTTAAATAAGAATCCCTCATGTCTATAAAATTTATCACAACCAACATGCTCACATGTAACAAAATTAGTAGCAAAATCAGAATCATGAGCATATAAGTCCTTAATGTGATCAAATCCAAGGAATTTTGTTTCCAACATGCTAATCAAAGTATATCGCCTCGACAATGCATCAGCTACAATGTTATCTTTTCCTTTTTTATACTTGATTACATAAGGAAACCCATCAATAAATTCGACCCACTTGGCATGCCTTTTACTCAACTTATTTTGGCCCTTCAAGTACTTCAAAGATTCATGGTCGGTGTGAATTATGAATTCTTTGGGCCAAAGGTAATGTTGCCAAGTTTTAAGTGCCCTAACTAATGCATACAATTCCTTATCATATGTTGGATAATTTAATTGTGCATTTTTTAACTTTTCACTAAAATAAGCAATAGGTTTTCCATTTTGTATCAAAACGGCCCCTATACCTATTCCGGATGCATCACACTCAAGTTCAAAAGCACAATCAAAATTAGGCAAAGCAAGGATTGGTGCACTAGTCAATTTTTCTTTGAGAAGATCAAAAGCTTCTTGTTGTTTTTCTCCCCAATGAAATTTTACTTTTTTTTTGACCAATTCATTTAATGGTGCGGCTATGCTACTAAAGTCCTTTACAAAACGACGATAAAAGCTAGCAAGACCATGAAAACTACACACTTCGGTCACACTTTTTGGGGTTGGCCACTCTTGAATGGCCTTGATCTTCTCATTGTCAACCTCAATCCCATTAGCACTTACAATGAAACCAAGGAATTCAATCTTTTCCATGCAAAAAGAACACTTTTTCAAATTAGCATGCAAGGATTCTTTTTTCAAAGTTTCCAATACAAGACGTAAATGGACTAAGTGTTCCTCCATGCTATGACTATAAATCAAGATATCATCAAAATACACCACAACAAATTTATTAATGAACTCATGCAACACATGATTCATCAATCTCATGAAAGTACTAGGTGCATTTGTAAGACCAAAAGGCATGACTAACTACTCATATAAACCAAACTTAGTTTTAAAAGCAGTTTTTCATTCGTCACCCTCTTTAATCCTAATTTGATGGTATCCACTTTTAAGATCAATTTTTGTGAAGATGGCACCATGCAACATGTCAAGCATATCATCTAACCTAGGAATAGGATAGCGATATTTTACCATTATTTTGTTCACAGCACGGCAATCGGTGCACATCCTCCACTCACCATTCTTTTTGGGTACCACAATGACGGGCACCGCACAAGGACTCATGCTTTCTCGAACCTTACCTTTGGACATCAATTCCTCAACTTGTCTTTGAATTTCTTGCGTTTCTTGAGGATTGGCTCTATAGGCCGGTCGATTTGGAATGACCGCACCGGGTATAAAGTCAATTTGATGTTCAATTCCTCTAAGTGGTGGGAGACCACTTGGTTCTTCTTGAGGAAATACTTCTTCAAATTCCTGCAACAAAGGAACAACAACACTTGGAAGAGAAGAGATTACATCATTAGTACTAAGAAGTGATTCCTTATAGATCAAAACAAACACCTCTCTTTCTTCTTCCAACGCCCTCTTGAGCTCACCACACTTTGCATAAAAGCTCTCCTTTTTCCCCCCCCTCTCGTTTTTTCCACTCAATTCTAAATTTTCACTCTTTTTCTTTTCTTTTTCACTTTCTATCTTACTCTCTTTTTTCTCTCGTTCACCTTCTCTCTCTCCCTCTGTATCTCTCTCAACCTCTCCTTTTTTTCTCTCTTTCTCTTCCCCACTTTTCTTTCTTGATTCACTCATTCTTATTTCATCTTCCCTTACCTTTTGTGGAGATAAGGGAGCAAGAGTAACAGTTTTCGCACCATATTTGAAAGAATATTTGTTGGAGTAACCATCAAAGGTAACCTTTCGGTCAAACTGCCATGGCCTACCCAACAAGAGATGACTAGCTTGCATAGGTACAACATCACACAATACTTCATCCTTGTACCCTCCAATAGAGAAATTAACCATCACTTGTCTAGTTACCCTCAACTCACCACAATCACTATGCCATTACAATTTGTAGGGATTAGTGTGTTTAAAAGTGGTTAAATTTAGTTTCTCTACCATCTCTACGTTAGCCACATTGGTATAACTACCACCATCAATAATCATCATGCACACTCTCCCATTCACTGTGCATTTAGTATGAAAAATATTCTCTCTTTGCAATCTATCATCATCTACCACCACATGGGTATTAAGAGAACGTTTTACTACTAATGCATATCCTTCATCACCATCAAATTCTATGTCACCTTTATCATCATCATCTTTTTCATTTTCGGAAGTAACTTCCCCATCATTATGAATAATCATCACCCTCTTGTTTGGGCACTCATTAGCTTTATGCCCCAAACCTTGGCACTTGAAGCATTTTATGGTACGAGAAGGTGTAGAAGTAGAAGAAGAAGTAGTAGAAGCACTTTTATTTTTGTCCTCATCCTTAGATTTTGGAACATTACCTTGGAACTTAGAAGGTGCGAAAGTGCTTGCCATTGAATTGTCTCCTTTGAATTTGCCTTGGGTTGGATAGTTGGAAGCATAGTTTTTGGTGTAGGAAGTTGTCTTCTTCTTGAGTTGTCTTTCAATCTTTATGGCCATGTGAACCATCTCTTCCAGTCAAAAATTTCTCTCTCTAAAAATCCCTCACTAAAATTTCTCTCTTGCTACTGTCGCCCTAGCTAGGGCTGCCGGTTGTCCATGGCGGCTGCCATGGCAGCTCCACCCCCTCCTCCTCTTCCAAACCCTACACAACCGCCCTCCCCAACTATTAAAAAATCTTTTGCTGCGGTATTGTCTTCGTCTGATGCAGCTTCAACCTCTATCCCTATACTGCCGCCTTCATCCTTTAAGGGTGAACCAGCAATAAAATTTTCCTCTGAACAGATTGACGTCTTGGCATCTCCTTTCAAACATACTCTCATTGGTAAGTTCTCCCACGGTCGTCCTTCGATGGAAGAAACACGTAAAGCTTTTCACACGTTTGGTCTTAAAGCAGATTTTTCGATAGGACATATAGATGCTAAACATATCCTAATACGTATTAATCATGAAGCGGATTACCAACGCCTTTGGATTAAAGACCAATGGTATTTGGGCAAATATCCAATGCGTGTTTTTAAGTGGTCACCAGATTTTTGTCCCGAAGTAGAGAGCCCCATTGCCCCGGTATGGATTTCTTTGCCTGAATTGCCTATCCATTTTTTCCATAAGACTTCTCTATTCTCTATTGCTAGACTTCTGGGAACCCCACTCATGATTGATCAGGCCACGGCTAATCTCTCTCGACCCAGTGTAGCTCGTATATGCGTTGAGATTGATCTCACTTTGGTGCTACCGAGTAGGGTTTGGATAGATTGTGGATCTAAATACTCAGGCTTTTGGCAACCCATTCACGCGGAGCGTCTTCCTCAATATTGTATTCACTGTGCTCGCCAAGGCCACTCTATATCCAATTGCAAAATAAAATTCCCTTCTCAAACTGGGACTAATGTCAAAGCTGGAGCATCTACGTTGGATAAAGGAAAAAATAATACTATGGAATGGGTAAGGAAGGAGTCTCAGAATCTCATGTTGGCGGAAAACGAGAAGCCTTTGACAGATAATAACATAGGGAGCGAGAACAGAAATAACCCTGCTTCTGATAAGGGCAAAAATGCAATGATTGACTCTTCTGACTTGCCTGAAAACCTGTCTCCTTTGCATGCTGATGGTGGGAACGTGACGACTTGTCAAATTCGTCAAATATAAATTCCTAACTCGAACTACCTACAATTGATTTGTAGATAGGGTAAGTAGGGTCGATCCTCCGAGAAACGGTTTTCGAAATTGAATTGATAATTTGTTCAACTACTATAGCAGTAAAGTAAATTGAATGATTGGTTGTTTGCTTGTACTTTCTTTAAAACCAAGATTGAACAAAACTTAAAGATCGAAAAGTATCAATATTAAAACGGATTCCGGGGATTGGGTTCACAAACATGCTCTAAGTTCAGCAAAAAGGTGATCCTAATATGCTTAGAGTTCGTTCTTGCTTAATTATGATTGGGACACTTTGGCGGGCGGTTTGCAATCAAGTGTTTCTAATCAATCTACTCCCTTGGCCCAGTTGTAGATAAATCAGAAATCTGATAAATTTAAAAGAACTTCAAGAACAACAATTGAAATGAATCTTTTGGCGGAGATTCACTCAAGTTGCTACTACCAAGCACTAGCACAATATAACTTGGAATTAGGCGGTTCCACAATTATATAAACTCGTAATCATTCAAGAATAACAAAGAAATTCATCCAAGATATTCAAGAACACATTCCAACTCTGCTTGGTAATTCTAAGCATATCAAGATACTAAAAGTTACAAAATGAACTTAGAAAACATGAAAGTTACCTCCAATCCCAAGAATCAAAAAGCTTAGCTACTCATTACAAGGATGAAGATGCAGAGAAAAGTGGTGTTTTTCTTTTGTTTTTCGGACTACTTTCTCCAAAAACCCTAAAGAAAATATATACAAACTGAAAAGACCGTCCAAATTCAAAGAAAACTATACATCTTCCAGGCAGAGCGCCTGAGCGCTTGGAACTGAGCGCCTAAGCACTAAACTTCAGGACATGCTGCTTCTACAGACTCACAAGCGCCTTAGCAGACTGGAACTGAGCGCCTAGGCACTCAGCTCTACTTCAGCAACTTTCAATTCTTTGCATTCCAGCTCTTAGAAGACATCGATTTGCACCAAAAGCACTCCATTTCATACTAAAATGCTTGGATGACCTCCAACTCCTACAAAACTCAAATAAGCACTATCAAACTACAAAATACCGAGAACAAGACAAATATTAAGCCATTTAGAGTACCAATGAATGAGTCAAAAACTCATTCATCAAACCCCCAAACTTGAATATTTGCTTGCCCTCAAGCAAAGAGAAAAAAAAAAATAAATATAAAAATACTACTCCTACTACTAACTTTTTTTTACTGTTGCTTAAGAATTCTAACGGTCTCAGAAAGCGATAGAAAAATACAAATACAGCCAGAATGTCAACATGTAAGCAGTAATCCACAAGCTATAGTTCTCCGTGAGTGTGTGAAAATCTCAACTAACCAACATTTTGCCACTCGGATTGTATTATGTATTGTCATGCATGTCATTACCCGAAAAACCCCCAAACTTGCTTCTAAGAAACATCCACAAAATATGCTAACATGATCTCAGGGTCCTTAGGACTTTTGAAAGCTAAACTCCCCGCTTTGCTAGGCTAACAAATCAACTTGAGAGTAGATTATGTCTACTCTACAACTCACACCAATCCCATACTCCACCTATTTTCCCCCTTCTACAACCCCTCCTAAAAAAAAATTACACATTTAGAACAAGGGTTGTAGACACCATGTCACGCACACAGAATTGCACACCTTGCTTTATTCATCTTTTTTTCCTTTTTTTTTTCTCTTTTTTTTTTTATATTAATGCGTGGCTGCATTTTATGCTCTTCCACATGCAAGGCTCTTGAGCGGACCAAACTTCTCCAATCCAAATACATAATTACATTTCTCCACAAAGAAACACCATAGATAGACATTAGCCAAAGCACACAACCTAAGTCATCCCCTTCAATACACGCTAACATATAACGCTTCATCCCATTTCAGCAAAAATTCAAAGATCCCAAGAAACAACACACATCAACCCATAATAGTCCTCTAACTAGCATAAAATGTGGATAACTGAGATTGTGCGTAAAATGTGAAGAACATAGCAGGCAAATTACTACTCACATGCAAGACTTAACTGTAATCATGCACCAAATCACCTAAGGTTCTCATCCTTGACCATTACCGGAATTCAGCAACATTTTTTTTTTCTCTCTTTTTTTTTTCTTTAGAAAACATGAAACTACTAACTAAAAACAGAAAAAAAAAAATAAATAAAAAAAAACTACTATATATTACCAAGCCCAATTAGTAAAATAACGAATTCCCACCCCCAAACTTAAAATTAGCATTGTCCTCAATGCACCATAAAAGCATATAAGAATAAGGGTGAAGAAAACGCCCCTGATTTGCAATCAGCAATCCATGTCATCCGGTGGAGGAGGGGAGTGAAACGGCTGGTACTGAGGCCATGCAGGCCGTCCAGACGTGTCGATTGAAAAGTGACCTGCAAACTGCTGCATCATATAATTCATGCTATCAAGCCGCTGCAGCACCACATCAGTGTGTTGCAACATCACCCGTTGCTCTCCTCGAATCTCTCCAATCTCTTTCCTCAAATCAGAATAATCACCTCGAAGCCCACCAAATTGTTCCATTAACTCTCGCTGACTGGCCTCCAAAGCATCAAATCTAGCATCATAATTTCCTGGGCCCGGAATATTAACAAAAGGAACCTGCTCATTCCCTTGCTCTTGCTCCATTTCATCTTGGTCATGGCCTTGCCCCGGAATTGGCCCTAGTGCGCCACGCACTCTTCCAAACTTCTCACTGTTCTTGATATAAGTCCGGGGCCTAAATGTTTCAAGTTCACCTCCCACACAACCCCGCTTGGCGGCACATTCGGTTATCAACGAGGGAACACCAAACCTCCGGCCTAGACCCTTAAGCACATATGCAATAGCATTATGCACCGCCAATCCAAAGTTAACCGGACACCGGTGAATAGCAAAATTGAGGATCGCTCGATCCAAAGTCGCTTCCGACTTATGCCCAAGGGAGTCATGCACCCACAAATAAATTGGTGAATCGCCTTGAGTTGCGATTAAGCATGCGCTCCTTCAATACTGCGCCCCATCAATATTTCTCCACTCAAACCCTCAATTCCCAACACTTGGACTATCTCATCCAACGAGCTCTGTTCACTCCATTAAATAAGGGAAAATACCCATCTTCACTCAACGGTATTCCAAAGAAATTATTAATAGCCAAAGCGCTATAACACACCATCACGCCTCGAACCATCACCATATACCCACGCTCCCTGAACTGAGCATTAGCATAAAATTCTCTAACAATGAGCTCACCGCTTTACTGGTTGTACAGTGGCTCGATGCCATCCTCTCTCAAAGAAACATATTCAACCCAAAACTCTGATAATCCAGCCCCCTCTCGGCAACCAAAGCTCTCTTTCTTCCCTTCTCAAATGCCAATGCCGCCTCATGGCATACAAACCTATGCTCATCAAAAGGAGGCACTCTATTACTAGCTTTCTTTCCTTTCCCTTTCGATGACCTCGTCGACGGACCATCATCTCTAGCCTTTTCCTTCCCAGAACGTTGTGGCCTTTTAGACATATTTTTTTCAATGGCCTTACACAACACACAATCACCAACCAAAACAACCCACAACCTTCGTTCAAACAATTTATCAAACACTTGGTGAGCACCCTACTCAACCAAGAACAATCTTCCTCCAAAACCCCTCAAATTAAACCACAATAATGGAAAAATACGTCAAGCAATACCTCCCAACAAATATCATCAACAAAAAACCAAGAGAGGAATCACAAACTTCAGTTTTTATGAACTAGGGCACAAAAATGGAGAATTTCGGGTTTGGGGTTTTTGGGCGAATTTGAGGCTGAGAAAAAAAAATGTTGGATTGAAGAGGAGAAAGTGATATGAAGGGAAGATTTAATGTGGGATCTTGAAATTTTTAGAGAAATTTGAGAGAGAGAGAGAGAGAGAAATTTGTGAAGAGAGAATTGAGAAAGAGAGAAAGAAGGGAGTTGAGCGCAAGAGAGAAAAAACTGAGCGCCCTCAATTCCTCGCCCAATATCAGCCCTTATACTGACCCTTCTTTTTTTTCAGCAAGCGCCTAGACAGACAGGATTCAAGCGCTCAGGCGCTTGAGTGCACAACCTCTCAGAACTTTTCAGAATTCCAAGCGCCTAAGCAAACAGATTCAAGCGCCCAGGCACTTGAGTGCACATCAACTCTGCATTTTTCAGAATTAGGACAGTACCATGCCATTCCTTAGTATCCATGCACAACACCAAGAAAGAAAGAAATAACGCACTATCGCCCTATATGATAGAATATTAAAATTCAAAAAAAAACAACATAACTAACAACTACCCCCAAACTTAATCGAAACTTTGTTCTCAAAGTGAAGAGAACAAAGAAACAATCAACTTGGGAAAACTAGAAAATAAAAGTAAACAAACACAATTGGGTTGCCTCCCAACAAGCGCATTTGTTTAATGTCGTTAGCTCGACGGGATGGAATTATGCTCGAGTCATGGGTTAGCCAATTCAACCCACTCCACTTCTTTGATCCTTGGTGCCCCCTCAAAGTATGGCTTCACTCGTTGACCATTCACCTTGAATTTATTCTTCGTGACCAAATTCATCAATTCCACTGCTCCATGGGGAAACACTCTAACAATTTCAAAAGGACCATCCCAACGCGACCTCAACTTTCTGGGAAAAGCTTCAATCTTGAATTAAACAACAAAACTTTGTGTCCGGAACAAGTTCTTTAGGCACAATTTTTCGGTCATGATATTTCTTGGTTCTCTCCTTATACACCGTGAATTTTCATAGGCCTCCAATCTATGCTCCTCAAGCTCATTCGATGCAACATACGTTGCTCACCGCCTAATTTCAAATCCATGTTAAGCTCCTTGATAGCCCAAAATGCCTTATGCTCCAATTCTACCGTAAATGGCAAGCCTTCCCAAAACCAACCGGTATGGACTCATTCCAATTGGAGTCTTGTACGCTGTACGGTATGCCCACAATGCATCATTTAACCTCAAGGACCAATCCTTCTGTTTGGATTCACCGTTTTCTCCAAAACCGACTTGATTTGCCTATTGCTCACTTCCACTTGCCCCGAAGTTTGAGGATGGTAAGTGTAGCAACCTTGTGAGTTACACCATATTTCTTCATGAGTGCCCCAAAGACCTTATTGCAAAAATGAGTACCTTCATCACTTATGATCACTCTTGGCATGCCAAACCTGCTAAAAATCACATCTTTCAAAAATTTAACAACAACATTAGCATCATTAGTCCGGTAGGAATTGCTTCCACCCACTTTGAAACATAATCAACCGATACTAATATGTACTCAAAACCGTGTGAAACAGGAAGGGACCCATGAAATCAATTCCCCATAATCAAACAATTCAACAACCAAGTTATTTGTAAGAGGCATTTCATCACGCTTGCTCATGCTACCGGTTCTTTGGCACCTATCACAATTTTTACTAAAAATATATGCATCTTTAAAAAGACTCGGCCAAAAGAAACCGGATTGCAAAACTTTTGCAGCTTTTTACCACCGAAATGACCTCCACAATGCAATTCATGACAAAAGAAAGTACACTCGACTGGTCCGACTCAGGAATGCATCTACGAATGACCATGTCGGGACCATGCTTAAACAAATAAGGGTCATCCCAATAGTACTGCTTTACCATAGACAAAAACCTCTTCTTTTCCTGACTTGAGTAATCTGGATTAAGAATCCCAGTAGCCAAGAAATTCACAATGTCGGCATACCAAGGTTCTTCATCACCAATCTCAAACAATTGCTCATCAGGAAAGCTCTCATTTAACGGACTTTGTCCCTCCCTCACAGGCCTGTTCTCTAACCTAGACAAATGGTCTGCCACAACATTTTCACAACCCTTTTTATCTTTTATTGTGATATCAAATTCTTGCAAAAGCAACATCCATCTCAACAATCTAGGCTTAGCATCTTGTTTGGTAAGCAAATAACGCAAAGCCGCATGATCTGAGTAAATTATCACTTTGAAACCAAGCAAGTAAGAACGAAACTTTTCTAAAGCAAATACAACAGCCAAAAATTCCTTTTCGGTTGTTGTATAGTTCAGTTGAGCTTCATTTAACATTCTACTTGCGTAATGAATCACATGCGACTTCTTGTCAATTTTCTGACCCAAAACAGCCCCAACAAGAAAATCGACGCATCACACATTATTTCAAAGGGTTGAGTCCAATCGGGACCCACAAGAATAGGAGCCGAAGTCAACTTCTCCTTCAACAAATTAAAGGCATCAAGACATTCTTGGTCAAAAACAAATTCAGTCTCTTTAGCAAGCAAGTTACATAACGGCTTACAAATTTTAGAAAAATCTTTTATAAAACGCCGATAAAAACCCGCATGACCAAGAAAACTACGAACACCCTTAATGAAGTTGGAGGAGGCAATTTAGATATCACCTCTATTTTTGCCTTATCAACTTCAATTCCTTTCTTAGACACAATATGTCCCAACGCAATTCCCTGCTTAACCATAAAATGGCTCTTTTCCCAACTCAATGTCAAGTTAGCTTCACAACATCTCTTAAGAACAAGGGCCAAATTATCTAAACATGCATCAAATGAGCTACCAAATAATGAGAAGTCGTCCATAAATACCTCCACAAACCTATCAATCATGTCGGAGAAGATAGACATCATGCAACGTTGAAACGTGGCAGGAGCATTGCATAAGCCAAAGGGCATCCTTCGGTATGCAAATGTTCCAAACGGGCATGTGAAAGTCGTCTTTTCCTGATCCTCCGGAGCAATGGGAATCTGATTGTAACCTGAAAAACCATCAAGAAAACAATAATACTCTTGCCCCGATAATCTCTCAAGAATCTGATCAATGAATGGTAAAGGAAAATGGTCCTTTCTGGTTGCCGCATTCAACTTTCTATAATCAATAACCATACGGTAACCAGTGACTAACCTAGTTGGCACCAACTCATTCTTGTCATTTTCAACTACAGTTATACCTGACCTCTTGGAGACAACATGCACCGGACTTACCCACTTACTGTCAGAAATTGGGTAAATAATACCCGCATCAAGCAATTTCAGTACTTCTTTCCTTACCGCTTCCAACATGTGAGGATTCATCCTTCGCTGATTCTGCCTTACTTGTCGCGACCCGCACCCGGACTCCTACGTGGAATCCCGAGTCGGACCGCGAGCGGGACTCATGAAATACGCATAAAAAAAAATTCCATGTGCAAAAGATGCAAATATAAAGCATATGCACAAAAACCTGTAATGCACGTGCGATACTTTTCTTTGAAAACCATGTCAACACATCATCGGCATTAATAACAAGCCGGAAACTGAACTGTTTTAAAACTTGATTCGAATTAAAATCAAACATATATCATAAACCTCCACGAGCAACAAGCTCGGAGAACCATAACCACTACAAATCAGAGTATGCGGAAGTAACGAGTGTTAATAAATACATCACGCACGACAACCGTGTCGGCACATACAAAAGAATATTACAGTTATAAAGACCACACACTACCCAACATTACAAAGTTTAGGTAACATTGTATTCCCTCGGCCTCACCAAAATAAACACCAAGCCCAAAAGAACAACCCGCAAAACGCCGAGACGAAGCCAAGACTCAACTAAGGGTTCCTCGCCGGACCGTGATCTAAGGAAAACAAATAAACATTGAACGGGGTGAGTTTAAAACTCAATAAGCTACTAATGCAACAATATGTCATACGAGATGCAAGACAATAATAAGAACAAGTAATACAGGCTATAATAAGATTACATCAATCTTCATGCATAGCAATATAAGCATCTCAAACAACACATTACCCTACACTACACGAGAGGCTCAACGATCGCCAACCGACCCATACCAGCTTGGAAACCATGACCAACATTCGCATATGTAGGAACCATATAAGTGCGATAAGTAAACACATTCTAAAAGGATACGTATTGAGGTACACCTCCAATATACCCAATACTTCCAACCAACCAACATATAATATACCAATGTAGGAGCCGTTGTTGACGTGCTCGATCGACGAATCAAAACCGTTAACCGATACTCATTAACCAATACGTGTGAACCATTTTCGTATTCACGTCGACGGGTGATCTTAGTCCCTACAACCCAAGAATCAACCACGGAATAGCTTACCAAGGTTGCGTTTATTCCATACAACGAATGGCGCTATGCCCCTACCGCGGCCAACGGTAGGCGAGGCCCAGTGTATTGGCCTTCAATTATTACGTAGCCCCGGCTCCCGCAATAATCGAGCCAATACACCGCCAACAAATAATCCATGGACATAACAAATGTACAAGTAGATGTTTACTTGACATTCTCAACAACAATTCAAACTCCCAAAATGTGGAGCACAACAACATTTAACATAATTGTCTCAAGTAGGTCATAATAATCCTACTCACATAATCAATCATCTCATAGTATTTACGAGAATTAAACAACAACATCATGCATAATTTCGGTAACTAATTTTCCGACAAACTCTCGTATCACAACGAAATCCCCAAGTCACACACGTGGTCTCATCAATTATGGAAACCTATTTGACTCCGTTAGAGTCTTTATTTGTTTCTAATGAGTTCGAATCGAAGAGAAGCCATTATACTTCAATATTAACAAATGATACCATTTCTATGTGTATCAACCAAGACAAAACAAGTCTTTTAACATGCAAAATGTGTCATCCACGAATTTCACAAGGCTCAACAATAAAACATACTCCAACATGTTGATTTCAACATATACATGCCATTTTGCAAGGCTAAGATGTCATACAAGACATAAGTAGAGAAGGAGAGGGGTAGTAGCTTACCTCTTGAAGAATTCAACCAAGGAAAATCTCTAAGAAACCCACATGCAAGCCAAGGATTGTGTTCTCCTAGTTGGTAGCTCCACAATGGTGAAGTTGGATTGTGATTTGGACAAGAATTGAGCAAACTAGCTCACTTTCTCTCTCAAGAACTCTCTCAAGCTTCTCTCTAAGTTTGGTGTAAAAGGGTTGAAATGAGAGTGTTCTATACTCTCCCATGGTGTTATAAGGGTCAAGGAGGTCTGTTATAAGTGTGGGGACGTGGCTCACTCTAGGCCAAGAACTGGGAGTCAATGCTGGTCAAATAGGAGTAAGTTCGTAATGTGTCACAGGCGCGCAGCAAAATCAACATTCGCCTATGAAGCGATCGCTTTGAGTCGGGACAAGGCGATCGCTTGGTACAGGCGATCGCTTTGTGGAATACAGGCGATCGCTTTGTCTCCGATTCAAACTACAACTTTCGCTTAGAGAGCGATCGCCTAGGAAGGGGACAGGCGATCGCTTTGTGCCCGAAGCCTCAAACTGTTATAAAACTCTCCCAAAGTGGTTCTCAACAACCCAAAATGTTTCTAAGTCCAAAATGAGATCAAAATACTCATTAAAAGTTCTCAAAAAGTCTGGAACGAAACTAGGATTACAACACAAGTTTAACACAATAATCAACATGTATCCAACAATAATTCCAAGGTATATAAAAATGCATGTAATCAATATGAGCAAGAATATGTTCAAGAAATATGCACAACATCACATGAATTTGATAAGGAGAATGATCATGCAAGTGATGCAAACGATACGGGTGTTACATTCTCACCCTTAGAATAAATTCGCCGCGAATTTACTTACCAATCTCCTTGAACAAAGATGGATACTTCTCACGCATCTCTTGTTCCAATTCCCATGTAGCTTCCTCGATGTTGTGACTTCTCCACAAAACCTTCACAAGATGGATAGTCTTGGTCCTTAAGACATGTTCTTTTGTGTCAAGTATCCTCACAGGTTCTTCAACGTAGGAGAGATCGGTCGACAAATCTACCGGTTCATACTCCAAAATGTGCGATGCGTCCGACAAATATTTCCTCAACATAGAGACATGAAACACGGCATGAATACCCGACATCCAAGGTGGCAATGCAAGCCTATACGCTAATTTCCCAATTCTTTCCAAAATCTCAAAAGGTCCAATAAACCTCGGCGTCAATTTTCCTTTCTTCCCAAATCTTTTAACCCCAATCCGAGGCGACACCTTCAAGAACACACGATCACCAACCTCAAACTCAAGGTCTCGTCGCCTATTATCCGCGTAGCTCTTCTCGTCTACTTTGGGCTGTCCTTAACCTCTCCCGAATAATTTTCACATTCTCGGCCGACTCGCGAACCATATCGGGTCCCCACAACCTCGCTTCTCCAACTTCGTCCCAACAGATCGGGAACGACACCTCCTTCCATAGAGTGCCTCATAAGGTGCCATACCAATGCTCGAATGGTAACTGTTGTTGTAGGCAAACTCTATCAACGGTACATGTGAATCCCAATTGCCTTTAAAGTCCATAGAACAAGCCCTTAACATGTCCTCAAGCGTTTGAATAGTTCTCTGACCGACCATCCGTCGTGGGTGAAATGTCGTACTAAGTGTTAACCTCGAACCCAATGCATTCTCAAGCGTCTCGCCAAAACCGTGATGTAAATCGAGGATCTCTATCCGACACAATGCTAACAGAACCCCATGAAGCCTTACAATTTCTTGGATATACAAAGTAGCAAGCCTCTCCATAGAATAAGTCATTGCCATTGGGAGAAAATGGGCTGACTTGGTCAATCGATCAACAATAACCCAAACGGAATCATGACCTTGTCGAGTCCGTGGTAACCCGATCCACAAAATCCATGGCGATGTTCTCCCATTTCCATTCCGGAATCTCCAACGGTTGCAACAATCCCGCTGGTCGTTGATGCTCCGCCTTAACCCTTTGGCAAGTCAAACACCTCGAAACGAATTCAGCTATCTCTCTCTTCATTCCATTCCACCAAAAGTTCTTCTTTAAGTCCCTATACATCTTTGTACTCCCGGATGAATAGTATACCTAGACTTATGTGCCTCATCCAAAACTTGTCGTTTAACATCCTCAATATCCGGCACACAAACTCTTCCTCGAAACAAAAGAACACCATCACTATTCCGAGAAAAATCCACCGCCTTATCCCCATCTAAACCCTCAATCGCCTTTCTCAAATCCGGATCACTCTCTTGAGTCTCTTTAATTTGAAGCAAAATCGGAGTAGCTCGAATATTGGCAAATATCACCCCATGGCTAGACATACAAGGACCCCAATCCCGAACATCCTCAAGCATTCTCCATTCCCGCCATCAAACAAGAAACATAAGCCTTTCTACTAAGAGCATCGGCCACCACATTGGCCTTCCCGGATGGTATAAAATGGTGCAATCATGGTCCTTTAACCTTTCCATCCATCTCCTTTGCCTATTATTCAATTCCTTTTGAGAAAACAAATACTTAAGGCTCTTATGATCAGTATATACCTCAAATTTGGCCCCATAGAGATAATGCTTCCACTTGTGAAGTGCAAAAATGATCGCCGCTAACTCCATGTCATGAGTCGGATAGTTTTGTTCACACCGAGTCAATTTTCGAGAAGCATAAGCTATAACCCTTCCGTTCGCATCAACACACATCCCAAACCTTCCTTTGAAGCATCACCGTATATAAGCAACCCATCATGACCGTTCGGCAAGGCTAAAACGGTGCGGTAGTCAATTTCTTCTTCAATTCTTGGAAGCTCACTTCACATTTATCGTTCCAAACAAAAGCCTTATTCTTTTGTGTCAATGAAGTCAACGGGGTTGCAATCTTAGAAAACCCTTCTATGAACCTCCGATAGTACCCCGCTAAACCCAAAAGCTACGAACTTCCGTTACGGTTTCGGTCTCTTCCAACTCACAACCGCTTCGATCTTAGCCGGGTCAACCGCTATACCATCCTTTGACACAATGTGGCCCAAAAGCCACTTCCTCAAGCCAAAAGGCACACTTGCTAAACTTAGCAAATAGCTTCTTTTCTCTTAGCACCGTCAAAACTAACCTCAAGTGATTTTCATGCTCTTCCGGGACTTAGAATAAACCAAAATGTCATCAATAAACACGACCACAAAGCAATCAAGATAGGGCAGAATACTCTATTCATCAAATCCATAAACACAACTGGAGCGTTGGTTAAACCAAAAGGCATGACCACAAATTCAAAGTGCCCGTAACGAGTCCGAAAAGCTGTTTTAGGAATATCCTCCGCTCGAACCTTCAACGATGGTAACCGCTCCTAAGATCAAACTTAGAGTACACTACGGAACCTTGGAGTTGATCAAACAAATCATCAATATGCGGAAGAGGATACTTATTCTTAATGGTCACTTGATTCAATTCCCTATAATCAATGCATAACCTCAAGGATCCGTCCTTCTTTCTCACAAACAACACCGTGCACCCCACGGCGATACACTCGGTTTAATAAAACCTCGATCAAGTAACTCTTCCAATTGTACCTTCAACTCTTTCAATTCAGCGGTGCCATACGATAAGGTGCCTTTGAGATCGGTGTAGTCCCTGGTAACAATTCAATACAAAACTCCAACTCCCGGTCCGGAGGCAAATCATAATCAGGCAAATACATCCGGAATTCACGAACAATAGGAACATCCTCCAACTCAACACCCTTTGCGATCTATCCACAACACACGCCAAATACCCCGAACATCCATGAGACAACAACTTTCGAGCCTTCAAAGCCGAAATGAGCTGAATTCCACCCATTATCTTATCACCCAAAAATACAAATGAAGGAACATTTGGCAATTCAAAAGTAACCAACTTCCTACGACAATCAACAATAGCATGATGAGCATGTAGCCAATCCATCCCCGAATAACATCGAAATCCCGAATGGGCAATATAACCAAATCCGCAAAGTGATGGTCATCAACAACCACATCACAAGCACGATACACATCCAATGCAACATGGCACTCCCCAACGGGTAGACACCTCCAACACATATGGTAACAATTCAGGTATAGCATGCAAATGATGAGCAAAATGTGATGCAATATAAGAATGAGATGACCTGGGTCTATTAACACTCGGGCTTTCTCACTAGAGATGGCTAAAGTACCTCCTATGACATTAGGGGCTTCGGGAACTCCCTTTGGTCTAAGGCAAAGACTCTACCTTGCACTCTAGGGCGACCCTCGTTATCTCTTTTAACCCCGGCATTTTGTTGCACACCTCCCGGTTGTGTCCCCTTGTTCTTAGGACAATTCAAAGTGTGTGCCATCACCACACACCAAACACTTCCCATTCTTCAACCAACACTTGTCTTCATTATGCCCACTCTTCTTACAAAACCCACAAGTAACTCTAGCATCACGTCCACGACCCGTATTTCCTTGATTCCCGGTTGTTGCGAAATTGTCCTCCTTGTCGATTGGTGTTGCTCCCCTATTGGTCCCACTTGAGCTTGATCTCTTCCATTGCGATCGCGATGCTGCGAGTTCCCACTTGTACTACCCGGCTTGCCTCGGTGCTCCTCTATATCATGCTCGATCTTATAAGCCTTATCCACAGCACTTTGATAACTCGGCAACTCAAGTGGCAAGAGTTGCTTACGGTATTCTCCTCAATCCTTTCACAAAGCGATAAATTTTCTTCTCCGTTGTTGGGATCAAGTGCACACAATACCTCGCCAACTCGGTATACTTGGCGAGTCTTGAGCCACCGTCATCGTCCCCGATCAAGACTAAGAAATTCGACCTCCTTCTTGGCTCGAACCACATCCGAACAAAGTGATTCCTAAACTCCCTCAAGAACAATTCCCATGTGCGATCTACTCTATCCCGCACCCAACTTGCCTCTAGCACCTTCCACCGGTGTTCCTGCGTCCTCTAATTTGAACGCCGCAAACTTGACTTTGTCTTCCTCGGTGCACTCAATTGCCACAAAAATCTTCTCCAAGGACTCAATCCACCTTTCGCCTTCATTGGGTCCGGCTCCCCATCATAACTGCGAGGTTTCATCTTCAAGAACCTCCCCAACCTACGATCATATTCTCCATTTCCCCAGTGGTTGATCCTCGGTTTCCCCTAGCTTGCCCCCGTCCCGCCATTGCACGCTGTGCAAATCTAGAGTTTGTCGATTCATTTCCATCATCGTCGCATAAACCCTGCATAGTTTGCATAAAAGCCTCGGTCGGATTCACAGTGCCTCGGGTGGTGCATTCTGTTGCCCCGCCGCCGAACTCCCGGTTGATTAGGAGGTGGTCTAGGTGGTGAAGCATGGCTTTCAGCCCATTTCCCAACATGACTTGTGCTAACCCCATCCGTGTTGGTACCATGACGTGTCTCTACCATTGTAAAATACCTGCAACAAACACTCGACGTTAACGACTCAAACACACAACCCACCCTCCTAAACCAAGAATCCATTCCAGGTTATCTAACTTATGCTCTGATACCAACTGTCGCGACCCGCACCCGGACTCCTACGTGGAATCCCGAGTCGGACCGCGAGCGGGACTCATGAAATACGCATAAAAAAATTCCATGTGCAAAAGATGCAAGTATAAAGCATATGCACAAAAACCGTAATGCACGTGCGATACTTTTCTTTGAAAACCATGTCAACACATCATCGGCATTAATAACAAGCCGGAAACCGAACTGATTTAAAACTTGGTTTGAATTAAAATCAAACATATATCATAAACCTCCACGAGCAACAAGCTCGGAGAACCATAACCACTACAAATCGAGTATGCGGAAGTAACGAATGTTAATAAATACATCACGCACGACAACCGTGTCGGCACATACAAAAGAATATTACAGTTATAAAGACCACACACTACCCAACATTACAAAGTTTAGGTAACATTGTATTCCCTCGGCCTCACCAAAATAAACACCAAGCCCAAAAGAACAACCTGCAGAAAACGCCGAGACGAAGCCAAGACTCAACTAAGGGTTCCTCGCCGGACCGTGATCTAAGGAAAACAAATAAACATTGAACGGGGTGAGTTTAAAACTCAATAAGCTACTAATGCAACAATATGTCATACGAGATGCAAGACAATAATAAGAACAAGTAATACAGGCTATAACAAGATTACATCAATCTTCATGCATAGCAATATAAGCATCTCAAACAACACATTACCCTACACTACACGAGAGGCTCAACGATCGCCAACCGACCCATACCGTTGGAAACCATGACCAACATTCGCATATGTAGGAACCATATAAGTGCGATAAGTAAACACATTCTAAAAGGATACAGTATTGAGGTACACCTCCAATATACCCAATACTTCCAACCAACCAACATATAATATACCAATGTAGGAGCCGTTGTTGACGTGCTCGATCGACGAATCAAAACCGTTAACCGATACTCATTAACCAATACTGTGTGAACCATTTTCTGTATTCACGTCGACGGGTGATCTTAGTCCCTACAACCCAAGAATCAACCACGGAATAGCTTACCAAGGTTGCGTTTATTCCATACAACGAATGGCGCTATGCCCCTACCGCGGCCAACGGTAGGCGAGGCCCGTATTGGCCTTCAATTATTACGTAGCCCCGCTTCCGCAATAATCGAGCGTCAATACACCGCCAACAAATAATCCATGGACATAACAAATGTACAAGTAGATGTTTACTTGACATTCTCAACAACAATTCAAACTCCCAAAATGTGGAGCACAACAACATTTAACATAATTGTCTCAAGTAGGTCATAATAATCCTACTCACATAATCAATCATCTCATAGTATTTACGAGAATTAAACAACAACATCATGTATAATTTCGGGTAACTAATTTTCCCGACAAACTCTCGTATCACAACGAAATCCCCAAGTCACACACGTGGTCTCATCAATTATGGAAACCTATTTGACTCCGTTAGAGTCTTTATTTGTTTCTAATGAGTTCGAATCGAAGAGAAGCCATTATACTTCAATATTAACAAATGATACCATTTCTATGTGTATCAACCAAGACAAAACAAGTCTTTTAACATGCAAAATGTGTCATCCACGAATTTCACAAGGCTCAACAATAAAACATACTCCAACATGTTGATTTCAACATATACATGCCATTTTGCAAGGCTAAGATGTCATACAAGACATAAGTAGAGAAGGAGAGGGGTAGTAGCTTACCTCTTGAAGAATTCAACCAAGGAAAATCTCTAAGAAACCCACATGCAAGCCAAGGATTGTGTTCTCCTAGTTGGTAGCTCCACAATGGTGAAGTTGGATTGTGATTTGGACAAGAATTGAGCAAACTAGCTCACTTTCTCTCTCAAGAACTCTCTCAAGCTTCTCTCTAAGTTTGCTGGTGTAAAAGGGTTGAAATGAGAGTGTTCTATACTCTCCCATGGTGTTATAAGGGTCAAGGAGGTCTGTTATAAGCTGTGGGGGACGTGGCTCACTCTAGGCCAAGAACTGGGAGTCAATGCTGGTCAAATAGGAGTAAGTTCGTAACAGCTGTCACAGGGCGCGCAGGCAAAATCAACATTCTGCCTATGAAGCGATCGCTTTGAGTCGGGACAAGGCGATCGCTTTGGTACAGGGCGATCGCTTTGTGGAATACAGGGCGATCGCTTTGTCTCCAGATTCAAACTACAACTTTCTGCTTAGAGAGCGATCGCCTAGGAAGGGGACAGGGCGATCGCTTTGTGCCCAGTAAGCCTCAAACTGTTATAAAACTCTCCCAAAGTGGTTCTCAACAACCCAAAATGTTTCTAAGTCCAAAATGAGATCAAAATACTCATTAAAAGTTCTCAAAAAGTCTGGAACGAAACTAGGATTACAACACAAGTTTAACACAATAATCAACATGTATCCAACAATAATTCCAAGGTATATAAAAATGCATGTAATCAATATGAGCAAGAATATGTTCAAGAAATATGCACAACATCACATGAATTTGATAAGGAGAATGATCATGCAAGTGATGCAAACGATACGGGTGTTACATTACTGGTTTAGC
Organism: Platycodon grandiflorus; assembly: GCA_016624345.1. NCBI lineage: Eukaryota > Viridiplantae > Streptophyta > Magnoliopsida > Asterales > Campanulaceae > Platycodon > Platycodon grandiflorus. The sequence continues at coordinate 28,208,857 of CM028363.1, forward strand.
ATCATCCTCCATATGGATTTTGTGCATACACCTGGTAGGACTAATACCCTTGATATCACCAATGCTCCATCCTATCGCAGCCTTGTATTTTCTCAATAATTCAATCAATGCTTTCTCCTGCAATTCTGTTAAATCCGCAGCAATAATAACAGGCAAAGATTTATTATCACCAAGAAACACATATTTCAAATTGGGAGGAAGTTGCTTCAATTCTAATTCCGGCGGGGAAACAATGGATGGTAATTGTTTTGGATTAAAATTACCTAATGATTTCAAAGGAACCATTTCAGTAATCTCCTCCGAAGTATCCATTTTCGCAAAAACAGCCATTGTTTCCTCACAATCAAAACAATCCTCCTCAAAAAATTTAGAAACTACTGCTCTATCATTCTCAAGTTCATACAAAAGTGGAGTAATAAGAGACTCAATAGCATCACATGTATCCACAAACAAACACTCATTCATACCATAAGGCATTTTCATACTATCAAACACAGAGATATTCACAGTCTCATCCATCACCGTCATAGAAAGGTTGCCATTCTTAACATTAATAACAGTATTAGCGGTTGCCATGAAAGGGCGCCCAAGTAAAATTGGGGCATCTTGTGAACCACTAACACTATTCTCCATGTCAAGAACAACAAAATCTACAGGAATGATCAATTTATCAATTTGAACTAGAATATCTTCCACTATGCCCTTAGGATATTTGACCGAACGGCGCAAGTTGTAAGGTCATAGTGGTTGGTTTAAGTTCCCCAACCCAAGCTCACAATACACAGAAAATGGTAACAGATTAATGCTCGCACCCAAATCTAACATTGCCTTTACTTGTTTCGAATCCCCTAAAGTAATATGCACATTAAAACTGCCGGGATCTTTCAATTTAGGAGGCAAGTCCTTTTGCAAAACAGCACTTACATGTTCCGAAACAATAATTTTCTCATTAGGCTCATACCTTCTCTTCCTAGTACTCAATTCCTTGAAAAACTTAGCATACGAAGGAATATTCTTAATCACATTCAACAATGGCAAGTTCACATTCACTTTAGAAAGCATGTCATACAACTCAGAAAATTGTGCATCGACTTTTCTTGGCCAACCTTCCGGAAAAGGAATGGATGGCACATATGGCTTAAGAGATTCAGTTTTTGGTTCCTCCGGAGGAGTTACCTCAACTTGACTCTCACTCACATCATTATTCACATTCTTATTAACTGAGGAAAGCGGTTTAGAAGTTACCTCTTGAAGCACCTTACCACTCCGCAACGATGTAACCACCTTAGCTTGCTCGGGTTGGCTAGGAAGAGTGCCCGGAGTATGTCTTTGAAGCGCCTCAGCAATCTGACCAAGCTGATTTTCTAGCTTCTTGATTGAAGCCTCTTGATTCCCCAATCTTTGATCAATAGCCACATGATTCTTGTGGGAGACTGCAATGAAGTTTTGTAAAGTCTCCTCCACACTTGGCTTCCTAGGCAACTGTTGTATCGGTTGTGGCTGTTGAAATTGTTGAAACTGACCTTGCCCTTGACTCCCTTGGTTTCCTCCCCATGAAAAATTTGGATGATTCCTCCAACCGGGGTTGTATGTGTTTGAGAACGGATCATTTCGTCCCCTTTGTTGGTAGGCATTCATCGCATTTACTTGTTCAAGGAATTCAGGAAATTGATCTTTTGAAGGGCAATTATTGGTGTCATGAGTCTTCAAATCGCAAATGGCACAAACTTTTGACGAACCACTTGCTTCCTGATTAGTCATCATCCCCATGAAATTCTTCATTTGCAAAGTCAAAGCTGCAACTTGTTGCGCAATCTCATTGTTGGATTCAACCTCATAAGTTCCTCTTCTACTTCCCCTCACACTTTTCTGTTGAGAGTTTGCTCCAAGTCTCTCATACAATGCTTGTGTCTCTTCCGCCGTCTTTTCTCCCATGGCACCCCCAGCCGCATTATCAACTGTTGCTTGGCATTGTTGAGTTAGACCATCGTAGAAAGCTTGGTTCAATAAGGCTAGAGGAACCCATGGTGAGGGCATTGCACCAACAACATCTTAAATCGGTCCCAAGCTTCATGGGCGCTTCACCATTGTCTTGGCTAAAAGACACAATTTTGGTCCTCAAATCTGAAGTTTTCTGATGTGAGTAAAACTTGGCGATGAATTTGTTGTAGACTTCAGTCCAACTTGTGAGCGAACCCGGAGTGAGTGTCATAAACCAAGTCTTAGCTGCATCTTTCAAGGTGTAAGGAAAACACCTCATTCTCAACTGTTCCTCCGTCAAAGTTCCCAACGGAAAACCTTGAACTGTGCTGTAGAAGTCACGCATAAAAATCAAAGGATCCTCCGTCGCCATCCCATGAAAAGACGGTAACATATTGAAGTGCAGATTCTTCAACTCATAATTCCGCGCAGCTTGCGGAAGCACAATACAGGAGGGTGACGGTTCCACCACCGGACGAGCAAAATCACCCATCATAGGTGCAGCCATCTTCTCGTCGTCTGAAAAATCTGAACTTGAATTCACCGAAACTCTTGACTCGCTATCCGAATCACTTGATTCCGGTTGCTTTCTCTTGTTAACCCTATGAATGTTGTCGTCTATCTGAAGTAAATCTGGATGAAGGGACCGACGACCGTGCATTCAAATCTTCAAAACAGGGTTAGAACAAGGATTTCTCCAAACAGATTAAAAATAAAACCTATAAACAATATTTACACTAACAAATAATCAATTCAACAAGGAAAAATCACCGTTTCCCCGGCAACGGCGCCAAAATTTGACGACTTGTCAAATTCGTCAAATATAAATTCCTAACTCGAACTACCTACAATTGATTTGTAGATAGGGTAAGTAGGGTCGATCCTCCGAGAAACGGTTTTCGAAATTGAATTGATAATTTGTTCAACTACTATAGCAGTAAAGTAAATTGAATGATTGGTTGTTTGCTTGTACTTTCTTTAAAACCAAGATTGAACAAAACTTAAAGATCGAAAAGTATCAATATTAAAACGGATTCCGGGGATTGGGTTCACAAACATGCTCTAAGTTCAGCAAAAAGGTGATCCTAATATGCTTAGAGTTCGTTCTTGCTTAATTATGATTGGGACACTTTGGCGGGCGGTTTGCAATCAAGTGTTTCTAATCAATCTACTCCCTTGGCCCAGTTGTAGATAAATCAGAAATCTGATAAATTTAAAAGAACTTCAAGAACAACAATTGAAATGAATCTTTTGGCGGAGATTCACTCAAGTTGCTACTACCAAGCACTAGCACAATATAACTTGGAATTAGGCGGTTCCACAATTATATAAACTCGTAATCATTCAAGAATAACAAAGAAATTCATCCAAGATATTCAAGAACACATTCCAACTCTGCTTGGTAATTCTAAGCATATCAAGATACTAAAAGTTACAAAATGAACTTAGAAAACATGAAAGTTACCTCCAATCCCAAGAATCAAAAAGCTTAGCTACTCATTACAAGGATGAAGATGCGAGAGAAAAGTGGTGTTTTTCTTTTGTTTTCGGACTACTTTCTCCAAAAACCCTAAAGAGAATATATACAAACCGAAAAGACCGTCCAAATTCAAAGAAAACTATACATCTTCCAGCGAGCGCTGAGCGCTTGAACCGAGCGCCTAAGCACTAAACTTCAGGACATGCTTCTACACTCACAAGCGCCTTAGCGGATGGGCCGAGCGCCTAGGCACTCGGCTCTACTTGAACTTTCAATTCTTTGCATTCCAGCTCTTAGAAGACATCGATTTGCACCAAAAGCACTCCATTTCATACTAAAATGCTTGGATGACCTCCAACTCCTACAAAACTCAAATAAGCACTATCAAACTACAAAATACCGAGAACAAGACAAATATTAAGCCATTTAGAGTACCAATGAATGAGTCAAAAACTCATTCATCAGAACGCATCTTCTGATCAGACCACTACTCAACCTATCCCAACCAATCCTAACATTGCAGTGGAATCAAGCCCCCCCAACAATACTCAAGTTCTTGAACTCAATATTAATGGTAATGGTCCTTTGCATCGCAATATTACTGGCAATATACATTCTGTTGATGATTCTTCGCAGGCTCATTTTCTCGATCAGAATACCACTATTGCACAAGCAGAAGATAATATTATTCTATCAAATCAATTTTCGTTGCTTGACGAAGAAGAAGACGTCCTTATGCATGAAACCAATGTCCGAGCTGTTAATGTCCGAGCTGTTACTGATCCAGTTACTGATCCAGTTTCTGTTACTGCTACTTTTGAGAATCAGGGTATTGAGGATACCAGACAAACTCATGACAGAATTGATGTAGATGAAGCTGATCAATATAATGAGGAAGAGGATGTCTCGGCAGTGGTGAAGGCTCTCAATCTAGACTCTTCTATCCCTCACGCTGCTGTCCAGTATAAGAATCGATTTTCACCTATCATGACAAGGTCTAAGGCTCAGGTTTCCTCTTCTCTTTCTCATGATGGTTAAAGCTCTTTTTTGGAATATTCGTGGGGTTGGTAACGACTCCTCTGTTGGCCGTTTGAAGCAACTTATCAAGCTCCATAAAATTACTTTCCTTGCTATTTTTGAACCCATGATTGCTGCGGATCAAGTTTTGCGTATAGCGCGGAGGTTACGTTTCAATTTTTGTCATTCTAATCCTTGCAACTCGATTTGGTTATTTGTTAAATCTGCTTTCACTTGCAATGTTCTAGTTGATGGTTTTCAGCATGTTACAGCTCAGGTCAAGCATTACTCTTGGTCCGCTCCGGTTCATGTTACGAGTGTCTATGCAAGCTGTACTGCTCTTGACAGACAGGATTTATGGACGCTCGATTGATTTTGGATCAGCGTTTGATACTGTCCCATGGTTGATTGGTGGTGATTTCAATATTATCCTTTCGCCTGAAGAAAAAATTGGAGGTCTAGGCTGGGATCGTCACGGGGCATTGGACTTCCACGCTTGCATTGCAGCCTTGGGTCTTGTTGATATTGGCTTCTCGGGCGGAAAATTTACGTGGTAGAACTCTCGAGGAGGTCAAGAATCTATCTTGCAAAGGATTGATAGAGCTTTATGTAATCTTCCCTTGCAGGACACTTTCTCAGTTACTTCAGTAGAACATTTATCTCGGACTTGCTCAGACACTCTCCTTTACTTGTTCATATTAATAAAGATCGGACAGAGCACCCCTCTACTTTTCGATTTCTGAATGTATGGACTTCGCATCATTCTTTTATACCTCTTATTCGGGAAGCTTGGCAGACGCCAACTGAAGGGAGACCGATGGTTAGTTTTGTGAAAAAATTAAACAATGTTCGTCGTGCCCTTGTTTTGTGGAACCGCACTGTCTTTGGTAATATTTTTCAGCAACTTCAACGCGCTGAAGATGATGTGAAAGAGTGTGAACTCCTTTTTGAGATTAATCCCTCCCCTGAGAACCGGTCAGCTATGTCTTTGGCTCAGGCTTCTCTTCGGCATCATCTTAAACTGGAAGAAGATTTTTGGAAACAAAAGGCTAGAATCAAATGGCTCCGAGATGGGGACGGTAATACTAAGTTATTTCACGCTTCAGTTCAGCAAGTTCGGCGTAAACTTCATATTCACTCCATCCAAGATGCGCAAGGGACTTTAATTAATTCCCCTGAAGTCATTAAACAGCTAGCTGTTGCCCATTTCCAGTTGCAACTTCAAGCAGTTCCCACGGTCGACAATGATCTTTTAAATATTATCCCTTCTTTGGTTACCAATGAGATGAATGACGATCTTTCTAGGTCCCCATCTTTAGAGGAAGTTAAAGCTGCTGTTTTTTCTATGGATGGTGATAGTGCTGCTGGCCCAGATGGCTTCACTGGTGCTTTCTACTCTTCCTGTTGGGATATCATCAGTCAAGATTTTTACTCTGCCATATTGGATTTCTTTTGTGGTTTTTCTTTGCCCAGGAGTTGGTCTAGCACTTCTATTGTTATGATTCCTAAGACTGACAATCCCTTGAGTTTCAGTGATTTTCGCCCTATCAGTCTGTGCAATTTCTGCAATAAGGTTATTTCGAAGATTCTGTCTACTCGTATGGCTTCTATTTTACCGGTTATTATTTTAGAAAATTAGAGTGGCTTTGTCAAAGGCCGTCTCATTCAGGATAATATTCTTCTTGCTCAAGAGCTTATGTCGCATCTTGACAAGAAAGTTACGGGTTCTAATATTGTGATTAAATTAGATATGGCGAAAGCTTTTGACCGTGTTTCGTGGTTCTTTCTTATCAAAGTTCTTCGTCGGTTTGGCTTTGGTGAAACCTTTATTGACATGATTTGGCGCATCATTTCGAACAACTGGTTCTCTGTTCTTGTCAATGGTTCTCCATCGGGATTCTTTAACTCCTCTCGTGGCCTTAGGCAAGGTGACCCCTTATCTCCGGGTTTATTCATTATTGCAGCTAAGGTCCTTAGTCGATCTCTTACTGCTCTTCACTCAAGCCATTCTAGTCCGCTTTCTCCTCAGTTAGTGGATGCCCTAAAATATCCCACTTGGCTTTCGCAGATGATATCATCATTTTTTGTAATGGCAGTCGTCGCTCTCTTAATTATCATAAGGATATTTTAAATAAATATGAAGCTTGCTCGGGTCAAAGCATCAACGCTTCTAAAAGTAGCTTTTCAGCTTCTTCCAGGATGGATATTTCGAGACTTAATATTATTTCTTCTCATTTGGGATTTCCTTATAAAGGCCTACCTATTATTTATTTAGGTTGCCCTCTTTTTGTGGGAAGGAAACTTGGTCGATATTTTGATCCGCTTCTTCTTAAGATCCGAGATCGGATTAGCACTTGGATGAGAAACTTCCTTTCATCAGCAGGTCGTATCACTTTGATAAAGCATGTTCTCCATTCCATCACTACGTACCAGCTTACCGCTCTTGCTCCGCCTAAATCTGTTCTCAAAAACTTGGAAAGGATTTTCTCAAATTTCTTTTGGGGTCAAACGGAAGGCAGATTAAAGGCTCATTGGATTTCTTGGTCGAAATGTTGCCTGCCAGTGATGGAGGGGGGAATTGGTATTCGATCTATGCTCGATTTATCTAAGGCTTATTCTGCTAGTGCTTGGTGGCGTTTTAGAACCCAAAATTCTCTATGGGCTAATTTTATGAAAGCCAAATACTGCTCTAGGCTTCACCCCTGTCTTGCAAATCAAAGAGGGTCTATCTCTTGGAACCGTATGCTTCAAGTTCGGCCTCTTGTAGAAAGACATCTTCGTTGGCTTGTTGGCAAAGGCTTGTGCTCTCCGTGGTATGATAATTGGCTCGACAATGGTTCTCTTGATAAGCCTATCGACTGCGACATTAACTCTATAAAGGATTTATTTGATTCTTCTTCAAACCTTACTGCCAATGCTTTGCAAATCCTTTCTGCTGCTGCTGTTGACCGAATTAAAGAAAGCAAAGTTTTTCTGTCCACTTCTCCGGATCATCCTTGTTGGACTGCTGCATCTAATGGCCGATTTTCTGTCTCTTCCGCCTGGGAATTGTTACGTGATTCCCAGCCTCAGCTGTTGTCCGCTAAATTCATTTGGAACAAGTGTATCCCGAGGCACATCAGTGTTTTCTTATGGCGGCTTTTCAGGCATAGTCTTCCTGTTGATGAAGCCATTATCCGCCGAGGTATTCAGCTTGCATCTACATGCTGCTGCTGCGATTCGGGCTTCTCAGAAACTTTCCTTCATGTTTTTTAACTAGTCCGGTAGCTGTGGCAGTTTGGCAGCATTTTGGCTCCGCTTTTGGCATCCTTATTCGCTCCTTATCTATCTCGCAAGCTTGTTTGGCTTGGTGGATTTCCCCGAAAGTCTCCCCAAGCTATATTGGTATCCCGGCGTTGATACTTTGGCATCTTTGGAAGAATAGAAATGGTTGGTTTTTCGAAGGACGACGACTTTCTAGCAATCAAATTATTCAAGCAATCTATGCTGATCTTGCTCATATTATTAATGCTTTGAGGTTGCCTATCATTCGAGGTCGTGCGATCAAGTATGTGACTTGGTCTAAGCCTCCTCCAAATCTTCTCAAGCTCAATACTGACGGTGCTTCTAAAGGAAATCCGGGTCCTAGTGGAAGAGGAGGTATTATTAGAAATTCTGATGGGCATTTGGTTTATGCTTTTGCCTCTTATTATGGTATCTCTTCGAATACTATTGCTGAAGCTAAAGCTCTTTTTCAAGGTCTTCTTTGGCTGAGTGATCATGGTTATTATAATGCTATTATTGAAATGGATTCCAAGATTCTTTTGACTGTATCTCTTCCGAATCCTTTCCTCCGTGGTCTTGTTGGAATATTATGCAGCGGATTTTTGCTATCAAGAGGTCCATGCAATTTCAATTTCACCATTGTTACAGGGAAGCTAATAGTGTTGCGGATAAACTTGCTAATTTGGGCTGCCTTGAGAAGATTGATTTTCAATTTTCTTCTTCTCGTCTCCTTCCTTCTATTATTCGAGGTCATATCTTGCTAGATATTCAGGAGACTCCTTATATTCGTCGTCGTTAGGGCTTGATCGCCTTTAGTTTTGTTTTTTGTTTTTTCTATCATGTATTTGCTTTTCGAGGTCAGGCTCCTTTGTCCTCCATTTCTTATAAGGTAAGGCTGGTTGTCCCCCTCAAGTTTGTACTTTCTTTTTATCTAATAAAATTTAGCAGGGTACCGTCCCTGTTTCCCTAAAAAACAAAAAAAAAAAAAAAAAACCATCTCTTCCAACTCCATGTAATGCTACAAATCAACCATGTTAGCAATTTCTTTATTAAGACCATTCAAAAATTGAGCCATAACAGTTTCCTCATCTTCATGAATATTAGCTCGAATCATGTATATCTCCATCTCCTTATGGTACTCATCAACAGATTTCGTTCCTTGTGTCAAAGCTTGGAGCTTTTGACAAGTTTCTCTATAGAAATAATTAGGAACAAATCGTTTTCTCATGATGGCTTTCATTTCACCCCATGTATCAACCTCTCTCTCACGGTTCCTCCTTCTAGAATTCACTAATTGATCCCACCAAATAAGAGCATAGTCGGTGAATTCAATTGCAGCCATCCTCACCTTATTTCTTTTGGTATAATTATTACAGTCAAAAATCATCTCCACTCTCTTTTCCCACTCTAGGTAACCTTCGGGGTCACTCTTCCCTTGAAAAGAAGGGATTTTCAATTTAATGGTTCCCAGCCCTCTATTCTCTTCTCTAAGTTCCCTTCTAGGTAACCTCCTTGGGGGTTCATCTTCCTCCCACTCATCATCTCTCATGGGTGGTCTATTTCTACCCATTCTCACATTTGCATTAGGTGGTGGTTCTTGACAAACACGTTCCATCCTATCCATCCTATCACTCACTTCCCCAATCTTTTCGGTCATCCTTCTCATCTCTCTCAACAAATCTGCCATAGACATGTTGTTAGGTTCTTCCTCCTCCTCTACAATATTTTTCTCTTTATCTTGATTCATGATTTAAGAAGACCCTACACACTCCCTTACGTATATCTCTCAAAATATGACACTCGTGTATCACTCAAAATCTGTCTTTTACCTCCCCTCTTATGTCCTTACCACTTGTCTTTTTCCACTCAAAACTCTTTGCTGAAAACAAGTATAGTTAGAACAAAGCAATTTTGGAAGTAAAGTTTGGAAAATTCTAAGATTCGCAGAATTTAATTAAAACAAAGAAATAAGAGTTTTTAGAAAAGGGGGTAAGAAGGTTTATAGAAAAGAAGAAAGAAGATTCGATTTTTATTCTCGAATCAAGGATTGAGATCAATATACATTGGAGAAGAAATTGGCTTAGCTCACGGCCCAAGTTTTTTTTTTTGTCTTCCTTTGTTTCCTTTTTTTGTCTCTTAGGCCGAATTGTTTGAGTAATAATTCTGCCTTATCTTTTTTTTTTTTTTTTTGTATTTGGACCTACTTGGTACGGTTTTGAGCAAGAAGTTGAAGAAAAAATTCTGTGGCACAAAAATTGGTTAGAATAAATAGTGTATGGATTATGGAATGAAGAATTTAAGAACAATGAAATAAAATAGGGATAGAAAGATTGTTACCAATAGCCTTTGCTCTGATACCAAATGATGTGACTCCCAACGAGACCCACAAGTTATAACGAACTTGGAACCACGCTTTCGGAATTACCTCGCGGAAACGTACGCCTAGGACTTGAATAACAATCAAAGGGATCGCAACCCTTAGTTTCGTAATGAACTAAGAACCTTGATCGATTCGAAACCCTTAATTATTGATTAATTAAGAACCACAAATTAGAATATCACACAAACTTAATCCATAGTTTGCAAAAATCCTAACAAACTATGTTGTCAAGAAAAGAGTTTTAAACTCACACTATATTAATATCAAAAATCTGCTTTTACAATGAAAGAAATAGGCCTATTTATAGGCTTTTGAAAAACACTCCTAATTAACTAAGGACTAGAGTTTATATTAACCTAGAACTATAAGACTAACTAAATATAAAACAACTAGGATTCTACTAATGAGCTTGGCCGGCCATGGACTCCTTTGTTTGCCTTGGTTTTCATCTTTTCAAGCACTCCTCCATGATTTGGTCTCCTTCCTTGCCTTGGCCGAATTGAAGAGTTTGATTTGAAAACTCCACACGGTTTACAACTTGCATTCACACTAAGCCACACGGTTACAAATAGCATTCACACTAATCCACCCGGTTTTGACCACACTCCAACACGGATTGGGCTCTCTTGTTCACTCCCTTTCACACGGTTTTGGTTCCCTTGAGACTCCTTCATGCACGGCTGAAATAGGGCAGCTTCATGCACGATTTTGAAGCTTCTAGAAGTCCTCATTTTGGGCTTGCACTCCTTGAATTATGTACACCAACTTTGGCTCTTCATTTGTCACCAATTGGGCTTGATCTGTACGCTTTGAACGACATAGATTCAGAAGAGAGATTATAGAGAAAATTCTCCACAATCATTATTCATCCCGCTTGTGTTGTGTGAGCCAAAATGCCATCAGCATTTTAAGTCACATCTTTCGTGCTTCCATTGCTTGGAGAGTTTCTGTTCACCCATTTAGTTTGTTATATTTAAATAGAGTCATACACTTCTGGTGTTGGGTGAGTTGTGCTGGATTAGATAGATTTACTACGTATGGAGTTTTTCATTATCACTAGTGTTTTTGCTCAAAGCATTTGTATTATTTTAAAACGATTTATCTAGTGAAATTTTGCCATACTGGCACTTTTGCAAGTAATTTACTTATAGGCCTATGGCCAGATTCTCCAATAAGTTGTGTCTTGTTAAGTCGGCTCCATATGGTTTTTGTAAAATCTGCTTTTAGTTGTAATGTTCTTCAAGATTCTGACCAACATATTACTCTAGGAATTCAGCACTACTCATGGCCTTCTCTGTCGAACATAACCTGTGTTTATGCCAAAAGTGATGTGCAGGCTCGTTAAAGTCTGTGGGATCATTTAATCTCATTAAGTAATCTTCACTCTTTTGTTCCTTGGTTGATTAAGGGTAATTTTAACATTATTTTGCACCCTTCTGAAAAATCGGGTGGTCTTGGTTGGAATTGCATTGGTGCTATGGAATTTCATGCTTGCATTTCGGTAGCGGGCCATACCGATCTAGGCTATTCTAGTAGTGACTACACGTGGTGGAATAAAAGGGAAGGTGATTCGACTATCCATCATCGCATTGACAGAATCCTCAGTAATACTTCTTGGCTTGACAAATTCCCCTACCACAGTGCAGCATCTTAATCGCACTTGTTCGGATCATACTCCGCTCCTTATTAATATTGCGGCCAGTATTTCGAAGTCTCCTTCTACCTTTCAGTTCCTTAATACCTGGATCTCTCATCCCACCTTTTGGGATACGGTTCATAAAGTTTGGCACACTGATGTTCACTGTAGGCCTATGGCCAGATTCTCCAATAAGTTGCGTCTTGTTAAATGGGCTCTTAAACAATGGAACAAGGATATTTTTGGGAATATTTTTGAGTCTCTTCACTTAAGATTCAGTGAGTTACTCGCTAGGGTGCGCCCAAGGTGCGCTAGGGTAAGCCTGGGACTTTCCAAAGTGTTCAAAATGATCTCTAAGTGTTCCCAAATGATTCTAAGGTGTTACCAATCTCAAACCAAGCCTAACAAACATCCGAAACATAATCAAAATCACATAAAATTAAGCTATGAATGCAACCCAATACAAGTACGAAAGACTACGAAACTTCAACCACATATCAATGTACATAAGATGTATGCAATCAACTCAATTGCAAGCATGTTTGAATGAAATTCGCACATGAAATGACGACGACAATCGAAGAACGTATAAATCGAATATATGCAAATGATGCGAATGATGCAGGCGTTACACTTTCCCACCAATTTGATTTCATTTCCTTGGTAATTTCGTCAAGAGGTAAGCTACTACCCCCCCTCTTCTTCTTGATTAAATAAGTCTTGTATACCATCTTAGACTTCTATTATGTTAAGATGAACATATTTGAGTATGTGTTACTCCATTTTGCCACGGAATCTCGTTTTGGACTTGTGAAGCATGATGAGTTAATTGTCCTATCTTGTTGGGTGTTCAAGCTTGGAGTGAAATTGTTAGGTTTAAACTATATAATCATTTGCGTAACACGAATCACTTAGAAATCGAAATTACTCGAACGGAGTCGGTTTGGGTTTCATAATCAATGTGACCACGTGTGGGTTTGGTGAGCCCTTTGATGATTCGAGAGACTCGTTGGGTGATTTGGTTACACGACATGTGTCTTGGTAACGATACGTTAATTTTTGGCATCTTGGTTAGGGTTCCAAATGTATCGAGATGCCAAAAATTAACATATCGTTACCAAGACACATATCGTTTAACCAAATCACCCAACGAGTCTCGCAAATCACCAAAGGGCTCACCAAACCCACACGTGGTCACATTGATTATGAAACCCTAACTGACTCCGTTTGAGTCATTTCAATTTCTAAGTGATTCGAATTACTCAAATGATCATATACTTTAAACCAAACAATTTCACTCCAAGCTTGAACACCCAACAAGATAAGATAATAAACTCATCATGCTTCACAAGTCCAAAACGAGATTCCATGGCAAAATGGAGTAACACATACTCAAATATGTTCATCTTAACATAATAGAAGTCTAAGATGGTATACAAGACTTTAACAAGAAGAGGAGAGGGGTAGTAGCTTACCTCTTAACGAAATAACCAAGGAAAATAAAATCAAATCGGTGGGAAAGATTCCTCTAGCCAAGACCTTTGCAACTGCGTGCCCGGATTGTCAAGATTCCTTCGAAATCTCAAGATATTGCAACTTTCTAACTCTAAACTCCCTCTACTCTCTCTCTCTCTAAAGTTCTTGGATGATGGATGAGAAATGAGAGATGTTAAGTGTCTCTAGTGGTGTATAAGAGACTCTAAAAGTCTGATCCAAAAGCCTAGGGACGTGGCAAAACATCAGCCAAGGAAAATGGGTCAATTGGTCAACAACTAAAAAAAAGGTCAAAGCTGTCAACAGGGGCGCGCTAGGGTGCGCGGGCAAGCTAAGGCAAGCATCTGGGTGCGCTAAAGTGTTATCCTGACTGTACTTTTGGTCTAATTTATGCAAAAAACTTTAGTGAGTTGCTCGCTAGGGTGCACTTGGAACTTTCAAAAAGTGTTCCAAATGTTTCCTAAGTTTTCCCAAGTAATCCTAACATGATCCTAACCTCAAATCGTCCAAGACAATTATAAAGCACTGTTTCTAAAAATCATTAACAGTAGACTCTAAATATCAACTCGATAAAAGATTTGAGGCCTAAAAAAGATATTGTATAAATGAGAAACACTGTGAATGCTAATGCTTTAACAACAACTTTATCAGGCTTTCTTTACAAAAATACTTTTGCTCTGGTTGATGATCCATTTTTCCACCTTAAGTCAGTTTGCTTTAGTATAAAAAGACAACACTTCTCCTCTAGTTAGAGTGGCTTAAACGTCTAATTGAGCATATACTGGTAGGACAAACATCACCAATATGGTTTTTGTTGGCCTTCAGTGCATGTGATTCAATTATTCCCTGCTATGTCTGATTGGTGTCTCCTCTAGTTTCATCTGATTGCACTTTTATGTTACTTGAAGTTGTTTGGATAACTATCACATCACCAATATGGCTTAACTGTCTGAAGAAACTATTATTATGTTAGGAATTTTGGTTCTCATGCAATGATAAAGTAGTTGTCATAACCCATAAACACAAGAAATTAAAATCTCCATTGCTTTTTTGTTTTTATCCTTCTTTAGCAATCATGGCAGGTATCTACCCATGTTTTATTGTATTAAACCAGCATATGCAAATTTTTCCATACTAAAGGTTATCTCAATTTGCTTATAGCTGTTACTAATTGTTAAGTATTTATTTATTGGGCGCGCGTTCTAGTGCACTAAGGCGCGCAGCTCCCAGTAGATTTCAAATTTTAGACTTGAGATTCAGTGAGTTACACGCTAGGGCGCGCCCAGGGTGCGCTAGGGCGAGCCTGGGACTTTCCAAAGTGTTCAAAATGATCTCTAAGTGTTCCCAAATGATTCTAAGGTGTTACCAATCTCAAACCAAACCTAAGAAATATCCGAAACATAATCAAAATCACATAAAATTAAGCTATGAATGCAACCCAATATAACTACGAAAGACTACGAAACTTCAACCACATATCAATGTACATAAGATGTATGCAATCAACTCAATTGCAAGCATGTTTGAATGAAATTTGCACATAAAATGACGACGACAATCGAAGAGACGTATAAATCGAATATATGCAAATGGTGCGAATGATGCAGGCGTTACACTTTCCCACCAATTTGATTTCATTTTCCTTGGTTATTTCGTCAAGAGGTAAGCTACTACCCCCCCTCTTCTTCTTGATTAAAGTCTTGTATACCATCTTAGACTTCTATTATTTTAAGATGAACATATTTGAGTATGTGTTACACCATTTTGCCACGGAATCTCGTTTTGGACTTGTGAAGCATGATGAGTTAATTGTCCTATCTTGTTGGGTGTTTAAGCTTGGAGTGAAATTGTTAGGTTTAAAGTATATAATCTTTTGCGTAACACGAATCACTTAGAAATTGAAATTACTCGAACGGAGTCGGTTAGGGTTTCATAATCAATGTGACCACGTGTGGGTTTGGTGAGCCCTTTAGTGATTCGAGAGACTCGTTGGGTGATTTGGTTACACGATATGTGTCTTGGTAATGATATGTTAATTTTTGGCATCTTGGTTAGGGTTCCAAATGCATCGAGATGCCAAAAATTTACATATCGTTACCAAGACACAAATGTAATAATTAGAAATAGGATAGAATTCCCATTTTTTCCATTTCTTTACTTCTCTTTCCTCGAGGTTTTAAACCCTCGATCTGTGGATGTGTTTCCTTTCCTACTAGTTTTAACTGCTAACAAAACACAACCCACATCACATGAATTAGGAAAATTGGACATAAAATGTTTTCATTTCTGTACATATCTGTCTCACCTTTCATTTACATATAATTGTAAAAAGAGTCTCGTAGACGCTGCGCACACACGCGCATTCATTTATTCTGAATTGTTACCAAGCTTCAAACCCTGGTATAGCCACGTTGAAGTGAAACTGGGTAAGTCGCCCAACATTCCTTCAGCCAACACTATCCCTTTCCGCGTGATTACTAATCGTCCCCCGGGAAGTAAGCCATCCTAACCCTACATAGCCACGCGTAATTCATATAGATTTTTAGGACACTTCAAAAACCGGTTGGTTCTTATTGTCACAAACATGCTTTGTCATTCTTGTGCATAAAGACAAAAAGAAATTAAATCAGAAAAAAGAGTCGTCGACCGAAAAAAGAGTCTGTTTGATCACAGCAAAAGAAAAAAAAATGTTGAGAAATAAACACTAAAGAAAATCAAAAAAGAGTCATACTCTATCAAAAGAGAATCATCGTGATCAAAAGGTCGACAAACAAAGTCTCATGCACAGGATTATCCGAGAAGTCCATGACATATGCCTAGACAATTCGGATGGTGGATCCTGAAGAGGATATAGTCCCTTCGCCTAAGATCTGTCTAATATTAGGAAGTTGAAATATAGGTGGAATACGAAGGTCCTATATTCTTGCGAGAGAATCCATTGTTCTAGGAACGGTTCACAAGTTAAAACAAGGCATTGTCGCTTGTCCAACCATCATAGGGTGAGTCGTGTTAAAAGGAAAAGAGGAACAATAAAATTGTGCTGTACCCAGAAACACTTCCAGAACCTAATTCCTACCCATATCCCAACCTTTCAGAAACCTGGCCTTGAATTGGAGAAGGACTAGTACTGGGAGGTTGACAAGAGTTTCAAGCTCGGATTCAGAGTCAAGTACAGAAAGTCTGCATTGGAATCAGATGGCCGATCAGGAAGATAACACTTCTATAGGACATGACATAGGGGCTCCAGGATACACTCCAACCCTAGTGATTGTCAAGTACAGAAAGTCTGCATTGGAATCAGATAGCCGATCAGGAAGATAGCACTTCTGCAGGACATGACATAGGGGCTCCAGGATACACTCCAACCCCAGCGATGCAACAATGGATGGATCAGAACATGGAAGCCATGATCAATACGTTTTCAGTCCTTATCCAAGGTTAAGGGGCTGAGAACAAGACCGTACCCGTTTCTACAGGAACTGTTGACCCATCACCCTCAAGCATGAATGCAAGTCTGCCCAATCCAAACACCTATTCCACATACCTGCATACTTACTCTCTATATTCATATCCCCCATATCCAAATATTTACCCATCTTACCCTAATACATTCCCTCCTCAGCTAAATATCAATCCGAACATCCATCACCAGTCTCAGACTACCACAATCCTAATCCCAAACACTACTACACCTCCAACAACCTGCATCACATCTCCGCCTACCAACATTCCTTTCCCTAATCCAAATGCATTCCCATTCTACATGACCAATCCAATCCAAGATAGTCCACACCTAAACCCAAACAGTTACAACCCTTAGTCTTCAGCTAAACCAATATATCCATTTGCTAGCTATGCACCACCTTACCAAGTTCCTCCAATAGGACAGTTTCTGGGCACAGCTATGGTTGATACCAATGATGCTAAACTTACAAACAAAGGATAAATCAGAGAATTGAAGGACATGATTCTGAAAGTCTTGAACAAAGGCGAATTCACCGCCCGAGCAATGACAATGCAGCCTGCTACCATTTTACCACCAAAATTCAAAATGCCTGATATCAAGAAATTTGATGGGATAGGATGCCTTATTTCCCATCTTAGGTCTTATGCCCATGCTATGCAGCAAAGAGGGGCAAGTTTCGAAGCAATGGCCTCTAATTTTCACTTAAGTTTAATTGGGGCTGCCAAGCAATGGTTAATGTCTGTGGACAGCACTGTGATTGCTACCTGGGATAACTTGCAGATGAGTTTCAGAAGAGATACAAGGATAACAGTAATTGGGAAAAGCACAGGAGAGATCTTGATTCATGCACCCAAAGGGAGAAGGAGACGTTTTTTGAGTATGCAGAAAGGTGGAGAAAGAAGATTGCCTAAACCCTGGATAGGCCTGACCCAGCTGAACAAGTTAGGATATTTTTGAAAATCTTTAGCCAATTTATCTTGATCATATGCGTTACCTTCCTTACGCTGACTTCTCTACAATCTTGGATGTCGAATTTCGTATCTACACGGAGATCTGTACCGGACAGATTAAGGTCGATCCCCCTCCAAGCTCGTTTCGATACTCTAAAGGAAAGACAGTAGCAACATCCGCACCTGTTATAAATATGTTAGGGAGTGTTCCGACTATGGCTTTGTCAGTTGTACCATCTGCTCAAAATTATGGAAATATGTCTTTCAATTATTCATATGATGGGTTTGTAAATATATTGGGAAACAACAATAGCAGGGGTACAAGAAATAATTTCCACAGAAATGATAGACATTTTGAGGAATTGCACGCTCCTATGTCATTGATTTTTCGAAGGCTGAGAGCACAAGGAGTCCTCAAACCTATCGAAGGTTATAGACCTCCCAACCCATTTCCTGCTACATGGGACCATACAAATTATTGTGAATATCATCAGTCCTGTTGGCATCTCACGGATAAATGTTTCATGCTCTAGCGAGGGATCCAAAACCTGATTGATGACAAAATCATTGAGAAACCACACCCCATGCCTAATGTGGTAAACAATCCTCTGCCAGCTAACCATGTCAATACCATCCAGTTTAAAACAGAAGATGTGAACTCCCTCGTTGGATTTAAAATCAGCGATGCTCCATTATCGTACTTCTTAATCTCTTTGCCTTCAAAAGAGGAGAATTTTGAATGCAACATGCTCTCTTGGAGCGACATTTTGTCCAGTGCCCAGGGTACTTCCCTAGAAAAAGTGTACAACATCAAAAAAGCCTAACGGATAGGAGGCAATGTCTCTCATCTCACTCGATCTGGTTGAGCATACCAAGTAGCTCAAGATAGGGGTGGTCCGTCAGGGAAAGATAAAGAAGTTGATACCAGCACCAAGGATACTGGGGCTAAAGACATTGAAGACGCTCTCCTCAATTAGATGAAGAAGACCCAAGCCAATGTTTTCATTTGGGGTCTTCTCTGTTCCTCCAAGACCATCGTGACAGCCTTGCCAAGTCATTAAGTCAAGCTATCATTCCAATTAGGACCTTGCCCGGCGAGTTGACTCAAATGATTGGAAACATCCACTTTGGGAATGTTCTCATGTTCAATGACCTTGATTTACCAAAGGTAGGTGTCACGACCCGACCCGAGATCCTACGTGGAATCTCTTTCGGTTCGTGAGACGGGACACAAAAATGCATAATTTCAAAATCGCTTTTCGTGCAAAAACCCTGTAATGCAAGTGTATGTTTATTTTCAAAATCAAAAACAACACGTCACGGCACACAAAAGCCAGAATGATCATATAACATAACCAACAAACCCGCGAGCTAAGAGGCTCGGGACTATACATGTAACATTATCAGAGTGCGCGGAATATAAAAGTAAGTAACATTTACAAAAGCCTGACATCCATGTTGGCATCTACAAAAGAATATGAATAAACCACATGTACGGGACTTCTACCCAACTTTACAATGTTTACTTAACATATGTACCCTCGGCCTCACCAAAAGAAAATACCAGGCTCAAGGAGCACTACCAAAAGAATGACTGCCGAATACACTGGACGGCGACCGATCACTGGGGGTTTCTCGCAGGCTCGGGATCTAAGGAAAACAATAAACAATGGACGGGGTGAGTTATAAAACTCAATAAGCTACTAATGCAACAAGATGGCATGCGAGATGCAAACAGTAATAAGAATTATACATAACATGGTTGGCATAGTATAACAATTCTCGATCATCATCAAATCAAGTAACTCATGACACAAGTCACGTAGCATGCATCTCACGTAGGTGCAATATATAAACACTTATAAAAGGATACCGTTGAGGTACACCTCCGATAAACCAACTTCCAACCAACCAACCAATAATACCAATGAAGAAACCGTTGATGTCGTACCCGATCATCGAACCAAATAACAAAACCAAAGTGAACCGTTTTTCGTATCCACGTCGACGTGAAGACTCGGTCCCCAACGACCCGAGAAACAATCACGGTATAGCTTACCAAGGTCGCGTTTATTTCGTACAACACTTAGCGCTATAACCCCTACCGTGGCCAACGGTAGGGCGAGGCCCAGTGTATTGGCCTTCGGCTATTACGTAGCCCCGGCTCACGCAATAACCGGGCGTCAATACACCTCCAACAATTATGCCATGGACTTAAACAATGCTCAAGTAGATGTTTACTCGACACATTAACCAAATAACCAAATGTTCACGTAGATGTTTACTTAACATTAAAATAAAGCATTATACTCCAAAGTAGGGAGTATAACGACACCAACAATAACATGCTAATGTACGCCAATAATCCTAGTACACATAGCCATATAATACCAACATCAAATTCAACACAATACCATTATACGTATTTCGCGTAACCAATTCCCCAACGGGTCTCTCGAGCATCCAAAGAGCTCACAAATCACACACGTGGTCACATTAATTATTAAACCCTAACCGACTCCGTTAGAGTCATTTTAGGTTACTAATGATGCCGAGTCACGAAAGTGGTCTTGTACTTTAATCCTAGTATATTGTCGCCCATTTTCGAGTTCCCAACATCATAATACAAGCTATAGCAATATTCACAAGTCCACAACCACATTTAATGGCAAAATCACATATTTACGTATCTAGCATGGTAACTTTACGTAATAGAAGTCTAGGATATCATATGAGACATAAAATGAGAAGTGAAGAAAACAAAAATCTAATCGGTGGGAAAGCTTCTCCTCGGCGAGATCTTCGCAATGGTGTGCTCGGATCGTCGAGGTTCCTCCAAAATCCAAAGATATCCTTACTTCTCTCTCTAAACCCTCAAGGTTCTTTCTCTCTACTCTCTTGTGTTTGACTTGTGCAAATGAGGGAGTTAAACTCCCTTTTTGGTTGTTTTAAGTGGCTGAGAGAGGGTGAGTCTCGGGTTGGTGACGTGGCCTAACAAGGGCCACTCAATTTAAATGAAAAGAGGGTTTTCGCGCAAAGAATACAATCTGGACTGCTTCGCACGGCCGTGCCAAATAAGCTGCACGGTCGTGCCAACCTCGCACGGCCGTGCCAACAAGGCTACACGGTCGTGCCAACCCTGAATGGCAAGGTCTGGACTTTGGATGGCCTCGCACGGCCGTGCCAATATGGCTGCACGGTCGTGCCACCCTTAAATTGAAATGCTGACTTTCTGGACTGCCTTGCACGGCCGTGCCAACATGGCTGCACGGTCGTGCCAAGGCTTATGTGCCCAAAACAGTTTGGTTTCCCTTCTTTTCCTAGGCCCGATCACTCCTCACTTGTAGCACGTCTCAAGCACGATAAATTACAAGACTTAAGCAACAACATAGTACACGAAACACATGAAATCATTTATGCTAAAATGATGTAAATGATGAGATGAGATATGCAAAACATATATGAAATTATATATGATGAGATGATGCAAATGAGGCGGGCGTTACACTCTCACCCCCTTAGAATAAATTCGTCCGCGAATTTACTTACCAACTCCGACAAACAACGCGGGATATTTCTCACGCATCTCCTGCTCGGTCTCCCAAGTGGCCTCCTCGACATTGTGATTCCTCCACAACACTTTCACGAGGGGTATAGTCTTTGTCCTTAATACTTGCTCCTTGGTATCCAAGATTCGTATCGGTTGCTCAACATACGAAAGGTCGGGTGTCAAATCCACCGGCTCATACTCCAACACATGTGAGGCATCCGTCAAATACTTCCTCAACATCGACACGTGAAATACATCATGAATACCTGACATCGATGGCGGCAATGCAAGTCTGTACGCCAACTTTTCAACCCGTTCCAAGATCTCAAACGGTCCAATATACCTCGGGGCCAATTTACCCTTCTAACCAAACCTCTTAACCCCAATCCGAGGTGAAACCTTCAAAAACACGTGATCGCCAACCTCAAATTCAAGATCCCTATGTCTATTGTCGGCATAACTCTTTTGTCTACTCTGGGCCGTTTTCAATCTTTCCCGAATAATTTTCACACTTTCCGCCGATTCATGAACCATCTCTAGACCCCACAACTTCGCTTCGCCAACTTCATCCCAACAAATCGGAGAACGACACTTCCTACCATAAAGTGCCTCATACGGAGCCATCTCAATACTCGATTGATAACTGTTATTGTAGGCAAACTCGATTAATGGCACATGCGAATCCCAAGTTCCTTTAAAGTCCATCGAGCAAGCTCTCAACATATCCTCAAGTATCTGAATCGTTCTTTCGGACTGTCCATCGGTCTGCGGATGAAACACTGTACTCAAATTCAACTTCGTCCCTAAAGCATTCTGAAGTGACTGCCAAAACCGAGAAGTAAACCGCGGATCCCTGTCCGATACAATGCTCACTGGCACCCCATGCAACCTCACAATCTCCTGAATATACAACGAAGCAAGCTTCTCCAACGAATCCGTAATCGCAATGGGAAGGAAATGGGCCGACTTAGTCAATCTATCGACAATAACCCAAACCACATCATGACCTCGTCGAGTCCTCGGTAACCCTGTCACAAAATCCATTGCAATATTCTCCCATTTCCATTCCGGAATTTCCAAAGGTTGTAACAACCCAGCTGGCCTCTGATGTTCCACTTTAATCCGTTAGCACGTCAAACACTTCGACACAAACTCGGCGATTTCCTTTTTTATTCCGTTCCACCAAAAATTCTTCTTCAAATCCCGATACATCTTGGTACTCCCAGGGTGAATTGTATATTTAGACTTATGGGCTTCATCTAACACTTGTCGTTTCACTTCCTCAATTGCCGGTACACAAACTCTACTCCGAAACGTCAAAATACCATCATTATTCTTAGCAAAATCTGGGGTCTTACCCCCACCTAACTCATCAATCAATTTCTTCAACTCCGGATCACTCTCTTGAGTCTCCTTAATCCGTTGGAACAACACCGGAGTAGCCCGAATATTAGCAAAAATCACCCCATGGCTAGATTCACTAGGACCCCAATCACGAATGTCCTCTAGCATCTTCCATTCCCTAGTCATCAAACAAGAAACATACGCTTTCCAACTCAGCGCATCCGCCACAACATTAGCCTTTCCCGGGTGATAGAGTATGGTACAATCATGATCCTTCAACCGTTCCATCCACCTACGCTGCCGATTATTCAACTCTTTCTGCGAGAATAAGTACTTAAGGCTCTTATGATCAGTGAACACCTCAAACTTAGCCCCATACAAATAATGCTTCCATTTATGAAGAGCAAAAATAATCTCAGCCAACTCGAGATCGTGTGTCGGGTAGTTCTGTTCATACTGAGTCAACTTCCGTGAAGCATAAGCAATAACTCTTCCATTTTGCATCAAGACACAACCCAAACCTTCCTTCGAAGCGTCGCTATAAATTACAAACCCATCATGTCCATTCGGCAATGCTAAGATAGGAGCCGTAGTCAACTTCTCCTTCAATTCCCGGAAACTCGCCTCACATTTATCATTCCACACAAATGGCTTATTCTTCTGAGTCAAAGTCGTCAAAGGGGTTGCAATCTTAGAGAATCCCTCTATAAACCTCCAATAGTAACCCGCTAACCCCAAGAAACTCCGAATCTCCGTCACCGTCTCGGGTCTCTTCCAACTCACCACAGCCTCAATTTTAGTCGGATCGACTGAAACCCCCTTGCCTGAAACTACATGACCCAAAAATGTTACCTCCTCCAACCAAAAGGCACACTTGCTAAACTTAGCATACAACTTTCTTTCCCTCAAAACCGTCAACACAATCCTCAAGTGTTTCTCGTGCTCTTCCCGAGACTTCGAGTACACCAAAATGTCGTCGATAAAAACAACCACAAAACAATCGAGGTACGGCAAGAACACCCTATTCATCAAATCCATAAATACCGCGGGTGCATTAGTCAACCCAAAGGGCATAACCACAAACTCAAAATGCCCGTACCTAGTCCTAAATGCCGTTTTAGGAACGTCTTCCCTCCGAACCTTCAACTGGTGATAACCACTTCTAAGGTCGAGCTTAGAGTACACTACGGAACCTCGAAGCTGATCAAACAAGTCATCAATATGTGGGAGAGGGTATTTATTCTTAATTGTAACCTGATTCAACTCCCGGTAGTCGATACATAACCTCAACGAACCATCCTTCTTTCTCACAAATAATACCGGTGCACCCCAAGGCGATACACTCGGTTTAATGAAACCCCGATCAAGTAACTCTTGCAACTGAATCTTTAATTCCTTCTACTCGGCCGGTGCCCATGCGATACGGTGCTTTCGATATCGGCGCAGTACCCGGTAACAACTTGATACAAAACTCCAATTCTCTATCAGGAGGCAGTTCATAATCATCAGAAAAGACATCCAGAAATTCACGCACAACTGAAACATCATCCAACATAACCACCCTTTTCGATTTATCCACCACACAAGCCAAGTACCCCGAACAACCACGAGATAATAACTTACGGGCTTTCAAAGCCGAAATAAGTCGAACACCACCCATACACTTATCACCAGCAAACACAAAAGATGACAGATTCGGCATATCAAAAGTAACAAACTCCTTACGACAGTCAACAACGGCATGATGCGCATGCAACCAATCCATTCCCAAAATCACATCAAAATCCCGTATAGGCAAAACAACCAAATCAGCAGGTAAATGGTGGCCATCAATAATCACATCACAATCATGATAAACCTCAGAAGCTACTTGGCACTCTCCCATCGGAGTAGACACCTCAAGCACATACGGCAATGATTCAGGCATGGTATGCAAATGACAAGCAAAATGTGATGCGATGTATGAATGCGATGATCCTGGATCTATGAGGACTCGGGCTTTAACACTAGAGACAAATAAGGTACCTCCTATGACATTATTGGCTTCGGGTACTCTATTCTGGTCTAGGGCGAAGACTCGACCCTGGACTCTAGGGCGACCCTCGTTGTCTCTCTTGACGCCCGTATTCTGTTGCGCACCTCCTTGTTGGACCCCTTTGTTCCTAGGGCAATCCCTCTGAAAGTGCGTGCCATCACCACAGAGGACACACTTCCCCTGCTTCTTCCAGCATCTGTCCTCCGTATGACCAACCCTCAAACAAAAGTTACATGTCATCCCCTGGGCCCGCTGCCCCTGTACAGTGTTTCCCTGATTTCCTGTCCTTTGCTGATTCTGTCCTCCCCGACGGTTATCATTTCCCCCTTTGTTGTCAGTCCCCCGGTTATTCTGATTCCTCCACCTTGACTGTCCTGATTGTTGAGTACCACTAGTGTTTCCCCTTTGATTCCCACTAGTGTTCCCCGTCTTAGTACGGTGTTCCTCAATGTCGTGCTCGATCCTGTAAGCCTTGTCCACTGCCTTCTGGTAGCTCGTCAACTCAAGGGGTATGAGTTGTTTTCGGTACTCAGTCCTCAATCCCTTCACAAAATGATAGACCTTCTTCTCCTCTGTCGGCAACAAGTGTGTGCAATATCGAGATAACTCAGTAAATTTAGCAGAATACTGAGCTATCGATAGACTTCCCTGCTCCAGACCAAGAAATTCCACTTCCTTCCTTGCTTGTATCACATCCGGGACAAACTAGTTTCGAAACCGCTGCAAGAAGAGATCCCATGTCCTCATCACTTGTTACTATACCCAGCTAGCCTCCAATACTTTCCACCAATGCTCAGCTGCATCCTCAAGCTTGAATGTAGCGGACTTGATCTTCTCCTCATCAGTACATCCCAACGCTGCAAAGATCTTCTCCGTTGACTCAATCCACCTCTTGGCCTTCTCCGGATCCGGTTCACCATTGAAGCTCCTTGGTTTCATCTTCAAAAATCTCTCTAATCGGCGGTCGTTGTCCCCAACTCCCCCGGCTGGTTGCACTACTCGTTGACCACCCACTTGTCCTTGTCCATCCATAGCCTGTCGATTCATGTCCATGGTCTGTCTATTCATTTCTATCATAGTCTGCATAAACCCCTGCATGGTGTGCATGAAGGCTTCATTCTGATTTATATGACCCTCCGATGACTGTCTGGTAGCTTGATTAGGAGATGGGTTAGACGGCCCGGTTCGACGGGTATCCATTTCGGCCTCCCCGGCCCTACTAGAACCAGCTCCATTACGTGTCTCAACCATAATTGTTCACCTGCAACAAACACTCGTCGTTAACGACTCAAACACTCAACCAACCCCCGCCTAAGCCAAGGATACCAAATCCCAGCGAGCTAACTTATGCTCTGATACCAACTGTCACGACCCGACCAGAGATCCTACGTGGAATCTCTTTCGGTTCGTGAGACGGGACACAAAAATGCACAATTTCAAAATCGATTTTCGTGCAAAAACCCTGTAATGCAAGTGTATGTTTATTTTCAAAATCAAAAACAACACGTCACGGCACACAAAAGCCGGAATGATCATATAACATAACCAACAAACCCGCGAGCTAAAGTAAGTAACATTTACAAAAGCCTGACATCCATGTCGGCATCTACAAAAGAATATGAATAAACCACATGTACGGGACTTCTACCCAACTTTACAATGTTTACTTAACATATGTACCCTCGGCCTCACCAAAAGAAAATACCAGGCTCAAGGAGCACTACCAAAAGAATGAATGCCGAATACACCGGGCGGCGACCGATCACTGGGGGTTTCTCGCAGGCTCGGGATCTAAGGAAAACAATAAACAATGGACGGGGTGAGTTATAAAACTCAATAAGCTACTAATGCAACAAGATGGCATGCGAGATGGAAACAGTAATAATAATTATACATAACATGGTTGGCATAGTATAACAATTCTCGATCATCATCAAATCAAGTAACTCATGACACAAGTCACGTAGCATGCATCTCACGTAGGTGCAATATATAAACACTTATAAAAGGATACCGTCGAGGTACACCTCCGATAAACCAACTTCCAACCAACCAACCAATAATACCAATGAAGAAACCGTTGATGTCGTACCCGATCATCGAACCAAATAACAAAACCAAAGTGAACCGTTTTCCGTATCCACGTCGACGTGAAGACTCGGTCCCCAACGACCTGAGAAACAATCACGGTATAGCTTACCAAGGTCGCATTTATTTCGTACAACACTTAGCGCTATAACCCCTACCGTGGCCAACGGTAGGGCGAGGCCCAGTGTATTGGCCTTCGGCTATTACGTAGCCCCGGCTCACGCAATAACCGGGCGTCAATACACCTCCAACAATTATGCCATGGACTTAAACAATGCTCAAGTAGATGTTTACTCGACACATTAACCAAATAACCAAATGTTCACGTAGATGTTTACTTAACATTAAAATAAAGCATTATACTCCAAAGTAGGGAGTATAACGACACCAACAATAACATGCTAATGTACGCCAATAATCCTAGTACACATATCCATATAATACCAACATCAAATTCAACACAATACCATTATACGTATTTCGCGTAACCAACTCCCCAACGGGTCTCTCGAGCATCCAAAGAGCTCACAAATCACACACGTGCTCACATTAATTATTAAACCCTAACCGACTCCGTTAGAGTCATTTTAGGTTACTAATGATGCCGAGTCACGAAAGTGGTCTTGTACTTTAATCCTAGCATATTGTCGCCCATTTTCGAGTTCCCAACATCATAATACAAGCTATAGCAATATTCACAAGTCCACAACCACATTTCATGGCAAAATCACAAATTTACGTATCTAGCATGGTAACTTTACGTAATAGAAGTCTAGGATATCATATGAGACATAAAACGAGAAGAAGAGGGGGGTAGTAGCTTACCTCTCGTCAGAAAAAGTGAAGAAAACGAAAATCTAATCGGTGGGAAAGCTTCTCCTCGGCGAGATCTTCGCAATGGTGTGCTCGGATCGTCGAGGTTCCTCCAAAATCCAAAGATATCCTTACTTCTCTCTCTAAACCCTCAAGGTTCTTTCTCTCTACTCTCTTGTGTTTGGCTTGTGCAAATGAGGGAG
The DNA here is from genome assembly GCA_016624345.1 of Platycodon grandiflorus. Lineage (NCBI taxonomy): Eukaryota > Viridiplantae > Streptophyta > Magnoliopsida > Asterales > Campanulaceae > Platycodon > Platycodon grandiflorus. Next base: position 28,236,557 of record CM028363.1, read on the forward strand.
TTAAACTCCCTTTTTGGTTGTTTTAAATGGCTGAGAGAGGGTGAGTCTCGGGTTGGTGACGTGGCCTAACAAGGGCCACTCAATTTAAATGAAAAGAGGGTTTTCGCGCAAAGAATACAATCTGGACTGCTTCGCACGGCCGTGCCAAATAAGCTGCACGGTCGTGCCAACCTCGCACGGCCGTGCCAACAAGGCTGCACGGTCGTGCCAACCCTGAATGGCAAGGTCTGGACTCTGGATGGCTTCGCACGGCCGTGCCAATATGGCTGCACGGTCGTGCCACCCTTAAATTGAAATGCTGACTTTCTGGACGGGCGCCTTGCGGGTGCCAACATGGCTGCACGGTCGTGCCAAGGCTTATGTGCCCAAAACAGTTTGGTTTCCCTTCTTTTCCTAGGCCCGATCACTCCTCACTTGCAGCACGTCTCAAGCACGATAAATTACAAGACTTAAGCAACAACATAGTACACGAAACACATGAAATCATTTATGCTAAAATGATGTAAATGATGAGATGAGATATGCAAAACATATATGAAATTATACATGATGAGATGATGCAAATGAGGCGGGCGTTACAGGAGGTGTCGACCATGTCAATGCATTGCATATTACTGTCGTTGTCCAAGAAAAGAGGGTACCGAAGGTTCTGGTAGACAACGGTTCATCTTTGAATGTCTATCCAACAACAACTTTAGCAAGCTGGGAACGAATGTAACACCCGCCACGTTTGCATCATTACATCACATATAATTTCATGTATGTTTTGCATATCTCATCCCATCATTTGCATCATTTTATCGTAAATGATTACATGTGTTCCGTATGCTATATTATTACTTAAATCCTTGTAAATTATCGTACTCGTAACGTGTTACTAGTGTGGAGTGATCGAACCTAGGAGGAGAAAGGGAAGACAGGCTGTTTTGGGGCACATGAACCTTGGCACGACCGTGCAGCCATGTTGGCACGGTCGTGCAAGGCAGTCCAGAAGGTAAGTGTTGCGAGGTGAGGTTGGCACGACCGTGCAGCCATATTGGCACGGCCGTGCGAAGCAATCCAGAGTCCAGACTTTACAATATAGGGTTGGCACGACCGTGCATGCATTATGGCACGACCGTGCGAGGTTGGCACGACCGTGCAGCTTGTTTGGCACGACCGTGCGAAGCGCGACAGATTGAACTCTTGCGCGAAAACCCTCTTTTCATTTAAATTGAGTGGCCCTTGTGAGGCCACATCAGCAAACTGAGGGAGAGCTCATTTTTCAGCCACTTAAGTGATCAAAAGAGTGTTTAACACTCTCATTTTTCATCCTTTTGCTATAGAACATAGAGAGAGAGAAGGGAGAGTTTAGAGAGAGAAGTAGAGATATCTTGAGATTTTGAAAGAATCTCGATGATCCGAGCACGCCGTTGCGAAGGTCTCGCCGAGGAGAAGCTTTCCCACCTATTAGATTTTTGTTTCCTACACTTTTTCCGACGAGAGGTAAGCTACTACCCCCCTCTTCTTCTCGTTTTATGTCTCATATGACATCCTAGACTTCTATTACGTAGAGTTACCATGCTAGATACGTGAATGTGTAATTTTTCCATGAAATGTGGTTGTGGGCTTGTGAATATTACTATAGCTTGAAATGTGATGTTGGGAACTCGAAATTTGGCGATAATGTGTTAGGATTAAAGTGCAAGATCACTTTCGTAACTCGTCATCATTAGTAACTTAAAATGACTCTAACGGAGTCGGTTAGGGCTTGATAATTAATGTGACCACGTGTGTGTTTTGTGAGCTCTTTGGATGCTCGAGAGACCCGTTGGGGAATTGGTTACGCGATATACGTATGATGGTATTATGTTGAATTTGATGTTGGTATTATATGGCTATGTGTGCTAGAATTATTGGCGTACATTAGCATGTTGTTATTGTGGTCGTGATACTCCCTACTTTGGAGTATAATGCTTTTATTTAATGTTAAGTAAACATCTACTTGAACGTTTGGTTGATTGGTTTAATGTGTCGAGTAAACATCTACTTGAGCATTTGTTAAGTCCATGGCATATTTGTTGGAGGTGTATTGACGCTCGGTTATTGCGTGAGCCGGGGCTACGTAATAGCCGAAGGCCAATACACTTGGCCTCACCCTACCGTTGGCCACGGTAGGGGTTATAGCGCTAAGTGTTGTACGGAATAAACGTGACCTTGGTAAGCTATACCGTGATTGTTTCTCGGGTCGTTGGGGACCGAGTCTTCCCATCGACGTGGATACGGAAAACGGTTCACTTTGGTTTTTGGTTATTGGTTCGATGATCGGGTACGACATCAACGGTTTCTATATTGGTATTATTGGTTGGTTGGTTGGAAGTTGGTATGTCGGAGGTGTACCTTGACGGTATCCTTTTATATGTGTTATATATCGCACCTATGTGAGATGCATGCTACTTGACTTAAGTCATGAGTTACTTGATTTGATGATGATTGGAAATTTGTTATCATATGCCAACCATGTTATATATAATTCGTATTACTGTTTGCATCTCGCATGCCATCTTGTTGCATTAGTAGCTTATTGAGTTTTATAACTCACCCCGTCTATTGTTTATTGTTTTCCTTAGATCCCGAGCCTGCGAGAAACCCCCAGTGATCGGTCGACGTCCGGTGTGTTCGGCAGTCATTCTTTTGGTAGTGCTCCTTGAGCCTTGGTATTTTCTTTTGGTGAGGCCGAGGGTACATTTGTTACTTAAACTTTGTAAAGTTGGGTAGAAGTCCCGTACTTGTTGTTTCATTCATATTCTTTTGTAGACGCCGACATGGATGTCATGCTTTTGTAAATGTTACTTACTTTTATATTCCGCGCACTCTGATAATGTTACATGTTAGTCCCGAGCTTCTTAGCTCGCGGGTTTGTTGGTTATGTTATGTGATCATTTCCGGCTTTTGTGTGTCGTGACGTATTGTTTTGGTTTTCAAATAAACATACACTTGCATTACAGGGTTTTTGCACGAAAAGTGATTTTGAAATTGGGCATTTTTGTGTCCCGTCTCGCGAACCGGACGAGATTCCATATAGGATCTTGGGTCAGGTCGTGAGAGTTGGTATCAGAGCATAAGTTAGCTCGCTGGCATTCGGTATCCTTGGCTTAGGCGGGGGGTTGGTTGAGTGTTTGAGTCGTTAACGACGAGTGTTTGTTGCAGGTGAACAATCATGGTTGAAACTCGAAATGGAGCTGGTTCTAGCAGGGCCGGGGAGGCCGACAGGGATACCCGTCGAACCGGGCCGTCTAACCCATCTCCTAATCAAGCTACCGGACAGTCATTGGAGGGCCATATGAATCAGAACGAGGCCTTCATGCACACCATGCAGGGGTTTATGCAGACTATGATGGAAATGAACAGACAGACCATGGACATGAATAGACAGGCCATGGATGGACAAGGACAAGTGGGTGGACAGAGAGTGGTGCAACCGGCCGGGGGAGTCGGGGACAACGACCGTCGATTAGAGAGGTTTTTGAAGATGAAACCTTGGAGCTTCAATGGTGAACCGGATCCGGAGAAAGCCGAGAGATGGATTGAGTCAACGGAGAAGATCTTTGCAGCGTTGGGATGTACTGATGAGGAGAAGATCAAGTTCGCTACATTCAAGCTTGAGGATGCAGCTGAACATTGGTGGAAAGTATTGGAGGCTAGCTGGGTGCAGGAACAAGTGATAAGGACGTGGGATCTCTTTTTGCAGCGGTTTCGGAACCAGTTTGTTCCGGATGTGATACAAGCAAGGAAGGAAGTGGAATTTCTTAGCCTGGAGCAGGGAAGTCTATCGATAGCTCAGTATTCCTCCAAATTTACTGAGTTATCTCGATATTGCACACATTTATTACCGACAGAGGAGAAGAAGGTCTACCGTTTTGTGAGGGGATTGAGGACTGAGTACTAGAAGCAACTCATACCACTCGAGTTGACAAACTACCAGAGGGCAGTGGACAAAGCCTACAGAATCGAGCACGACATTGAGGAACACCGTACCAAGCAGGGAAGTACTAGTGGAAATCAACGGGGAAATGCTAGTGGGACTCAACAATCGGGACAGTCGAGGTGGAGAAATCAGAGTAACCGTGGGACTGGCAACAGAGAGGGAAACAATAACCGTAGGGGAGGACAGAATCAGCAAAGGACAGGAAATCAGGGGAACACTGCACAGGGGCAGCGGGCCCAAGGGATGACATGCAACTTTTGTTTGAGGGCTGGTCATACGGAGGATAGATGCTGGAAGAAGCAAGGGAAATGTGTTCTATGTGGGGATGGCTTGCACTTTCAGAGGGATTGCCCAAGGAATAAAGGGGTCCAACAGGGAGGTGCGCAATAGAATGTGGGCGTCAAGAGAGATAACGAGGGTCGCCCTAAAGTCCAGGGTCGGGTCTTCGCCCTAGACCAGAATAGAGTAACCGAAACCAATAATGTCATAGGAGGTACCTTATTTGTCTCTAGTGTTAAAGCTCGAGTGCTCATAGATCCAGGGTCATCGCATTTATACATCGCATCTCATTTTGCCTGTCATTTGCATACCATGCCTGAATCATTGCCGTATGTGCTTGAGGTGTCTACTCCGATGGGAGAGTGCCAAGTAGCTTCGAATGTTTACCGTGATTGTGATGTGATTATTGATGGCCACCATTTACCTACTGATTTGGTTGTTTTGCCTATAAGGGATTTTGATGTGATTTTGGGAATGGATTGGTTGCATGCGCACCATGCCGTTGTTGACTGTCGTAAGAAGTTTGTTACTTTTGATATGCCGAATCTGTCGTCTTTTGTGTTTGTTGGTGATAAGTGTATGGGTGGTGTTTGACTTATTTCGGCTTTGAAAGCCCGTAAATTATTATCTCGTGGTTGTTCGGGGTACTTGGCTTGTCTGGTGGATAAATTGAAAAGGGTGGTTATGTTGGATGAGGTTGCAGTTGTGCGTGAATTTCCGGATGTCTTTTCTGATGATTATGAACTGCCTCCTGATAGAGAATTGGAGTTTTGTATTGAGTTATTACCGGGTACCGCGCCGATATCGAAAGCACCGTATCGCATGGCGCCGGCCGAGTTGAAGGAATTAAAGATTCAGTTGCAAGAGTTGCTTGATCGGGGATTCATTAAACCAAGTGTATCGCCTTGGGGTGCACCGGTGTTGTTTGTGAGGAAGAAGGATGGTTCATTGAGGTTATGTATCGATTACCGGGAGTTGAATCAGGTTACCATTAAGAATAAATACCCTCTCCCACACATTGATGACTTGTTTGATCAGCTTCGGGGTTCCGTAGTGTACTCTAAGCTCGATCTTAGAAGTGGTTATCACCAACTGAAGGTTTGGAAGGAAGACGTTCCTAAAACGGCATTTAGGACTAGGTACGGGCATTTTGAGTTTATGGTTATGCCCTTTGGGTTGACTAATGCACCCGCGGTATTTATGGATTTGATGAATAGGGTGTTCTTGCCGTACCTTGATTGTTTTGTGGTTGTTTTCATCGACGACATTTTGGTGTACTCGAAGTCTCGGGAAGAGCACGAGAAACACTTGAGGATTGTGTTGACGGTTTTGAGGGAAAGGAAACTATATGCTAAGTTTAGCAAGTGTGCCTTTTGGTTGGAGGAGGTAACATTTTTGGGACATGTAGTTTCAGGCAAGGGGATTTCAGTTGATCCGACTAAAATTGAGGCTGTGATAAGTTGGAAGAAACCTGAGACGGTGACGGAGGTTCGGAGTTTCTTAGGATTAGCGGGTTATTATCGGAGGTTTATAGAGGGATTCTCTAAGATTGCAACCCCTTTGACGACTTTGACTCAGAAGAATAAGCCGTTTGTGTGGAATGATAAGTGTGAGGCGAGTTTTCGGGAATTGAAGGAAAAGTTGACTACGGCTCCTATCTTGGCATTGCCGAATGGACATGATGGGTTTGTGATTTATAGCGATGCTTCGAAAGAAGGTTTGGGTTGTGTCTTGATGCAAAATGGAAGAGTTATTGCTTATGCTTCACGGAAGTTGACTCAGTATGAACAGAACTACCCGACACACGATCTTGAGTTGGCTGCGATTATTTTTGCTCTTCATAAATGGAAGCATTATTTGTATGGGGCTAAATTTGAGGTGTTCACGGATCATAAAAGTCTTAAGTATTTATTTTCGCAAAAGGAGTTGAATAATCGGCAACGAAGGTGGATGGAACGGTTAAAGGATCATGATTGTACCATACTTTATCACCCGGGAAAGGCCAACGTGGTGGCGGATGCGCTAAGTAGGAAAGCGTATGTTTCTTGTTTGATGACTAGGGAATGGAAGATGCTCGAGGACATTCGTGATTGGGGTCCTAGTGAATCTAGCCATGGGGTGATTTTTGCTAATATACGGGCTACTCCGGTGTTGTTTCAACGGATTAAGGAGACTCAAGAGAGTGATCTGGAGTTGAGGAAATTGATTGAGGAGTTAGGTGGGGGTAAGACCCCGGATTTTGCTAAGAATAGTGATGGTATTTTGACGTTTCGGGGTAGAGTTTGTGTACCGGCGATTGAGGAAGTGAAGCGACAAGTGTTAGATGAAGCCCATAAGTCTAAATACACAATTCACCCCGGGAGTACCAAAATGTATCGGGATTTGAAGAAGAATTTTTGGTGGAATGGAATGAAAAAGGAAATCGCCGAGTTTGTGTCGAAGTGTTTGACTTGCCAACGGATTAAAGCAGAACATCAAAGGTCAGCTGGGTTGTTGCAACCTTTGGAAATTCCGGAATGGAAATGGGAGAATATTGCAATGGATTTTGTGACAGGGTTACCGAGGACTCGACGAGGTCATGATACGGTTTGGGTTATTGTCGATAGATTGACTAAGTCGGCCCATTTCCTTCCCATTGCGGTTACGGACTCGTTGGAGAAGCTTGCTTCATTGTATATTCAGGAGATTGTGAGGTTGCATGGGGTGCCAGTGAGCATTGTGTCGGATAGGGATCCGCGGTTTACTTCTCGGTTTTGGCAATCACTTCCAAATGCTTTGGGGACGAAGTTGAATTTGAGTACAGCATTTCACCTGCAGACCGATGGACAGTCCGAGAGAACGATTCAAATACTTGAGGATATGTTGAGGGCTTGCTCGATGGACTTTAAGGGAACTTGGGATTCGCATGTGCCATTGATCGAGTTTGCCTACAATAACAGTTATCAGTCGAGTATTGAGATGGCTCCGTATGAGGCACTTTATGGTAGGAAGTGTCGTTCTCCGATTTGTTGGGATGAAGTTGGTGAAGCAAAGTTGTGGGGTCCAGAGATGGTTCATGAATCGGCGGAAAGTGTGAAAATTATTCGGGAAAGATTGAAAACGGCTCAGAGTAGACAAAAGAGTTATGCCGACAATAGACGTAGGGATCTCGAGTTTGAGGTCGGTGATCACGTGTTTTTGAAGGTTTCACCTCGGATTGGGGTTAAGAGGTTTGGTAAGAAAGGAAAATTGGCCCCGAGGTATATTGGACCGTTTGAGATCTTGGAACGGGTTGGAAAGTTGGCGTATAGACTTGCATTACCGCCATCGATGTCAGGTATTCATGATGTATTTCACGTGTCGATGTTGAGGAAGTATTTGACGGATGCCTCACATGTGTTGGAGTATGAACCGGTGGATTTAACGCCCGACCTTTCGTATGTTGAGCAACCGGTGCAAATTTTGGACACAAAGGAGCAAGTATTAAGGACAAAGACTATACCCCTCGTGAAAGTGTTGTGGAGGAATCACAATGTCGAGGAGGCCACTTGGGAGACCGAGCAGGAGATGCGTGAGAAATACCTCGCGTTGTTTGATGGAGTTGGTAAGTAAATTCGCGGACGAATTTATTCTAAGGGGGTGGGGATGTAACACCCGCCACGTTTGCATCATTACATCACATATAATTTCATGTATGTTTTGCATATCTCATCCCATCATTTGCATCATTTTATCGTAAATGATTACATGTGTTCCGTATGCTATATTATTACTTAAATCCTTGTAAATTATCGTACTCGTAACGTGTTACTAGTGTGGAGTGTTCGGACCTAGGAGGAGAAAGGGAAGACAGGCTGTTTTGGGGCACATGAGCCTTGGCATGACTGTGCAGCCATGTTGGCACGACCGTGCAAGGTAGTCCAGAAGGTCAGTGTTGCGAGGTGAGGTTGGCACGACCGTGCAGCCATATTGGCACGGCCGTGCGAAGCCATCCAGAGTCCAAACTTTACAATATAGGGTTGGCACGACCGTGCATGCATTATGGCACGGCCGTGCGAGGTTGGCACGACCGTGCAGCTTGTTTGGCACGACCGTACGAAGCGCGACAGATTGAACTCTTGCGCGAAAACCCTCTTTTCATTTAAATTGAGTGGCCCTTGTGAGGCCACATCACCAAACCGAGGGAGAGCTCATTTTTCAGCCACTTAAGTGATCAAAAGAGTGTTTAACACTCCCATTTTTCATCCTTTTGCTATAGAACATAGAGAGAGAGAGAAGGGAGAGTTTAGAGAAAGAAGTAGAGATATCTTGAGATTTTGAAAGAATCTCGACGATCCGAGCACGCCGTTGCGAAGGTCTCGCCGAGGAGAAGCTTTCCCACCGATTAGATTTTTGTTTCCTACACTTTTTCCGACGAGAGGTAAGCTACTACCCCCTCTTCTTCTCGTTTTATGTCTCATATGACATCCTACACTTCTATTACGTAGAGTTACCATGCTAGATACGTGAATGTGTAATTTTGCCATGAAATGTGGTTGTGGGCTTGTGAATATTACTATAGCTTGTAATGTGATGTTGGGAACTCGAAATTTGGCGATAATGTGTTAGGATTAAAGTGCAAGATCACTTTCGTAACTCGTCATCATTAGTAACTTAAAATGACTCTAACGGAGTCGGTTAGGGCTTGATAATTAATGTGACCACGTGTGTGTTTTGTGAGCTCTTTGGATGCTCGAGACACCCGTTGGGGAATTGGTTACGCGATATACGTATGATGGTATTATGTTGAATTTGATGTTGGTATTATATGGCTATGTGTGCTAGAATTATTGGCGTACATTAGCATGTTGTTATTGTGGTCGTTATACTCCCTACTTTGGAGTATAATGCTTTTGTTTAATGTTAAGTAAACATCTACTTGAACATTTGGTTGATTGGTTTAATGTGTCGAGTAAACATCTACTTGAGCATTTGTTAAGTCCATGGCATATTTGTTGGAGGTGTATTGACGCTCGGTTATTGCGTGAGCCGGGGCTACGTAATAGCCGAAGGCCAATACACTGGGCCTCGCCCTACCGTCGGCCACGGTAGGGGTTATAGCGCTAAGTGTTGTACGGAATAAACGCGACCTTGGTAAGCTATACCGTGATTGTTTCTCGGGTCGTTGGGGACCGAGTCTTCACGTCGACGTGGATACGGAAAACGATTCACTTTGGTTTTTGGTTATTGGTTCGATGATCGGGTACGACATCAACGGTTTCTACATTGGTATTATTGGTTGGTTGGTTGGAAGTTGGTATGTCGGAGGTGTACCTCGACGGTATCCTATTATATGTGTTATATATCGCACCTATGTGAGATGCATGCTACTTGACTTGAGTCATGAGTTACTTGATTTGATGATGATTGGAAATTTGTTATCATATGCCAACCATGTTATATATAATTCGTATTACTGTTTGCATCTCGCATGCCATCTTGTTGCATTAGTAGCTTATTGAGTTTTATAACTCACCCCGTTTATTGTTTATTGTTTTCCTTAGATCCCGAGCCTGCGAGAAACCCCCAGTGATCGGTCGACGTCCGGTGTGTTCGGCAGTCATTCTTTTGGTAGTGCTCCTTGAGCCTTGGTATTATCTTTTGGTGAGGCCGAGGGTACATTTGTTACTTAAACATTGTAAAGTTGGGTAGAAGTCCCGTACTTGTTGTTTAATTCATATTCTTTTGTAGACGCCGACATGGATGTCAGGCTTTTGTAAATGTTACTTACTTTTATATTCCGCGCACTCTGATAATGTTACATGTTAGTCCCGAGCTTCTTAGCTCGCGGGTTTGTTGGTTATGTTATGTGATCATTTCCGGCTTTTGTGTGTCGTGACGTATTGTTTTGGTTTTCAAATAAACATACACTTGCATTACAGGGTTTTTGCACGAAAAGTGATTTTGAAATTGGGCATTTTTGTGTCCCGTCTCGCGAACCGGACGAGATTCCATATAGGATCTTGGGTCGGGTCGTGAGAACAAAGATCTCGGACCTAGCTCCATCATCGCAATTAGTGCGAGCTTATGATAACACCAGCCGATGTGTGCTCGGGGTGGTAATGCTTATGCTAACCATTGGCCCATTCGAAATGACCGTTGAGTTCCAAGTATTAGATATCCTTCTACTTTCAGTCTACTGTTAGGCTGTCCGTGGATTCATGGCGTGAAAGGAGTAGCTTTATCACTCCATCAATGCTTGAAGTTCATCCACGAGGATCATATAGTCATTATTTTGGCAGACAAACTCATGGAATCAAAAGAGAAAGGGGATGTTCCTATTCTCAAAATTCAGCACGATGACACTGGCATCTTCTTGAGCAGATTCAAAGTAATCCCTCAGGTGAGGGTGAATGCGATTCAACATACAGGAGAAACCAACATCAGTGACAAAAAAGCTGTGGAACCTAGAGAGATAGTCCCTTATTGCATGATATGTAATATAGGCTATATGTCGGGACTGGGGCTAGGCCAGAGTCAGCAAGGCAGAATCAACCTAGTACAAGACGTCATCAAAGAATGTATACCACCCTTTGGACAAGGATACAAGCCAACACCTGCAGATGTAGCGAAAGTAATAGAAGAGAAGCGCAAGAGAAACAGAGCAGTTCAGAAGAACTAGCCATACACGGCACCTCCTATGAACCCCTACAGAAAGACCCTAAATGGATACTTTGTCAAGCATGGAGAAACCATGGCTTACCTCATGTTTCCTGAGCCGTGGATGGACAACAGTAGAAAGATGCACCCCGGATGGGAGATCTTCAACAACATCGGCCTTATAGCAGAAGAAATGGAAAAAATGATTATCGGCCCTCGTGACACCTCTCACAAGGTAGTGATTGTCGAGAACACATGGACTATTGATCAGGAAGATTCTGCCCTGGCCCTATTCGGAGAAGACTTTATGGGAGACAGTTTTCTAGGATTGATCGATGAAGCAGCAGATGGCACAGAGGACTCAGTAGCAGAATTTGAGACAGTGGGATAAAATCCATTTCAAAACTGGTACACAACTACAGCGCCGTTGCTGAAGGCCGAGGACCTGGTGGAGCGCTTCGGATACACCTTACCCCCTTCTTCCCCTTTTGTTAAGAACTGGTCATCAATCGGTTCTATTCCTGATGTCAAAATCGAGGACCTCACCTGTGAGGACCTCGATGAGGTAGTCAACCTTGTAACCCTTCCTTTCATTAATGATAATGCAAGTGTTTCTGTGTACTCCTTGGTTTCCAATGTGTTAAAAGATGAATTAACTGAAAACATGATAAATCATCCTGTTAATAATGAATCGATTAATAATAGGGATCCAAAAGATAATGTCTATTTAATTGAATTAGCTAAGATGATCAAACAATGAGGGGAGCACCGATTCGAAGCTCTGCAAAAAGACTTGTCCACCATCAATCTGGGGCTGAATGATGAAGTCAGAAAGGTCAAGATTAGAAGCTACATGCAGAATGAAGAAAGAGCAGCATTGATCAGCCTGTTGACAGAATTTCAGGATGTGTTTGCTTGGTCTTACGAAGATATGCCTGGGTTGGATCTAGCGATCGTTGAACATCGAATTCCGCTGTACCCCGACACCAAGTCGGTGAAGCAGAAGCTCTGCAGAATTAAGCCTGAATGGTCCCTACAAGTCAAGGAAGAAATCATCAAGTAGTTGAAGGTCAAATTCATCAAAGTAATAGAATACCCGATATGGTTATACATTATTGTGACAGTACCAAAGCCGACCGGTAAGGTTCGGATCTGTGTAGATTTTTGGGATCTCAACAAAGCATCTCCGAAAGATGACTTTCCCCTACCTAACATTGACATTTTGGTAGACGCAGTAGCTTCACATAAGATACAGTATTTTGTGGATGGAATGCTCAGTTACAATCAGATCAAGATGGCGGAAGAAGATCAGGAGAAAAGTTCCTTCATCACCCCTTGGGGAACCTACTGTTATACAGTCATGCCTTTCGGATTGAAAATGCTGGGGCCACATACCAAAGAGCTGCCACCATGCTCTTTTATGACATGATTCACAAAGACGTAGAAGTGTATGTGGATGACATGATTATTCATTCAGTAAATGCAGATGGTGCTCATTTGAGAGATCTTTGCAAGTTCTTTGAGAGATTGCGCAAGTACCGAATGAAGCTCAACCCCACCAAGTGTACATTTGGGGTCACCCGAGGAAAAGTCTTGGGATTCATGGTAACCGATAATGGAATTGAAGTGGATCTTGCAAAGGTCAATGCCATCATAGACATGTCGCAGCCAACGACTTTGAGTGAAGTCAAAGGCTTTTTGGGTTAATTATAGTACATCAGTCATTTTATTCAGCAGCTGACATCCATGTGTGAACCTCTGTTCAAGCTTCTCAAGAAGGATATGGATAGAGAATGGGATGAAGAATGCCAGCAAGAATTTAAAAAACTCAAGGAATACCTAGCTAGTCCGCCAGTTCTAGCTCCTCCTCACAAACTGAAGCGTTTATTGTTATACCTAGCTGTCACAGACATCGCAGTTGGAGACATGTTGGCACAAGAAAAGAAAGACTCTCACGCTGAGAACGCCATCTACTTTGTCAGTAGAAAGTTACAGTGCAGCGAGTTAAACTACTCCACACTTGAGAAGAGTTGCATAGGTCTGGTATGGGCGACGCAAAGACTCAATATTTATTTGCAAACATTACCTGTAAAGGTGATCTCCAAGATGGACCCAATCAAGTATATACTCGAAAAGCCATCACTTTCGAGTAGGCTTGCCAAATGGTCTTTCTTGCTAAATGAGTTCGATATAACTTATGTGCGGGTAAACTCAATCAAAAGAAGTATAATAGCTGATTAGTTGGCAGACCTGCTGATAGAAGCAGAAGAGTTTGAAGAACCGGATTTTCTTGATAAAGGGGTTCTTGAGATTAAGGACAGCACATGCAAATGGCAACTCTTCTTTGATGGAGCCGCCAACAAAAGAGGTTACGGTATAGGGATACTGCTGATCGATCCCATGGATACACATACGCCCTTGGCCGTACGATTAGAATTTGAATGTTCCAACAATACCACCGAGTATGAAGCTCGTATAGCTGGCTTGGAGGAAGCCTTGAAAATGGGCGCCAAAGAATTAGAAGTATACGGTGATTCAGCTTGGATCATAAATCAGGTTGAAAGAAAATAGAAGACGCAGGATGCTAGACTGAAGTTGTATCATGCCCGCTTAACAGCATTGGCAGAAAAATTTGAGTTTATATCATTTCACTATCTCCCCCGAGATAGAAATCGCTTCGCGGACGCTCTGGCAACTTTTGCGTCGCTGGTTGAAATCCCAGCTGAGTTCAATGTCCAACCCTTCATCATTAGGACGAAACATACACCACCATTTTGTTTTGCCATTAAAAAGGACAAAGAAAGAGCCGATGGGCCTTGGTACCTGGATGTTTGGAATTTGCTAAAGAAAGGTGGGTATCCACCTAGCACTCAGAGAAAAGGCAGGATTGCCTTGCGAAATGGGCTGCCCAATTTATAATCAGTGATAAAAATCTATACAAAAGGCATTATCAAGGACTTAACCTCCTTTATCAAGAGAAAGCCGAGCAAGTTATGGACCAGCTGCACAGCGGCACTTGTGGTCCGCACATGAATGGGCACATGCTCTCAAAGAAACTAATTCGGCAAGGTTACTACTAGAGTACAATGGAAATTGACTGCATCAGATGGTTGCGCCGTTGTGACAAGTGTCAGAGGTTTGCCAACCTACAACATCTACCTCCTCACATGTTATACAATTCTACAGCACCTTGGCCTTTCTCAACTGAGGAATTGACGTCATAGGGCAAGTACACCCGAAAGGATCGAACGGCCATGAGTATGTTCTAGTTTCCATTGACTATGCCGCTTCTTACAAAGTTCTGAATGCCAAGAAGGTTGCAGAATTTATCAAGACAAACATTATTTACCGATTTGGGGTGCCCTTTGAGATGATCTCCGACAATGGTACACACTTCGAGGGAGAAGTCAACCGAGTACTGGATGAGTTCAAAGTACAATGGCACAAGTCTTCACCTTACAGGCCACAGGCCAATGGCACTGTAGAAGCAGTCAACAAGACATTTGAAAACATCATTCGAAAAATGGCGGATACAGGGAGAGATTGGCCCGACAAATTGTCGTTAGCACTTTGGGGCTATCGTACTTCTGTTCGTACGCGTACTGGGGCTACCCTATTTTCTCTTACCTATGGCAAGGAGGTAGTACTGCCTATTGAAGTTGAAATCCCTTCCTTAAGGGTGATGATAGAAGCCGAGGTGGCTGAAGCTGGTTGGCTTAAGCATTGGTATGATGAACTGACACTCCTGGATGAAAGGAGATTGTTGGCTTTAGAGCACACACGAGCATACCATAGGAGGATTGTTCGATCTTTCAACAAATGGGTCAAAGCCCGATGTTAGGTCCAAGGGTTGCTCAGTGTATAGGCTAGAGGGGGGGGTGTGAATAGCCTATACTTTATGTAATAAACATTTCATCCAATTTTTATTATAAGAATTGAGGAGTAGATGAAATGATTAATACAAGTTCATCATCTTCCTTATCGTAACTGCTTAGCCGAAGTTAGATACATAGGACATCCTAGATCAGCAGATATGAAACATGCAGTTGGAAGATTTATGTTGAACTTAGCTGATGGAAATGAGATTTGAGCAGCGGAAGAACAAACAGCATAAGTCAAACAATTTAGATTAAAGTAACTGAAAGGGTTTGATATGAAAGAGAGCTTAACAGTTGACTATAATCTGTATTAGATGCATCATTTACTTTCCTTAAACAGATTGCACATGATAAGACAAATTATACAAGAAAGAGAAATCAAGGCTGAATGTAACAAACATATATATTATATTAAAATTCAGCAGAGGTTTGCTCAAAGGCAAACATGCTTAGTACATCAACCTAGACTCTCTATCCTAGCAATCTCTCTAGGGAAGAAGGAAAGTGAAATGGAATACCCCGAAGACTCTTATAAGAGCTCTAATCCTAGCAGTTCCTAACAACCTTGGAGGTCAGGGAAGGAAAGTGCTAGTGTTAGAGTGATGTGAGAAGAGAATATTAGGAGTTGTTCAAATAGCAAGTATTTGAACAACGAGTGCTAAGCACTCGACCAAATATGATGACACCTTATTGCACAATCGACACGACTTATAATGTAGTATAAGTGCCGATATGAATGCAATCTGGACATGTAAGTTACGGCTCTTCATCGGACATCTTCAAGCTTGATGGCTTCAACGATCGTAAGATACTTGGTCTCTTTTGGATGATGAAGTTGAGGCCATGAAGAGGCGAGTTCTTCGAAGGAAGAAGAACTCAAATCAACAACAAGGTTGTTGATCAAGCGAGCTTCTCGCCTTTGGATTTTCTTCTCTCTCTCTCTCAAAGTGTTTGTTTTACACTTGTGATTTCTCACTCGAAGGAGTGGTTGGATTGAAGAAATGAAGATCAATACCACAACCTTTCTCAAGCATAAGCATACACGTTTTGTGATCTAGTGCTTGTGCTCTCTATCTGGAAATGAGGATGAGAGTCTTCTTATATAGGGAAGAGGAAGAGATGACCGTTGGTGTATTGAATAGGTTTTAAGCCCGTTGGAGATCGAATCTCGTGATGTAGCGAGTACATCTTTGGATTTGTTGGGCAAAACCTTGATTAGGTTTAAGTCTTGAAGATGGTCCGTGACACAGTGGACAGAGTTGGACGTGTCGACTTAGCTGGATGCGGTCGGCGATTTGGACGTATCATAGCTTTGACGAGTGCGGCGTCACGTGCTTGGCCTTTTAAATGAAGCTTTGAAGACCGCGAACACTTCGTTAGGAAAATGTCTATTGGATAAACGTGAAGGCGCGGACATCGATGCGTATCTTGGATTTGTCGACAGATCTTGTAACGGATCTATTTTGGCTTGAAGTGCGTTGAGTAACGACCGATGTATCTCGTGATCTTACGGTTTCTCGGCTTTGTTTTGATGAGGATTTGGCCGATTCGAGATCCGCCATTATAGAACTGGCGATGTAGAAACCGCGATGGTCACGATGTTCCTCTTGAATAAATAGCTTCTCTGCAGTTGCTCGATGAAGTGTTTTGGCGGATACGAGAATGCCGATATAGAACTGGCGATGTAGAGATGGCTATTTAGGCGATCATAGTGAAGGAAATGTCGCTAGTGAGACATCGCCGATGATCACGTCACTGGCAATTTGAAGAGCTTGATTCATATGAAGGTTTGTCATCATTACGGTAGGACAAAGGCTCGGATATGTACAAAAACTTCCTAGTCTAGTGACCTATGCATTGTTTCAACAAGTTGCCACACTAACCACGCAGCCCTTTTAGCCACTTGTGAAACATGCGTTGTAATGGGAACAAGCAAATCACTGTGTTGGAATATGCATACATATATATCAGCTGATTTTCAGGCATATTCCTAACAATCTCCTCCTATTTGCTTGGGACCATTACTACAATTGACTTATACATATAGCTCTTTTAAAGCAGTTGTTCAATCCTTAGTAATAACATGCCACTACTAAATATTCATTTTATATCAAGGCATGCCCTAGGTTGAACTTACAAGCGATAGCGTATGTATAGTCACCTATTTGCTAAGTATTTTACAGACTCAATAAATGAAAGAACAAATACAAAGCAATAACTTAAATGGTTGTTAGGCAAATGATAATATTGCCTTAAGAGTGTGATTCTTGCATCGGATGATCTGAGGAATGTTGCTCATGCAAGAAGTAGAAAGTATAAGTAACTGGTTATCTAGTTCTTAATCTAATTGATTAAGCATCTTCATCTAGTCAGCGTGCTATAATAGTCATATAATATTTTGCTGTATGGGTAGATACACAATCTTACAACCATCTTACAAGTTGTCTATCTTTCCTCCTTAATATTTGTCTATCTCTCCTCCTTTCCTTAATAGTTGTTTATCTCTCCTCCTTACAAGTTGTCTATCTCTCCTCCTTACAAGTTCACACTTTGGGGAGGGCATTACAACTTCACAATCTCTCCTCCTTAATGAATATTGTTCTCAATAGTGTTAATCCTACTATAATTTCTTGAGGCCTAACTTCCTTCACAATTACTACTTCATAATCACTTGGGACCATTACTTCCTTATTACAATCTCATAAATACTTGGGGCCTAACTTCCTTATTACAACCTCATAATTACTTGGGGCCATTACTTCCTTATTACAATCTCTCCTCCTTAATGGCCACAAGTTAAAGATAGATTGATAGTGATCCAATGAATTATGAGTTGTGACAGGTAGAGAGTAGGAAGTTTGGTTTTGTTAGACACTGTCATTTGAGAAATGCCGAATTGATTTAGCTAGATGTACTTCTGCAGAGAATATAGACCGTATCGAGTAAATACAGTCACACGTCATATTTGCAGATTCTTAGTGTGCAGATAGCGTATAAATACTTGAGGAATTGAGTTTCCATTGCTTGTGAGAAGATTTTACAAGAATGTAGTGTGACAAGCTTTATTTTGTAATAGGAGTGGCAAATAGGATAAACTGTTAAGCAGTGATACCAATTGTTAAGTAGTAAAGCATTCAAAATAGTCTCCTCCTTAAAGTATATCAAGTTAAAACAGGCAAGTATGGTTGAGTCTTATGCTGACTTTTGTTGGATGCATGAGATATACATCTAAAACATGAGATATAAGATCTCCCTACGAGGTATTGCTGAAGTTCATCAAGAAAGTAAACTGCAGGCATAAACGAGTATGCACCAGGACAAATTTTGAATACTTAACTCAAAAGAACATGGCAAATGTAGATAAACAGATGTTTACAAAATTAAACACGTTACTTATTTATCATAATAAGGCAAAAGAAGATTAGTTTGATAAACCAGAGACCTAGTTAGTCATCCTAATTAGGTAGAGTTAGAGGATGAAGGTCTGCTGATTCTAATCGAAGGGAACATTGACCGCTGAATTTGACGCAGAATGGGCGTTTGCTGGTTGAAGCTCCTCCTGAGATGAGGGTTGCTCGAGGTGAGCATTTGAGGCGATGGGAGCAGGTGCAGTAGTAGCGGTACTGTCTCTTGTGGGAATCCAAGGGATGAAATTGGATACACTGTTCCTGGGGTCTCGAAGACGATTCCTTACACGACGAGATATTCGACGAGGTCGTTGAATTACTGGTGGAGGAGTGGCAAGGAGAACCATCATACGTTGACGCCATTCAGTATGGGAAATGGGTCGATGAGGAGGACTGGGCAGATTTGGTGAACACATGATGCAACAGACTCTAATGGTGGAGAAATTTTGATGTACTCAGAAGTCAGGTGCCATGGTTTGAGATTGATACCAATTTTATACCACTTTTTGAATTTTTGAGAAGAGGAAAGGGTTTCTTGGTTAGAGGAATGGGAAAAGACATTTTGGGGGCTTAAAGAAGTGAGTGCATTTAATGACATAGTAATGATAGTCTGATTTGGGATTATGTCATCATGCTTAGTGTAATTATGGCTAGTACATAGGCAGTCTAGAAGATATGTATATTAATATTATTTTCAAACAAGAAGTTTAAAAATGAATACATAATCAGATTAATTTGATTGCCTTTATTGTGATATTAATGGGTACAACTGCTTATACAGATAATATGAGCTGTTATTTTACTTCAAGCGAGTTGTTTGAGTAAATTAATAAAAGATAGAACGGCATTGGTTGTTTAAGGACGAATTGGGGACAAAATAACTTGACCAAGCCATATGACACAGTTGTACATGACACATATGTGGAAGTTTTTAGATGAATGTGTCTTAAGTTTGTCTGATACCAATCTTGAAGTCTGATACCAATTTTGAGAGATTTGATGAGTCTTTTAATGAATGTAGACACTATCAGCAGGTTGTATTAGGTATTTGCTAAAGTAGGAACTGCTGATACCAATTGTTATGTCTATTATTGGCAGTGTGATTAATATCAGCTAAGGTAAGGACAGCTGATACCAATTGAGTAGACTCTATTTATAATGGACATTAATCTATTTAGGATTGATAAAGCTTAGTAAGAATATTAAATAGATCAAGTATGTGAGATATTGAATGTGTACCTGAAATGATGTCCGTTCTTCTTTCTGTCCAACAGATCTAGGTCATCTACATCAAAAGAAGAGATCTGCAGGCCAGAATTGTTCTGAAGAGAGTGAGACGTAGCCTATATACAGCGGGGGTCATATCGGTGTTCACTCTGAGGAAGGACTTAATATTTGAAAATATTAGTCTTCCCAAGAATTCTTGAATGTCGACTATCTTGAGGATAGGTCGAGTTACTAGAGATATTTAACTACATCCTTTTTGACAAAGAATCACATGATAAGGTGTAGCGAGTGTTTTGAATTCAATCGTATACCAATTAGTTGTTGAGCCATTATAATGGGAACAACTAATCAAGCCTTTATAACTACAATCTCATAAGGTACACAAGATTTGTAGTTGTCATAACTAAGAACACAAAGTCTTTGTTGAATTGTCTTGAAAGGTTCGATTTAGCGGACACCGTTGTTCAAAGCATTTACTAATAATCTTGATCTTTTAATCATGAAGGATAGAGATTGAGTAATAGCGAGATTCCTTGATAGGTTGACATGAAGGTCATGAAGCTGATCTGCCTATTTGTTAAGAGACTATAGGTTTTGGCGAACTTGAATTTACTCATTGTGAAATGATTAAATTCGAAAGGCAATTATCGGGGAGTCTAAGGATGAAAGTTAAGCGGTAGTAGGAGACCATAACTTGATGTAGCGGTTTGTTCAAGAATGGTTTCGATGGGATGTCGGCGAGTTTGTGTCTCGGTAGAGTGATCATTTCATTAAGAACAATTCTTTTAATCACCGGAAGACAATGGAGATAATAAAGAATAATAAGTTTGATCAACACACTTAACACATTAGTTCATGCTATCAAAGGAATGCAGACAAGTAGATAAGCATGAGAAAAGTTGCGAGCTTGTATTCAATAATCCAAGTAGTTTTACACGTATGTTGCAAGGATCGGTGATTACAAGAACAATACAAGCTGGATTTTTAGTGACTATGAGATTACATGAGAAAGATACATAATGATTCAATTTACGAAAGAAATACATGTTACAAATTTGTGTCCTATAGGTCCTAATCCTAGACATTAGATGAGGAGTCATCAGTCAAGGATTTAGAAGGAGTTGGATGATAAGAAGATGGCCGTGTTCTTTTTGATCTCCTCCAACTCTCGGGGGAGGCAGAACATCTTCACTTCTTCGGGTCATTATGAGAGCACCGAAGGGTGATGGCCGTCAAAGATGTCTTGCTTGGCCCATGAATCCCCTTTGATATTCACGAGGGACTTATGGTCGTTGTTAGCGATTCGTCATCTTTGTCAATTCCATATTAGCTACTTAATTCAGGGAATTATCTGCATCGCCATCTTTGAGGTGATGGTCGGCATACCTACATATAACCGAAGACTTGTTGCACATGGCAATATGTTAAATGTTTTCCAAACATTTGACATTTCTTTTCAGGATCTTTTCGTGAAGTTCAAGTATGCAAGCGAGACTTCCAAAAGTGGAATGAGTATGTGCTAATTGATTTTCCCGTGATTCATCTGTAGACATTTTAGAGTATCAATGAGATTGATAGCTAAAAGTTAGAAGAGAGAATGAAATCACTTTTCTTGGCATTAATTGATGGTTTTCTATCTTACTTTTAAAACTAATTGACTAAAAGAGTTCTTAAGTGTTCGACGATCATGGTTTGCGGCATATAAATCATGCTTGACAAACTTTATGATTGTCGGACGAGACAAAAGAAGATCTTTTATCAATTGTTTTCTCAACAAGATTGTGGAACCATAATTAATGATTTCGATATACAAGACTTGATGCAATTTCTCTCATGTTTGGAAGCGTATTGAAAAGGATTTTGGAAATGATTTTCACGGTTTACGTATGATATTGAAAATATATTTTGAGAGAAATTTAGATCAGCTTTGTGAAGTAACGAAATAAAATCGAAACAACTCGAATGATTATGAAGAAATCATACCCGTTGTTGAGGAATTGACTTGATCCAATCTTAGGACTTGGATTTAGTAACATTTGTGAGATTTTGAATCATCGATTTGTAACTAGTGTAATCTATAGGCGGTTGTGAGTTTTGTCATAGTAGAGATTGAATGAAGAAGGAGCTCTACTTATACTCACGGAGGTTAGGCGAAGGATACTCAATAATGGAGCATTACTTGTTGAGTTGTCCTTCGATCACGCCTTGGCGGGGATAGGTGTGAAGTCTAGATATTCTCAAGATTCTTGGTAAGGATTGATGTTATTGTCTTGTCGTTTTCCAAGATTTTGAAAATAGTCTTAACTTTAATCGAAGCGGTCAAACTTCGAAAAGTGTGCCTCCACCTTTAATTGACTTGAGAGAGTAGGTCATTAAAGGATTTTACTCCTATAAGTCAGCACATAAAGCCGAGCTTATGAAGTGTTGGTTGGCGATATGGAAATTCACCAAGCTGCGGGGTTTGAAAAACATTTGAAACCGGTGATAGGAAAAATCTGATTTGTTTTTGAAAAACCATTTGCATAAAACAAATCATACAATCAATATATATTAATAAAAGTGCGGTATGACGGTTATTATGCATTATTGTCGATGATATGTATGAGCATATTAGTTCGCGAGACATGAGCACGAGTCATTAGAAAGCAAATAGCTAACTGTTTTGTATAGGCATGAGAGAGTCTTTATCAACTCCTTTGGACTTATCGAGATTTTTCACTTCATAGTTATAAAGTCCAGCGGTGAGGATTTTGACCTTGAGTGAGTGAAGGACATGAGTGAATTCTCATGAGTGATCGGCGATCCTTCATGAATCGCGGCCATGTTACTATCTGCCGATGGAGAGAGGTGTTGCATGATTGACCTTTTACGTCATATGAGTTCTGCCTAAAGTACTCATAGAGAAAATTAGCAACATTTATGAGCTAAAGATAGCTCTAGTAATCCAATAATACAAATGAGACTTAATAAGCATGACAAAAGAATAATTATTCAAAATACGGCTTATAAGTGTAACCCAAAGTGTTAAGAGATTAGGAGTGGGGTTACTTCCTCATTAAACTCTTTGAACGCGTCGCTCATAGTTGTTGAAGCACCGGTTCTACTATTGAGCATAGGTTCTTTGAGTGTATTCTTTCTTGGTGAGGCTTTTCATTGAAGGGAGACAAATTCATCATTGATGTCCTTAGGCCAAGAACTTACAATCTCAGTGATTTTGAAGATGACATATCTTTGATTTCCTTTGAATTTCCTTTGAAACTCTTCTTATTTCCTCTGCTCTAAACTTTTATAAAAAGTTTTCTTGAGAAGGTGTTGGATTGGAACAATCGTTAGCCTTATGTCAAGAGAGCATGTTTTTGGAAGTGATTCTAAGTAATTCATCTATCAAACATGAGTTTAACCCATTTGCTAAAGAAGATACCAAGATTTAAGAATAGATTTATGAAACATGCATGATACTTAGCAAGTCAACCTCCACTATAATACTTCTCTTCACAATATCAATGTAATTCTGATATATGATAGATTTTCTTATAGCGATCACATTGTCATCACAATACTCTTTCTCACATGTTTTTGAAAACAAAATTTATTTCGATTTGAAGATGGTTTTCAAAAGGCTTTCGGGTTTCTCAGTCAAAAGGTTTTTGTGGATAAAATATTTTGAAAAGACTCCTTTTGACTATGCATCTAATCGAGCGGCGGGATCTAAACTCTCGGGTTATTAAGCACGAAATAAAGTTTACGAGTACGGCTCGATACCAATTGTTAGGTCCAAGGGTTGCTCAGTGTATAGGCTAGAGGGGGTGAATAGCCTATACTTTATGTAATAAACATTTCATCCAATTTTTATTATAAGAATTGAGGAGTAGATGAAATGATTAATACAAGTTCATCATCTTCCTTATCGTAACTGCTTAGCCGAAGTTAGATACATAGGACATCCTAGATCAGCAGATATGAAACATGCAGTTGGAAGATTTATGTTGAACTTAGCTGATGGAAATGAGATTTGAGCAGCGGAAGAACAAACAGCATAAGTCAAACAATTTAGATTAAAGTAACTGAAAGGGTTTGATATGAAAGAGAGCTTAACAGTTGACTATAATCTGTATTAGATGCATCATTTACTTTCCTTAAACAGATTGCACATGATAAGACAAATTATACAAGAAAGAGAAATCAAGGCTGAATGTAACAAACATATATATTATATTAAAATTCAGCAGAGGTTTGCTCAAAGGCAAACATGCTTAGTACATCAACCTAGACTCTCTATCCTAGCAATCTCTCCGGGGGGAAGAAGGAAAGTGAAATGGAATACCCCGAAGACTCTTATAAGAGCTCTAATCCTAGCAGTTCCTAACAACCTTGGAGGTCAGGGAAGGAAAGTGCTAGTGTTAGAGTGATGTGAGAAGAGAATATTAGGAGTTGTTCAAATAGCAAGTATTTGAACAACTGAGTGCTAGGCACTCGACCAAATATGATGACACCTTATTGCACAATCGACACAGCTTATAATGTAGTATAAGTCTGCCGATATGAATGCAATCTGGACATGTAAGTTCTGGCTCTTCATCGGACATCTTCAAGCTTGATCTGGCTTCAACGATCGTAAGATACTTGGTCTCTTTCTTGGATGATGAAGTTGAGGCCATGAAGAGACGAGTTCTTCGAAGGAAGAAGAACTCAAATCAACAACAAGGTTGTTGATCAAGCGAGCTTCTCGGCTTTGGATTTTCTTCTCTCTCTCTCTCAAAGTGTTTGTTCTTACACTTGTGATTTCTCACTCGAAGGAGTGGTTGGATTGAAGAAATGAAGATCAATACCACAACCTTTCTCAAGCATAAGCATACACGGTTTTGTGATCTAGTGCTTGTGCTCTCTCTATCTGAAATGAGGATGAGAGTCTTCTTATATAGGCGGAGAGGAAGAGATGACCGTTGGTGTATTGAATAGGTTTAAGCCCGTTGGAGATCTGAATCTCGTGATGTAGCGAGTACATCTTTGGATTTGTTGGGCAAAGACCTTGAGTTAGGTTTAAGTCTTGAAGATGGTCCGTGACACGTGGACAGTTGGACGTGTCGAGCTTAGCTGGATGCGGTCGGATTTGGACGTATCATAGCTTTGGCCGAAGTGCGGCGTCGTGCTTGGCCTTTTCTGGAAATGAAGCTTTGAAGACCGCGAACACTGTTCAGAAGAGGAAATGTCTATTGGATAAACGTGAAGGCGCAGACATCGATGCGTATCTTGGATTTGTCAGACAGATCTTGTAACGGATCTATTTTGGCTTGAAGTGCGTTGAGTAACGACCGATGTATCTCGTGATCTTACAGTTTCTCGGCTGTTTGTTTTGATGAGGGATTTGGCTGATTCTGAGATCTGCCATTATGGAACTGCTGATGTAGAAACCGCTGATGGTCACGATGTTCCTCTTGAATAAATAGCTTCTCTGCAGTTGCTCTGATGAAGTGTTTTGGCGGATACGAGAATCTGCCGATATAGAACTGCTGATGTGGAGATGGCTATTTAGGCAGTCATAGCTGAAGGGAAATGTCTGCTAGTGAGACATCTGCCGATGATCATGTCAGCTGGTAATTTGAAGAGCTTGATTCATATGAAGGTTTGTCATCATTCTGGTAGGACAAAGACTCGGATATGTACAAAAACTTCCTAGTCTAGTGACCTATGCATTGTTTCATCAAGTTGCCACACTAACCGGTACGCAGCCCTTTTAGCCACTTGTGAAACATGCGTTGTAATGGGAACAAGCAAATCACTGTGTTGGAATATGCATATATATATATCAGCTGATTTTCAGGCATATTCCTAACACCCGAGACATCAAAGTAGGTGACTTGGTTCTCCGAGAAAAGTCGCCTAGCTACATTGACAGTTTTAGAAAGTGGAAATCACCATGGATGGGACCGTACGCAGTCAGGCTCACCAATGAAAATGGAGAAGACCTCATTCAGCCCTTCAACATGGACAAGCTCAAGAAATACTACACGTAGTTTCCCGTTCAGCTATCTTGTATTCAGTTCTACTTGTGTTTGTAAATACTTTTTTCCCCCTTCTAAAAATAACTCGGTAGGTCAAAAACCCAAAAGGGCGGCGTAGGCAAAAATTAGAGTTCAAAAGAAAATGAGAGAGAAAAAACATTGGAGAAAAAGGAATAAAATTCTCCGTCTCTTGCAAATCTGGGTTGAACTACGATTCGACCTGATTCTCTTCATGAGATACATAGGCAGCCTTCGGGTTTGGTCGTTTACTTACACATTTTATAATATTTTTGGTTCCCCCTGTCATGTTGTTTTGATCACATAAGGGAAAAAACCACTACTCACATAATAATAATAAAACACTTTTAATTTATAACAAAATCCCCGGTTTGGCAACCAAGGAGTACATAGACAAGACATACATGTATTAATATTCTGTCATAATCTATTTCACATATAGTTAAATAAACCATCATTGCACTCTATCTTCTACGGCATTCACCACGCCAGCCTCTCAAGCTTCCCTCGCTCTCGTCAGTTCTCCTTCTTTCACCGCCACTAGTCTTGGCTCCGTCGAATCTTCGTAAACCACGAGATATGATCCCCCGACTGCGCTGAAGTCGCCAAGGATCCCTTGTATAAATCTCTAAACTAGAGTCTTCCACAGATTCACCAATCTTGGTCACAATTTTACCAAGCAGATACTCCAGAATGAGTCTTATGTTGAATGAATGCTCCATCGACTATGGGACCAGCCATGTCAGATAATTGATGGAAAGACAGATATTCTCCAAAGGGATGTGATCTAAGGAAAGGACAGTGCGTGGCCCTATTTCGTGGCCCCACCACCCTCGAAGGTCCCTACATATGTCACCATTGAGCTAGCTTGTCTCGAACTCAGGGAGGCCGATATCAGGCAGCCTTTGCTCCAACCCAAATTGACGCATCACCCCTGAAATATTGTAAAAGGTCACAGTCGAAGCCCTGCAATTATGACTTGGGCAATCGATGAGTCTCTGGTATGAATCGTTGAATTTTCCAGTGGGGTACAACCCATGCAATGTCAGGAAGGAACACACAAAAAATACTCCACCCAATCCTGTTCAGTCACCAAATGATCATGTTGGTGACCCCTCTGGGCATAATTAATTGAATGATATCTCATGCCAGGTACTGAAGGGATAATTCTCATAAAGCGTTCTTCCAGCCACATGTGCAAAAAAATGGGACTGCCGAAGGGAAACTGTTCTTCTCCATTGGCATAACTATCCAAGCCGAGAAGAGTCTCTGCCAAAATAAGAGGAATCATGTTGCTCACTCATCCCCTAGCATGCAATTCTACATCCAAGACACGTATGTCAAAATAACCGTCAAGGTTAATTAGGAAGAATTTTCCTAATATACACAAGAAAAGAGCCGTCTACCGGTGCTCTAAATAAATGTCTTCGGGTTGGTAATTGGCAAAGAACCTCGAAAATGGAGTCAGGTCAAAAAGTCGACCATGCAACATATCACGGGCCTCTCGAATGGTGAAACCAAGCAATTCTTGGATAAGCACCAAAGGGGATTTCCTCAACAATGGTATCGCAATAGGACCACCGATGGACGTGTTTGTCAGAGCATAAAAATCTTCAAATGTGGGACACATCTCATTCAGTGAGAAGTTGAAAAGATGGTTTTCTGAAGACCAGAAACAAGATGCACCCCATATCATTTGCCAATGAATTCGAATACGTCTCCATCCGAACGCACATCTAAAACCATAGGTGTCGGCAAGATATCCCTTTTCAGTAGTACTGAGACGAAGGCACCAATCGTTCATACGGGCCTCGTAATCTGCAATAGTCTCGAAGGGATGGTTCATCTTCAAAGGAAGAGTTTTTGAGAAAGGAAAATGAATTCTGTCTGGGACGAGAAGATTTCTCGGGAAAGAAAGAGAAGACAGAAGGAAGAGCTTGGAACTGAATTGCTTCGATCAGTTGTCTATAAACAAGGCAAAATAAGTAGTTGTTAAGGGCAGTCTACAGCAGCCTAAGTCTTAGGCTTGAGTAAATACGCCCCGATATGTCTCAGCACATCAAAGTCAGCAAATAGAAAAGAAAAGACCAGTTTGGTGTGCGGACACCAAGTCTGGTGCACCGCGCACCAAACCCTGCACTTTGACTTTTTTGGTCCAGCTCTCCAGTTCACATCATGCCCCAAAAGGCATACACGTATCTCCCAGGTCCTCTTCCATTTACCTCTTCTGAAGCCACAGAGCATCTCACATGCCTTTGTATAAATCACAACAACAACTCCCTCTGAAATAGGCAATACGACTATTTTCTTTCCGTCTTTTCCAAACAGTTTAGCAGCCTCTAGGATTTGAAATCATTTCTTTCCCTCATGCCTCACATGCAAAGGACCCGTCTGTCGGAGGAGCATCAATTATACATCAGGCAACAGCCGCCTCCGGCCAAATACTCATTTTCTTCTCCCACAGCACAATTTGTGTAATTAAAAGCAATTAGAATAGTGACCCTAGGTTTTCTTTTTGCATTTTTGCTAATAATAAATAATGTACAGAGTAAATAAAGTTTTCTTACAAATACATTTCTTTTAAATAAATAAAAAATACAGCAGGAAAAGAAATTAATATCTTCCTCTCTTCGACCGACTAGTGCTGGCACCTCTGGAGCCTCCGCTCCCGCCACCTCTGCGACGCGGCCCAGTCGCGTCCGCACCTCCTCGGCAAGTACAATCACTGGCCCTGTCCTTCAGCTTTCAATACAGATCAGACAACTTGTAGAATCTACTCAATAGCTTCTGATAAGAGCTAGCCGGCACCTGGTCATGCAGCATTTTTATCAATATGCAAATATAAATATATATATATATATATATATATATATTCAAATGTAGACAGATAATATATGCATAGAGCAGTCAAGAAGATACCAGATCTCTCCCTCGCTGAAGATAGTCGTGTGGTGGAATCTCATCACCGCTCAGGTCCTCTTCCCTATAGTTTTCACCCTCTCCATAGCCAATCGTCTGCAGGACTTCCGAATAATGTATCCGCCCCACAAACGACCCAATCTCTCCCATGAAGATAGAAAACGAACCCTCCGCTTCCGGAGCAGGAGGAGGAGGAAGATACAGGACAGTCTGCACGAACACCCCGTAATCCATCTCCTCGTATCTATATGGATCGATGGCTTCCCTCACAAGAAACCATTCACATCTAGGCATCACGTCTGGGGTCATCATCCCGAAAGGTGGTGAGGGCAGTGTCAGAGGCTGACCCACATTGGGCCCATGCTGGCGATTAACCCGATCGTCCAAATACATTGAGTCGCACATGATGAAAACCATCAAAATGCGACAACTATTGGCCACCTGGGCCGGACCATAAGAAGCAGGCAGCTAACCACCCCATGGGAAGAAGCTGATAGATTCAGGACTGGAATTGATAATCGCAGTCTAAACCACCTCGGCGTCAGGCCGAGCAGGAACCCTCCAAGGGTAGTTCCGGTTTGAAGTCCGAAAGTTCACCACAAGTGGTGGGATCATCACCCTGGTGTGGAGCGTGAAAGGGTGAAAACTGAACACCGCGTAAGCCCAAGCCTGTTACATCAAAAGCAATGAGTCAATATTTATTTTAAAGTGACAAAAGAAGTTTTTAAAATAAAGTTTTTTGTTCCGAATATTACCTCCCATGCCACGTTGTAGTCAGTCACGCTACTGGCGACGTTCCAGCTGGTATGATCCATAAAGAAATAAAACTTTGCCAGGCTAGCCTGCCCCTAGTCAAAGTCGCCCAGATGGCGTAGTCGCCTCAAAGAGCCGAGTTGAGATACTCACAAGGTTGAGGAAGTATTGACAAAGAGGCTGATCCCCAGTGCCAAGAATAAGAAAACCCGAACGAACGGGGTCACAGCAGACCCATCGGTTGTATTGACAAGGTCCACATTGTGGAGCAGCCACTTCCTGACATAGCTGATGGGAATCTCGTCGAAGCTCTTGTACACCAGGGTAAATGTTAGGTCCACGGTGATGTGCTCAGAGTATAGGCTAGAGGGGGGGTAAATAGCCTATACTACGTTTTGTTAAAAATTTCATCATATTTTAATTTTTACATTGGAAAACATGGATGAAATAATTAACATAAATGGGCCATCTTCCTAGTTTTAACAACTCATCCAATGCTATTATATCAGACGATGTGAATCGGCAGTTTTGAAGAACAGGTAAAAGGAAGATGTTGTTATACTTGGCTGATAGACAAGAGTTTGAGCAGCGGAAGAATAAGCAGCTTAAGTATAACAAACAAGATTGAAGTAACTGTAATTGAATGTGTACAATTTTATCATAACAGTTAACTAAAATCTTGTATTAGATGCATAAATTACTTTCCAAAACCAGATTGCACAAAATATATCAAATTTTACAGGAAAGAGAAATAAAGGCTGAATGTATCAAAATATAATTTATATTAAAATTCAGCAGAGGTTTGCTCAAAGACAAACATGCTTAGTACATCAACCTAGACTCTCTAACCTAGCAATCTACTTAGGAAAGAAAAAGGAGAGATTAAGAAAGCAAAATCAAGTCTATCGAAAATACATTGGAAGATGTACTCAAAATTGATTGAGGTATCTTCCTGTAGTTTCAACTCGATAGATTTGTTGTGAGAAGAGAATATTAGGCGTTGTTCAAATAGCTGGTATTTGAACAACTGAGTGCTGAGCACTCGGCCAAATGTGATGACAATTTATTGCACAATCGACAACACTTATAATGTAGTATAAGTTTGCCGATATGAATGCAATGTGGATTATTAAGTTCTGGCTCTTCATCGGACATCTTCAAGCTTGAACTGTCTTTAACGAATCTCTGAATGCTTGGTCTCTTGCTAAGGATTTGAAGTGCAATAGCTGAAGAGACTGAGTCTTTCGAAGGAAGAAAGAACTCAAATCAAAAACTGAGTTTTTGATCAAGCAAAGCTTCTCTGCCTTTAGAATTTCTGTTTATCTCTCCTATACAAAGTGTTTTGTTCTTACACTTGTGTTTCTCTCACTCATGTGTGGTTTCAAGAATGAATACCACAATCTCTCACAGGTATTGCACAAGCTCAGGCTCTCTCTTCAGCATATCATAGGAGATAAAAATGAGAGTTTTCTTATATAGGCTGGAGAAGATGATTTAGTCGTTGGAACTTTGAAAATCTGCCCATTGGAAATCTGACCAGTTTAATGCATCAGAGTGCATTGTTGAGTCTGTTGGGCAAGGACCTTCGTTTAAGCTTTTGTCTTGAAGTTGACCCGTGTGTCGGCTGACAGATTTGGACATATCATGCTTTGCCTGAATAGTTGCGCACTGTGTTTGGCCTTTTATGGGATGAAGTCTTGAAGACTGAGACCAGTACACGAAAGAGGAAATGTCTTCTGAGTAATAATGATGGTGCAGACATCGATGCGTATCTTGAGCTTGTCAGAAAGATCTTGTAACGGATCTATTTTGACATGTAGCTTTATGAGTCACGACCGATGTTCCTCTTGGACAATCAGCTTCTCTGCAGTTGTTCATATGAAGATCTTGGCTGATACTGAGATCTGCCGATGTGATAACTGCTGCAGTAGAGGTTGCTGATGAGACATGGCTGGAAGGAATGTCTGCTGGTGAGACATTGCCGATGAACATTTCTGTTGGCGCATGAAGAGCTAATCCATATTAAAGTTGTCATCACTTTGGTAGGACAAAGACTCAGATATGTACAGAGACTTCCTAGTCTAATGACCTATGCATTGTTTCGACAAGCTGCCACAATAACTGGTACGCAGCCCTTTTAGCCACTTGTGAAACATGCGTTGTAATGGGAACAAGCAAATCACTGTGTTGGAATATTCATACATATATATCAACTGATTTACAGGCATATTCCTAACAATCTCCTCCTATTTTCTTGGGACCATTACTACAATTGACTTATACATACAGCTCTTTAAAAGCAGATGTTCAATCCTTAGTAATAACATGCCATTATTGAATAATCATTTTATATCAAGGCATGCCCTAGGTTGAACTTACAAGCGATAGTGTATGTATAGTCACATATTTCTACGTATTTACAGACTCGATAAATGAAGGTACATATACGAAGCAATAACTAAAATAATGTTTAGGCAATTATGAGATATAATTGATAATATTGCCTTAAAGGTGTTTTTCTTGCGGTGTAATAAGTATGATCTGAAGTAGCTTGAGCAAGAAAAAGTTATGAATCAGTGTACTTAATCGAATTGATTAAGTATCAGATGTTGTGAAGAATAAAATCAGCGTGTTGTGATAGTCATTTTAGAAATAGCTGATTGGTCAGTGAAGAGTGTCATGTTTGTTTGGGGGTCATTACTACAATCTTTCCTCCTTAGTATATTTCTCAACTTATGTTGAATGACTACTATCTCTTTTCTACAATCTTTGTTTGGGGGTCATTACTACAATCTTTCCTCCTTAGTATATTTCTCAACTTATGTTGAATGACTACTATCTTTTTTCTTCACAATCTCTCCTCCTTAGTATATTTCTCAACTTATGTTTTCTTTGATAATTACAAGCTGAAGCTTAATAGTCAGCTTGTATGTATAGGTCAATTTTACTAATTTCCTCCTCCTTAATGGTATATTTAATAATCAGCTTGTATGTATATGTCAATTTTACTAGTTTCCTCCTCCTTAATGGTCATAAGCGAATTTCCTCCTCCTTTTCTTAATGAGCGAATTTCTCCTCCTTTTGCTAATTTCCTCCTCAATGGTCACAAGCGGAATCATTCTTTGATAGAGATGAGAAGGTCCGTATATGAAGCCTGTTTTGTTGGGGATAGGACAAGGTATAAGGACGGACTTATGTTAACTCACAAGGTATGAGGTATAGTTATGACATGTAGTGGGGATGAATTATGTTTCTTAATGGCCACAATGGATGTACCAATATGGTATCTCTCCTTAGAAATATGTGCAAATAAGTTTTCTCTTGCTTTTCTGTATGTGCACTTTCTTAATCTTTTCTTCTAAATTTGTTACTTAATTCGTATCTCATCTCTTTATACGTATCTCTCCTCCTCATTGTCTTAATATTTTTATATGTTTCTCTGTATGTATCGGACGAGTCATAGAACCTGTTTACGACAACTCATAAGGTATGAATTTTCGTTATATGATAGCGATTAAAAAATTTGTTAACTCTCCTCCTCAAAAATATATGTTAAACATGTGTTATATATATTCTCCTATTTTTATTAATAAGTAATGGTGCAAGGCCATATGTGAGATATATAAGTGTAAAGAGATTTTACAAGAGAGTAAGTATAATAGGATGAGTTATAAAGATTTTAATTGGTCAAATCATGAGTTATGAAGAGCAGATGAACTTTCTCTTTTAGTAGGACATCGTCATTTGAGAAGCATGTCAACATAGATTTGATGCATGAGATATGCATCTAAGAATGTCCTATAAGGCATTTTTCTTTCGTTAATGTGTCAATTGTTTAAGTTGGAACGTGGAATCCATAAGAGTATATGCATATGCAAAGATGTTTATGTTGAAAATAGCTGTTAGACAGGAAGAATATGTACTTGGACAGATTATAATAAGTAAAACAAAATTAAAGTAGCAAATGTGACTGAACAAAAACATATTACAAACATAACACAAAAGAAAATTATTTATCAGAACAGAAACCTAGTTAGACATTCTATTAAAGTAGAGTAGAGGATGAAGGTCTTGATTTCTAGTCAGAGGGAACATTGACCACTGGGTTAGGTGCAGAGTTGTCATTTGCAAGTTGAGATTCTTCTTGAGTTGGAGATGGTTCAGGTGGAGCATTTGTGGAGTTGAAAGTGGAGAGAGTGGTAGTCGCAGTAGTTGAGACAAGACTTGTTGAAGGAATCCAGGGAATGAAGTTTGATACATTGTTTCTTGGATCTCGCAGGCGATTCCTTACTCATCGACTGATTTGGCGAGGTCTGCGGATCACTGGTTGAGGAGTAGCTAGGAAGATCATTATTCGTTGTCGCGTTTCATTATAGGAGATGGGTCGATGGTCTGAATTGAGCAGGTTTTGTGAACACATGATGTAGATTGATATATTCTGTAATGGTGAGGAAGAGTTGGGAAGGAAGATAAAGAAATTCTGAAGAAATAAGGAATATATTAAGGGAGCTTTGAAGGTAGGTTATCATTTATACGTCTTTCGAAGTTTTGAGAAGATGAAGGGGTTTCTTGGTTAGAGGAATTTGATAGGACGTTTTGGAGGCTTAAGAGTGTGAATGCATTTAATGACATAGCAATGATGTTCTGATTTAGGATTATGTCATCATACAGACAGTAGTTATAGCTATGATATAGGCAGTCTAGGGGTAATGTATAAATATTTTACTTTTAAACTAGAGGTTTAAATTCATATTTAATCAAATTAATTTATCGGCCTATACTGAGACATGACTGGGTATAACTGCTGAGTTTAGATATTTTGTCTTGAGATATCAGCTGTTTTGGAGTGGTGTAATTTTTCATGAGGATTTGTTTGATACTAGCTGATACCAATTTTTAGGAAGAATATTAGAAGGTTATAAATTGTTGAGAAAGACATTTAAACAGCAGTGGATTGCATTTAGAGTGTTAACTGATAACTAATATGTGTTTGAGGTTAAGTTAAATCTTTATACCCATATAAATATGAAGAATTGGTTAGGATTTCATTATTTCAAGGATTTGGAATTTTATCAGCAGTTTGTGTATGCTATCTGCTGAGGTAAGAACTGCTGATAAAAGGGTTGTCTGGTGTTTTTCTTTGAAATAGAATTGACTGTTGTTTGGGGATATTTGAAAAGTTTGTTAAGTTATAGAGTCAATATCCTAATTGATTTAGTGAAGTGTTTCAGCAGATGATAAAATGTATGATAAGCAAATATCTACTAATAATATAAATTTATAAGAACACTTCTTAGAATTTTTGAAAGGAGAAGTCAGACAAGTGAGATATTGAAAGTGTACCTGAAATGATGTCCGAGCTTCTTCTGTGCAACAGGTCGTATCAATCCTTAGCAAAAAAAGGGGTTTGCTAAAGAGTATTTTCATACTAACCTGTAGATGAGAGTGAGGCATGAAATATATACAGCAGGGGTTATATCAGCCATTCACTCCTGAGGAAGGACTAGTTTTTGAGAGCATCAGTCTTCCTAAGAATCCTATGATCTCTAGCTATTTTCTGAGATAGGTCAATTTTACCAAAAATGTTTATCAGTCCTTTTGAAAGTTAAGCATGTGATAAAGTATAACAGAGTGTATTGAATTCAGTCTGTTTGCTGATTAGTTGTTAGCCAAGATGATATATCATCATGAGAAACTTCTAACCTTGCCTTTTCATTACTAATCTCAAAGGTCATACTAGATTTGATAGTTGTCATTACTGAGAGCACAAATTGCTGTTGAGCTATTTTGAAAGGAAGTGTAAGCCTTTGATTTTTAGAAGTTAAAAAGCTGGGATTTTAGTAATTGAATAATGAAAGTATTTTCATATACTTTGATGAGATAAATCCTTTATAAGTTCAAATGCTTACAGCAGTCTTTAGGTTGACACAGCAGACAATTTGGTTCAAAGTAGATTTACTAGTAATCTTGTATGTAGGATAGAGGAGTCAGAGATTTAGTAATAGATTTGCAGTAACTTAAAGGTAAGATGTAGACATAAAAGGTCATCCTTTAGGCAACTGCAGTCTACCTATGTTGAACAACTATAGTGTTCGGTAGATCTTGAATTGGACCATGATGAGATGTTCTAATTCAAAAAGGCAATTATCAGATTGTGTAAAGCAAAGATTTTAACTTTTCGGTAATAGACCAAAACTCAATATAGTCGATTTTATAGGACTAGTTTGCTGATGGAGTTTCAGCAGAGTTTGTGTAAGAATTGTGTGATCGTTTCATCAAGGTCAATTTCTTCAATTATCAGAGGAATGTAAACACTATGATGAAGAAGAATGATATGTAGATCAACATAGTTAATACACATTAATTAATGCTATCAGAGGAATTCAAATAAGTAGATAGTCATGATGAAAAGTTGCAGGACTTGTATTCAATAATCCAAATAGTTTTGAACAATACATAGTGTGGATCAGCTGATTACAAGAACAGTACAACTGGAATTTTGACTATACTGCAGATTACAGGATAAAGATACATAATGATTCAATTTTGAATAGAAAATTTGTTACAAAGTAGTATCTAAGATATCCTAATCCTAAGAACATAATGAGAGGTCATTAGTCAAGGATTTTGGAATAGATCAAGATGGCTGTGTCCGTTTTTGATCTCCTCCAGCTCTCGGCGGAGGCAGAACACGTGCACGCCTTCGGGTCATTATGAGAGCACCGTAGGGTGATGGCCATCAAGGATTTACTGCTTTGGTCATGAATCCCCTTTGATTTGCTCAGGGATGGATGGCAGCGGTTAGCAGTTTGTCATCCTCATCAACACCTTATTAGCTACCTAATCCAGTCGAGCTGAATTATCTGCATCAGCCATCTTTGGGGTGATGGCCGGTATACTCACATATAACCAGAAGAGTTGTTGTACACAACGATTTATCAAATGCTTTCCAAACATTTGATAACTCTTTTCTGGGATCTTCTCTGAGATGCTCATGTATACATGCAGAGTTACGATGGTCGGATAGGTATATGCTAATTGATTTTCATAGTGATTCATCTGAAAACATTTTAGAATATCAATGAGATTGATAGCTAAAAGTTAGAAGTGAAGTGAAATCACTTTTGCTAGCATTAATTAATAACTTTCTATCTTATCTTTTAATACAATTGATTGAAGACATTCTTAAGTGTTCTGATAATCAAAGGTTTGTAGCATATAATTCATCTTTTGCCAACAAACTTTCAGGATTATCGGACAAGACAAAAGAAGATTCTTTTATCAATTAATTTCAAGGCAAGATTGAAAATCTGTAATTAATGATTTCTGGTACAAATGAGTTAATAAAATTTCTCTCAGATTTTATAACTGTGTTTTAGAAAGATGTTGAAAATATTTTTCACAGTTATGAACGGTTTTAAGTTTTAGAATGCATCTTTGAGAATTTTAGATCAACTCATTAAGAATAACAGAAATAAAATCAGAACAACTTTGAATGAGTGAATATGAAGGAGTCATACCAAGTTGTTGAAGTGTTGACTTGATCGATTTCTAGGAATTGAACTTAGTAACATTTTGAGAAAATTTTGAATCAATGTTTGCATCTAGTGTAATCAGTAAGCAGTTTGTGAGTTTCTTCATAGTAGAGTTTGAATGAGGAAGGAGCTCTACTTATACTCACGGAGGTTAGACTGAAGGACTTTCAATAATGGAGATTTACTGTAGAATTGTCCTTTTAAACAAGCCTTTGCAGGGATAGGCTGTGATGTCTAGGTTTTCTCAAGATTCTTGGAAAAGATTTTGAAAACGAAAGCTTTTGTCATTTTCCAAAGTTTTGAGAATAGTCTTAACTTTAATCGAAGTAGTCAGTCTTCGTAAAGTGTGCCTCCACCTTTAATAGACTTGAGAAAGAATAAGTCATTTAAAGGTTTTTACTCCTATAAGTCAGCACATATAACTGAACTTATGAAGTGTTAGTTGGCAGATATTGAAATTCAGCCAACTATGGTCTTCAAAACTGTTTTAGATCAGCTGATATGAAAAGTGCTGATACGTTTTTGAAAACCGTTTGCATAAAGAAAATCATACAAGCATACAGATATATCAATATAATCGCAATATGACAAGATCTTATGCAGCATGTCTGATCATTTATATTAACGAATCAATTCAGCAGACATGAATACAGACCATTAATAAGCCAGTAGCTGACCTGTTTTGTGCATGCGGGAGAGGTGGTCTTTATCAATACTTTGGATTCATCAGTGAATTTCTCTCATAGTGGCACTGAGGACCAGCAGGTATTAATTTGACCTTGAGTGAGTGAAGGACATAGATGATTTGAGTGGTTAGCAATCCTTCATGAATCGCTCAAGTTGATGTCGCATTGGAGAGTAAAGTTGCATGTTTGACCTTTCTTTTGTATGAGTTCCTGCCTTAAGTACTCATAGTGAAATTGTTAGCAACATTTATGAGCTAAAAATAGCTCCAGAAATTCAATAATACGAGTGAGATTTAATAAGCACAGGATTCAAATAATTTCTTAGCCTATAGCTTATAAATGTAACTCAGGATATCAGGAAGTTAATAGATGGAGTTACTTTCTCACTATACTCTTTTGAACGAATCTGCTCATAGAAGTTGAGGAACTTGTTCTGATGTTGAGCTGAAGTTCATTGAGTGTATCTTTTAGCCAGAAGCTTTCAGTTGAAGAAGAACAATTTCATCTTTGATGTCCTTAGACCAAGAGCTAATAATCACAGTGATTTTGGAGATGACATAAATTTGATTTCCTTTGAATTTCCTTTGAAACTCTTCTTATTTCATTTGCTTTAATCTTTCATAAGAAGTTTTCTCGAAAAGGTGTTAGATTGAGACAATCGTTAGCCTTATATCAAGATAGCAAATTTTAGAAGTGAATCTGAGTAATTCATCCATCACGTATGAAGTTGACATATTTGCCATAGGATATATTATGAGTTTTGAAAATGGACAATTTTTGAAGTAAACATATATAATCCTTAGCAAGTCAATCTCTATTTGACTATAGTACTTCTCTTCATAATATCAATATATTTCTGATATACGAGAGATTTTCTTATAGTAATCACATACTCATCACAATGTTCTTTCTCACACATTTTTGAAAACAAAATTGATTTTGATTTGAAAAAGGCGTTTTCAAAAATGGCTTCCAGGTCACTCAGTCAAAAGATTTTTGAAAATAAGGAATTTGAAGAAGACCCTTTTTGACTGTGCATCTAATCTGAACAACTGGATCTAAACTCTCAGGTTGTTAAGCCTGGAATGAAATTCTCAAAGTACTAGCTCTGATACCAATTGTTAGGTCCACGGTGATGTGCTCAGAGTATAGGCTAGAGGGGGGGTGAATAGCCTATACTACGTTTTGTTAAAAATTTCATCATATTTTAATTTTTACGTTGGAAAACATGGATGAAATAATTAACATAAATGGGCCATCTTCCTAGTTTTAACAACTCATCCAATGCTGTTATATCGGACGATGTGAATCGGCAGTTTTGAAGAACAGGTAAAAGGAAGATGTTGTTATACTTGGCTGATAGACAAGAGTTTGAGCAGCGGAAGAATAAGCAGCTTAAGTATAACAAACATGATTGAAGTAACGGTAATTGAATGTGTACAATTTTATCATAACAGTTAACTAAAATCTTGTATTAGATGCATAAATTACTTTCCACAACCAGATTGCACAAAATATATCAAATTTTACAGGAAAGAGAAATAAAGGCTGAATGTATCAAAATATAATTTATATTAAAATTCAGCATAGGTTTGCTCAAAGACAAACATGCTTAGCACATCAACCTAGACTCTCTAACCTAGCAATCTACTTAGGAAAGAAAAAAGAGAGATTAAGAAAGCAAAATCAAATCTATCGAAAATACATTGGAAGATGTACTCAAAATTGATTGACGTATCTTCCTGTAGTTTCAACTCGATAGATTTGTTGTGAGAAGAAAATATTAGGCGTTGTTCAAATAGCTGGTATTTGAACAACTGAGTGCTGAGCACTCGGCCAAATGTGATGACAATTTATTGCACAATCGACAACACTTATAATGTAGTATAAGTCTGCCGATATGAATGCAATGTGGATTATTAAGTTCTGGCTCTTCATCGGACATCTTCAAGCTTGAACTGTCTTCAACGAATCTCTGAATGCTTGGTCTCTTGCTGAGGATTTGAAGTGCAGTAACTGAAGAGACTGAGTCTTTCGAAGGAAGAAAGAACTCAAATCAAAAACTGAGTTTTTGATCAAGCAAAGTTTCTCTGCCTTTAGAATTTCTGTTTATCTCTGAATGCAAAGTGTTTTGTTCTTACACTTGTGTTTCTCTCACTCCTGTGTGGTTTCAAGAATGAATACCACAATCTCTCACAGGTATTGCACAAGCTCAGGTCTCTCTTCAGCATATCATAGGAGATGAAAATGAGAGTTTTCTTATATAGGCTGGAGAAGATGATTTAGTCGTTGGAGCTTTGAAAATCTACCCGTTGGAAATCTAACCAGTTTAATACATCAGAGTGCATTGTTGAGTCTGTTGGGCAAGGACCTTTTGTTTAAGCTTTTTGTCTTGAAGTTGACCCGTGTGTCAAGCTGACAGATTTGGACATATCATGCTTTGCCTGAATAGTTGCGCACTGTGTTTGGCCTTTTATGGGATGAAGTCTTGAAGACTGAGACCAGTACACGAAAGAGGAAATGTCTTCTGCGTAATAGTGAAGGTGCAGACATCGATGCGTATCTTGAGCTTATCAGAAAGATCTTGTAACGGATCTATTTTGACATGTAGCGTTATGAGTCACGACCGATGTTCCTCTTGGACAATCAGCTTCTCTACAGTTGTTCATATGAAGATCTTGGCTGATACTGACATCTGCCGATGTGATAACTGCTGAAGTAGAGGTTGCTGATGAGACATGGCTGGAAGGAATGTCTGCTGATGAGACATTGCCGATGAACATGTCTGTTGGCGCATGAAGAGCTAATCCATATTAAAGTTGTCATCACTTTGGTAGGACAAAGACTCGGATATGTACAGAGACTTCCTAGTCTAATGACCTATGCATTGTTTTAACAAGCTGCCACACTAACCGGTACACAGCCCTTTTAGCCACTTGTGAAACATGCGTTGTAATGGGAACAAGCAAATCACTGTGTTGGAATATTGGCGGGTGTCAAACCGTCAAAAATAATTTTTTTTTCGTATTTCCCAAATAACGAGTATAGGGTAGTAGGGATCGTATCCACAGGGAACGTTGTACTCACTTCTTTTAAGAATTCTACGAAGCAATTAAAATAAGAATTTGAGTATTTTATCTAAACTAAATATCAACAATGAATTAATTAAAAAGACTTAATGTAAACGAAGCAGAAAATTATGTTGGATTTTTAAGATGATAAAATTCCAGTTAATGAACTAATTGCAATCCCACAACTTACTACTGATCATCGATGCAACATTGTCTCAATTAACTACAAATAAACCGGTTATAGATGTCGACAAACGCCTAACATCCAATCTCTCCTTACAGTTTCGATAATTAAGAGAAGCTCGTTAATTATTACTCTAATCAAAAGACAACCCCCGAGACGCTCGTAGGATTTAGTGTTTTGACAGCATTAAGAGAGAGAGACCCGATTCTAAACAGTGCATATTGAAACAATATCATTTAATTTAGATTACTCATTTCCGCAACACTACCGGAGTATGCTTGTGATGCCTAAACAGTGCGTCGCTTGCTACTTTGTTAGAACCCCAAGACAATTACGGATCAGCGGCTCTAACTAGCAATAGACTATTACGTTAATTAAAATTCGGGCCCTAAACATTAACTAATCATATTAATCATAAGTCACAAGTTTCTTGCAACTAGAAAATCAGAGAATGAATAAATACTTGGAAATAATTGAGAAATAAAACTAAGATCTCACAGTAGTAATTTTGAAGAGAATTACTAGTTCATTAACTGGAAGGGAAGAAACTAGCTACTAAACATAATTAAAGATTACTTACAAATACCAAAAGAATTGTAAAACCCAGCAGGTGCTCTAGTAGAAGAGTTGCTCTAGCCTTTGTCTTCTTTCTTTCAATATGTGTAAATGTGTATTTCTTCCAAACACGTCACCCCCTCCTTTGAGGATTTCCCCCTCTATTTATAGGGAAAAATCTGGAGGAATTCTCTCCCCACTACTACCACTAAACCATGATCCTAGCCACTACCCCATGATCCTAGCCACTACCTATTTTTTCTCTAACACTCAACTCCCTCAATATTTACAAGAGAGAAAGAAATAATTACATATGAGAGTTTAATTTTAGGGATATTAACAACTCCCTAATATTCCAAAGTGACCAATGTCTGAAATGCCCTCAAGTAACATAGTACAACTTTGCACTTTAAAGCATAGCACGTGACTTTTTTTTTTAAATTTTCTGCTACAGGCTTTCCCCAAGTACCAAATGCCCATTCGGTACTGGACTATCCTCTTCCTTCAGCATGCTTTTTATCTATTTTTCAGTTTCACTTTTCCACCATACCTGCAAACATCACAAACGAGAATACCCATAAAAGTGCAACATTTATAACCAATAAAAGCGCAAAATCCACTTAAAATGTCGCACATATTTTATCTCATCAAATATGCATACATATATATCAGCTGATTTACAGGCATATTCCTAACAGTAAATCCCAACAGTTGGGCAACGTCATCAAAAAGATGTCGCAGCTGGAAATCCGGCTCAATAGTCTGGCCCTAACCAGTTGGGCCCCGTGATTGCCGAAAAATCCACAGGGGTCATGGTCACCTCACCCCACGAAATGTGGAAGGTATGGGTGGTGTCCCACCAGAAACACCGCAACACCTCATGGATGTTGTTCTAGCCGATAAAACCGCTGACATTTTGGATGAATGTACCAAGACAGGTACCATCCACCCACTCCTGAATCAGCCGAGGGAGTCAATCATAGATCTCCCTCACCATGTCCCCATTCGCCCGAATGCGAGTAATCATCCTCCGTGAGTGCAAAACAAAAGCAAATCAATACCAGTGTGTCATCATAAAGCACACGTGCACATTTTTTATGTCATTATGTCATCACATTCATATTTGCCACCTAAAAAAAAAATTTGAATGTTTTTTCTTTTTTCCATACATTCTCCAAATCTCATCCCCAGGATCCCGGGATCAAAATAAAATGTTTTCAAGTGTTTAGTGAGGGTTTTTCTTCACTTTTCATCATTGAAGCTTTTTTTCAAATAGTTGGTATGCGACTTTCGCGCAACATCGGGCAAAAAAAATTCACACATTTTGAGCCACCCCAACAAAATCAACTTGGGGATTTCCATCTTTGTTCACCCCTCTACACATATATACTCTCAATTTCGAGAAAATTTTATCCTAACATGTTCAAATTTGCAATTAAAGTAGGCACTTTAAACATGCAAAACCCACAAACATACAAATTTGTTTATACCCATATTGTATAAATTTACATTTTTTGCTTAGATTCAACATGCAACAACATATATTTGCTACTTGGATACTAACAATTACAGGATTAACATCAAGAGTCCAGCAAATCATACAAAAATTTCAAATTTAGCATACTTTGCGGAACAAGTGGGTTTTCCAAAAACTCACTGCGGGTGGATCTAAAGAAGAGATGTCACTGCTCCGATCACGATAAATATCATTCGGATTACTATCCGAGAACGGATAGCGGAACCGATTCCACACCATCACCTCATCGACTTGTTCGTCATAGACACCCAAATCGACGG
This sequence comes from Platycodon grandiflorus, assembly GCA_016624345.1. Lineage (NCBI taxonomy): Eukaryota > Viridiplantae > Streptophyta > Magnoliopsida > Asterales > Campanulaceae > Platycodon > Platycodon grandiflorus. Next base: position 28,279,453 of record CM028363.1, read on the forward strand.
AAATCTCATTTTTTGAGTCCGAATAATTAGCCGTTATCGCTACAAACAATTTTGGGGCGATAAACCTCAAAAAATTTAAGTGATTTCGAAAGAATTTTCGAAGAAATCGGAGAAGATTTGAAGAGAGGAGAAAGAGAGAAGCACGGCAGCAAGCTGCTGCCTGCTGCTGTCGTTTTCTTCTTTAAGGAAGAAAGGGAATTTTCCCTTTTCCCTCCAAGTTTCAGCATTTTGCAATTCGCACCCCCAAGTCCTTCTAACGGCAACTTAACGTCCAACTAACGGTCGTTAACTGGACGCCCTAACGGATGTCCACCATCAACATATTTTCAAGGATAACCCCCAGCAGAGTTATTTCCAACGGTCCTGCCGTCCAATCCATCATCTCTAGCAGAACCCCCATGAGAATCTACATAGCATATCTTAGTAAAAGCATTACCAATGGTCGTGCGCATCATCCCTAACAAAGTGTCCCTTAGACACCACACAGATTTGTAGTGCATTTACACACGTTTGTACACACAGCTACCTGGTCGTTTCCCCCACAGGTTCGAGCCTGAGGCATATGAAAATCAACCGCTCAAACGGCCCCGCCGTCCAACATAGCTCAGAATCAGTCCCCTGGACGCCGATCACAGCTTTCTTTTGGTCATTGGTACAGCTTATCCTAAACTGTAATTTGCCTCACTTTGCATTGGTACAGCTTTCTTTTGGTCATTTCCCAACGGGTATAAACTCAGGGTCCGGAAGTGAACCATCCCCACACACAGCAGTACACAATCATATTTCTTCCCTGAAGAGATTTGAACTACGTTTTGACCTAATTCTCTTTATAGAGATACGTAGACAGTCTCCCCTAGAGATCCGGTCAATATAGAGTAGACCCAGTCGCTCTTTCCTCCAACCAAAACATTTCAAATTTCTTCCCTGAAGAGATTTGAACTACGTTTCACCTTATTCTCTTTATAGAGATACATAGGCAGTCTCCCTTGGAGATCCGGTCACCATAGGGCAGACCCTATCGCCCTTTCGTACAATATATATTCCATAATCAATTTTCTTCCCTGAAGAGATTTTAACTGTGTTTTGACCTGATTCTCTTTATAGAGATACGTAGGTAGTCTCCCCTGGAGATCTGGTCGCTCTTCGGCACATGTTGTCACCCACACACATATACACATGGTCACACAAACTCTGATGCAGAGTTTGACCATCCAATTGCTAGTACGAAGTTGGATGTCTATTTTTTTTCAACGACGCTCGCTTACTTCTAAGCAAACGTAGTCGAGGGACTCTGTAGACACTCAGAATTCGTACACCTACATTATACGAATTGTCCAATAAACAATTATTTATTTATAAATGGACTAACACTTGTTTCTAAGATCATTTCAGGAAACAACATACACAACGGACTATCAACGTCCAACAAATACAACAAGCTTCGGTTAGATCAACATCAAGCGTCAAACTCGAATATACAACAGGACTAACGATGTCTAAACACACAAATAACCTTCAGTTAAATCAACATCAAAGGTCCAGACTAAAGATACACAGCTTAGAAGGGCCAAAGTGCAAGACACAAAGCCTAGAAAAGACAAAAAAACATGGTTTGGTGCGCTGAAGCCTTGCTGAGTGTGCTGATACCACAAAACATGGTTTCGTGCGCGGGCACCATGCCTGGTGCGCCGTGCACCAAACCCTGCAATGCCCTAAAAGTCAAGCCACGTGGCTGCTAAAGACTTTGAAGGCTGGAGGAACCTTCCTCCTTGCTTGGCCCCAAGAGTAACCATCAAATATCTCTCCTAGGCTCCCTTATATAAAGAGATGATCAGCTCTCTCTTTCAGAAAGAAACAACAACAATAACCAAGAACAACAACAACACATTGAAAAAGACAACACACACACACACATAACTCTCTCTCTATCAAGCCTCTCCTTGAGGAAGAATAGAGAGAAAGAAAAGAGAAAAGAGTATTGACTCTCTTTCAACACACACAAAACGTAAGTCTTCCTTTCCTCGATCGGTAGCAGTGGAAGCACAACGTTCAGGCTACAAGCTAGCTTGATCCATTATCACACAACGATCTAGAACTTGGCCTAATTTTTGTTAAATGACAGAAGGTAACCCCTTCCGTTCATTAGTCTGTTTAATATGTAAATAAATGTAATAAATGTATGTAATTATTTCAATACATTTTTTGATATGTAAATACATGTAAAGTATATATTATAAAATAATAAACTTGTGATATTTAAATACGAGCATGCACATGTGTAGAGACCGAAAGGGCAAATTGGGTGCGTAAAACCTTCCCAAATCGTAACTTGGCCCCCGAACCCATAATCTAAAGTTTTTCTCCCGTTTACTTTATAAACGAGAGTGGCGACTCTGTTTTCCTAAGATGAACATGTTTTAAATGTCTATCAAACCATAAAATCAATAGAGGAAAACCACAAGACAAGAGCGAAAAGGCCCAAAAGAAAGCGACCCAGCGGATCGATCGGGGCGCTCACACCGCTGCGGTTGAAATTACTGGTGTTCAATTTTTGGTGTTAAGAACTAAGCTTCTTATTCAAAATCTATGCATACTTCTATTCTTGCCATGTGCCAGGTAACCAAAGACAGCCATGCTTATCTTCGTTACCAGCACGACTTTTATGACCACTGACTTGCTGCAATGGACCAATAGCTTGCGTCCATAAAGGAGAAGATAAAGCGATGCAATAGTAAAAAGTTAGTTGAGAAAATTGAGGTAAATGCCTTGTTAAGGCAAAAGAACAAAGACCTCAAAGAAGAGTTGTAAGCAGCCAAAAAGGAACTTGCTAGATTCAAAGCTACTAATGCTTCAAAGCATGAAGGACAAGCTTCAACCTGACTGGTATATCTACACTTGTCCTCAGTATCAACTTTTTCTACCTTTTGTCAAAACCTTATAATATTTAAACAACTTGTTTGATTTACAATGGTTATATTCTTTTAAACGTGTCTTAATTTTCATGCTTTATGATAAATTGCTTATTCTATGTGCATGAAATTTAAACCTCTGGTTTAAAGACATACTCTATAATTGCTTATATATGTCAGCCTTTAAATTCAGATATATTACAAGTGTTTTGTGCTTGATTTCCTTTTTATGTAACACTTTGTAATTTGAAATATATTGGCTGCTTTGTAAGTCCAACTAAGGAATGTTTGCTTAATATATCATTTATAAGCATGTTATTACTAGTTTTGGACATTCGTAGTATTAATGTATTTATTTAGGTCATGGACTCAAGCAAATAGGAGGAGATTATTATATATTATCTAGATTTATTTGTATCCATAACCTAAGTCTTTGGTACAAGTGTATACTAGTCCTGCATGTCTGGTATGGTGGCAACTTGTCCTTAGACAACACCCTTGTAATAGCTTAGGATTGCATATCTTGTACTTAGTTAAGTTCTTAAGAAGATGGCTGTTATCCATCAGCCATCTCCATCAGCTGTGTCCAACAAGCCCTCAGTCAAGAACGTTCCAACCAAGCTTCATCAGCAATGTATGAAGACCTGAAGATCGACTGACAAGACTTATCCGAAGAATGTCTTAGTTACCAATAAAGTACATCTTTGACTTTAGTGTAACGTAAACCTGTTGGTTCATTTATTGGACCATTCCATTTTAGGCATTCTTCTCAAAAAAGGACATTCTGCAGGCAGTACTTGTCTACCCATTTTTTGCAAGTCTGCAGGCATAGTACACAGACAACTTGGATTGTACAGAACGCCCACTTAGACTTCGACAACAGGCTTAGGGTATGTAATGCAAGTCCCTTTGCATTAAATGCACCTAATTCAAACATCTCCCAAGTCTAAAATCTCCCAACGGCTCCAAGAAATTCTCTGGGTATAAATAAAAGACTTGATGACGCATTGAAGACACTCCAACAACTTGACAATTCTGCAAATCTTCATCTTCAACACTCTAAATGCATTCAAGAGCTTCAAAGCTAAATTCTTTTAATCATTCTTTGAAGAGTACCGAACTTAGACTCCTAGTCTTTATTGCTCTTCATTGATAGCAATCCTTTGCTTTCAAGGCATACGAAAGTGAAATCTTTCTAGATCTTTACTCTCACCATATGCACTTGGTCAAAATACTTTTGTACACGATCCATTAGTGATCATTATAATTAATTCTAGTGGAAAACATAGTGCACATTTTCAAATCTAAAGTTGACCACTTGGTAGTGGACGTAGCATTTATTCATAGTGTGAATCACTTCAAATATTTATTCATTTATTTTCTGCAATTGTGTATTTAATTATTCACTTCAATATTTCCAAAATTCCAACTGCCCAAAAGAACAGCTGAACTTGAGCCATCCTGACTTGTCCTTTACTTCATAGTCTTCCGCTGCAAACTATTTTCTAAACACTTTTGTTATCTTGTGAAGTAATTTTTATTAAAACTTTTAAATTGAACATAGTCTATTCAACCCCCATTCTAGCCTATTTGAGCCTATTGGGACCTAATAGAGAGGATATAGACCTTACCCCAACCCTTATTAGTATTATTTAATGCCTTCAAAGGCTACAGTAGAAAGACTCAGAGAAGTAGAAATTTGTGTCACAAGTTGGTTTTGTTTGGACAAAAATCAAGAAAATAGAGGGGTTGTGTGAGAGATGGTTGGAGAGTCCAATACGGTTCTCTCCCTTAATATATATATATATATATATATATATATATATATATGGGTTAACTTCACCAGTAGTCCCTGAACTTTTGGGATTTCTACTAGAAGTCCCTGGTTTCAAACTTGTATATTACTAATCCGTGATCTTTAAGTTTTGCACGCTACCAGTCCCTGGTCACGGATGCCGTTAAAACCACCCGTTAATTTGTCATGTGCGAACCACGTGATGGTTTTCCAAGGTTATGAAAGTCATTTCTCGTCAAGGGTTTTACACTTCACACCCTTGGCTCGTGTATGCGGGAAACGTTACCACCATTTCTCTCTCTCCTTCCCTATATTTAGCTAAACCCAATTGCTCTCTTATCCTCCATTAAAGCAAAAGCATCAGTAGCAACTCGTTATTTTCCAGCAAAAAAAATGGGCGACCGCTATTGCTCTTGTGGATCTAGGGTTGCAATGAAAACATCATGGACTAACGCCAATCCGGGAAGACGGTTCTTTGTTTGTGCACAAGAGGTGGGTTCATTCGCTTTGTTTCTTTCTGTTTTTAATTATAGGTCAGTAAAATTGGTTGTTTCATTTCCTTTGTTTGCCATCTTTATGGTCAGTATTTCATTCCATAACAGAATGAAGATATTATCATTATGTTAACCCTAAAAAAATTGTGAATTTGTTTGTTGCAGAACAGGGGTTGTGGATACTTTAGATGGTTTGATCCACCCATGTACGAAAGATCAAGACTTATCATCCCTGGTCTCCTTAGAAGGGTGAGGAATAATGAAGAAATTATTGCAAGGCAAAATACTAAACATAGGTGGACGTGGGGTGGGTTGATTTTGTCTTGGTTCATCATTGTAATCTTGATGACATAATGATTAGGTAGAATTTCTAATGGGTTAATGTATGTTTTTACAGAACTGTCATTGCAATCTTCTTTCTGTCACTGGTGTTGTAAATAAATGGTGTCCGAGGTTGTATGTTTTTGTAGAACAAAATCGTTTGTAATTGCCAATGGTGTTGTAAATAAATAGTTATTTGAATAATTCTTGTCGCGACCCTACCCGAGATCCGATGTGGAGTCTCGTTCGGTCCGCGATGACGAGAACACGAACATAGCATCTCAAAAATTCCTTTTTAAAAATGAATGCAAAGTCATGTGAAAACCCTGTAATGCACATGCAAATTTTCTTTAAAAATAACAAGATCTTTAAAACAAGACTAAACCTCAACGGCGAAACAACAAGCCGGAGAAACAACACGATAGCTAGTAATAACTACTACGAGCTAACAGGCTCGGTACATGCATAAACCATTTCAGAGTGCGCGGAATGAAAGTTAATAATATATACAACAACACGGCAACCATGCCGGCACAACAAAAGAATATAACAAATAACAAGCGGGACTACTACCCAACAATACATTGTTGATATAACAAGTACACCCTCGGCCTCACCAAAAGAAAATACTAGGCACAAGGTGCAACTACCAAAAGGAGACAATCAGCTGGAACTGAACCCGAGCAAACTAAGGATTCCTCACCGGCCCTTGATCTAAGGAAAACAAATAAACACGAAATGGGGTGAGTCGAAACTCAATAAGCTACTAATGCAACAATATGGCACGCTAGATGCGAGACAGTAATTATAACAAATATTCATGCCATCATGGTGGTGTTGGATTGCAATTTGGTCTCCAAATGATCAAGAAACAAGGATTTCTAACATAAAACTCTTCTCTCTTTCTCTTAACCTTGCCAAGGATGAATGTTCAAATGGTGTGTGTAAAATGGGACTCCATGTGTGTATTAGAGACTTAGTAAGGCTGGAAGAAGGGTCAAAGGTCGTGATCAATCTCAGCCATTGGATAATGGTCAAATGGTCAAACAAAATAACAGAGCCCGATGCTATGCGGCCGCCCTATGCGGACGCATAGCTTCTATGCAAGCTCGCCATGCGGTCGCATAGAATCCAGTAACTGTAACACCCGCCTCATTTGCATCATTTACATCATAATTTTGATTTCATGTATATCTTGCATATCTCATCTCATCCAAATGTGATTCATGTTCACGTTTGATTCCATGTGATTCTTATGACCTAATATTGTTACTTAATTCTTGTAATTAAACGTACTTAGATGTGTTGAACTTCTAGCATTCTTACAGTTCGCTCTGGGAACTTTTCTCAAGTGTTTTGACCTTCCCATAGACTTAGAATCACCTTAGGATCATTTAGAATTATTTCGGAAGTGTTTCGGAGCATTTTCAGAAAAATCAGAAATTCTGGAGGCTGAGCGGCCGCCCAAGCGCACGCCCAAAATCCAGAAAACATCACTTGAGAAATCTGGAGGATGAGCGGCCGCCTAAGCGGCCGCGCGATGCCTGGCGCTGTTGCCCGATAAAACCCTATCATTTTCTAACTTAAAAATCTGATTGGTCCTTGGCTTGCCACGTCACTAGGCCAGATTCTCCACCCTTAGCAGCCACTTAAAAGTCCCTAGAAAGTGTTAAAGACTCTTATTTCACACCCCTAAGTCATACAACATAGAGAGAGAGTGTAGAGAGTTTAAGGAAAAGTTTGTGGAGTAATCTTGCCACAACTTGATCGTTCGGAGTCGGAATCACGATCCGTCTTCACCGGAGTGAAGAGCTCGACTAGGTAATCGTTTCTAACCGAAAAAAATCTTTATCTCTTGGTGGATTCTTGAGTATTCACTTCTACCCACATTTTTAGGGAGTGTGTGTTGATTTCTCAAGATTTCAAACTTGAAAGTTGGAGATTCAACCTTGTGAGGCCTTTGTGGCTAGAGGAGACATCATTTTTGACTTGAATTCTCCCTCCTCGGTTTATTTCTTCAAGAGGTAAGCTACTATCCCCTCTTCTTCTTGTTTTATGTCTCACATGACATCCTAGGCTTCAAATGTGTGACGTTACCATGTTAGAATTGTGAACATATGATTTTTGCCATGAAATGTAGTTGTAGACTTGTGAAAAATGTTATAACTTGTAATATGATGTTGGGAACTCGAAATTTGGGTGTTAATGTGCTAGGATTAAAGTGCAAGACCACTTTCGTAACTCGACATCACTAGTAACCTAAAATGACTCTAACGGAGTCGGTTAGGGTTTGATAAAGAATGTGACCACGTGTGTGTTGTGTGAGCTCTTTGGATACTTGAGAGACTCGATGGGTGATTGGTTCGATACACGTATAATGGTATTGTGATAAACTTGTTATTGGGGTGTATGGCTATGCATAGTAAAACAATTGGCATACATTACATGTTGTTATGGTGGTCGTTATACTCCCTACTTTGGAGTATGACACTTTTATTTAAATGTTGAGTAAACATCTACTTGAACATTTGGTTGATTGGTTTAATGTGTCGAGTAAACATCTACTTGAGCATTTGTTAAGTCCATGGCATATTTGTTGGAGGTGTATTGACGCTCGGTTATTGCGTGAGCCGGGGCTACGTAATAACCGAAGGCCAATACACTGGGCCTCGCCCTACCGTTGGCCACGGTAGGGGTTATAGCGCTAAGTGTTGTATGGAATAAACGCGACCTTGGTAAGCTATACCGTGATTGTTTCTCGGGTCGTGGGGACCGAGTCTTCACGTCGACGTGAATACGGGAAACGGTTCACTATGATTCCTGGTTATTGGTTCGATGATCGAGTACGACATCAACGGTTCCTACATTGGTATTATTGGTTGGTTGGTTGGAAGTTTGTATGTCGGAGGTGTACCTCGACGGTATCCTTTTATATGTGTTTATATACTGCTCCTACGTGAGATGCATGCTACGTGACATGGGTTATGAGATACTTGTTTCTATGATGATTGAGAACTACCTCATTATGTCAACCTTGTGATATTTGATTCTTATTATTGTTCACATCTCGCATGCCATATTGTTGCATTAGTAGCTTAATGAGTTTTATAACTCACCCCGTCCATTGTTTATTTGTTTTCCTTAGATCCTGAACCGGCAAGGAACCCACAGTGATTTTTGCGTCGTTTGGAGTTTTGCGACAGTCATTCTTTTGGGTAGTGCTCCTTGAGCCTTTGTATTTTCTTTTGGTGAGGTCGAGGGCATACATGTTATGTAAACAATGTAAAGTTGGGTAGACGTCCCGTACTTGATGTTTTATTCATATTCTTTTGTAGATGCCAACATGGTTGTCTAGCCTTGTAAATGTTGTTAACTCTCTTGTTCCGCGCACTCTGTTAATGTTATATGTTTATTTCGGGCTTCATAGCTCGTGGGTTTATTGGTTAGCTAATGCATTTTCTCCGGCTTAAGTGTTGAAGTGAAGTGATGTTTTGTATTCAAAATAAACATACACTTGCATTACGGGGTTTTTGCACGAAAAGTAAATTTTAATTATGCATTTTGTGTCTCGTCTCACGAACCGGACGAGGTTCCAAGTAGGATCTCGGGTCGGGGCGTGACAGTTGGTATCAGAGCATAAGTTAGCTCGCTGGGATTTGGATCCTTGGCTTAGGCGGGGGTTGGTTGTGTGTCTGAGTCGTTAACGACGAGTGTTTGTTGCAGGTAATCAATCATAGTAGAGACACGCAATGGAGCTGGCACTAGTAGGGCCGGCGAGACTGATAGAGATAACCGTCGTACCGGGCCATCTAACCAACCGGGAGCCCAGCCAACAGGGAAACCGCCGGAGGGCCATATGAACTAGAATGAGGCCTTCATGCACACCATGCAAGGGTTCATGCAAACCATGATGGAGATGAACCGACAGACCATGGACATGGACAGACAAGCCATGGATGGACAGGGTCAAGTGGGAGGACATAGAGTAGTACAACCAGTTAGGGGAATCGGGGACAATGACCGCCGATTAGAGAGGTTCTTGAAGATGAAACCTAGAAGCTTTAATGGTGAACCGGATCCGGAGAAAGCAGAGAGATGGATTGAGTCGACGGAGAATATTTTCGCAGCAATGGGATGTACGAATAAGGATAAGATCAAGTTCGCTACATTCAAACTAGAGGATGCAGCCGAACATTGGTGGAAGGTATTGGAGGCTAGCTGGGTACAGGATTAGGTAATAAGGACATGGGATCTCTTCTTGCAGCGGTTTCGAAATCAGTTTGTTCCTAATATGGTACAAGCGAAGAAGGAAGTGGAGTTCCTTAGTCTTGAGCAAGGGAGTCTATCGATAGCTCAGTATTCTGCTAAATTTACTGAGTTATCCCGATATTGCACACATCTACTTCCGACGGAGGAGAAGAAGGTTTACCATTTTGTAAAAGGGTTGAGGACCGAGTACCGAAAACAACTCATACCACTTGAGTTGGCGAGCTATCAGAAGGCAGTGGATAAAGCTTACAGGATTGAGCACGATATCGAGGAGCACCGTAACAAACCTGGGAACACTAGTGGGACTCAGCAAGCAGGACAGTCAAGGTGGAAGAATCAAAATAGCAGTGGGACTAGCAACAAAGGGGGAAACAATAACCGTCGGGGAGGACAGAATCAACAAAGAACAGGGAATCAGGGAAACACCGCATAGGGGCAGCGAGGACAGGGGATGACATGTAAATTTTGTTCGAAGACTGGTCATACTGAGGATAGATGCTGGAGGAAACAGGGGAAATGTGTCATCTGTGGTGATGGCACGCACTTTCAGAGGGATTGCCCAAAGAATAAAGGGGTCCAACTGGGAGGTGCGCAACAGAATGTGGACGTCAAGAGAGACAATGAAGGTCGTCCTAGAGTCCAGGGTCGGGTCTTTGCCCTAGACCAAAATAGAGTTCCCAAAGCCAATAACGTTATAGGAGGTACCCTATTTGTCTCTAGTGTTAAAGCCCGAGTACTCATAGATCCAGGGTCATTGCATTCATACATCGCATTGCATTTTGCCTGTCATTTACATACCATGCCTGAATCATTGCCATATGTGTTGGAGGTGTCTACTCCGATGGGAGAGTGCCAAGTAGCTTCGGATGTTTATCATAATTGTGATGTGATTGTTGATGGTCACCATTTGCCTGCTGACTTGGTTGTTTTACCTATACGGGATTTTGACGTGATTTTGGGGATGGATTGGTTGCATGCACACCATGCCATTGTTGATTGCCGTAAAAAGTTTGTTACCTTTGATTTGCCGAATATGTCATCTTTTGTATTTGTTGGTGATAAGTGCATGGGTGGTGTTCGTCTTATTTTGGCTTTGAAAGCCCGTAAGTTATTATCGCATGGTTGTTCGGGGTGTTTGGCGTGTGTGGTGGATAAATTAAAAAGGGTGGTTATGTTGGAGGATGTTGCCGTGGTGCGTGAATTTTTGGATGTGTTTTCGGATGATTATGAATTGCCCCCTGATAGAGAGCTAGAATTTTGTATTGAGTTATTACCGGGTACCGCGCCGATATCGAAAGCACCATATCGCATGGCGCCAGCCGAGTTGAAAGAATTAAAGATTCAGTTGCAGGAGTTACTCGATCGGGGTTTCATTAAACTGAGTGTATCGCCTTGGGGTGCACCGGTATTGTTTGTGAGGAAGAAGGATGGTTCATTGAGGTTATGTATCGATTATCGGGAATTGAATCAAGTTACAATTAAGAATAAATACCCTCTCCCGCATATTGATGACTTGTTTGATCAGCTTCGAGGTTCTGTAGTGTACTCTAAGCTTGATCTTAGGAGTGGTTACCACCAACTGAAGGTTCGGAAGGAAGATATCCCTAAGATAGCATTTAGGACTAGATACGGGCATTTTGAGTTTGTGGTTATGCCCTTTGGGTTGACTAATGCACCCGCAGTATTTATGGATTTGATGAATAGGGTGTTGTTGCCGTATCTTGATTGTTTCGTGGTTGTTTTCATTGACGACATTTTGGTATACTCGAAGTCTCGAGAAGAGCACGAGAAACATTTGAGGATTGTATTGACAGTTTTGAGGGAAAAGAAACTGTTTGCTAAGTTTAGTAAGTGTGCCTTTTGGTTGGAGGAAGTAACATTTTTGGGTCATGTGGTTTCAGGCAAGGGGATTTCAGTTGATCCGGCTAAAATCGAGGCTGTGGTAAGTTGGAAGAGACCCGAGACTGTGACGGAGATTCGTAGTTTCTTGGGTTTGGCGGGTTACTATCGGAGGTTTATAGAGGGATTTTCTAAGATTGCAACCCCATTGTCGAACTTGACTCAGAAAAATAAACCATTTGTGTGGAATGATAAGTGTGGGGCGAGTTTTCAGGAGTTGAAGGAAAAGTTTACTACGGCTCCTATTTTAGCATTGCCGAATGGACACGATGGGTTTGTGATTTATAGCGATGCTTCGAAAGAAGGTTTGGGTTGTGTCTTGATGCAGAATGGAAGGGTCATTGCGTATGCTTCACGAAAGTTGACTCAGTATGAACAGAACTACCCGACACACGATCTTGAGTTGGCCGCGCTTATATTTGCTCTTCATAAGTGGAAACATTATCTATATGGGGCTAAGTTTGAGGTGTTCACTGATCATAAAAGCCTTAAGTACTTATTCTCGCAAAAGGAGTTGAATAACCGACAGCGTAGGTGGATGGAACGGTTGAAGGACCATGATTGTACTATTTTATATCACCCGGGAAAGGCAAATGTTGTAGCGGATGCGTTGAGTAGGAAAGCATATATTTCTTGTTTGATGACTAGGGAATGGAAGATGCTTGAGGATATTCGTGATTGGAGTCCTAGTGAATCTAGCCATGGGGTAATCTTTGCTAATATTCGGGCTACTCCAGTGTTGTTCCAACGGATTAAGGAAACCCAAGGGAGTGATCCAGAGTTTAAAAAAATGATTGATGAGTTGGGTGAGGGTAAGACCTCGGATTTTTCCATGAACAGTGACGGTATTCTGACATTTCGAGGTAGGGTTTGTGTACCGGCGATTGAGGAAGTGAAACGACAAGTGTTAGATGAAGCCCATAAGTCTAAATATACAATTCACCCAGGGAGTACCAAGATGTATAGGGATTTGAAAAGGAATTTTTTGTGGAGTGGAATGAAAAAGGAAATCGTCGAGTTTGTGTCGAAATGTTTGACTTGCCAACGGATTAAAGCAGAACATCAGAGGCCAGCTGGATTGTTGCAACCTTTGGAAATTCCGGAATGGAAATGGGAGAACATCGCAATGGATTTTGTGGCAGGGTTACCGAGGACTCGACGAGGTCATGATGCAGTTTGGGTTATTGTTGATAGATTGACTAAGTCGGCCCATTTTCTTCCCATTGCGGTGACTGATTCGTTGGAGAAACTTGCTTCGTTATATATTTAGGAGATTGTGAGGTTGCATGGGGTGCCAGTGAGCATTGTATCAGACAGGGATCCGCGGTTTACTTCTCGGTTTTGGCAGTCACTTCAGGATGCTTTGGGGACGAAGTTGAATCTGAGTACAGCATTTCACCCGCAAACTGATGGACAATTCGAGAGGACGATTCAAATACTTGAGGATATGTTGAGAGCGTGCTCGATGGACTTTAAGGGAACTTGGGATTCTCATGTACCATTGATTGAGTTCGCCTACAACAACAGTTACCAGTCGAGTATTGAGATGGCTCCGTATGAGGCACTTTATGGTAGGAAGTGTCGTTCTCCGATTTGTTGGGATGAAGTCAGTGAAGCGAAGTTGTGGGGTCCAGAAATGGTTCATGAATCAGCAGAAAGTGTGAAACTCATTTGGGAGAGATTAAAGACGGCTCAGAGTAGACAAAAGAGTTATGCTGACAATAGACGTCGAGATCTTGAGTTTGAGGTCGGTGATCACGTATTTTTGAAGGTTTCACCTCGGATTGGGGTTAAGAGATTTGGTAAGAAAGGTAAATTGGCCCCGAGGTATATTGGACCGTTTGAGATCTTGGAAAGAGTCGAAAATTTGGCTTATAGACTTGCCTTGCCGCCATCGATGTCAGGTATTCACGAAGTATTTCACGTATCGATGTTGAGGAAGTATTTGACGGATGCTTCACATGTATTGGAATATGAACCGGTGGATTTGACGCCTGATCTTTCATATGTCGAACAACCTGTAAGGATCTTGGATACCAAAGAACAAGTGTTAAGGACGAAGACTATACCCCTCGTGAAAGTGTTGTGGAGGAATCACAATGTCGAGGAAGCCACTTGGGAGACCGAGCAGGAAATGCGTGAGAAAAACCCCGCATTGTTCGATGGAGTTGGTAAGTAAATTCGCGGACGAATTTATTCTAAGGGGTGAGAATGTAACACCCGCCTCATTTGCATCATTTACATCATTTATGATTTCATGTATATCTTGCATATCTCATCTCATCCAAATGTGATTCATGTTCATGTTTGATTCCATGTGATTCTTATGCCCTAATATTGTTACTTAATTCTTGTAATTAAACGTACTTAGATGTGTTGAACTTCTAGCATTCTTACGGTTCGCTCTGGGAACTTTTCTCAAGTGTTTTGACCTTCCCATAGACTTAGAATCACCTTAGGATTATTTAGAATCATTTCGGAAGTGTCTCGGAACATTTTCGGAAAAATCGAAAATTCTGGAGGCTGAGCGGCCGCCCAGGCGCGCGCCCAAAATCCAGAAAACATCACTTGAGAAATCTGGAGGATGAGTGGCCGCGCAATGCCTGGCGCCGTTACCCGATAAAACCCTATCTTTTTCTAACTTAAAAATCTGATTGGTCCTTGGCTTGCCACGTCACTAGGCCGGATTCTCCACCCTTGGCAGCCAATTAAAAGTCCCTAGAGAGTGTTAAAGACTCTCATTTCACACCCCTAAGCCATACAACATAGAGAGAGAGTGTAGAGAGTTTAAGGGAAAGTTTATGGAGTAATCTTGCCACAACTTGATCGTTCGGAGTCGGAATCACGATCCGTCTTCGCCGGAGTGAAGAGCTCGACTAGGTAATCGTTTCTAACTGAACAAAATCTTCATCTCTTGGTGGATTCTTGAGTATTCACTTCTACCCACGTTTTTAGGGAGTGTGTGTTGATTTCTCAAGATTTCAAACTTGAAAGTTGGAGATTCAACCTTGTGAGGCCTTTGTGGCTAGAGGAGACATCATCTTTGACTTAAATTCTCCCTCCTTGGTTTATTTCTTCAAGAGGTAAGCTACTATCCCCTCTTCTTCTTGTTTTATGTCTCACATAACATCCTAGGCTTCAAATGTGTGAAGTTACCATGTTAGAATTGTGAACATATGATTTTGCCATGAAATGTAGTTGTGGACTTGTGAAAAATGTTATAACTTGTAATATGATGTTGGGAACTCGAAATTTGGGTGTTAATGTGCTAGGATTAAAGTGCAAGACCACTTTCGTAACTCGACACCACTAGTAACCTAAAATGACTCTTACGGAGTCGGTTAGGGTTTGATAAAGAATGTGACAACGTGTGTGTTGTGCGAGCTCTTTGGATACTTGAGAGACTCGATGGGTGATTGGTTACGCGATACACGTATAATGGTATTGTGATAAACTTGTTATTGGGGTGTATGGCTATGCATAGTAAAACAATTGGCATATATTACATGTTGTTATGGTGGTCGTTATACTCCCTACTTTGGAGTATGACACTTTTATTTAAATGTTGAGTAAACATCTACTTGAACATTTGGTTGATTGGTTTAATGTGTCGAGTAAACATCTACTTGAGCATTTGTTAAGTCCATGGCATAATTGTTGGAGGTGTATTGACGCTCGGTTATTGCGTGAGCCGGGGCTACGTAATATCCCAAGGCCAATACACTGGGCCACGCCCTACCGTTGGCCACGGTAGGGGTTATAGCGCTAAGTGTTGTATGGAATAAACGCGACCTTGGTAAGCTATACCGTGATTGTTTCTCGGGTCGTGGGGACCGAGTCTTCACGTCGACGTGAATACGGGAAACGGTTCACTATGATTCCTGGTTATTGGTTCGATGATCGAGTACGACATCAACGGTTCCTACATTGGTATTATTGGTTGGTTGGTTGGAAGTTTGTATGTCGGAGGTGTACCTCGACGGTATCCTTTTATATGTGTTTATATACTGCTCCTACGTGAGATGCATACTACGTGACATGGGTTATGAGATACTTGTTTCTATGATGATTGAGAACTACCTCATTATGTCAACCTTGTGATATTTGATTCTTATTACTGTTCACATCTCGCATGCCATATTGTTGCATTAGTAGCTTATTAAGTTTTATAACTCACCCAGTCCATTGTTTATTTGTTTTCCTTAGATCCTGAACCGGCAAGGAACCCACAGTGATTTTTGCGTCGTTTGGAGTTTTGCGACAGTCATTCTTTTGGGTAGTGCTCCTTGAGCCTTTGTATTTTCTTTTGGTGAGGTCGAGGGCATACATGTTATGTAAACAATGTAAAGTTGGGTAGACGTCCCATACTTGATGTTTTATTCATATTCTTTTGTAGATGCCGACATGGTTGTCAGGCCTTGTAAATGTTGTTAACTCTCTTGTTCCGCGCACTCTGTTAATGTTATATGTTTATTCCGGGCTTCATAGCTCGTGGGTTTATTGGTTAGCTAATGTGTTTTCTCGGGCTTAAGTGTTGCCGTGAAGTGATGTTTTGTTTTCAAAATAAACATACACTTGCATTACAGTGTTTTCGCACGAAAAGTAAATTTTAATTATGCATTTTGTGTCCCGTCTCACGAACCGGACGAGGTTCCAAGTAGGATCTCGGGTCGGGGCGTGACAGTAAACTTAGGGTTTTTGAGCGACTAGCCTTATGCGTGCGCATGGGTCTTATGCGGACGCCTTGTGCGGCCGCATGAGATCCAGAATGTTGGGCCAATGCACTATGCGGCTGCATAGTGACTGGTTCAGGCCAAAAGGTTCCAAAACCAAACCAAAGTGATTCTAAAACACTCCCAAGTCATCCTAAGATGATACCAAACTCAAACCACGTTTAAGATACATCTACAACACAATCCAAACCACATATAATGAAGCTTTAGATGCATACTAAATCAAATGCAAATGACTATGAAATTTCTAACACATATCCATACACTTGAAAAGTGTACAACAAACTCAAATGCAAGCACATTTGAATGATATATGCACATGAAATGACGATGTGAATGTAAGAGACGTAAAAATCGAATGAATGCGAATGATGCGAATAGTGCGGGTGTTACGTCCTCACCCCCTTAGAATAAATTTGTCCGCGAATTTACTTACCAAACTCAACGAATAAGGAAGGGTGTTGTATTTTAGCCTAGATTTGCTTGAATCCATAACCTAAGTCTAAGACAAGGTGACTAATGGGCCTGCGTGTCTGTTAGTGTGGCAACTTGTACTTAGGCATAGCTTGAATAGCTTAGGGTTGCTAATTGTATAAGTCTTGAAGAAGATAGCCTATAGGACATCGGACGTCCTGCACAAATAGGCAAATAATGCATCGCGATCTTTCCTTTGAATATCGGACAAGCCCATATCGGCCAAGCTTCATCAGCAATGCTGAAGAACCTTAAGATCGTCCGATAGAGATCTGCCTAAGACATGTCCTAATTTGAAGACTTCATTGACTTCGATGCAACGTTAACCTGCAAATCACATTCAATGAAGGTTTCCATTCTTGGCATACACTCAGAAAAGGACATTCCTCCTGCAAGCGCACCGCCTATTTTTAGCAAAGTCGGAGACGGTGCAAGTTGCGGGACAACCTATCGAGTCAACAACCGATTAGAGCATTAATTGCTCTTAAATTCAAGTTTGAAAATCACCAACGGCTCCAAGCTTCCTCCTGCATATAAAAGGAGACTTCATTGCTGCATTCAACACTCTTCAACTACTCCAACTACTGAATCTCCATAGTCTTCAAGTTCTTAAAGGCTTAAACGTCCTATTTGTATACATTCATTGAAGAGCTTCATACTTAGACTTCTAGTCCATTAAAAGCTCTTCATTGATTGCAACACCTAGCTTTTCATAGCTCACGAGAATTGTATCTTATTGATATCAATTCTCCCACACAAACACTTGGTCAACAAAATTTTTGTACACAATCCATTAGAGATTTAGTTTGTAAAATATCTAGTGGAAAAACTTAGTACACGATTTTCAAATCCAAAGTTGACCACTTTGGTTGTGGACGTAGCACTTATTTATAAGTGTGAACCATATTAAATATTCTGTCTATTTGTGTGTGATTGTGAATTGATTGTGTTGCTTTAAATTTCCAGATTTCCAAGCTGTTGAAGCTGCGATCTTGACTGTGAAGATCGGCCATTCTCAACTTGTCTGTGCTTCACAAGACTTCCGCTGCAAAATTTTTAAAACCCTAGTGAAGTAAGATTTTTGAATCAATTTCAAAAATTGGACATAGGCTATTCAACCCCCCCTTCTAGCCTATATAGAGCAACCTTGGACCTAACAATTGGTATCAGAGCTTAACTCTTTGAAAACTTGTTTTTCGAGATTAACCTCTTGAGAGATTAAAGATCATGGCTGCTCACCAAATGTTGGAAACTTCAAACGTGAACCATTGTCTGTCTTGGATGAAGTTCACTTTGACATCTGGAAAGATAAAGTCAAAAGACATATGAATTCAATTGATAAACGTTTGTGGAAATGTGTCACGAGATGGACCCGAATTCCAATGAAGCCTAATACACCGGCCGCGGTAGATCCAACTGCACGAAGTACCAAAGCCGAAGAAGAGTGGGATGATGAAGACGAAAGAATGATGCTCGGATGGAAAGGCCATCAACATCATTACCAGTGTGTTGATATAAGCACTTATCGGAGATTATCAACTTGGACACGGCAAAGGAGATGTGGGAAGCCATCCTTGAATATCTTGAAGGTGATGGTGAGACAAAGAACAACAAATTATATACTGCATCCGAAGTTTGACTCCTTCAAAAGGATCCCAAAGAGTCTCTGCGAAGTGCCTATGACAGATTCTATGAGGTAGTCAACTCTTGCTATTCCTTAGGAAAGAAGTATGAAAAGAAAGAAATAAACATGAGATTTCTAAATGCACTAGGCGGTTTATGGCATGTTAAAATCATGCCATGAAAGAGTCAAAAGATTTAAACAAATTGACTCTTAGAAACCTTTATGCTAGTCTTTCGGTTTATGAGCTTGAGATCCAACAAGCTCAAGAAATGGAAAAGAGTTTTAAAAACTTGTCCTTACCACCATATCCATCGAACCTTCTGTTCAAAACACGATGAAACACCTTCTACATCCGGTGAAGATGATGATATTCTTTCGACGAAGCCTTTGCTATGTTTGTAAAGAAATATCAACGTTTCAAAAGGTTTAATAAACCATCATCACATAGGCAGTCTTCTCACAAAACTGCCGTTCCTTATAAAACAACTTCTCAACCAAAAAATTCTGCTCCTTATAAATCGCAGACCATCAAAAGGATAATGAGCTAGTTTGTTTTAATGTAGGAAACCAGGCCATTTTGCCTCTAAATGTCCAAAGCCAAAATATGAATTTTATAAGAAACGTCCGAAACTAAATTTCAAAAACAAAAAGGGATGGTGGTGAAGACATTGATGAAAGCAATGCCTACATGGTGTGACACCGACAACGATGAGGATGACTCTTGTGACTTTCTTTGAAGAAGCCAACATATGCCTTATGGCCGGGAGTCACCACATGATTCGGTGAGGTCACTACCATTTCAACAAGATGACAGTGATGATGATGATGAGCTTAATGAACCTTCAAAGGAGAGCTCATCAAAGCAAACAAAGACATCTTTGGAAGAATTTTCAAAATTCAAAGTTGCCTATGTGAAATTAGCCAAGAAGCATGAACTAGCTGTCTCGAGAAATCAACCTTGATGTCTAAGATCAAAGATCTTGATAGACAAAAGTGAAAGTATCAAATTGCAAAAAGAGAACAAAGCTTTGATGAAAAAGTGGACTTCCTACTTGAACACATCAAGAAGATAAATTCGAGAAAGATGACCTTCAAAAGGTTGTCAATACTTGGAATAACTCTAAAGGAAACTTTGATACCATTCTCTCAAACCAGAAAACTTTAGATGACAAAGCGGTATTGGTTTCCAAAGTGAGTTCAAAGTAGGTAGTTCTTCGGTTTTCAAAAGGATGAGACATCGAAGTGATTCTTTGAAGAATTGGTGTAGAAGTTTCTTATGACCAGCGGTCTCCCAAAAGGCAAGGACTTGGCTTTAACAAAGTTCCTTTTGTTTATCCCAAGAACACAAAAGACAAGTCCAAAAGAAAGCAATCGCCAATGACTCTGCTAATAGTGAGTCGAGCAACTAAAACTGCCATTAGTCACCCTAAGAAAACAGGGATGACTAATAGCAAGTCTAGGAATTCTCGGCTCAAACCTATTAAATTTGTCAAAGGCAAGGCTGCGATCCCAACACTTGCCTATAAAAGGGTAAAAGAAGTGAATTCGCGATAAAAAGCTTAAAGGACATGTGCTGTAAATACAAAATCTTTTGATAAGAGGTCTACCTATGGTAAACCTAACATCAACAAGAAAAGGCATTATCGGCCTAAGTCCTATAGGCCAATTATCGAGAAGGTCATTCCAAAGACTGGCGATAATAAGAAGCCTCAAAAGAAATCATTACTCATGTTGAAGGATTTCACAAATGCTCTTTCGCAAATGCCATGGTCATGAGATTCATGAATGCCTTCGAGATTCACACCTAAATCTAGAGGATTTACTCCTCCAAAGGTTAAACAGTGTGGATCCCAAAGGTTGCTAACCTTGAGGACCCAAAAATAAAAGGGGACCATATTCTTAAATGTCTATATTTCAGGAATGCTTTATGGTGTCAATGAAGAAGAGAAAGATCTATGGTATCTAGGCGGTGGATGCTCAAAGCATATGATGGTGATCCAAATCTTCTCTCAAGCATTGTTGAAGCAAAGGGTCCCTCGGTCATATTTGGAGACAACTCAAAAGGGAAGACCATTGGTTATGGAAGTATAATCGAGGCAATCTCTCTCAACAAAGTCTCTCTAGTTGAAGGTTTAAAGCACAATCTGCGAGCATATCACAATTACGTGATAAAGGTCTAACTGTCGGTTTTCCTCAAGTCAATGTCTCATAAAGGACAATGAGACATGTTCAACTATCTGACGGGGTTCGAAAAAGGAATGTCTATCTTTGTTGACCTAAATCTTTGTTGGAAGAAAATCAAATCTATGCTTGGTTGCTAGGTCATCAATGACAACAGTGGTTGTGGCATAAAAGGCTTAGTCATCTCAATTTCAAATACCTGGAGAAGCTATCAAAGACAATCTAGTTGTTGGTTTGCCTAAAATATCATTGAATCACACGTCTCTGCGAGCATGTCAACTAGGCAAACTACACAAATCTTCTTTCAAAAGCAAGCCTTGCCTATCAACAACCGACTCTACGGCTCTTGCACATGGATTTGTTTGGACTGTAACTACTACAAGTCTTGGTGGCGGCAAGTATACTCTTGTGGTAGTTGATGATTACTCAAGATTTACTTGGGTAGAGATGATGTCCTCCAAAGATGAAGCATATGACATCATTCTTGAACTCTTGAAGACTACGGACTCGAAGTGGATGATATCTCGATGTCGGATCGGACAATGGAACAGAGTTCAAGAACAATGGTGTTGCCAAATATTGTGATGACCATGGAATTGGTCACAATTTCTCTGCGGTTGGCACACCTCAACAAAATGGAGTTCTTGAAAGGAAGAACGAGAACTCTCATTGAAGCGGGAAAGACAATGATTCTGAAGCCAAGCGCCTATGTATTTACGGGCGCGTGAACACCGCTGCTTCACACAAAACAGTCCATCATAAACAAATTTCATAACAAAACTCCATATGAAGTATGGAGAGGAAACTCCCAACATTGGATTCTTTAAAATATTTGGTTGTAAATGCTATGTTCTTTACAATGGTAGAGAACATAGAGGTAAATTTGAATCCAAAAGTGATGAAGGAATTTTTCGGATATGCCAAGTTTTCAAAAGCATACGAGTTTACAATAAAACTTCACTTAGAGTTGTTGAATCGTACATGTTTCTTTTGATGAATTTGATTTCATTGGGCCACATTTGGCTCCTAAGGTTACTAATGATTCGATGAATATGAGGCAGTGCGAAACCAAGTCCCGATCTGTGATCCTCCTTCTTCACAAGATCTTCCAAGAGTCAACTGTTAGAATCCTCAAACGAACCAACAAATGAACACTCGAAAACCCGAATCCCCTTTGCCTTCCACACCGAAGTCATACAACCTACCTTGGAATTAACCTACCCTTTAGAAAACCAAGCTTGATCACTACTTCTCAAGAATCCAACTCTGCCGATGCAATAGGACAAGTTCAACTGCGAAGTTAGGGAAGTAAAAGATCATCCTATCACTCAAATCATTGGAGATCTTAATCGGCGTTCAAACTAGACAAGCTTCAAGGAATGAATGCATGTATTCTACTGCATTTGTATCTAACATTGAACCCAAAAGATTGATGAAGCTCTGGAAGATCCAAGTGGGTGGAAGCTATGCAAGAAGAGCTAAACCAATTTGACAGATGCCAAGTCGGTCACTTGGTCCCTAGGCCTAAAGGACAAGCGTTATTGGCACAAAGTGGGTTTCGAAACAAAATGGATGAAAACGGCAATATTACAAGAAACAAGGCAAGGCGGTAGCCCAAGGATATAGACGGGAGGAGGGTATTGACTATGATGAGACATTTGCTCTGTTGCAAGATTAGAAGCTATCGAGTTATTCTTGGCCTATGCCTCTTACAAAGACTTCAAAGTTTATCAAATGGATGTAAAGAGTGCTTTTCGAATGGAGAACTTCAAGAAGAAGTCTATGTAGAGCAACCTCCTGGATTCATTGATTGCTCAAGAAGAAGATGTCTACAAGCCGAGGAAAGCCCTTTATGGACTCAAACAAGCTCCAAGAGCTGTATGAGACCCTTTCAAAGTTCTTGATATCTCAAGGCTTTGTAAGAGGTCAAATTGACACTACTCTTTTCATTATGAAACATAAAGGTCATTCCTTACTTGTTCAAATTTATGTTGATGATATTATCTTTGGTTCCACTAATGAAAATCTTTGCAAAAGGTTTGAAAAGCTTATGCGAGTAAATTTGAGATGAGCATGATGGGAGAGCTCAACTTTTTCCTTGGTCTTCAAATTCAACAAAGTTCAAATGGTATCTTCATCAATCAAGCCAAATATGCAAAGGATGTTATCAAGAAATTTGGTCTTGAGAATGCAAACGGCTTGACACCCTATGGCTACTAAGCGCCATCTTGACAAAGATGAGAAGGGCAAGAAAGTGGACATGACTCTCTGAGGCATGATTGGTTCACTTTTATACTTAGCGCTAGTAGGCCCGATATCATGTTTCTTTGTTTGTGTTTGTGCTAGATTTCAAGCTGATCCAAAGGAGTCTCACCTACAAGCGATCAAAAGAATCATCGGATATCGATAGATACTCCCAATTTGGGAATACGGTATCCTAGAGATTCATCTTTTAATCTTATAGGCTATTCGATGCTGATTTTGCTTTGCATGTAAAGTTGACAGGAAAAGCACAAGTGGGACATGTCAATTCTTAGGAAATAGACTTGTCTCATGGGCCAGCAAGAAGCAAACCTCTGTTTCAACTTCAACAACTGAAGCAGAATACATAGCTGCTGGTAGCTGCTGCTCACAATTGCTGTGGATCAAACAGCAACTAGTTGACTATGAGATCAAAACTGCTGATTGTCCTATAATGTGCGACAACACATCAGCAATCTCAGTTTCTCAAAATCCTGTCATGCACTCCAAAACAAAGCACATTGATGTGAGATATCACTTTCTCAAAGACCATGTTGAAAAAGGTAACATTAGCATGCAATATGTGCCTACTGAGAATCAGGTAGCAGACATCTTCACAAAACCACTTGATTCAACCAGGTTTGCATATTTAAGAGGAGAGCTTGGTATGCTTGACCTCAATCCTTAACCCTTTCTAGCAAATTCTTTAAGTTATTTTATAAACTGCTGTTATTAAACTGCCTATGTGATCAGCCGATCACAACTCTGCCGAGTACATAGACAACCTTGAGTAAGTATCTATATTCATATCGGCAGTCTTCTATAAAATAGGCAGACTTTGATAAAATAGGCAGGCTTTGATAAAATAGGCAGACTTAAGTGCGCCATACGTACAGTGACTTAGCAAGTCATAAATGCGGATTTCAAATTTTATCAATTACGGTTTATTGACCTGTCAGAGGTATAAAAAGGCGAATTGTACAGTGACTTATCACAGTTCTCAACAACCGCCATTTTCAAACTTTCAAAAACCGTCCGCCTTCCTGTCTGCAATCTTACTCAAACCTTCTCAAATCTCTAAAATCTTCGAGTTTCAATCTTACAATCATCAATGGTAAGGCCTTCTACAACTTTTCAATCTATTTACATCAAATTTTACGGTTTTATTTTGACCTAATTTGCTCAGTTTCAAACTGTTCGCCATTGATGAAATGTAAACTCTTGCGATTGTTGCTTGAATCATGCTTATTTAGTGAAAAATGTGTTTCTGAGCTTCCTCTGATACTATGTTTTCGTTTTATACCATGTTATTGGCTCAAGAATGACAAAATCTGTAACTGTTATGCAACCCAGTTCATGAACTGTTCTTATCTTATGTCTTGAATTGTTTATGTTTTGGGTCTTGATCTGAACAGTACTTGTTTTTGATAAATATCTGCTGACTGATCGAATATCTGCTGAATACATATTTATCTGCTGTTCTATGCAAAATCTGCCGATTTCTATATATGCTGTTCTCACATCTGCCGATTATGTAGGGAAAATCTAAATCCTCAAAGGCCGCCACTTCATCCTCCTCCTCTTTAAGCCAACTAGGGCTGCAAAGGCCGCTGAGCTCCTATAAGGATCCTTCCCAGGTCAAGTTATCATCCTGGGATGACGATAGACCGAGATTCCATCATCGGTACATCTGTGGTGATGCCACTCAAAGATTTGGTGAATGTGGACTTCTTCCCTGTTCCAACTCAACGACACCCACTACAGCAATTCTCTAGCTGAGGAGTTTTACACAAGGATGATCCTGCCTCCTCCTCCAGCTAATGCCACTGAGCCAGTCAACTTAAGCTACATCAAGGGCTACATCAGAGGCCACTACATCAAGTTGACCTATAAGGATATTGGAGAAATCCTTGGGCGCTTTTGTGAAGGCAAAGCTGGACTTGACCGATGCGAATCGGCGCTTGCTTGGGAGATGATGAGGGGTCGCGCCAACAGAGAGGTTTTCGAGATGTCCGGGAACCTCTTCCCAGAGAACCCCTATCATATCGGCCATCTGCTCGACAAGAGCATTTTATTCAAAAATGGCTCGAGGGACATCTTCACCTCCCGGTGATGTGGACCAAAGCGTGGTCCTTCGCAAGCAACTCAAGCGGGCCAAGATCATCTTCTCAATGCTATCCCGAGTGTTCTGAAGTCCAAGCTCACCCTTCCATGAAGAGGCCCTTCGTAGGGTTATTAATGTTATCCTCCGCGTTATGAGGAGATTGATGAGCTAGTCGTTAATGACGACCTCATCAAGGTGTCTAACACCTACGTCTTCACGGTCAACAACATCACCCGCTATCGGGATGATATGGCCAAAGGACAACCAACGCGGTGGCTGCTGCTGCTTCTTTGCTGCGCTGCTCTTCTTCTGCTTTGCTCCTGCTGCTCTTGCTCTTGGTGGCCCTCTACCCAAGCCAAAGGGTAAGAGGAAGGTCTCTACTGCTTGCCGGGTTACTGGGAGGAGGAGCCTACACCTATTGGGCCGAGCTGCTGAGCACTTTGACCTCGGCAGGACCATGATCCCTATGAGCTGCGAGCCTCCATCCAAAAAGCCCAAACACTCTTCCTCTCTCACTCCAAAACTCAAACAATCCAGAAACTGCCCGCTCAAAGGCAGCTGTTGAGAAGGACACATCAACCTTCAAACCAGCTGACCTCTCCAAACCCTCTACAACTACCTCCCAATCCTCCAAACCCAAAACTAAACAAACCCTCCTACCCACAGACGAATCATTTGGCCTTCCTAAGGTCTCATCCACCTCTTCCTCCACACCGTAGTGTCTACTGGTTTCCACACCACCGTTTCTTCATCATTGTTCCCCCTTGAGTTCCCACCACAACATCTCCATCACCAACTTCGCCTCCTCTACTCCTACCAAATCTAAACATGGCAGACATTTTAAAAGGAGTGCAAAGAAGAAGGTACATTTTATGGGAACTGCCGATGAAACCACTTCTCCTCCACCTTCACCACCTCTGCCTACTACCACTACCACCTCACCTCCTCACTCTGCTCCCATCCAAACAACCCCCACACAAGAGCCATCTATCTCACCTGCCACCACCTCTCATAAACACTCTTCCAAACGTTCTCTCTCTTCTTCCTCCACTCCTCCAACTCCCAAACGAATCAAAACCAATCCCTATAGCCATCTACACCCTGAGGTGCAGGATCTGCTGTCCTTCCGGGACAGCAGGCCTAAACCCAACCCTGCTGATTCTGACCCCTACCTTTCTACCCTTGACTACCCCAAGAGATTTCCCTGCCAGCCTATGTCTGCAGGTGAAATTATCTTTAAGTGGGGTGCATTCTATGACCCCCTTCCTCCAGCCTGGTCCCAACTCTTTTTCTCTCATAACTCAGCGGTTCAAGATCTTATGATCTTCAACCAATGGGTTACAATTCACAAGGACCTAGGACTTCCTCTCCCCACAAAATTGGACATCTCCCCTTTCCTCTCTCTGCCTAAACCACCAGTTTTCACCCTTATATGCTATCCTTCCATCCTTCTTCAGCCTGTGGTCTACAACTTCATTGATGTAGTCATCACTCTCCTAGGCTTTAACCCTCTCATCCCCATTCTCTTCAATTCTCCTAGCCTTTCCCCTTTCTTTTCTCCTCCCCCTTTTTTTATTCACCCCCTTTCCTATGACATCTACATAGAAAGGCTATTCCCTATTCCTCGCATTTTCCCTAGCCAACTTTCACCCTCTACCAGCTATATTACCATTTCCTCCTCCAGCCATTCTCCAACATCCTCCGGCCAATCCTGTCCTCCACCACCATCCTCCACCCTCCCTACCCAAGCCGGCTATCCTTCTCCTCGCGAGTCCATCCTCTCCTCCGTGAGTCATCGACTCTTCGATACTTATCTGTGAGGCGTGCATAAGTTTTTGAAAGATTTTGAGGTCATCTCTGTTGACCTGACCAAGGCCCTGCACCAGCTCTCTGCAGATCAGTCCCACATCACCCATGTCCAGGCTGACTGCATGACCCAAGTCATGGAAATTTCTAGGGGTGCCAAAGCCGCCTTTGATGCCTGCCTACGCTCCATCTCCGACCGCCCTAGCCACGGATCTCGGCATCTTCCTCCGCTACCTCTGCCATCTTCAAAACCAATTGGGACAACCTCTCAACAAAAATGATGCGGACCATCGACATGATTGAAGGCGCTCTACAAGCTTGTGCTTCATTCCCAACGCCAGGCAAATCGCTCTGTTCACTCCTCCGTTCGAGCGACACGCACTCTCACATCCAAGCACTTGGCTTTCTATCGCAAGGAGCACAAAAATACTGAGGACCGCCTCGGATTCATTGATACCTCGCTTGCGTCCATGAAGGAGGAGATAGCTAGACTCAACAATGATCGGGACTAAGCTCATTGAGCATAATGCTCTGCTCAGCGAGAACAAAGAACTCTCCTCGAATTGGCGGACACTAAAGAAGAGCTAGCAGCGGCAAAAGAGATTGCAAGACTTAAGGCTCTGTTGACTCTAAATGGGCATCAAGAGGTCATGGGCAATCATCGAGCAAAGGCAAAGGTCATACTTCATCTCGATCATCCTCTCGAACTGGCCGATAAATTCTTTTTGTATAATCTTTTGCAAAAACTTTGTAATTAAACTTCT
The DNA here is from genome assembly GCA_016624345.1 of Platycodon grandiflorus. Classification (NCBI taxonomy): domain Eukaryota; kingdom Viridiplantae; phylum Streptophyta; class Magnoliopsida; order Asterales; family Campanulaceae; genus Platycodon; species Platycodon grandiflorus. Next base: position 28,307,067 of record CM028363.1, read on the forward strand.
TGTTTAATTAACAATGTCTATATTTTAAAAGTTTCATGCTTTGTTTATGAACGCCTATTCGTGTGTGCATGAAATTTAAACCACCGGTTTAAAGACATGTCCTATATTGCCTATTCTATATGCATGTTTTTAAATTCGGTCTAATTACAAGTGTCGATGCTTAATTTCTGTTTGTAAACACTTTGTAATTCTTGAATACAATGACCTTTGTGTAAGTTCATCTAGGGCATGCTTATTTAATATATCAATCTTACAAGCATGTTATTACTAGACTTGAACATGGTCGGTGATATTGTATTCGTAGGGTCATGGACTCAAGCAAATAGGAGGAGATTGTTGTATTTTAGCCTAGATTTGCTTGAATCCATAACCTAAGTCTAAGACAAGGTGACTAATGGGCCTGCGTGTCTGTTAGTGTGGCAACTTGTACTTAGGCATAGCTTGAATAGCTTAGGGTTGCTAATTGTATAAGTCTTGAAGAAGATAGCCTATAGGACATCGGACGTCCTCTGCACAATAGGCAAATAATGCATCAGCAGTCTTTCCTTTGAATATCGGACAAGCCCATATCGGCCAAGCTTCATCAGCAATGCTGAAGAACCTTAAGATCGTCCGATAGAGATCTGCCTAAGACATGTCCTAATTTGAAGACTTCATTGACTTCGATGCAACGTTAACCTGCAAATCACATTCAATGAAGGTTTCCATTCTTGGCATACACTCAGAAAAGGACATTCCTCCTGCAAGCGCAGACCGCCTATTTTTAGCAAAGAGTCAGGAGACAGACTGCAAGTTGCAGGACAACCTATCAGGAGTCAACAACCAGATTAGAGCATTAATTGCTCTTAAATTCAAGTTTGAAAATCACCAACGGCTCCTAGCTTCCTCCTGCATATAAAAGGAGACTTCATTGTTGCATTCAACACTCTTCAACTACTCCAACTACTGAATCTCCATAGTCTTCAAGTTCTTAAAGGCTTAAACATCCTATTTGTATACATTCATTGAAGAGCTTCATACTTAGACTTCTAGTCCATTAAAAGCTCTTCATTGATTGCAACACCTAGCCTTTCATAGCTCACGAGAATTGTATCTTATTGATATCAATTCTCCCACACAAACACTTGGTCAACAAAATTTTTGTACACTATCCATTAGAGATTTAGTTTGTAAAATATCTAGTGGAAAAACTTAGTACACGATTTTCAAATCCAAAGTTGACCACTTTGGTTGTGGACGTAGCACTTATTTATAAGTGTGAACCATATTAAATATTCTGTCTATTTGTGTGTGATTGTGAATTGATTGTGTTGCTTTAAATTTCAGTTTCCAAGCTGTTAGAAGCTGCGATCTTGACTGTGAAGATCGGCCATTCTCAACTTGTCCTGTGCTTCACAAGACTTCCGCCTGCAAAATTTTTAAAACCCTAGTGAAGTAAGATTTTTGAATCAATTTCAAAAATTGGACATAGGCTATTCAACCCCCCCTTCTAGCCTATATAGAGCAACCTTGGACCTAACAAAGGGTACTTTTCACGTATCTCTTGTTCTAATTCCCAAGTGGCTTCCTCGATGTTATGACTCCTCCACAATACTTTCACAAGGGGAATGGATTTCGACCTCAACACATGTTCTTTTGTATCGAGTATTCTCACGGGTTGTTCAACATATGAGAGGTCGGGTGTCAAGTCTACTGGTTCATACTCCATTCTGTGCGATGCATCCGACAAGTACTTCCTCAACATAGACACATGAAACACCACATGAACGCCCGACATCGACGGTGGTAGGGCAAGTCTATAGGCCAACTTCCCAATCCTTTCTAAAATTTCAAACGGACCGATGAACCTTGGAGTCAATTTCCCTTTCTTACCAAACCTCTTGACTCCAATTCGTGGCGAAACCTTCAAAAATACATGATCACCTACCTCGAATTCAAGATTCCTTCGTCGATGATCCGCATAACTCTTTTGTCGACTTTGAGCCATTTTCAACCTTTCCCGAATAAGCTTTACACTCTCAACTGATTCATGAACCATGTTAGGACCCCATAACTTTGCTTCGCCGACTTCATCCCAACAAATTGGAAAACGACACTTTATTCCATAAAGAGCTTCATAAGGAGCCATCTCAATAGTCGATTGATAGTTGTTGTTGTACGCAAACTCTATCAATGGTATGTGTGAATCCCAAATACCCCTGAAATCCATTGAACAAGCTCGCAACATGTCTTCAAGTATCTGTATGGTTCTCTCGGATTGTCCGTCTGTCTGAGGATGGAATGTCGTGCTAAGAGTTAACTTCGTACCCAAAGCATTCTGAAATGATTGCCAAAATCGCGAAGTGAACCATGGATCTCGATCCGATACTATGCTAACTGGCACTCCATGTAACCTCACAATCTCCTGTATATACAAGGTAGCAAGCTTCGATCTCCATCGGGTAAGTCATCGCAATAGGAAGGAAATGTGCCGACTTGGTCAACCTGTCAATAATAACCCAAACCGCATCATGACCTCTACGAGTCCGTGGCAACCCTATCACAAAATCCATCGCTATATTCTCCCATTTCCATTCCAAAATCTCCAATGGTTGTAACAATCCTGCTGGTCGCTGATGTTTCACTTTAATTCTTTGACAAGTCAAGCACCTTGATACAAACTCGACTACCTCTCTCTTCATACTGCTCCACCAAAAGCTCTTCTTCAAGTCTTGATACATCTTAGTGCTCCCCAGATGAATCGTGTATTTAGACTTGTGTGCTTCCTCTAATACCTGTCGTTTAACTTCATCAATTTCCAGTACGCAAACTCTATTTCGAAACATAAGGACACCCTCACTGTTCTTTGTGAAATCTGTTGTTTTTCCTTCATTCAACTCATCAATCAATGTCTTCAATTCCGGGTCGACCTCTTGTGTTTCTTTAATTCTTTGGAGCAATACTGGTGTAGCCCGAAGGTTAGCAAAGATTACCCCCTGTCTCGATCTACAAGGACCCCAATCTCGAACATCCTCAAGCATTTTCCATTCACGAGTCATCAAGCAAGACATGTATGCTTTTCAACTAAGTGCATCCACTACTACGTTGGCTTTTCCTGGATGATACAAGATAGTACAATCGTGATCCTTAAGCCGTTCCATCCATCTCCGTTGTCTATTGTTCAACTCCTTTTGAGAAAATAAGTACTTGAGACTCTTGTGATCGGTGAACACTTCGAACTTAGCTCCATAAAGGTAATGTTTCCACTTGTGTAGAGCAAAGATGATCGCAGCTAACTCAAGGTCGTGGGTTGGATAATTCTGTTCATATGGAGTCAACTTTTGAGAAGCATACGCTATCACTCTCCCATTCTGCATCAAGACACAACCCAAACCCTCTTTCGACGCGTCACTGTATATAACTAACCCATCCTGTCCATTCGGTAGTGCCAAGATCGGAGCCGTAGTCAATCTCCTTTTCAGCTCTTGAAAACTTGCTTCGCATTTATCATTCCATACAAAGGGTTTATTCTTTTGTTTTAAGTTCGTCATCGGAGTTGCAATTTTAGAAAACCCTTCAATGAACCTCCGATAATAACCCGCCAAACCCAAGAAGCTCCGAATCTTTGTTACCGACTCGGGTCTCTTCCAATTCACTACTGCTTCAATCTTAATTGGATCTACCGAAATACCATTACCCGAAACAACATGGCCTAGAAAAGAGATTTCCTCAAGCCAAAACGCACACTTACTAAATTTCGCAAACAACTTCGTTTCCCTTAATACTGTCAACACCAACCTCAAATGTTTCTCGTGCTCCTCCCGGGATTTTGAGTACACAAGAATATCATTGATGAATACCACCACAAAACAATCCAGATAAGGCAAGAATATCCTATTCATTAAATCCATAAACACAGCTGGTGCATTAGTCAACCCAAATGGCATCACGACAAACTCGAAGTGCCCGTATCGAGTTCTGAATGTCGTCTTCGGAATATCTTCCGCCCGAACCTTCAATTGGTGATAACCACTTCTAAGATCAAATTTGGAATACACGACGGAGCCCTGAAGTTGGTCGAACGGATCGTCAATGTGTGGAAGAGGATACTTGTTTTTAATGGTCACCTGATTTAATTCCCTATAATCAATACACAATCTCAAAGAACCGTCTTTCTTCCTTACAAACAATACCGGTGCACCCCACGGCGATACACTCGGTCTAATAAAACCCCGATTAAGCAATTCTTCCAATTGTACCTTTAATTCTTTCAACTCTGTCGGTGCCATGCGATACAGTGCCTTTGACAATAGAGTGGTACTTGGCAATAATTCAACACAAAACTCCAACTCCCTATCCAGAGGCAAATCATACTCAGTTAAAAATACATCCAGAAATACACGCAAAATTGGAACATCCTCCAACACAACTACTTTCTTTGATTTATCGACTATACAAGCCAAATACCCTGTACACCCATGTGATAATAATTTTTGAGCTTTCAAGGCTGATATCATATGAATACTACTCATGCATTTATCACCCTCAAACATAAATGAAGGCATATCAGGAAATTCAAAAGTGATAACTTTCTTATGACAATCAACCATTGCATGATGAGTGTGCAACCAATCCATACCCAATATAACATCAAAATCACGGATGGGCAGAACTACTAAATCCGCAAGTAAAACATGGTCATCAATAACAACTTCACATGCACGATGAACATCAGAAGCAACTAGGCACTCTCCCATCGGAGTAGACACCTCTAACACATAAGACAATGGTTCAGGCATAGAATGCAAATGGCATACAGAGTGAGATGCAATATGAGAATGCGATGACCCTGGATCTATAAGTACTCGGGCTCGCTCTCTCGAGACAAACAAAGTACCTCCTATAACGTTGGGAGCATCAGGAACACCCCTCTGATCTAATGCGAACACTCGACCCTGAACCCTCGGTCGACCATCATTGTTCCTCTTTACCCCCGTATTCTGTTGTGCACCACCTTGAGGTAACCCTTTGTTCCTCGGACAGTCTTTTTGATAATGTTTGTCGTCACCACACAATAAGCATTTACCCTGTTTCAGCCAACACCTCTCCTCAGTGTGCCCCGACTTCTTGCAAAAATTATAAACAAACCTTGGTTCTCGTTGTCCTTGACCTCCCGGTTGCTGCCACGCTTGGCCTGCTTGACGACTCACATTCTTTCCCTTGCCAGAAGTCCCACCCACATTCTGTCTCATCCAGTTTTGTTGTGATGCTTGCTGATTTCCAACTGTGTTACCCGGCTTACTACGATGCTCCTCGATGTCATGCTCAATCTTGTAGGCTTTATCAACTGCGCTTTTGTAACTTGGCAGATCAAGCGGTAAAAGTTACTTACGATACTCAGTCATTAAACCCTTCACAAAACGATAAACCTTCTTTTCCTCCGTTGGAATCAAGTGCGCGCAATACCTCGCTAATGCAGTGAACCTAGAAGAATATTGACCCACGGATAACGTTCCTTGGTCAAGTCTGAGAAATTCTACTTCATTTTTAGCTTGCACCACATCAGGAACAAAATGATTTCTAAATTGTCTTAAGAAAAGTTCCCATGTTCGATTCACACCTTCTTGAACCCAACTCGCTTCGAGCACTCGCCACCAATGTTCAACTGCGTCCTCTAACTTAAATGCTGCAAACTTGACCTTATCACCATCAGTACAATCAATTGCTACAAATATTTTCTCTAGTGACTCTATCCACCGTTCCGCCTTTATTGGATCAGGTTCGCCGTCATAGCTTCGAGGCTTCATTTTCAAGAATCTTCCTAACCTTCGATCATAATCCTCATTGCCCCCAGCTGGTTGAGCTATCCTATTACCTCCTGTCTGTCCCAAACCTGCCATGGCCTGCCGTTGCAACTCTATGTTTTGCCTATTCATTTCCATCATTGATTGCATGAACCCTTGCATCATGTTCACAATTCCCTCATTCTGATTTACCGACTAGCCTTATGCGCACGCATGGGTCTTATGCGGGCGCCTTGTGCGGCCGCATGAGATCCAGAATGTTGGGCCAATGCACTATGCGGCTGTATAGTGACTGGTTCAGGTCAAAAGGTTCCAAAACCAAACCAAAGTGATTCTAAAACACTCCCAAGTCATCCTAAGATGATACGAAACTCAAACCACGTTTAAAATACATCTACAACACAATCCAAACCACATATAATGAAGCTTTAGATGCAGACCAAATCAAATGCAAATGACTATGAAACTTCTAACACATATCCATACACTTAAAAAGTGTACAACAAACTCAAATGCAAGCACATTTGAATGATATATGCACATGAAATGACGATGTGAATGTAAGAGACGTAAAAATCGAATGAATGCGAATGATGCAAATAGTGCGGGTGTTACAATTCTGTCCATTCTGTCATTGCAATCTTAAAAAACCAGAGATTGTTACTATCCATTGTGTGTGTGAGTATATAGAGAACAAAAGATCACGCTAAGTATTGCTACCATCCATTGTGTCAGTACATTTCAAGTTTGTCAACAAATGGTTATTTGGTTGTGTGAGTAAATGTTATTGGAAGTAATTGCTATGTAAATAACTCACAGCTCATACCAAATATTGTTCATCACATTTCAAAACAATTTCATACTAATCACAAAAGATCCAATTTCCTTCAAGTATGTTTCATAATAATCACAAAAGATTCAGCCTATCATTACTTTGTTTCATACTAATTACAAAAGAGTGAGCCTAAAGTCATGTACTTTGTTACATACTAATCACAGCTCAAAATAAAAATACCAAAAGACACATTGTTTCCCAAAAGATAGGCTACTTGAAGGTGACCACAAGAATTCTCAAACTCTGTTTTTCTAATAGGCTTACATGCCCCCAAAAAAGGTGATTACAAACTTCCTTCCCATTGTTTAAATATCCAAATAGCTCACCCCAACTTCCATCCCTTTGTTCTTCTTTCTTGACTCTCTTTCCTTGGCAACCCACTCCAACAAACTTGAAGTTGTTAAAATTGTGCTTCCATTTGTCATAAAGGTTGGAGGCCTTACTGCTACATGATGTTGTGATCCTATTGTTGGCTGGGGTTGTGAGCTAGTAGATATTTGTGCTTGTGGTTGCTGACTGCATATCCTAATAGCTGGGGTTGGTTGAGAGTTGATATCATTTCCCCTGCTACTGACCCTCCTCCTTCTTCTGTCATTGCCCCTTTCCCTATTATTTACCTGAGTAATACACCAAGTAATTAGTATTCCCACCTTCAGCAAACAGTTTATAGTTAAATAAAGGTTGAATAATGCATAAATTTATTTAAAACTTACTTCATTTGTTGGAACACAACTGTCCAAAATTGGATTCCCACCTTGAGAGTTGATTTCATTTCCCCTGTTATTTACCTGAGTAATGCACCAAGTAATTAGGTAAACAACTTATAATCAAACTTACTTCTTGTGAGGCTGCAAAATTTTTATGTAAAACTTACTTCTTGTGTAGGAACAGAAATGTGACAAACTAGATTCACACCTTCACTAGTTACAGCTTCACTTCCATGCATTGTAACCTAAAAAAAATATATTGGCATCAATGTTATCAAAACCAAATACTAAAAATCAAACCACGACTTAGTTCATTAACAAATTTGACTTACTTGTTCACTTGATGCAACATTAGGTATTCTCTGCCTTTTCTTCTTTGGTTTATTTATGCAACCAATAAATCCTTGACCTTTGCAGCCTCTTAAGTTATGGCCAATATTCCCACACCTTTGACACCTCATTTGTCTTCCCTTTTTTCCCTTGTTCACCCCACTTGGTCTTGGTGGTTCACTTGGATCTCTCCTTCTAAGTTTCCTAGGTCTACCTGGCTGTGAACGAGGTGCTGGAGCAACAATTGGGATTAGTTCATCATGGTGTTCCCATATATCTACACCATTTATAGGATTGATGGTGTATGAATATATTTTTTCTTCCATTTTTAAAGTGTAGTAATCATGAACCCATTCTTCAGGGACACCATTACCACCATTTGTTCCACTGTAAAAGATAGTAGACACAGCATGCTTGCAAGGAATACCTGTTAAGTCCCATTTTCCACAAGTACAAGTCGTTGCAGTGAGTGAAACCATGAACTGTTCTCCCCAAGGCCCCCTAACCTGATACCAGTTGTTTCCATTCCATGAAGTGCTAAACACATTGCTTCTTTCTTAGTTTTCTCAAACTCTGCTTGCACATGACTGCAAATTGGTCCACATTGTTTCTGGATCTCAACCTTTTTTCTCTGAATCCTCTTCATCAACAAATTTCTTATGTTTCTAGCATGCTAATAATAGCCCTACTTCTAGCTGAAATGATAAATCCATTGAATGATTCACAAACATTGTTCATAGATATATCAGACTTCACTGCAGTTGTCCAAAAAGTCATACACCAATGAATAGGATCCTTACCAATAGCCCACTGATATGTTTTCACATCTGTTTTCTCAAATTGTTTCAGAGCACTCTCATAATGCTTCTGATTAGTTGCCCTAGCAGTTCTGAACAAACAATCCTTCAAAGCCCTCCCCCCTATGTTCTTTCCTGAAGTTACTGAATATGTGTTGCAAGCACCATCTATGCTCTATCCCAGGTAACACTTCTTGGACAGCTGGAACTAAACCCTAACAAAAATAATGTCATAACAGAAATACACATTAATATTTAAAGCAATAATAAATACTAAATGAATAGAGTAAATTAAATGCAGATGTACCTTTTGTTCATCAGAAATGAATACCCAATGTTGTTGATTAGTTATTTGAAATTCATCAACCACCAATTCAAGAAACCATTTCCATGAATCTTTATTCTCAACCTCTACGACTGCATAGGCAACTGGATACATTCCATTATCAGCATCAATGGCAACTGCTGATAGTAATTGCCCTGGATATGGACCTTTAAGAAATGCCCCATCAAATCCTAACAATTTCCTACAACCAGCCATGAATCCTTCTTTCAATGCACTTAGACAAATGTACAACCTCTTGAACTGCCTGGTAAGATCTTCATCATTGTAGTCCTCAAACTCTAATTTAATTGTTGACCCAGGATTAGTTCTCATAACCTCACCTACATAATCCCTGAGAAGAGCATATTGTTGTGAATGATTTCCATAAATCAAATCCTCTGCAATCTTCTTTGCTCTATATGCTTGGCCCCTAGATATTTCAAGTGATTTGTCAAGTCTCACATGTGCTCTAAATGCCTCTATTGACCATTGAGGAGTTGACCTAATAGCCTCCATGTATTCCTTAGCAAGCCAAGGAGTTGTTGCATACTTTATTTGATGAGTCAAGTTGCACAGGTGTTCATTATTGTATGTCCTGATTTCCCATTCACAATGAAGTTCATTGTAAGTCACCTGTATAGCCCAAGGGCATGCTAAATTCCCTCTACAGATTGCCCTAATTCTGACCTTGTCATTCTTTTTTAATATCACATCCCTTCTATTAGCAATTGCATAAGAATGTATGGCTGACCTAACCTCTTCAGCTGATTTATAAGTCATGCCTACTTCAAACCTTGGATTCTTTAAATCAGTGAGCATGTTAAACTGTGGGCGCTTGTTTTTTGCACAATCCCATCTAGTGAACCCCCCTTCCTCATCAGTTGTGCATAAACTCCTTAATTCATCTGAATTTGCATATTAAGAACTAACATAACTATCATTATCACTCTCAGCATCATCATTCACACTCTCAGAATCACTCTCAGACTCTTCGCTCTCAGGCTGAAAGTCAGAAGTAGACCCAAATGGAGACCCACTAACCACCCTATGCTGACTAACCTCCACAACTGGTTCCTCCTCACCAACATCCTCCAAAGCCACATAGGAAGAATAAGATACCTCCACAAATAACTCAATTTCTCTTTGCTTTTTCACCCAATCAAATACAATTTTTAAATCCTCATCATTTCCACAGAACTTCAACCCTTTATTTAAATTAGTCCCTGGCTCTAAAAAGTAGTAAAATCTAGTCCCATCACCAGTTTCACCTAATTTCAGTAACATATCTTCTAGCACACTCATGCTTAAGAGTTCCTCATACAAATAATCAACATAATTATTCAGCCCACCACTGTATGCTATCACAGGATTGCATGTAAAATGACCCCCATGATGCACTTTTAAGGAAAAAAAACAAGTCTTCTGATGGACTGCAATATTAAATTAAATTAATTAAATTAAGATCGTGAGTAGGGACCACAAAGAATACACTTTACTATGCATATGGATGTACACATGCTTTTAAAAGCATCACAGCAAATTCTTTTAAAACACCCAACATGGTGCTAACACACAACATGGTGCTTACAAAAAGCTGAAGTCCACATCACAGAATATCACATAATTCCAAGTATTGACCAATGAATTGGAACAAGGACCTACAAACCAATCAGTTGGAATAGGGCCTGCAAACCTTTTGAGCAAAAGAATTCTCACATACAAACAAAAATGATCTCGAAATTCTAAGACATAAACTCAAAAGACCTCAAATTCTCAGTTATAGTCAACAAAGAATACAAATATCACAACTTTCAAGACCTACCAACTTTGTTTACATATTTGTTTACTCCAAGCCCTAGAAACTTTTTGAACAAAATACTACTCGTACAAAAAGTAAAAAATGCCTCCACATTGTCAGATATAAACAACAAAGAACAAAAAATTCACAAATTCTAAAAAAATCGAACTCCAAAATCTCAAACTAGGGCATAGAAACTTACAGTATGCGCTAGTAGGATCAATCGATATTCCTTCTTTGCGAATCTCCCATATGGTAACCATCTTGTTGCGAAATTCTCCAAAAACCCTAAATTTTTGTTTGCTCAAGAGAAAAACTATGAAACCATAATTTTCGCTCTTCATTTCACACTTCGGTGTTTTGATCGAGACCAAACAACTTAATGGGATTGAGACCAAACAAGCCAAGGGTGTGAAGTGTAAAACCCTTGACGAGAAATGACTTTCATACCCTTGGAAAACCATCACGTGGTTCGCACATGACAAATTAACGGGTGGTTTTAACGGCATCCGTGACCAGGGACCGGTAGCGTGCAAAACTTAAAGATCACGGATCAGTAATATACAAGTTTGAAACCAGGGACTTCTAGTAGAAATCCCAAAACTTCAGGGACTACTGGTGAAGTTAACCCAATATATATATATATATATATATATATATATATATATATATAGGTGAAAATCCTAAAAAGTGCGTACTTTATGATTTTTTGCAATGTCAGGTGCGTACTTTTTTTTAACATTAATACAATGTAATTTAATTTTTGTTTACAATCGAGGGAAAAAAATTTGGATGTCATTAAACTTTAATGGACTATTTCAACGTTTAAAAAACCTTATCCAAACAAACCCAAAGTGATCTTGAACCCTAGACCCTAATCACTACCCCTAAACTCTAAAACAGTAAACCCTAAATTATAATTTTGACTTTTTCAAGTTTGATGAGAGCTTAATAGAACACTCCATTAAGTTTTCAATAAAGACATCTCCTAATTGTAAGCAAAAACTAAAGTTCCTGTATAACTGTTAAAAAAAAGTATACAGCTTATTATATCGTAAAAAAAACATGTAAGTACACTATCTTTTAAAGTATATATATATATATATATATATATATATATATATATATATATATGTTTGTGTGTGTGTGTGTGTGAAAAAACTGACCTCCCCACCAATTGTTTGTGTGTGTGTTTGTTTACAAATATTTTTTTCTTCTACCTCTCCTCCCTCTCATGATCTACAATTAGGGGTGGCAATTTTCTTATCCATTCCATATAACCCATCCATTTTACCCATTAAAAATAACTTATTGGGAGAATCATTTAAGTATGTAATAATATAATGAATTTTAAATGGGAAACCCGATAAGTACACCAACACTATAACAATTTGGGGTTTTATTATCAACCCAATAGGTTATTCAATAATGAATAATATTTGTAAGTAGCCCAACATAATGTTTTGATCGACTTGACACAATAGAGTTTAGGGGGGAAAAAACATCTTTACACTTTGTTCACTCTACTTGGTCAATAGAATCAATAAGCTCACTCAATTAATGAGTTTATTGATTGAAAAAGTCCAAGTATAGTGATTAACGTGTGAAAAAAAAAAAATACAGTAAACTTAATAAATTTTTTAGAAAAGTAGAGTGACGAAATTGGTATTTAAACCTAAATTTAACAATTAAATTACCCTTTTTCTCAAGTATAAAGCGAGTTAAACGAATTTAAAAAAAAAAAAAGAATCTAAGAAGGGCTGCCCACCATGGCCGGAGATATATGAGAGGGCCGCCTAGGACAGCCACAAATTCACTGGCGAGCCGCCTAGGGTTCGCGTAGATATTCAGTAGAGCCGCTCATGGTCGGCCCTCTTCAACTACAGTTTTCTTCCTTTTTTTTTTTTTTTTCAAATTTTGACTTTAAACAAGAAATCATACATACAATTGCCAACAAAAATGGAAGCACCAAAATTTGAATAGAGAACATAGCTTTTTTTTGTTAAAGGGTGTGGAAGTTAAATCAGAATAGTTGATAGTTGAAGGCAAGCTAGGGTTGGTTCGTATGCGGTAAGTCTCTTTTTGCCAAGGAAGAAGAATGAGAGAGTGAAATGGGAGAGAAATATTAGAGAGAGAAAGTTGAGTTTGTTTTTCGTTTTTCGTTTTTCTCTTCTTTCAGCAGTACACCTAGGACGCCCTGCTCCTCTCTTTCTTTCCGTCTTTTTTTTGTTTTTTTATTTTATTAAATTGTATAGAAGGGCAATGAAGTCCTTTTTATTTTTAAAAAGTGCGGTATTTAAAAATATGGGTGCAATATTTAATACCACTCTTTTTTATACTCCCTCCGTCCCTAAATTATTGTCTTCCTTTCCTTTTTCGTCCGTCCCAAAATAATTATCTTGTTTGAAACTTTTCTTTTAGAACATCACTTTTACTATTTTACCCTTACTTTTTCTTCCTACTTTAATTATAAGCCATATACACATGAGCATTAAAAGAAATAACACACTTTTTTAATACTATTCCAATATTAATAATCAAGTCAATTGAGTTTTTTTAATTTGTGTACCGGGTCAACCCAGACAATAATTTAGGAACGGAGGGAGTATTACCCAAAACTACTCATTAATCTTAATAAACAACCTTGGATTTTACCAAACTCAATCATTATGCCCAAATTGCCACCTCTATCTGGTAGTAAACTCACTCTTTTTTAGATGTCATTGATTTTGCTCATTGCAAATCATGTGGTGTATTCCGTTCCGAAAAACCTCCCCACTACTGCTAGCTGAGAGATGTAACAGGATTGAGAAGAAAGGAAAAGATATGAGATTGGACCAAAATGTCCCCAAAACTGTCAGGATGTTAGGGCATTTTCGTCCAAAAAAAAAAGGTTAAGAGCGATGGCTATCCACCACAAAAATGTGAGTCAACCAGATAAAAACTTAGCTTCGACAAGTTACCCCGGCTGTCATTAACTAGACTAGATTATAAGGTACACAAAAAGGTAAGGAATATGCCATCTCAATAAGAGCACGAGTACCAAATTTGACCATGCTCATGGCAGTGATCATTATCAAATCAAAAACACTAAATACATTGGGCTCGCTGAACATCTCCGTGGAGTCACCAACCACCACCACTTCCCGACCATCCACCACTACCTCCTTGCGACTGTGTGGAACTTTTCTTGGACCCACCCCACCCAGAATTGCCTGCATCCTGCTCACCGGCACCAGAAGAACTACCACTACCACGCCCCCAATCATTACCACCATCATTGCTGCCACTGCCACCACCACCACCACCACCGCTTCCACTTGCTCCAGCATCACCCCAACCCCCAGTGCCACCACCACCACTACCACTTGCACCCCCTCCCCAACCACCAGGAAAAGCTTCCCTGCCAGGTGAATTTTGAACTTTGGCACCAGGAAAACTGCCCCACCCATCATCACTATCCTTGGATCCCCACTTTTGACCACCGTAATCATCTTGCCTGTCATTGCCAGTGTCATCTCCTCTACTGCTGTTGAATGAGCCCCGGCCCCGGCCCCGTCCACGTCCACGTCCACCATATGGCCTAGGCACCCCACTTGGATGCCCATCTTGACTGCCACCATTCCTGTAATCACCTCTACCTGCAACCAAGTAAAGAGAAATAGCAATGGAAATATCAGGCGTGTTGTGCCTCATCACTGAAAGTGATAAACTCCAGAGAAATCAACTAGTAGAAGCAGTTAAAATAGCTAAACAGTATAAATATTGAAAGAGCAACAAACAACTCCATGACGCCAAACAACCTTCAAGTAAAAGACTTGGCATATGCCACGCTATTTCTTTAGCTAGTATCATCTGCGACCATTTGGATAACCACACTGCCCAAACTGACCAACACTACAGGCATAAATGCCATTCAAGCTGGAGGAGCAAAATTTCAGTGTCATGTACCCCACACAAACAGTACTCAAACCCAAGCTATTTTACCAAGAATTTCAATGTGCAGTTAAAATTACTAAGTTTATCTACTAGAGCATCAGTAGACAAGGAAGGTCAATATATAAAATTAAACTATGGAGATTGCTACTGAATTCCAAACTTGACGACAGAAGTCCTTTCAAGCTAATATAAGAGTAAGATAATATAAACCGCCTGTTGTGTGTGTTTAATGCAGGACCCCTCCATATTAATCTTCCTCCCCCACCACTCCATACTAATCTTCCTCCCAGAGTTTTGGACCCAAAAAGAATCTCGCTGATTTGTCATACAGGGGCGCCCGGCCCTTTAGATAACGAAGAGAGAATTGTGGGAAAGAAGTTGTGTCGAACAGTTAAGAGACAGAATCGGAGAGGGTTCCAATAATGCCAGCAAGGTCTATGAACAGACGACAGGTGGGCGTGTACAAATATCTGAGTTTGAAAACTCTCGATTCCCCACCACTCCTCTCTACCTGCAAGGGGGTGGACTGACAAATGAAAATTAAACTATCGAGGATAAATGCAGAAATTACAGATATACCTGTTCTGGACCCTGGGGTAGAATTCCTATCTCGATCCCCAGACTGGCCTCTCCAGCCACCTTCATTACCATCAGAACCACCCCACCCACCAGAGCCCCCAGGGCTTCGCATTGGCACCATGGCCGCAACAGAACGGATTGATGGTGCCGAGTCATGTGGATCATCAATATGCCTCTGGAAATATGCTACGAGGCGATCAATGTTCTCAAACATCTTTTTCCGGAATTTAAATCCCTTTGGATACAAGCCAACATACTCATGATGTGGATTTGAACTCCTTATATAAGTTAAGATAAATGTGCCTGGATGTTCGTGAGATATACCAAAGCAGTATACAATCCTCATTGGGTTCTCAGATTTCTCAATCCTTAAGAGCTCGTCAACTTCTGCTTTTGTCCCCTTCTTGAACTTGCGGTAGCTCAGCATTATCTTTAAATGCACTACCAAAGGATCAACGTATCGATCCATCACCTGCATTAATGACAGTAATTATGAATGTGATTTTCCACAATACAAAGAGAACCAATTGATAATATTAAGAGGCGTGAATGCTCATTCCTGTAACTCGTAAATGTCATCTAATGTCACATTAGACATAATGCAGTTTCCAGTCAAGAGCGACTAGGAACAACAGCCAATTTAGATCTTAATAGATAATATTCATTAAATTACATCAGGCTGCCACAAAGCACAAGTTATGAATCAAGTAGCTTGTATAACTGACATAACATCCTCTTATGGAGTCATCTAGGGATTTACTTCAAATTCCAGCTCCCATGACAAACTCTACTTAGCCTTCGGGCCAACAACTAGGGGCGGCTTCACGAATTTTCATTTTCAGTTTTTTCATTAATATTTTGGCCATTTTACAAGATCTTCTCCGCATTAGCTATCGCACGACAGTCATTACATTTTCCTCAATAGGTTGTTATTATGTTTCCAAGGTGCAATAACAATCTAGTACATACTGAAACAATAATGATTATTAGTTCTGTGCTTTATGATAAGAGGAGGCAGGCAAAGAAAAGAGTTCAGATAAGCTATGGAACACTCTCACGAGGCCTTCATGTCAGTTCCCAACGCATGTCAGATACCAAAATATTCTCAACAAGCGGACTCAAGACAGACATTCTCGTTAGAGTATTAGAATAAATCTTTTAAATCTCTTTGAAGGCCTACAGGGATGGGGCATCTCGTTTATTATACATAAAGTTCAATTTCAGTTCATAATGCATTTAGATGGAAAAAGAAGAGAAACTATACACATTGTCATTAATTTCACAAATTGTATACACATATATACATATAGTGTCGCATGTCCCTAATGTGTCATGTCCTTTTATTGGTAAATTTTGTCTCAGTCTCATGTGGTACCATCATGTCAGCATCCGTGATTCTTAGTAGATAAGTAAAACCTCATGAGTTGTTGCAAGAAATATTAAAAAAGCATCCTGGTCATCAATAGCTATAGTGGAAGGAACAAAAGTTCTGTCAAGTATTGTGGGAGAAGTTGAAGAACTCAAGGTAGGTACATGAAGATGAATTTATCATGTTGTCAGAAATATCGAGATAAGTAGATAACTCGATGCATCATCCCCATCATCAGTCTCCAAGAGATAATGAAACAAGGACAATTCAAAACAAAATGATCCAAGATCGACTATTTAAAGTTTGGGTACTGACCTCATCCAAATCTTCGAATGTGTCCTCTCCTATTTTGAGTGTTTTTCCGAGACGAAGCAAGCTTGTGATGTCCTTGTGCTCCTTCCCACCTTCAATGATATCCTTGTGAGCATAAACCCCATCATAAACTTTGAGTGTCAATGTCAAAAAGGAGGGTCCACGAGAGCTAGGACGAATGATGCTTTCACCGCAATCCTTGTCGCACAGGAACTATACAAAACAAAAGAAGAAACATTAGGACATGCAATTATGCAGCAATCAAAAAGCAAGTAATAGCTCAGTGTTCCCCTTGGAAAAATATCGAAACTGGATATCAAATATGGATCTAAAACAAATAAATGTGTACACTTTAAAGTGTTATCATTCAAACAAAAAAAAACTTGCAAAATCTTATC
Organism: Platycodon grandiflorus; assembly: GCA_016624345.1. NCBI lineage: Eukaryota > Viridiplantae > Streptophyta > Magnoliopsida > Asterales > Campanulaceae > Platycodon > Platycodon grandiflorus. Next base: position 28,324,239 of record CM028363.1, read on the forward strand.
GAAATAAGATGAGATGACCATCACTTCTCTAAGTAAAATTGATGATAATTCAAATCGCCCAGTTTTAAGGGATAGCCCACACTTCTTATCTATTTGGCTTTAACTACAACCACATTCGATGTACATAACTAGCTTATTTCATTCCAATGTAACAGAAATAGAGTAAACACCATTTGCAACTACAATATACCAAGTGTACCTTGGATTTGATCTTGCACTGTACAAAATATAGCAACAAATATGCACCAAGGATACAATCTTGTCAACGTACAAAATGTAGGATTAAATATGTAAGCGCACCGCTTCATCAAGTGATAACAGACATTAACATGCATACCCACGGTGTGTGTATTGTGGTATGTACGTATATAACTTGAGATAGGTAAAGACACACCTCCATTGCTTCGTCAGCTGTAATATTCTGGAAGCGAGGATGAACAATCATCCTTGGCTTGAAATGCTTCTTTGCCAGCTCCTTTTCCTTGCGGGCTCTTTCCTGTTCACTACGTAAATTGCTGGAATCTTCATGATAGTAGGGATCCATAACTTGGTGATTCTGAGGGCGATCATTCCTCATATCACTTTCTCTACAGCTTAAGAAAACCTGGTACCTATTTTTCTGAATTGATTTGATTTTGCAAGTTAAAATATCACCTTCATTCAGCTTCTCAGTCAAATCATTGTCCCTCCGGTCTTCACTATAGTCTTCCTTATTTAGCATACCAGTCAACCCTGATTCAAGGACACATATTGCCCTTTGAGGCTGCACCCTGCGAACCGTTGCCTGCACAGTTCTTCCTTCAGCAAGGGTATCCTCAGTCTCCCCAGAAATCATATAAAACTCTTCGTCTTGACTGGGCTCTACAAATTGCCTTCTCCAGTCCTGAAAACCTTGTATTAACTCCAGTCTTATGAGATTGAGTGTGTCTTTTTTGTTCTCGCGGTCCTTGGCTTCAGCATAAGTATCAACCTTAAGGGTTTTCAAAAGTTGAGGGTTTTCTCTAACATGCTCTATGGCCATCTCGAGCATATCATCATCATCATTTACATCATCTTGGGCATCGGCACTATAGATATCTTTTGCCAGCTCCTGTGCAAGACTATAAGATTCCGGATGGATCCTTGTATCATCTAACAAATCAATGTATTGACTACTGCTCGCAGCCAACCCACTTCGGCGAACACGCAAGAAACCAACTGCATTCACAAACACCTTTTTGCCAAGACCATGGGATAACAAGTCTTTCCTGGTGAAGATTGATCCAGTTCTCACTAAGGACCTTTGCAAAGAAGCTGCCTTTCTGGGTCCAAGGCCAGAAATAAACTGTAAAGGGGCAAATAACCATTCATGACTGGCAGCCAAATTGACATCGAGACCCACTTGGTTACTGACATCTACCATAATCTGTTCAACCATCCCATATTTCTCATCAGGAGTAAGAAAGCTCTCAAAAGGACTAAGTTTCCACGACAAGACCTCTCTTCCCGGCCCACAGAGTGTTGCAACCATCGCTAACGGATTTTGAAGATAACGTCCAAGGGCCACAGCACGCTTAACAATGCCTGAATGAACAGATAAGTGTTTAAAACAGTAACAAGATGTCATCAAACAGTCACAGATATGAAACATTTATTTACCTGACTGTGATGGAAGCTGGTCTGAAGATATACGAGAATTTTCATACAAATGAGGAAGAGATTCATCGCCGTAAACAATGCTAAGACCATCCATTTCATGTCCAACATCTCTGGGGTTATCCTCCACCATCTTGAAAATGATCTATATGAAGGCAAAGAGAAAAGTAATAATGTATATTTGCAGCTTCAACGTTAGAGAAAAAAAACAAAAAAACATTCACGAAGTCGATCAACATTTCGTTGTCAATAACGGGAAAAAAAGGGCCAAGTAATTTGGAAGGGGCCTACAACTAGGGACACTATCAAAGACGTTAGGTTATAAAACAATAAGGTGTTGTTACTTTTGAAGTTTCTAAAAATAAAATGTAAGCCTGATGTAAAGGCACCAAAATAGAAAAAGTAAATGCAGGAACACAAACCTCGTAAATATCCTCCTTCAACCGAGTACAAGATAGATTTACAGCTCCTAGAACAACGACATGAGGTTGGTGGTCTGTCATGAACTTGACAACACGTTGCTGATCATTTTTCTTACGTTGCTGGTCATTGACACTCTGCCCACGGATGCTGAGACACCCAGCATATAAAACATCAATGACCTCCCCAGATGAATCCAACATCACAAAAGTGGTCGCGGGCTTTCCAGGGCCCCAACAGCAAGCCATAACCCTAGGTGCACCTTCATAATCATCTGCGGAGTTAACATCATTCTCCTTTTTCTGATAGGGTGCCACAGAGACTTTGTCCCACAACAGCTTACCATACTCCATAAGTAACCAGTTTTTTGCTCTACTTGTCAACAAGGATCTTGCTTCTTTCTCCATAGAAGGAAGAAGAAAACCAAAAAATGCATCATGTAGTATCTGCTTCCTCTGCTCATTCCACAATTGAGCAGATTTACTCACACCATCACTGAGATAGTAGTCATTAGAGTCGCTAATTAACTTACTAAGGATAGATTCTGGAAGCTTAACAGTAACTTGAATAAGCTTCTCCTCTTCAGCCTTTTGAATGAGAAGCCACTGTGCATCCTCAAATCTGGTCAGAGGTTTGTCCCTCAACCACTTAACTGATGCATATGCATGAAAAGAATCTATAGCCACATTGCCATCAGGAGTGGGACTTGTTGATACTACAGCATTATCCATAAAGATACTGCGAACGTGTTTACGGACACATGGCTCGCAGCTGATCTCAACAGCTGCCTGCATCAATTTGCAAAAAAAAAAAAAATGGTTTGCAGACATAATTGAACACTGGTATAAATCTAGCTAGAATAAAATTATAGTCATGTATTCCGCAAATGTTCGGACCAAAATATGTATTAACATACCATGTGCCTAGCACCCCTGAGCACGGCTTGAGGAGTCTCAAACATTGCACATGTAAATCCTGAAGCCGTCTCCTCTGGTGTTTCCTTTGCATCCTCCAATTCATCCATTCTCTGCCCAAGAAAAATAATAATAATTAAATAATAATAATAATAACATTAACAATAATAAAGAACATCATCAAAACTGTCATTGTCCAACGCAATTCACATGTCCAATAACACGTACCATCTTTTCAAGAGAAATCTGCAAACCAAACTGCTCAGAGCTGTAACCAAACTTGCTCGAAACCTCCCACAGGCCAGCCTTACTACAAACACTATACTGCGATTTCCTCTTTGGCCTCTTGTATTGTCCTTCCTCCTTGCTAACCTCACCGGGGGGAAAGTGCAGGTTAAACTTTGAGTCAACATCATCAACCTCTCTTTCTGACTCGGCTACTTTCAATGACTTGGTAATTGACTCAAACAACTGCTGACTCAATTTGCATTGCATTTCATCATAATTGTTACGTTCTTCTTGTAAACGCTTGTTGTAGTATAACTGGAGAGCACTCTTTCGCTTTTGAAGCAGTAACCACTTTCTGTCCAAATCCAGAATAGCCCAAAGAACCTGCACCATAAAGCATACCACTACTCAATCGCTGTCCGCAAATCACTTCACAGTGTAAGCACATATATAACTAAAAAAGTTGCAGTAAAGTATTCAAAACATAAATCAGCTTACCTTGTGCCACCTTAGTGTGGGCTTCTGGTCAGATTTATTGTGATTATCTTCTTCACCTTCATCCAGTTGTGGTTCCTTAAAAAGACTTGGGCACTCCTCCTTCCTATACATAGCAATAAACGGGACCTAGAAGAAACAGGCACAATAGAATTCAGAGGTTCCATTCAAACTGTATATAGAAAATAGAGGTTGTGCATCGTCAAGCAGTTGACACTTACATCTAACTTCTGTACATGCATGAATTCCAGAAATCTCTCAATGTCATCCTTAACTATAGACTGCTCTGGCCCTTCTTCAGTTGTTTCCACACCTCTTTTGCTAAATGATGGCACCATGCCAGTTCCAATCTGATTCAGTATCCAGATACTCTCCTCTTCGATACTCATATCGTCTGTTGGGGGAGGACCAGTGCTTTCCTCAGATATCTACAATGACAGCAAAATGTAATAATCAATAAACCATAGACACCACGGCTTTAACCCTTAAAAGAAGGCGCTAGATGTGAGTCATCACAGCTCCATGTTTTCTTTCCTTTGAGTCAAAATTCAATCAAGTGTAACAATAAGATTCATTATTTCATTTGGTGCCAATAAGTAACTAGCTTATTGAAATCCATGTAAAAATCAGAATTTGGAGTAGTGTTTCCTGGCATAAGATCTAATTGTCGGGAAAACCTGCATTCTTTCTGGAATATCTATCTCCCGAATTTGGTCATCCTTCTCAGTCATATATTTCTCCGAAAGGATGATAGGTTCAAATTCATCTTCAAGCCTCCTTTCCTTCCAATCCCCAGAATCATCATTTCTTCCTGACTTCTTTACTAATTCCATCTTCCGAAGCCTCAATAATTCATCAACATCACCAAATATATCATGAGCTTCCTGTAGCGCAGATGATGAAACTCCAGGAGCCTGCCTAGACTTTTTCTTGTTTACTTTCCTCCTCCTGCATAGTAAAAATCAATATTAATGGAAAAGATACCACGTCATGTACAACGCATCAAATAAAAAAGCACACCTAACAGGCTCTCCATCTTCATCAACTTCTTCTTCATCAACAATAAAGTCTGCCATTTCATCTTCTTCACCGATGTCAGCATCCTCTTCCTCTTCTGGCGGCTCCTCCTCTTCAGCAATATCCTCAAGTTGTTGACCTAAAAAGTTGTGGGAATTTTACCAAATAGGTGGCAGATCCAACTTTTTACATAGAAAACAGAAGCGGAGCTAAATGAAGTCTACCATCATCATCCCCAAATAAGCTGCGCTTGAGCTTCTCCTCCGCTGTTCGGCCCCCTTTCCCACTTCTGTCAAAAACCTCCTCATCAGAAAACCCAGAATGCTCTTCCTCTGCATCTGTCCGAGCTTTCTTCAGCCGCTTAAATTTTTTACTCTCCTAACAGATTAATGAGAAAGAAAACTTTAAATCTTTCTAGGAAATAAGTGCAAAGTTTCCAAAAACCAAGCAACTTGTAAAGTACGCAACAGAACAAAGAACAAAGTACTTACAAATTTAGGACGGTGAAAACCAGTGATGTTGTTATCCTGGAGGAGCTCATAGTCATCTTCATCAAGAACATAGTTCTTCTCCGATTCCCTTAAGATTGTGAAACAGAAGTTAATAAAGTAACACACATACATATAGTTCTTCTCCGATTCCCTTAAGATTGTGAAACAGAAGTTAATAAAGCAACACACATACATACACAATAATAAAAAGATCAGGAAGTCAAACTCACCTTTTCTTTCGTTTCTTCTTCTTCTGCCTCTCATCATCACTATCAGCCCTATCTTCTTCCTCGTCTGGTTCTTCTTCATCAACATCATCTACTATGAACCCATCTTTCTCATACTCATCCTGCCCTTCCTCTGGTCAAGCTCATCAGTAAATAGCAAATCAGATGTGGAAAATATCAAAATGATGAGTTGCTAAAACAAAGAAGGATGGTATATTAAATTTTGAAGCAAGTAAAAGTACATCGCAACACCCACACCAATTATTTGTATTTTTCTATTCAGCCAACCCACAGAATTAAAATTCCACAAACTTCTTTTAAACCTAAAAACCATCAAGTAATTATTGTACTACCCATAAAACAACGTCCTAAGAAGTTTCAGACCCAAACATCAGATAATGTGCAAGAGGGTAGAAATGCACTGATGATCCAGAAACTTTTCCCTATACCTCCTCATATTGCCACGCCACTTTTAATAAAAGAAAACACATAAAGACACAAAACATAAAATCAAACTCTAAAAAATCTTGAACACAAAGTTCATTGACCGAACCCACAGAAATAGGAACATCGGAATCTGATAAAAATGCAACTGAGTAAAAGTGCACAGAAAATCCCAAAATTTATCCAACAAAATCTGATTGAAAAATCCATTTCCACATAATGTTCTAGGCTATGAAGTTCACATTTTAACAAAAAATTTAGGTTTTATTTGAAAAAACACAGAGACACGCAGGCACACGCACACAACACGCAGCAGCAAGTAAACCCTACATCAAACCCTTAAAAACCTTAGTCCATTGACCAAAACCCACAGAAATCATCCAAAAAGAAAAACAGAATCAGATAGTGAAAAGCAAAGAACATGCAAATAAAGGAGTTTTAGCAGAATACCGTCATCTTCATCCTCGTCTTCGTCGCGGTCTTGGGCCTCCACAGCATCGCCATCACCAGCCTCTTCCTCCTCCTCCTCAACTTCTACCTCATCTGTAAATCACCACCGCAGATAGAACCATAACCACAACAAACATTCAGCAATCATAGACCAAAAAAAAAAGGTCATAGTTTAAATAGAGTAAGTGAATTCACCTTCGTCGTCTGAAACTACAGTTTTTCCAGCCATTTTACAAATTGGAGAAATGAAAATAAAATTCAAAAAAAAAACCCTAGAAACCCCACACGCACAAACACCCAAAATGCTGAATTTCCCCCAAACCCTAGACTGTGACGAAGACGCCGCTTGATATGGACGTGTACACCCACACACACAGGAAGATTTGGTGTGGGGGAGTGAAATGATATATGTATGATGAAGAAGGCGAAGGTCCTTCTTGTTGACGGGGAACTTCAGTGATTTCGTGTGAGCATCAGAGAAAGCTTTGGCTTAGTTACAGGCCCGTCCCTTTATTCTTCTTCTTCTTTTTTTTTCTTTTTTTTTAATTTTTTTTTGACATTTGTAATTGCTACATCGTATTTTTTTAAATTGAAAAGAAATATTTTTGGTATGAAAAGACAATTATGTCATTAATAATAAAAATAAATGCGTATATCAGTAACTCAAAGCATCTCGATATCCAATTGTGCACCTCATTGGGCATCGCGATGCCCAATTCAAGGCATCTTGATGCTTAATTTAAGGAATCTCAATGCTCAATTTAAGACATAATGCTTAAATATATGGATATCGCGTTCAATCATATATGGACATCGCGATGCTCATGTAAAATGCATATCACAAGGATGCATTTATCTTTTGTATTTTGACGAAAATACTAATATGCCTTTAATATTTAGACATCGATATGCATAATCAGAGCATTACGATGCCTATATTCATCATTGCGATGTCCAAAATTTAGATTGTGATGAAGCCGAATAAGAACAGATACAAAAACAAAACAGTCAATTTCACTACCGTCATTTCTACACAAGCAAACTAAGAGAAGAGTTATGAGAGGACAATGACAACAAGAAGGAAAACATCAGAATAAGAACAAAGTGAAATTCAAACAATGTCAGGTGAATATTTCTTCTGCATAAATGTCATAATAGATTAAATATTTACTTCAAACTTCAATAATGAATTAAGCGCGAAAAAGTACAATTCAATAATATTTGCATCTCGATGCCATAAATACACTTTTTGAAAAGAAATACATTATTTGAAATACATTATTTGAAAATTATGTAATGTTTTATTCAATTTATGCGTCAGGATTGAGATACTTGGGAATCGTGATTCTAGGGTTCTTAAAACATGATTTTAGGGTTCTAGCGTATAATCAATGAATCATAATTAATAATATGTGCATCGAAATAAATCAAATTAGGCATCGGGAATTGTGTATTTCTGTAATAATCAAGCATATCATTAGAATGTTAATCATATGATTATGTGCATGCATTGTTAATTTGATTATCGTGGTTCATGGTATTGATTTGATGAGTCGTAAACTCATGATTTCATGTTTCGGTGCTTTACTTTCTTGCATTGTTTCGTAGCGTAAACTGAACCGAAATGAAAGAGATGAACCATGATACTTTACACCTAGATATACACGATGTTATAGAGGTTTCATGTTGTTAAATTGGGCCTTGAAAAAGTGAAATACGTTGTGTTAATTTGAAGTTACAAAACGAAGAAGTTATCGACATTGTTTTCGGTTTCGTGAACTTTCTCGTGACTTTAAATCAATCCTAGAATGATATCGAACTTTTAGGGACATCCTTTGATGTGTTATAAGTGTTGTACAATCATACCTAGGGGTGTACGAGCAATCAAATCGAGAAAACTGAGCGAAACGAAAAAATTATGCAATGCTGAGTGAACAGTGCGCGCCCCAGCGCGCCATGTACGGACAGAATGTCCAGATTTTGTATTTTTGGTTTTTTCTTGCTTTTCACTTCATGCTTGGCCTTCCTTATTTAGTCTAGAACGTGGGTAAGGCTTGGAAGAACATATCACAGCCTTCTAAACTCAGAAAACATCCAAATCCATCTCTCAAATCCTCCAAAATTCTCCTAAAATTCCACTTTTCAACCTAGGGTTTCTTGCATGAGCTTTTGTTCTTCCACAAAGGCAGCAACTTAAGGGTGCTTAAACTGAATTCTTGGCTGATTTAAGGGCTGGATTTCAAAGCTTACTCAGGGGTTTAGCTCTTGAATTGGTAAGGGACCATTAACTTATTCATGTTTGTGTTTATTTGGTTAATCTTAGTTATAATCAATGTGGAAGTGTTGCTATGCTAAAATTCTGAAATTTCAGTCATGTTAATTGCTTTAATATGGGGATTTGATTATGGGTATGTGTTCATAAGGTGTATTAGTTGATAATTGAGCCTTGGAAGTGTGGTTAAGCATGTGTATACTTGAAATTGTGAAATCGGCAAGAATATGACTTGAACAAAGTATGTAACATGGCTGAGATTTATGGTTTGTGACTTGATATTGAATAATTTGAAATGGTTAAAGTGTTCATTAAGTTAATTTGTGAGTATAGAGCTCGAATTGATCCTTGGAGGATAACCGAAATGCTGAAATTGTGAACGACTATGGGATAAAGTGTGAACGTGAACTTGACTAACCGGATGTGCATATTCGAATACTAACTTTCAGGGGGTTTTGGTTGACTACCGATTGTCATGGGGCGGAGTGCAGTGATAGTCGGGTTATGGTGACCTTAATCCGGTCTGTCTCCCTATTTCTGGCCAAAGTAGGATTTACACCACGTAGATTGTTGGACAAGAGTGGTGTTGTCACATGGATGCCAAGGTTGTAGGGACTTGGGGCATGTTGACTTGTTTCGCAGAATATTTGATATATAAATTATATGATTTCGATGATCTGATATGAACTTCAAAGCTGAATGGTGTATAAGGGGAGCTGATTAGTCGAAGGTGTACCTCGACTATTATATCCTGATATATGTGATTCCTACTTGTTTAATATGTGTTATGAACTGTTATTAGCTCATTACTTTGTAGGTTGGTCATTATTTCCAACTGGTATGGGACAGTTGGCAGTCGTGATCCTTCTTATGCTGGTAATGAGACTTAGTTGGTTGTTGATTACACTGAATACATGTGACTTACTTAGTTATAACTTATGCTGATTACATGCTGCTTGTGTTAGCATCCTATTACTGTTGCATACATGCTTAACATACATAAGTTTAGTGGAATCTTATTGGGTCATAGGTGACTCACCCTTTCATTATTGTTTTTCCTTAGATCGGAGCGAGGCGAAGGGTTCACGTGCGTGAGGTTGTGCAGCTCGTCGCGAGATTAGAAGGTGGTTATTCTTTTGGGGTAGATTTTATTGTGTATATGTTAGACAGTGGTTGTTATGTTGTCTAGGTCTCAAACACTGTTTTTGTTGTATTGTATATAAAGGCTGGATGCCTTTTATGTTGGTCTGTATATCGGTTGGTTGAGTTGTGAACACTCAGTTGTATATTTTCAATTATGAGGTTGGATGGCTTATCACCATACTTTTATTTCTGATGTTATATTGTTTATGAGTTTATCAGGTAGTTATTATGATTATGTTTAGCCAGGTCATGCCCGAATTTAGGCTAGGTGTGGTAGCTTGAATTGGGGTGTGACAGAGTTGGTATCAGAGCTGTCGTTTAAGCTAGAAGCCAGAAGAGGATCCTTAGCCTAGAGGTTTTGTATATATGGCTAATACTGGGTGGTTGTGTGTAGGTGAGCGATGGTGGGATCGAGAGGAAAGGGTCGTGGTTCACATAAAGCCGACACAAGTGCGGCAGGGCTCTAGGAAGGAGCGGAAAGTCACGCTAATGTTCCCCCTACTCATCCAGCAAATGGAGCATAAAATGAAGGGCTTGGTGGTGTATATCAAGCTATTGAAAGATTGACCGATGTGATAGCTCAACAGAATACTAATAATCAAACTGTAGTACTTGAAAGGTTGACTGTATTGTTAGCACAGCAGGGTGCAGCTAATCAACAGATGGTAAATCAGAATGCAGGTAACCAGAATCCTCATCTAGTTCCTGTTGGGACTATACAGGGTACTACTCCACTTGAGAGATTTCTGAAACTAAATCCCAAAAGCTATGATGGTGAACCTGATGCATTGAAAGCTGAAAGATGGCTTGAGGGAATGGAAAAAGTCTTTAAGACACTAGGGTGTTCTGAGGAAGAAAATGTGATCTTTGCAACTTTTAAAATGGAGGGCATAGCAGATAACTAGTGGATGTTAATTAAGGATAAATGGGAGACTGATGGGACTCCTCAGACATGGGCTAACTTTGTACCAGAATTCAAAAGGAACTTCATTCAGTGTAGTTCAAGAGTAGAGAGAAATGGAGTTCATGACACTTGAGCAGGGAAATTTGACTGTGGCACAGTATGAAGCAAAATTTACTCAGTTAGCCAGGTATAACACTTATTTGTTTTCTACTGAGGATAGAAAAATAAGAAAGTTTGTGAAGGGGCTTCGGGCAGAACTTCGCAACAAGTTGTTTCCACTTGAGCTTACTTCTTATGCAGTGGCAGTGGATCGAGCTTTATTGGTTGAGAATGATTTGGAGGAACAGAAAGTGAAGAGAGCTGTAGTGTTTGGGTAGCAGACTAGTCAACAAGGTGGCAGAGGCAATGGTAACAGCAATAGTGGAGGATTTAATTCACAAGGTGGGAGAGGTCAAGAAAATTTTAGTAACAGAGGAGGACAGGGTAACCGAGATGGTCATTCCCAGAGACCACCTCGAGGGTCACAACAGACACCACAACAAGGACAACAAGGGAACCAGCAGGGATGGCAGACAGGACAACAATCAAAGAACAATACTGGTGGTTCTATGGCATCGGGGCAACAAACTGTTACTAGTAGGTGTACATTTTGTGGTAAGGGTAATTATATGGTAGACAGATGTTGGGCGAAGCAGGGCAAATGTACTATTTGTGGTGAATTTGGGTATTTCCGTAGCCATTGCCAAAAATGGAGTAATACTCAATCACCAAATCAGCAGCCACAGAATCAGAACCAACAGACTTCAAGAGTCAAGAGAGGGGGTGATGGGAAACCAAAGGTCCAGGGGCGTGTGTTTACCTTAGATCAGAAAGATGTTCTTGAGTCTACGTAAGTTGTAGGAGGTACTCTTACTGTTTTCCAGTCTAGAGCCCGCATTTTGATAGACCCAGGATCATCTAATTCCTATGTGGCATCTCATTTTGTTATGAATTTGCATGTGCAATCACATGTATTGCCTTATATGCTGGAGGTGTCAACCCCGATGGGGGAATGTGTTGTTGCTAGTGTGATTTATAAAGCTTGTGATGTATTTGTGGGTAATTGTAATTTGCCTGCTGATTTGATTGTGCTACCTATTCGGGATTTTGACATTATACTGGGTATGGATTGGCTGTGTGCATATCATGCTCATGTAGACTGTTATCATAAGCTGGTCACTTTTAAAATCCCGAATCAGCCTGAATTGTAATTTTTGGGGGGAAAAGGGGGTAGTAGATTGCATATTATTTCTGCATTACAGGCTGGTAAATTGATGGCTAGTGGTTGTACTCGGTATCTGGCACATGTGTATGATAAACAGAAAGCCACACCTAAGTTTGAAGAGGTACCAGTAGTGTGTGAATACCCTGATGTATTTCTTGATGATTTCTCGTTGCCACCTGAACGGGAAATAGAGTTCTGTATTGAATTGTTGCATGGTACTGCTCCAATTTTGAAAGCACCTTACAGAATGGCACCTGCTGAATTAAAAGAGTTGAAGATTCAGTTGCAAGAATTGCTTGATAGAGGGTTCATTAAACCAAGTGTTTCACCTTGGGGTGCACCAGTTCTATTTATGAAGAAGAAAGATGAGACTCTAAGGTTATGCATTGACTATCAACAACTGAATTAGGTGACTGTGAAAAACAAATAGCCATTACCGCATATTGATGACTTGTTTGATCAGTTGCATGAGGCTATTGTGTTTCAATGTTTGATTTGAGAAGTGGGTATCATCAATTGAGAATTCGAGCAGGAGATATTCCAAAGACTGCCTTCAGGACGAGATATGGGCATTATGAATTCATCGTTATGTCATTCAGGTTAACTAACGCACCTGCAATTTTCATGGACTTGATGAATAGAATTTTTCAACCTTGTCTAGATAGCTTTGTGGTGGTATTTATTGACGATATACTTGTTTATTCTAAGTCTGAGAAAGAACATGAACATCATTTAAGGTTGGTGCTGGACTTACTACGAGAGAAGAAGTTGTATGTAAAGTTCAGCAAATGTGCATTTTTGTTGAAGGAGGTTACTTTTCTGGGGCACGTTGTGTTACAAACAGGTATTGCTGTTGATCCTACAAAAGTAGAGGCAGTTGTTGAGTGGAAGAGACCGAGTACAGTGACAGAGATCTGTAGTTTTCTGGGCTTGGCTAGGTATTATCAAAGATTTATACCAGGATTTTCAAAGATTGCTACTCCATTAACTAATTTGACTAGGAAGAAGATTCTTTTTGTGTGGGATGAGAAGTGCGAGAATAGTTTCTAGGAGCTTAAACGTAGGTTGACATCAGCACCAGTTCTTTCATTACCCGATGGAAGTGAACATTTCATTGTATATAGTGATGCTTCCAAAGAAGGACTGGGTTGTGTATTAATGCAGAATGGGAAAGTTATTGCTTATGCTTCGAGGAAGTTGACACCATACGAGAAAAATTATCCTACATATGATTTGGAGTTAGCAGCTATTATTATGGCATTGTACAAATAGAAACATTATCTCTACGGGGCCAAATTTGAAGTATATACTGACCATCAGAGCCTGAAGTATCTTTTCTCTCAGAAAGAGTTGAACAATCGTCAGCGTAGATGGATGGAAAGGCTTAAAGATCATGACTGCACTATTCTGTATCAGCCGGGAAAGGCTAATGTAGTTGCTGATGCTTTGAGCCGGAAGATGTATGTTTCTTGTTTGATGATTAGAGAATGGAAGATGCTGGGAGATGTATGTCAATGGAATCCTTGTCAATCAAACCATGGCATCATCTTTGCGAATGTTCGTGTTCAATCGGTATTACTTGAGAGAATTAAGGAGGCACAGGAAGGAGATGTTGAGTTACAAAAGATTGTGAAGAAATTAAAGGAGGGCGAAGAAGAAGAAAACTTCCATGTGCACAGTGATGCGTTACTTAAATTCAGGGTCAAGTATGTATCCCTGATGATTTAGAAATCAAGCAACAAGTGATGGATGAAGGCCATTAGTCAAAGTATACTATCCACCCAGGGAGTACTAAAATCTATTGAGACTTAAAACGGGACTTCTGGTGGAATAACATGAAGAGGGAAATTGCAAGTTACATATCAATATGCCTGACGTGTCAACAGGTGAAGGCTGAACATCAGAGACCGGCAGGATTACTCCAACCATTAGAGATTCCAGAATGGAAGTGGGAAAACATTGCAATGGATTTTGTGACTGGATTGCCGAAGACAAGCCGAGGACATGATGCAGTTTGGGTCATCGTAGATCGATTTACCAAGTTTGCACATTTCTTGCCTGTGAAGATGACATCTTCCTTACATCAGCTTGCCATGTTATATATCCAGGAGATTGTGAGGTTGCATGGAGTACCTGTTAGTATTGTTTCTGATCGAGATCCTGGCTTTACATCAAGATTCTAGCAGACACTTCAGGAGGCACTGGGGACTAGATTGAGTTTGAGCACTGCATTTCATCCTCAGACAAATGGTCAATCAGAAAGAACTATTCAGACACTGGAAGATATGCTGCGAGCTTGTTCACTTGACTTCAAGGGTAGCTGGGATACTTATCTACCGTTGGCAAAGTTCACATACAATAATAGATACCAGTCAAGTATCGGAATGACTCCTTATGAAGCATTGTATGGTAGAAAATGTCGATCGCCAATCTGTTAGGATGAAGCGGGAGAAGCAAAAATTTGGGGTCTAGAAATTGTTCAAGAATCGCTGATCATGTGAAAGTTATTTGGATAGACTTCTTACTGCACAGAGTCGACAGAAGAGCTATGCAGATGTTCGAAGAAGAGATCTTGAGTTTGAAGTGGGTAATCAGGTGTTCTTGAAGATTTCTCCAATCCGAGGTGTGAAAAGATTTGGCAAAATCCTTCACATGTATTAGAAGTTGAACCTGTAAATCTTCAGCCTGATCTATCGTACGTGGAACAACCTGTGCAAATCTTGGATCATAAGGAACAAGTGGTCAGAACAAAGAAAATACTGATGGTGAAGGTCTTATGGCAAAGTCATACAGTAGAGGAAGCAACTTGGGAAAGTGAAAATGAAATGAGAATCAAGTACCCTCACTTGTTTAATAATTGAGTTAAGGAATTCGGGGTCGAATTGTTTTAAGGGGGAGAGGGTGTAATAACTGAGCATATCATTAGCATGTTAATCTTATGATTATGCGCATGCATTGTTAATTTGATTATCGTGGTTCATGGTATTGATTTGATGAGTCGTAAACTCATGATTTCATGTTTCGGTGCTTTACTTTCTTGCATTGTTTCGTAGCGTAAACTAAACCAAAATGAAAGAGATGAACCATGATACTTTACACTTAGATATACATGATGTATATAGGTTTCATGTTGTTAGATCGGGCCTTAAAAAAGTGAAATATGTTGTGTTAATTTGAAGTTACAAAACGAAGAAGTTGTCGACATTGTTTTCAGTTTTGTAAACTTTCTCATGACTTTAAATCAATCCTAGAATGATATTGAACCTTTAGGGACATCCTTTGATGTGTTGTAAGTATTGTACAATCATACCTAGGGGTGTACGAACGATCAAATTGAGAAAACGGAGCAAAACGAAAAAATTACGCAATGTTGAGTGAATAGTGCGCGCCCCAGCGCGCCTGGCCGCGCCCTAGCGCGTCATGTACGGACAGAATGTCCAGATTTTATATTTTTGATTTTTTCTTGCTTTCCACCTTATGCTTGGCCTTCCTTATCAAGTCTAGAACGTGGGTAAGGCTTGGAAGAACATATCCCAGCCTTCTAAACTCAGAAAACATCCAAATCCATCTCTCAAATCCTCCAAAATTCTCCCAAAATTCCACTTTTTAACCTAGGGTTTCTTGCATGAGCTTTTGTTCTTCCACCAAGGCAGCAACTTAAGGGTGTTTAAACTAAATTCTTGGCTGATTTAAGGGCTGGATTTCAAAGCTTACTTAGGGGTTTAGCTCTTGAATTGGTAGGGGACCATTAACTTATTCATGTTTGTGTTTATTTGGTTAATCTAGGTTATAATCAATGTGAAGTGTTGCTATGCTAAAATTCTGAAATTTCAGCCATGTGAATTGCTTTAATATGGGGATTTGATTATGTGTATGTGTTCATAAGGTGTATTAGTTGATAATTTAGCCTTGGAAGTGTGGTTAAGCATGTGTATACTTAAAATTGTGAAACCGACAAGAATATGACTTGAACAAAGTATGTAACATGGCTGAGATTTATGGTTTGTGACTTGATATTGAATAATTTGAAATGGTTAAAGTGTTCATTAAGTTAATTTGTGAATATAGAACTCAAATTGATCCTTGGAGGATAACCAAAATGCTGAAATTGTGAACGAATATGGGATAAAGTGTGAACGTGAACTTGACTAACCAGATGTTCACATTCAAATACTAACTTTTAGGGGGTTTTTGTTGACTACCGATTGTCTTGGGGCGGAGTGTAGTGATAGTCGGGTTGTGGCGACCTTAATCCGGCTTGTTTCTATTTCTGACCAAAGTAGGGTTTACATCACGTAGATTGTTGGATAAGAGTGGTGTTGTCACATGGATGCCAAGGTTGTAGGGACTTTGGGCATGTTGACTTGTTTCACGGAATATTTGATATATGAATTATATGATTACGATGATCTGATCTGAACTTCAAAGCTGAACGGTGTATAAGGGCAGCTGGTTAGTCGGAGGTGCACCTTGACTATTATATCTTGATATATGTGATTCCTACTTGTTTAATATGTGATATGAACTGTTATTAGCTCATTACTTTATAGGTTGGTCATTATTTCCAACTGGTATAGGGCAGTTGGCAGTCGTGATCCTTCTTACGCTGGTAATGGGACTTAGTTGGTTGTTGATTACACTGAATACATGCGACTTACTTGGTTATAACTTATGATGATTACATGCTGCTTGTGTTGGCATCCTATTACTGTTGCATACATGCATAACATGCATAAGTTTAGTGGAATCTTACTGGGTCATAGGTGACTCACCCTTTCATTATTGTTTATCCTTAGATCGGAGTGAGGCGAAGGGTTCACGTGCATAAGGCTGTGCAGCTCGTCGCGAGATTTGAAGGTGGTTATTTTTGTGGTAGACTTTATTGTGTATATGTTAGACAGTGGTTGTTATGCTGTCTAGGTCTCAAACACTGTTTCTGTTGTATTGTATATAAAGGCTGGATGCCTTCTATGTTGGTCTGTATATCGGTTGGTTGAGTTGTGAACACTCAGTTGTATATTTTCAGTTATGAGGTTGGATGGCTTATCGCCATACTTTTATTTCCGCTGTTATATTGTTTATCAGCTGGTTATTTTGATTATGTTTAGTCGGGTTATGCCCGAATTTAGGCTAGGTGTGGTAGCTTGAATTGGGGTGTGACAATTTCTACATCATAATATTAAATTCAAACTTAATATTATGCATCGCGATGCCTGTCGAATTGAATACTATTTGCATCCCGATGCCCAAGTAAAAGGCATATCACATGATTCATTTCTGCATCGGGATTTCATTTGGATGTGCTTTATTCAAGATGATTTCTATGCATCTTGGTTTACTTTCTTTTTTTTTTTAATAAATTAACTCTTTGATAATAAATGCAATATCTCTATTGTTATGCAGCTTCAAACAAGAAACAAACCGAAGTGTTTAAACGCAGATGCAATCTCGTACTCCTGAAAAAACAGGTGAAGACATTGCAATTCAGGGAAGATCACCGTGAAGCCTTGAAGAAAACACCATTTTGAAAACTGATTGAAGCCATAACTGCAAACCAAACCATAGACAATCATTGTACGATGGATAGTTCCGTAATGACAATGATTATTAACTGTTATGTAAAGGGAGACAAGTCTTTCTTGTTTGGAAAGAAAGACCTAGAGCTTAAAGCAAGACATGTAAAGCTTTTTCTTGGAATCAACGACGGGGAGGAGGACTATAAGTTGAGTCCGACACTTATATGCACTCGGATTTAGGCCATAATACCCAGTGAAGATCAAAGGGATGTCAACGACGCTGCGAGTTTGACGACACTACTTGTTCTTGCAACCTTCCTCGTTCTAACATCTAGCAGTTACATACCATGAGCATATGTAAACATAATATCCGACTTGGACAAGATTTCAACATACAATTGGTCACACTATATTGTGGACAGGTTGATACATGCCTTGAAAAATAGAAAGGATGACAACATAGAGAAATGCGTGCTGCTGATACCGGTAACTTTTTTACATTCACTTGTTACTAATTTCAAATTTTCATATACAGTACATATTGATTTGTTCGTACTAACAAGGGGTTTGAATTTACACATGTAGTATTGGTTATGCGAGATAATCAACATTATGAAACCAATTAAAGTAGATGATATTCCAAGGTTACTCAAATGGGATCTCTCTCAGCTCTTTCAAAGGTTTTGACTAAATCAGATTTTAATTCGGTCATGAAGAAAAAAGTGAGTGTATAAAATGTGCATTTAGTATCTAATTACAAATAACAACAATGCATTTTCGATGCATCTTCCCTAACATTGTATTTCATTTACTTTCTTGCTTTTGCAGAAATTTCATCATTTTCCCAAAGCAACAACAAGTGAAAGAAAAGCATTATGGGGAATAAGAAGAAATGAAAACGAAGAAATGTGTCTGGATAAAGATGCTGACCTTCGAATTGAGGATCCGGATAAAGATGTTGACCTTCAAATTGAGGGTCCTGAAATTAACAACGAAGCACTGCATGAAACACATGTGGATATGGATTTCTTTGACATTGGGTTTGATGATACGCAACAGGTTGAAAACACTTGTTGCAAAAATTTTAAAGATGAGTTGATCAACAAATTGTCCACGATTGAAGAAAAGGACAATGAAATTGCAATGTTAAGAACTGGGTTGCTTGAAGAGCTAAAAGTAGGCAAGGGGCTCAGCGCTAAATTGGATGACAGTTCCTCTAAAATAGAAGTCAAACACAACAAAATAGAGAGGCTAAAATCTGAGCTAGCCATCGCTGTCCAACAATCAACAACAAGAGCTGATTTGATTTAAAAGAACAAAGAAATTGAAAGCTTAAGAGCTGAAGTGAGTGAAGACAAAGAACAACTGCAGAGGCTCCGACTGAGTTGATTTATAAAAACAAAGAAATTGAAAGCTTAAGAGCTGAATTGAGTAAAGACAAAGAATAATTGCAGAGGCTCCGGACTGAGTTGGCTGAAAGAGCATTGACAATAGAAGCTAAGGCTATTGAAATAGAAAAGTTGAAATTTGAATTAGCCAAGCTTGTAGAAAAATCATTCGAATAGTTGCAAAAGCAACAAACTGATACCCAAATTTGTCGTCGCCTACAACTAAATTGAATTTGAAGCTACTTAAAGCTGAAACTGAGATTGAATCTCTCAAGAAGAAGCTATAAACAATGGAGCAAGAGATGGAAATACTAAGGGCCCAACAGCGACAACCCCAGCAACCAAGCGAAATAGATGACAACATTCAATCGGTTCTGAAGGAAGTACAGACCATTTCAATGGATGAATCTGAAGAAGATAGTTCTGCTACAGAAACAGAAGACGATACGGATGATTTTGTCAATGTAAACAAGAAAAAGAAAGGTGCCGTGACTCCTACTTCCATGACCAAAGGAGTAAAAACACGAGTAGGCTGTAAGAGGAAGAATAGGGGTGATTCGTGTAGGGAAAAAGGGGATGAAGTCAACAAACAGGATGAAGGTAATAAGAAAAGGAACAAAGATCCCCAAATACCATTGAATGATGAACTTGGACCTGTAATTTTCATAAACAAAGATGACCAAAAACCACTGAATGATGAACATAGACCTGTTAAGGTCCTAAAGAAAGAAGTTAGAGATGCAATGCAACATATTTACCTCAAATTCAGGAGAGAGGAGTAAGTGAAACTAATATTGTTGAATTTCTAAATATTAGATTATTTATATTTCTGGTGATACTAACATAAATATGTGTTTTTTGCTGAATTATTAATATGGTCCTCACATTATGCAGGGCGGTTGTCTATCAGGCAGGAGATATTATACTGATACTAGATATTAAACTTACTCTGCCAATCTTACACAACGAAAGATTAGAGAATTATGTATGTATTATACTTATTAAGCATGGAGATATCATATTTTATTTTCAGAAAGAATAACTTGTTTTCTTTATTTACAGCACATCAACTCCTGAGCGTTCCTCGTAGAAAAAGTACTCAAAATAAAAGAAAAAGACAAAATTGGAATTGTTTTTACCTCAGATAGCTAGGTAAGAATTATCCTAATTTCTTATTTTATAAGATTATTAATTGATTGCTGAAAACTAAATTTGAAAATGTTATTTAGAATTTGTTGTAAGAGGTGGGAAAGACTACAGACCAGTTGTGAAATCCAAAATAGATGACGTATTGAAAGAGGCCATCATCAATGATGAGATATTCATTTTTCCAATCAACACACTTGGGGCAGACAAAGAGCAGACCAGAGAATGCGATGCGATGGACTCTTCTCGTTTTCTCGAAAGCGAAATGGCCTAGACCTGCTACAACTCTTACATCCACCCAAAACCTAAGAAAGATTGACATTTGGAAAGGGCAAAAAACTAGTGAGTAATGTACGACAGTTTAATCAAAAATATTCACGCATTAACTATTTTTTTTCATAATTTCCTTTACAGGTAAAATACGTTGAAGGAATAATGCAGGAAATTATCAAAGATTTTCCCTTAGATTTTGTGATGCTCTGACCCGAATTTCCATACAAAATTCCAAGGTCGGGGTGCCAAAATAACACAACAAGACTAATATAACATGTAAACACCTGATTAAACAATAATAAACAAGTCTTCGGCGACGCTACTGCCGGAACCCAACTTATAATAACCACGGGTCTACAACTCGTGACAGGGAATAACAATAACAACAATCAACAACAAGAGCTGATTTGATTTAAAAGAACAAAGAAATTGAAAGCTTAAGAGCTGAAGTGAGTGAAGACAAAGAACAACTGCAGAGGCTCCGGACTGAGTTGATTTATAAAAACAAAGAAATTGAAAGCTTAAGAGCTGAATTGAGTAAAGACAAAGAACAATTGCAGAGGCTCCGGACTGAGTTGGCTGAAAGAGCATTGACAATAGAAGCTAAGGCTATTGAAATAGAAAAGTTGAAATTTGAATTAGCCAAGCTTGTAGAAAAATCATTCGAATAGTTGCAAAAGCAACAAACTGATACCCAAATTTGTCGTCGCCTACAACTAAATTGAATTTGAAGCTACTTAAAGCTGAAACTGAGATTGAATCTCTCAAGAAGAAGCTATAAACAATGGAGCAAGAGATGGAAATACTAAGGGCCCAACAGCGACAACCCCAAAGACCAAGCGAAATAGATGACAACATTCAATCGGTTCTGAAGGAAGTACAGACCATTTCAATGGATGAATCTGAAGAAGATAGTTCTGCTACAGAAACAGAAGATGATACGGATGATTTTGTCAATGTAAACAAGAAAAAGAAAGGTGCCGTGACTCCTACTTCCATGACCAAAGGAGTAAAAACACGAGTAGGCTGTAAGAGGAAGAATAGGGGTGATTCGTGTAGGGAAAAAGGGGATGAAGTCAACAAACAGGATGAAGGTAATAAGAAAAGGAACAAAGATCCCCAAATACCATTGAATGATGAACTTGGACCTGTAATTTTCATAAACAAAGATGACCAAAAACCACTGAATGATGAACATAGACCTGTTAAGGTCCTAAAGAAAGAAGTTAGAGATGCAATGCAACATATTTACCTCAAATTCAGGAGAGAGGAGTAAGTGAAACTAATATTGTTGAATTTCTAAATATTAGATTATTTATATTTCTGGTGATACTAACATAAATATGTGTTTTGTGCTGAATTATTAATATGGTCCTCACATTATGCAGGGCGGTTGTCTATCAGGCAGGAGATATTATACCGATACTAGATATTAAACTTACTCTGCCAATCTTACACAACGAAAGATTAGAGAATTATGTATGTATTATACTTATTAAGCATGGAGATATCATATTTTATTTTCAGAAAGAATAACTTGTTTTCTTTATTTACAGCACATCAACTCCTGAGCGTTCCTCGTAGAAAAAGTACTCAAAATAAAAGAAAAAGACAAAATTGGAATTGTTTTTACCTCAGATAGCTAGGTAAGAATTATCTTAATTTCTTATTTTATAAGATTATTAATTGATTGCTGAAAACTAAATTTGAAAATGTTATTTAGAATTTGTTGTAAGAGGTGGGAAAGACTACAGACCAGTTGTGAAATCCAAAATAGATGACGTATTGAAAGAGGCCATCATCAATGATGAGATATTCATTTTTCCAATCAACACACTTGGGGCAGACAAAGAGCAGACCAGAGAATGCGATCGCTGGACTCTTCTCGTTTTCTCTGAAAGCGAAATGGCCTAGACCTTCTACAACTCTTACATCCACCCAAAACCTAAGAAAGATTGACATTTGGAAAGGGCAAAAAACTAGTGAGTAATGTACGACAGTTTAATCAAAAATATTCACGCATTAACTATTTTTTTTTCATAATTTCCTTTACAGGTAAAATACGTTGAAGGAATAATGCAGGAAATTATCAAAGATTTTCCCTTAGATTTTGTGATGCTCTGACCCGAATTTCCATACAAAATTCCAAGGTCGGGGTGCCAAAACAACACAACAAGACTAATATAACATGTAAACACCTGATTAAACAATAATAAACAAGTCTTTGGCGACGCTACTGCCGGAACCCAACTTATAATAACCACGGGTCTACAACTCGTGACAGGGAATAACAATAACAACAACAATATCATCATCGATCACAACATGTCGAAACAACAACATAAACCACGAGCCATAACATGCTCAGAAAAATAACTAGAATAACGTCCAATTGTACACAAGCACGACATACGTGTCGGCTACCAAAAGAATAATACAAATAACCAAGTAATTCTACCCCAATGTAAAGTTTATTTAACTTTACAAACCAACCGTCCTCACCAAAATAAAGTGCTACAAAACTATACAAACCCAAAAGCACAATCACGAGGACAACCTGCTAACTAGTCACGTCCTCACCGACCTTACCGAGAGCTGCCTAGCTGGTTCGGATCTAAGAAAAATAATTAAACACAACGGGGTGAGTCGAAACTTAATAAGTTACTAAAATGCAACTACATGACATGACATAATGCTCAACTGTAATCGTAACAAGGTGATAGCATTTCTATACATCACAACTCAACATGAAATATCATCTTTGATATACAACTCATGTAAAACACATAACACCTTGATGTTCACATAAGTGCTTGTAAATAAATCACACAATAAAGGATATCTTTTCTCTTTATTCACCTTTGTATTGCTCCTGCAATACACAAAATAACCAACGTGTATCGATACTCGTCTATGATGTATCGACATCTCCGAACCTGCCAGGTCTCGCCAAAAACCTATCGGGTCTTAGCAACCAAAGTTACACGTATTACAACAATAGTGGGGCTACCTCCCACCTGTGGCCAACAGATGAGGTGTGTGTGAACTCTGGTACAACGACTTATAGCGATTCCAAACATTGATTTGTCAAAGCTATATGTCGTCCCACCTTGACTCGTTAACAAATGCCAACTGGACTCAATGTGATACACAAAATGGTATCTACTCATCTTATGCAAATTAACCCCAAGTTCAAAAGTAGTGAACTTGGTAAATGTCAAGTAATTCATATTACTCAATAACATGTTAACAACAAGCACATATTTGTTCAAGTTTATACATCCATATAGAGCTAATTTACAAGTCTCTAATCCATAATTATCAACCATTTATTTAACTAACTTGTTTGAGAGTTCTAAATCCTACTCAGACGAACCTAGATTCTCATAGGAATTTAACGTAATGTTCGGTGTATATTGATCATCCAAAATTCTACTTCAAGAATTCAGTAACATAATTGTTCACTTTGGGTATAGTTGCTACATGTAACTTCCTTCCAATTATAGCCTTTGCTCTCCTCTTAGTACAATTCTAAGTTCAACAATGAAGCAATTATTTCAACCAAACCATCTCATACCAAGAAGCTAATACAAATAAGATTCTCACACATCCATGTAACATTTAGACATGTAACAACATCTTTAACAAGGCTAGCAAGTCTACTATGTAACTAGCATGATTTGAAGCCTTAAGCATACAAAGAGGGGTTAGTAACTTACTTCAATTTGGCAAATCAAACCACTAACAAGAGAATCAAAGCCTTCAAAGTAGTTCTCCTAGTCTTTAGCAACCTAAATATGGTCTTGCATGCAAGGTTTGATGGCTAGATCTTAGAGTGATGAAGAACACACAACAATCTCACTTTTTTCTCATACACTAACACTCTCTTATGAATTAAGGAAGTCTTTGAAGAATTGGGAGTAAATGAATCACTCTCATAGGGTTGAAGAGGTGGAGATATGCCATTTTTTAAGTCAAGGGACGTGGCCTCCTTACCATCAAGGATTTACATGTTAGAAATAATAATAATAAAATATATACAGCAATTCTGCCAATAGGGTGATCGCCCTCTAACGAGGCAAAGCGATTGCTCTGGTATCCGTACCAGGATACCAACATTCTGCCTATAAGGCGATCGCTTTGGGGTAAACCAAGGAGATCGCTTTAACTTCAAATCCCAGATGCCAACTTTCTGTCCACAGGACGATCGCTCTGGCCCTTGCCTAGGCGATCGCTTTGTCTCCAGTGCTGAAAATGATAAGTACAAAGCTTTAAAATGCAACCCAAGCCATCCTAAATAATTCTTAAGCAAATTTAACAAGTATACAAGGCTAAATCACTTAACATGATACAAAGCCATAATCCATATCACTACCATGGCATTCTATTTTTACCATGCTATGCAAATAATTCTACCATGTATATCTACTCATGATAATAAGACATACAATTATGCAAATAACACATAGGAAAGCTAGGGTATTACATCCTCTCCTCCTTAAAGGAATTTAGTCCCTAAATTTACTTACCAAGCTCATCAAACAAGTGTGGGTACTTCTCACGCATCTCACTCTCAGTTTCCCAAGTTGCTTCTTCAATTTTATGATTCCTCCAAAGTATTTTCACAAGTGGTATTTGTTTAGTTTGTAGCACTTGCTCCTTGTGTCAAGTATCTTCACCGGTTCCTCGATATAAGACAAATCAGGTTCAAAAGAGATCTCTTCATACTCAAGCACATGTGATTCATCTCATATACTTGCGAAGCATGGATACGTGAAATACATTATGAATCTCGGATAAAGAAGAAGGTAAAGCTATTCTATAAGCTAAAGCCCTAACTTTCTCAAGTATCTCAAAGGGTCCAATAAACCTTGGTGATAACTTTCCCTTTTTACCAAATCTCTTTGTCCCCTTCCGAGGTGATACCTTCAAGAATACATAGTCCCTAACTTGGAACTCAAGATCCCTACGTCGATGATCAGCATAGCTCTTTTATCGGCTCTGAGCTGTAAGTAGTCTATCTCGAATCATTTTCACACTTTCAGCTGATTGTTGTACCATATCGGAACCCCATATCTTAGCTTCACCAACTTCATCCCAGCAAATTGGTGATCGACATTTCTGTCCATACAAGGCTTCATAGGGAGCCATCCCGATACTTGCCTGAAAACTATTGTTATATGCAAACTCCGTTAATGGCAAATGTGAATCCCAACTTCCCTTGAAATCCACTGTACACGCCCGTAGCATATCTTCAAGTATATTTGGTCTCATTTTTATAGCAAGTTCCATGTGACCCCCTGCTTCTTATCTATCCATCAAAGTTGTTTATCTTGGTGGCTTTATCACAGGCCTTCCTTGGTTCATATCCTCATTCCTTGTTTAATTCTTTGGCACCTCTAGAAGAATCGAAACTTTCTCTTATATGATGGGGTTGGTTAGTCTCCAAATGCTTTAGTAGCTGCCATTCAGTCTGACTTGGATAATATTGTCACTGCTCGCTCCAATATGATACCTCCTCTTCGTTCTAAAATTACTTTTGTTCGTTGGATTAAACCTCCTGTTCATTTGTTCAAGTTAAAATCAGATGGAGCCTCTCGGGGCAACCCAGAGCATAGCGGAGGTGGAGGCATTATTCGTAATTCGGTGGGTGATTTTATTTATGCTTATTCCTCCTTTTATGGTATCTCTTCTAATACTGTAGCTGATGCAAAAGCTCTTCTTCACGGTATTGGTTGGCTTCAAGATTCAGGTTCTCAAGGAGCAATTATTGAATTGGACTCTAAAGTGCTTGTGGATTGTCTTGTGCATGGTCATAAACCTCCTTGGAAGTGTTGGTATATTATCCATCATATTTTAAACATTATTAACGCTATGAATTTTTAGATTGTTCATTGTTACAGAAGCAAATAGTGTTGCAGATCTTCTTGCCGATTTAGGTTGTGATTCTTCATCTTCTTCAGACTATGCTTTTGTTCGTGAGCTTCCTCCTCGTATGCGTGGTGCTTTTCTCTTGGATAAGTCTGGCACTCCTTACATTAGGCGTTCTAAATAACTTTTTTGTTCTATTTCAGTTTGTATTTTTCTATTCTAGAATTCTTAGTTGAGTTGTTTTGTACTCTCTTTTTTGAGGTTTGGCTCCTTTGTCCTCCCATTTATAAGGGCAAGGCTGGTTGTCCCCCTCAAGTTTGTATTATTTTCTATTTTAATAAAATCTAGCAGGGTGCTGCCCCTGTTTCCTAAAAAAAATTAAAAAAAAAATCTCTCCAACTGTCCATCTGACTGAGGGTGAAACGCTGTACTCAGATTCAACTTTGTACCCATGACATCTTGTAAAGCTTGTCAAAATCTTGATGTAATTCTTGGATCCCTGTTTAAAACAATACTAACTGGAACCCCATGCAATCTGACTATCTCTTGAATATACAAAGCTACCAATTGACTCAACGAGTATGTCATCGAGATGGGAATAAAATGAGCCGATTTCGTCAATCGATCAGCAATAACCCAAACAACATCGAACCCCCGTCGAGTACGTGGCAACCCTGTCACGAAATCCATGGTAATATGTTCCCACTTTCATTCTGGTATCTCAAGTGGCTGTAGCAAACCTGCGGGCCTTTGATGCTCAGCTTTTACTTGTTGACAAGTTAGACATCTCGACACATATTCCACTATCTCCCGTTTCATGCCGCTCCACCAAAATTGCTTCTTTAAATCCCTATACATTTTGGTACTTCCTGGATGTATGGTATATCTAGCCTTATAAGCTTCATCGAGAACTTGTCGCTTAACTTCCTTACTCGAAGGTACACAAATCCTCCCCCGGAATGCAAGAATACCATCCTTATTCATTGAAAAATCAGAAGTCTTACCTTCACTTAACTCGCCCATTATCTTCCCCAATTCTGGATCACTAACTTGAGCTTCTTTAATCTGTTGGAATACCACTGGCGTAGCCCGAACACATGCAAAAATTACTCCATGCTCGATCTCACTAGGACTTCAATCCCTCAAGTCTTCTAACATCCTCTATTCTCAAACCTTTAAGTGAGAAATGTAAGTCTTCCTACTTAGTGTATCTGCTGTTACATTTGCTTTCCCCGAATGATAAAGAATAGTGCAATTGTGATCCTTCAATTTCTTTATCCATCTCTGCTGTCTCATGTTTAACTCTTTTTGCGAGAAGAGGTACTTCAAACTTTTGTGATCTGTATAAACTTCAAATTTTGCTCTATATAAATAATGCTTCCATTTGTGTAACACAAACATAATCGCCGCCAACTCCAAATTGTGGGTAGGATAGTTCTGTTCAACAATTGTCAACTTCTTTGATGCATAAGCGATGACCTTCCCGTTCTGCATTAATAGACAACCCAAGCCTTCCTTGAAAGCACCGCTATAAATCATGAAATTTTCACCACCATTAGGTAATGTTAACACCGGAGCCGTTGTTAACTGTCACTTCAACTCTTGGAAACTAGCTTCACACTTATCATCCCAAACAAATGGTGCCGTCTTCTTTGTTAAGTTTGTCATAGGAGTAGCAATCTTAGAAAATCCCTCAATGAATCTTCGGTAGTACCCCGCTAACCCCAAGAAACTACAAACCTCGGTAACGGTACTTGGATTTTTCCACTTTGTCACTGCTTCAATCTTTGATGAATCAACAACTATTCCTGCACTCGAGATAACATGCTCCAAGAATGCCACTTCTTTCAACCAAAATGCACATTTGCTGAATTTGGCAAACAAATGTTTCTCTCGAAGAATCGACAATACCACCCTTAGATGCTGCTCATGCTCCTCACGTGTCTTGGAATAAACAAGGATATCATCAATGAATATCACAACAAAGCAATCTAAATACTGATGGAATACTCGGTTCATTAGATCCATAAATATCGCGGGTGCATTCGTTAGCCCAAATGGCATGACCACAAACTCAAAATGCCCATACCTTGTACGGAAAGCAGTTTTTGGTACATCCTCCGTTCGCACTTTCAGTTGATGGTAACCACTTCTCAAATCTAACTTGGAATACACAATAGCTCCCTACAACTGATCGAATGAATCATCAATATGTGGTAAAGGATACTTATTCTTGATTGTTCCTTGATTCAACTGTCTGTAAGCGATACACAATCTCAAAGTACCATACTTCTTTCTCACGAATAACACTGGTGCAACCCATGGCGATACACTCGGCTTGATGAATCCCCTGTTGAGTAATTCCTGTAATCGTACCTTTAATTCTTTCAACTCTGCGGGCACCATTTGATATGGAGCTTTCGAAATAGGAGCTCTACTCGACAACACTTCAATACAAAACTCAACCTCTCGATTAGGAGGCATAACATGCTCAGTCGAAAACACATCAGGAAATTCACAAGCAACGGGAACTTCCTCTAACTTTGGTGTAGCTATACTCTTGTTAGCCACACAAGCCAGGTAACCCGCACAACCCCGAGATAGCATCTTTCTAGCTCGCAAAGCAGAAATAACATGTATACCACTTTGAACATTATCACCAACAAACATAAACTTAGGTATACCAGGCATAGAAAATGTAACTTTCTTGCTATGACAATCTACTATAGCACGATAAGCACATAACCAATCCATACCAAGTATCACATCAAAATCACATATTGGCAATACTACCAAATTAGCATGTAAAATGTGATCATCTATAAGTATGTCACAAGCTCGATAGACATCCGAAGCTATCATATGCTCTCCCAACGGAGTAGACACTTCAAGCATATATGGTAAAGACTGAGGTAACACACACAAATTGTGCACATAATGAGATGCAACATATGAATGAGATGATCCTGGATCTATAAGCACTTGTGCCCTACTACCAAAAATAGAAAGACTACCTCCTATGACAGACGTCAACTCAGGCACTTCTCGCTGATCAAGCGCAAACACACGACCTTACACTTTAGGCCTACCATCACTATCTTTCTTGGCACCACTAGACTGCTGACTAGAGGCTCCCGTCTGACCGCCTTTCAACTTAGGACAGTTTCTCTTCAAATGTCCCATCTCCCTACACTGAAAGCATTGACCAGCTTTATACCCCATCTTGAACCGACAACTATCCTCAGAATGTCCCAGTTTCAAACAATAACCACATGTCACAGGAGTACTCCACTGCCTTTGAGTAACAGGAACATTAGAACCTCGTCTACTAGCTTGTTGCCTTGATTGCCCTTCATATTGAGATCTATTCGATTACCTCAGCGATTATAGTTATTGAAATTACCTTTTTTTTTAAATTTTTTTTAGGGAAGCAGGGACGGCACCCTGCGAAGATTTATTGAATAATAAAAATACAAACAAGGGGGGGGGGACAACCAGCCTTACCCGATTTAGGGGGGACAGAGGAGCCTAACCCCAGGAAAGAAAATACAAACAAAAGGGCTTGAAGCCTAAACCAAAAAGAATCAAACATATGAAATTACAAGTCCGGGTTAAGAAAAAATGGGATAGAAAAAGAGCTCCGCTGAGCCTTGAGGTGTGAGAGAAGTTCGAGTTTGATTCGCTTGATAACTTGATGCGGTGTAGAATAAGTCTGATAAAAAATAACTTGGTTCCGATATTTCCAAAGCTCCCATAAAATAATGGCCGGAATTAAAATATGCAAAGGGGAGCCTCTCGAATTGAGCCACCATGAGAAACACACTTGCTAAATAGAATCAAGATGGATCCAAACATTGTAAGCTAAGCTAAAATAATGCCATATGAAAGATGTAAGGGGGCTGTGAAGAAAAACATGAGAGAAAGACTCAACATAGGCAGGTTGGCAGCAAGCACAACGAGAAGCCAAGCTGAATCCACGGGCTTGAAGACCTTCATCTAGAGGCAACTTTGCAATGAACAAACGCCAAAAGAAGACACTGATTCTCTTTGATACCAATTTGCTCCAAATGAACTTGGATGAGAGAAGATGAGGTTGATGATATCGAATTAAGTTCCAAGCTGAAACTAAGGAGAACCTACCTGAGCGAGTAGCAGTCCAAATAGGAGCATCAGCCTTATCGAAAAGGTTAATTTGCTGTTCGTGGATTTCTTGAACAACAAAGTCAGGAAGGAGTCTTCTTGTAATCAGTGAGAGTTAATGAGGAGCTACAAAAAGATCTTTAACCTTGTCTAAAGAACAGCTCACTGGAAGAGGGAGTAGACCTGATGGGAGCTAAAAGTCTAACCAAATCGAATAATTTCCTTTCCTAATCTGCCATTAGATAAGAGGTTCTGCCACAGTTCTAGCTTGAATAAGCCGACGCTAAGTATGGGGGAACCATTAGGGGCAGCAAGACTTGGGTGAATGTTATGGCAGTACTTCCTATGAAGAAAAAGGGCCCAGAGATTATCACTACTCCGAAATCTCCACCAAAGATTAAGAGATTGAGCACATATTATTAGCTGGTATTAGCTGTCACCATGAGTGCTGGAAGTAAACTAAATGTGTTAATATTATATTCCTAGTAGGATACTTTGACTAGCCTAAAATACAGCAGTGTAATTACAGTAGGATTAAGTCTTGTGTAATTAGTATAAATTCTATACCACAACAGGGAATAACACACGGCAATTATTCCTCTATAGTCCGTCTCTTTCTTTCTGTTATTACTATATCTGCATTGTCTTTCATGGTATCAGAGCCATGGACGACTCTTCTCTGTCCAGTGACTCTCTGAATACTCAAACAACCAAAACATATACTCTTCCAGTTTTCTATAACCCGAATGCAATTATGGGTCAGGCCTATCTCACCAAAGACAACTATGTCAATTGGAGTGGGCTATTCAAAACCATGTTGAGAACCCATAAATTGTTGTTCGTCATTGACCCAACACCACCATCCGAAACCCTTGCAGATGGATCCAAAAATCCTCAGCATGAACTTTAGAGTATAGGTACTGATCTGGTGTGTAGATGGATTAAGGGTACGGTAACTCCTCCAGTGTTATCGTATCTTAATTCATCCAATACGACACCGCAAGCATGGGAGGTTTTAGCAAAAAGATTTGGGGCTACGTCGGCGTTACAGATCGAGAACCTAAAGGACAAACTGCATGAACTTAAGAAGGAATCAAACCTGTCTGTTGCAGATTATTTATTGCGAGCAACAAGCATTGCTGATGCTCTTGCAGCAGCTGGAGAACCGGTGGAAGACAAGGAACTGATCCAGCGCATTCTTGGCGGCCTTGGACACGAGTATAAAGAGTTTCTTACCTCCACAGCCTCAACGAGCCTTCGCCAAACTATCTCCATTGACGACCTCACGGAACTACTACTTAAAGAAGAAACTCTACAACAAAAATTCTGTGTTCCACAACACCAAACCGTAGCCTTGGTCGCGGAAAATCCCATCAGTAACTCTAATCCTCAAGCAAACTACACTGCAAATAGAGGCAGTGGTAATGGAAATCGAGGCGGGGGCAGAAATCGTGGTGGAAAGGGATCCAATCGTGATGGAGGAAATTGGCGAAACAATGATAACGGAAAGAATTTTGGTCAGAATTTTGCTCCTGGACGAGGTCAATATTTTGTTCCTGGTCGAGGTCAAGGTAATGGAAGAGGCCAAGGCAGAGGTCGTGGTCAGTCTGGTCTCGTGATTAAACCACAGTTTGGTCGTGGAAACCCGGGCCGTGGTATTCTCCCCACACCATACACTCCAAGCCATGCTTCGAGTTCTGTCGATACAGATGTCACTTGTCAGGTTTGCTTCAAGAATGGCCACAGTGCTCAAGTATGTTGGCATAGATACAATGCTGCGTACGTAGCTCACACCGAACCATATATTCTTGATTCAGGAGCAACAAATCACATGACCTCGGACCCGTCATCATTTTACGACTATTCTCCATATTCAGGTAAAGAGTCAGTTGTTTTTGGCAATGGGTCTCATTTACATATATCACACATTGGTAACTCTTCTTTTCGGTCTAATAATCGTTCTTTTTCTCTCCAAAACGTACTATATGTCCCAAGTTTACATAAACCGTTATTATCTATTCGCCAATTTTCAAAAGATAATAATTGTTATTTTGAACTTGACTCTTGTGGTTTTCGTGTGAAGGACAATTTGACGCGGGAGACTCTCATCTCTGGCAATAATTTCAGTGGATTATACAAATTGTCGTTTAAGTCCGATTCTTCCGAAAGTCCTGTTGCTCTCCTTGGTGAACGCTCAAGTCCAGCAATTTGGCATGCGCGTTTAGGTCATCCTTCTAGTCAAGTTCTTAGTATTTTATGTCAGCAATTTCATTTACCTCTGAGTGGTCAAATAAATGATAAACAAGTTTGTCATGTATGTCCTCTAGGTAAATCCCACAAATTGCCATTTCCTTCTCGAACGTTTAATGCATTGAATCCCCTTGATATGCTACACTTGGACGTTTGGGGTCCTTCTCCTATTAAATCTATACACGGTTATCGTTTTTATCTATCTATTGTCGATGACTTCTCACGATTTGTGTGGTTATTTCCTTTGTATCATAAATCTGATGTTACGAATGTGTTTGCCACTTTTAAAACGCAAATTGAGAATCAATTATCTCGTCGTATTTCTGCTGTGCACACTGTTAAAACTGTTCAAACTGATGGGGGGGGGTGAATTTACTGGGCGTACGTTTACTTCTTTTTTTGTCTAAATCAGGAATTCGACATCAACTCACATGTCCATATACAGCCCAACAAAATGGTGTCGTTGAGCGAAAACATCGGCACATAGTCGAAACTGGTTTGTGTCTTATGTCTAACTCTAAGGTTCCTCTTCATTTTTGGTTGGAAGCATTTAGTACGGCTGTTTATCTTATTAATCGACTTCCAATGCGTCACCATAAGTATATATCTCCGTATCAAAAATTGCTTTTGAGGAAACCAGATTATCGGTTCCTTAAAGTCTTCGGTTGTTCGTGTTTTCCTCACATCTCTTCTTATAATTCTCATAAACTCATGCCAAAATCTGTGCACTGTCTCTTTCTTGGATATGATAATTTTCGTAAAGGATATAGGTGCTTGGATATTGCGAGTGGTCGGGTTTACATTTCTCGGCATGTGGTGTTTGATGAAACACACTTCCCTCTTAAAAATCCTCAGCCCGAGCCTATTTCCAGCATACAACACAACCCCTTGCTGGACCAATCAGATTTCCATGCACAGCATTATTCTGCTCCAGCCTTCCCTCCTCCGCCACCTCAACCTGCTGTTGTGACTCCACCGCAGCCTGCTGTTGTGCCTTCACCGCAGCCATATACTACCCCACTTGACCATTTTGGTCACCCCACTATACAACCCATCCCATCTCAGCCCCTTAGTCAACGACCCGTCTTTCCTAATAGCCCCATCCCTCGTCCCTCCTTCACAGAGGCTACCACGCCACCTGCTCCGTCCAGTCCCGCCCATGTGGCTCCATCCGCTAGCCTACCTGCTTCTCCCACCAGTCCTACATCTCCTACTACTACTGAAGCTTTATCCACGCCCCCTCTTCGGTATCGGGAGGTTAGTGAACTTCTCCGTAATACATCACCATACTCCCTACCCCATGCTTTAGCTGCTATCCAGAATGACCCATTTCAAAGTGAACCGCGAACATTCAAACAGGCGTCTAAATTCCAACATTGGCGAGATGCAATGTCGGAAGAAATTCGTGCTCTTCATAAAAATAATACTTAGCACCTTGTTCCCTATGAGCCTCGTATGAACGTGGTTGGTTGTCGGTGGATTTTTAAAATTAAACGGAAGGCTGATGGGTCTCTTGAACGATATAAGGCTCGATTGGTTGCTCAAGGATTTAGCCAACAGGCCGGTCTTGATTACGATGAAACTTTTAGCCCGGTGGTCAAGCCTTCCACGATTCGCACAGTTCTTGCCTTAGCTCACTCTCGCAAGTGGGACATTAAACAACTTGATGTTCGAAATGCCTTCCTTAATGGGTTTCTTCAGGAGGATGTCTATATGAAACAACCGCCGGGGTTTGTCGATAATTCTGCTCCTACTCATGTGTGTAAGCTTGACAAGGCGCTATATGGTCTTAAACAATCCCCAAGAGCTTGGTTCCACCGCTTACACGAGTTCCTCCTTGGGCACGGTTTTTTCAACAGCAGGTCAGACTCCTCCTTGTTCATCCGGCATACTGGTACCTCTACGGTTCTCCTCCTTGTTTATGTCGATGATATTCTCGTCACCGGTACTTCGTCTACTGCTGTTGCCTCAGTTCTTAATGACATTTGTGCTACGTTTGATACCCGTCTGTTAGGTGACTTGGGTTTCTTCTTGGGCATTGAAGCCACTCGTTCTACCGATACTCTCCAATTATGCCAAACTAGATATGCTCTTGATCTCCTCGATCGTTTCAACATGACTGATTGTAAACCCGCTTCCACTCCTACAACTTCAGGTTCGCGGTTAAGTGTATCTGATGGAGACTTGTTGCCCGATGCCACACTCTTTCGCAGCATGGTCGGTGGGTTACAATACCTTACTTTAACTCGGCCTGACATTGCTTTCTCCGTAAATCAGGTGTGCCAATTCATGCATCAGCCTAGGACCTCTCACTTGCAGGCAGCCAAACGAATTCTTCGGTTCCTTAAAGGCACTTTAAATTTGGGTCTCACGTTCTATCCATCATCCAGTGTGTCTTTACGGGCCTACTCGGACTCTGACTGGGCCGGTGATCCAAATGACAGACGGTCTACCACAGGTGCTTGCATTTATATTGGTCCAAATTTGGTCTCTTGGACCGCTAAGAAGCAACCGACGGTCTCGCGCTCCAGCAGCGAGGCTGAATATCGCGCACTAGCCACCACCGCTGCTGAACTTAAGTGGTTTGCTTATTTGTTCCGTGAACTAGACATTCCGATCTCTCCACCATCGTTGCATTGTGATAATATCTCTGCTCTTCATATGGCCCGTAATCCAGTGTTTCATGCTCGCACGCGTCACATCGAGATTGATTATCACTTCCTTCGAGAGTTGGTCACCAGTGGTTTTGTGACACTACATTATGTTCCCTCTGAGGATCAACTTGCTGACTTGTTCACAAAGGGTCTGCCCAAGCCACGGTTCCAGGCTTTGTCTTTCAAGCTGCGCCTGCCTTTCGGTCGTCTAGCTTGAGGAGGGGTATTAGCTGGTATTAGCTGTCACCATGAGTGCTGGAAGTAAACTAAATGTGTTAATATTATATTCCTAGTAGGATACTTTGACTAGCCTAAAATACAGCAGTGTAATTACAGTAGGATTAAGTCTTGTGTAATTAGTATAAATTCTATACCACAACAGGGAATAACACACGGCAATTATTCCTCTATAGTCCGTCTCTTTCTTTCTGTTATTACTATATCTGCATTGTCTTTCACATATAGCATCCTTTAAAGAACGAATCCCAGTTCCCCCTTCCGCAACAGGTTGGCAACACTTAGCCTAGGAGACCCAATGAGTCTTATTCTTGCCCTCAACTTGCCCCCAAAAGAAGTTAGAAAAAAGACTTTCAATCGTCTTAAGAACAACTGCTGGAGGATCAGATATAGATAGCCATGGAATTCAGAACATGGTTAATAAGAGTGATTTTTCCAGCAGGATTAAGAAGAGTACCCATCCAAGAACCAATACGATTACGAATTTTTAGGAGAAGGGGATCAAAGGTCTTTTTAAGTTTTTTACCCATGTACAAAGGGCAGCCCAGATAAGTTAAGGGAAGGGATTTGCGAGAATAACCAAGACGCGCAGCAATATTATTGTTTCTAGAAAGACTCAAGGTAAAAATATTATTGTTTCTAGAAAGACTCAAGGTAAAACTGGTGATAAAATAGCTCTTTCCATCATTGATCTTTTGGCCAGAGCAAACCTCATAATTGTGAAGAAAGCTCCAATGTCTTTGAATCGAGTGACTAGAGCCATTACAAAAATGAGGATATCATCTGCAAAAGCCAAGTGAGAAATTATAGGGCACCCACTGATAGTAGAATATGCAATATAGGGGTGAAGCATATGAAGAACATTGAGGCCTCTACTCATAACATTAGCCACAATAATGAAGAGGCTTAGAGACAAAGGGTCCCCTTGACGAAGACCTCTGGATGATGGAAAAAATCCTGTTGCTTCACCATTAACAAGAACGGAAAACCAGTTATTAGAAATAAGTCTCCAGATCATGTCAATGAAGACTTCATGAAAACCAAACTTCCGAAGGACTTTGATAAGAAAGAACCAAGAGATGCAATCAAAGGCTTTAGCCATGTCCATCTTGATAGCAATATTAGAGCCAGAAACTTTTTTACCAAGATGAGTCATAAGCTCCTGGGCTAGCAAAATATTATCCTGGATGACCCTTCCTTTAATAAAACCATTTTGATTCTCGGAAATAATATGAGGAAGGACCAAAGATAGACGAGCAGCGAGAATTTTCGAAATTACCTTATTACCAAAATTACAAAGACTGATTGGATGAAAATCCTTGAAGGATTGAGGATTTTCATTCTTTGGGATAGTGATAATGAGAGTGCTAGACCAAGATCGAGGAAGAGAGAAGCCAGCAAAAAATTCCAACACAGCCTGAGATAAATCATGCCCTATAATGGACCAGTAAGTGGTAAAGAATTTTTCAGAAAAACCATTGGGACTAGTAGCACTATCTCCATTCATAGAGAATACAGTGGCTCAAATTTCTTCTAAGGACGGAAGAGCGGTAAGAGCTGCATTCATATCTTCAGAGAGAAGGGAGGGAATATAATCAAGAATTTCATTATCAACAACTGGCTCAGCTTGAAGTTGATTTTGGAAATAAGCAATAGCTTCTCGTTTGATAAGAGCCTCATCTTCAATAATA
This sequence comes from Platycodon grandiflorus, assembly GCA_016624345.1. Lineage (NCBI taxonomy): Eukaryota > Viridiplantae > Streptophyta > Magnoliopsida > Asterales > Campanulaceae > Platycodon > Platycodon grandiflorus. The sequence continues at coordinate 28,361,309 of CM028363.1, forward strand.
TTACCAGAAGCATTAGAAAGACGATGAATAAATAACCTCTTATGGGCTTGCTTAACAGAAGCATGTAATAATTTAGTATTGCCTTCCCCTTCCTTAAGCCATTTAATGTGAGCCTTTTGACGCCAAAATCCTTCCTCCATCTTTAGACATTAAAGCATTTTTGCCTGTGCAAATTGAAGAGCAACTCTATTGTCCGATGTGGGAAATGAATCAAATAAAGATTCCATGTTCTTAACTTCTTCTTTAGCTTGGTGCAGATTGGAGAAAATATTTCTAAAAATCTGTTTATTCTAGGTAGAAAGAGCCTTACAAACTGCCTTAAGTTTCTCAGAAGAAATGTACATAGGCCGCCCCTGTATGTTGATAGACCAGGCCGCATCAACCGTTGAGAGAAAAAAGGAGTGCTTAGCCCAAACATTGAGGAAACGAAAGGAGGTTCTGTGCCTTTGAATAAACCTGTTGGTTTCGACCAAAAGAGGGTTGTGATTAGAGCATGTACGATTTAAATGGGTAATCTCAGTATTGCCAAAAAAAGATGTCCAGGCATGACTGCAAAGGATACGGTCGATTCTCTGATGAATTATAATGCTCCCTTCTCGTTTATTCTACCAAGTGAACGGGCTCCCTGAATATGCCATGTCGCTAAGACCAGAAGTAGCAAGACAAGAGTGAAACTCTATAGCACCAATTCTGTCCTAGCCATTACCTCTAGTTTTTTCCTCCGGAGATAAAATGATATTGAAATCTCCCCCTACAAGCCATGGAATCTGATTATAGTGAGAACTAAGATCAATTAAATCTGTCCATAAATCTTGTCACTCAAGGGCAGTGCATTTAGCGTAAACACAAGTAATAACAGAGGGGGCGGGCCAAGAGTAATGTTTAGCCTGAATAGTAAGCTGCTGAGAGGATTCATTCAAGACAGAACAAGTAAAAGTAGCCTTAGCAAAAATCCAAATTGAACTTTGAGTATTAGAGGCTGAAAATTGAAATTTGAGTTTCCTGGTCAATAATTGAACTTTATCCATCGCGAGCATAGGTTCAAAAGTAGCAATGAAGTAAATTTTATGAGTTTTAACCATATGTTTGATACGATGAACAGTGGGAATGTTACTAATTCCCCGCACATTCCAGAATAAGAGATTAATAGTCATGGGAGAGAGGAGAGTCAGAACCAGAGGAGGTCTTAGCCTGAGAGCGAGTCTGTCGATCAGAAGGATAGATAAATTGAACTTTTTTCTTCTTGGTTTTCTGACGAACAGCATGAGTTTTCAGATTTCCAATAGGAGACATAGAAAGAGCTTCCGTTGCTTCATCATCCAAATTTTTAAGAGAAGAAAAATGATTTGGGGATGACTGAATGTGAGAATCTGGAAAAACCTCTTCATTATCAGAGTGATCGTTGCTTAAATCAGAGTCATGTTGCTGTTCTGGAAGTTGTGCATGCAAATTATGAGGTATGGAGTTTTGTGTATCATTAATCTTGCTAGGGGAGGCATGAGTTGCCTCATAGGGTTTCTCTTGGTGTTCTTTGTTGATAGTTGAAGCTTGCTCAGAAACCAAAGGAACAGAATGAAGAGCTTGGTTCTGTTGTGGTATTTCTTGTAAAAGATCCTTTGCTGGCATCTTATCTGGGCCATCAGAAGAGATATCGATGGGTTGCTGGGACAAAGAAGTGCCAGCAGGGGTATCTATGGGTATAGAGGTCTTTGGCACCGAAATAGTTTTGGGAGCAGGATTGGAGTCCTCAATAGAAGCTTTGTTGGGCTTGGGAGAATTGGGTGGTGATAATAGTTTGCATGCATCAAGATCGTGTCCTTGACGAAAACAATGGCTACAATATTGGGGCATATGTTCAGCCTGAATTTTTTGCTAGAACCCAGGAATTTTAGAGCCACAATCAATCCAAAGTCGCGTTGGAGGGGGAGTCCTGAGATCAATTTCAATACAAATCCTAGCAACACTGGGTCTAGAGAGATTTGCTGTAGGATTATCAATAGTAAGAGGCTTTCCAACAAGATTAGCAAGAGAAAATATTGTGTGTTTATGGAATAAGAAAATAGGCAGACCCAGAAGAGAGAACCAAATCGGAGCAATAGGACATTTGACTTCAGGATGAAAGCTTGAAGACCATTTAAAAACTCACATAGGGTAGCTACCGAGGTACCATTGTTCCTTCATCCAAAGACGATGATAATCTGCTTCATGATTGACCTGAATGCTGCCTTCAGACCAAAGGTATGGAAAAGCTTCTTTGTAGCTTCCATTGAGGGCCGACCATGAGAGAACTTGCCTATTATGGCAAACTTGAAAGGTTGCGCAAGGGTGGAGATAATGTCGTTTGTAAGTTTAATTGCTGGTTCACCCTTGTACGATGATGGAAAAATGAGAGGAATTGTGTAGCAACCCTAACCCAGATCGCTAGTGAGCTGCTAATCCCACAGACTCACACCTGACCAGCCCTCTAACCGAGTAGCACGGCCAGACCTCACAGCCTTCCCATGCAGCTCAATTGGTACTCACACTCACATTTAAAGACGCCTTTTTTGTAGCGACCCTAACCCGGATCGCTAGTGAGCTGCTAATCCCACAGACTCACACCTGACCAGCCCTCTAACCGAGTAGCACGGCCAGACCTCACGGTCTTTCCATGCCTAGTCATGGGTTTTTGCCTTCCCTCACACTCGAACCCCTGACCTCTAGGTAAGGTACAAAGGTCTTTAAATGTGAGTGTGAGTACCAATTAAGCTATCACAGTTGGTATCAGAGCTTAAGTTAGCTATTCACCAGGATAGGATCCTCGGCTTAGATAGTTTGGGTTTTGGGTTGAGCGATTAACGTCGAGTGTTTGTATTTAGGTGTATCTTGGATGTTGGTAAGTTGTGGAGATAGTCCATGTAGGACTGGAATTGTTGAGTTCTTTCGCTCGTGGGAGCGGAGACTAATGATATGTAGTCCTTTATTTATCTTGCGGAGAATAGTGAGTGCTCTTCGAGATTTCGCTAGAATGTTGATGATTAGTGTGAGTCATTTGGAAGTTTTAGCATGGAAATCTGACCAACTTAGGTGATCTTGTTAATCGTAGAAAGGTATAGCCCGGACGCTTTAAGGAACGTCTTAGGCTTGAGATTGGTGATTATTTGAGGAAATAGTGGTGGAAGACCCGAGATTCTGGGTCACGAGTTCCTTAGTGGTTAATGTGAGTGTCGAACTACGTTAGTGCGAGATCTTGAGTCCGTATTAACCTAGACGCTTTATTTTGCATATCACATCATGGAATGCGAAACTTGTACATATTAGAGATATATGTTACACTTAGGTACATTTGCTTCTATTTGATACTTACGTGCATGAGACCGATTCTAAAGGGCATATTTGTAACCACTTGTCCCTAACGCCCTGCGACGAAAGCTTTTGAAGCCATTTCAGAAGGGCCCCTGATTTGGTTGTCAAGAGATATTCGTCGATGACTAAGTTGATAGCATATTAGATAGAAATTGCCGAACCTTATTACCAAACGGAATGGACAAGTAAATGAGATTGTGTACTTGAATATGTTTGTGCATCTTGTGTGGATTGTTTATCACTCCTTATGAAATGGTTTGATTTGTATTGATATTTGTATAAGCAATCGTGCTCGATTGAACATCATTAGTTATAGGCTTGTGATTAGCTATTTGTGACTTGTGTATTGTCATGTGTGTTGTATGTTTGTTCGACCTTAGAGATTTAGAGTCGATATTAACCACCTCAGTGGTAAGTATGTGATTATTAAATGGTATATGAGATGAGTTAGTATGACTCTACAAGGTGTACTTTAAACTTGAACTTGACTAGAGACGGTAGTTAGTAGACATGCCCAAACGGTTCGAACCGCCGGTTCCGGTTCCGAACCGCCGGTTCCAAAAACTGCCAGACAACAAACCGTAACCGAACCGACAAATCACGGTTCCGGTTCCGGTTCCAAACCGCAATTTTTAATTATTTTTTTAATATTTTCTTATAAATTTTTTTTAAAAAAAATTTCATCTTAAAACTTTGTACAAAGCATTTTTTGAATTTTTGAAGCTTTGTAAATTTTTCATTTTTGAAATTATAGAGTAAACAAGGCAATTTCAAAATTAAAAATTTAAATTTTGGTAATTTTTCACGGTTTAGAACCGGCGGTTCCGGTTCCGGTTCCAAACCGGCGGTTCACGGTTTTGAAAAATTAGAAACCGAAACCGAACCGTGTAACCGGCGGTTCCGGTTCAGGGACGGTTCCGGTTCCTCACGGTTCCGGTTTATGCGGTTTTTTTGGCGGTTCGGTTCCGGTTCGAACCACCGGTTCCGAACCGTTTGGGCATGTCTAGTAGTTAGTCTCGCAATAACCTAGAGATTTCTTATGTCACGAAACCATACTTGTTTGAGGAATATTGTGTGCGAGCCTTAATGGGATCGATGATCTCTAATTCAAAATAATTCATTTTGTCCATTAGTCTTCAACTCGCTATTGATGGCAGTTTCCTTGGCAAATATTTTAGTAAAGCCTTGTTATAAGATATGTATTCATCGTAGATGTCCAACCTATGAATTCGCGGTCGAATTCTTTTAAGGAGGAGAGGATGTAATACCCCGATCCTACTTCTTTCCTAGTTCACTCGTATGTCGGGTCAATTCGAGTGTTGTTTCGTGTATTTAACTTCTGGTATGTTTGATTCTTGAGTTCTTTGTCATTCGTGCATCAATACGGGATGATTAGATTGAGTTTTGAGTGTGTTTTAACCTTAAGATAGAAAAAGATACACACAAAAGCATGGATACATGCTTAAACCCGAAATTCTGTCCATCCAAACAGTCTGTAGTAATTTAGCCATAACTTTGTCTAGAAAACTCAGATTCGCAAACCGTTTGATTCTGTGTAAACTAGACTCAAAGAGCTTTAAAATCATGTATTATTTGTAATTTTTAGACTTGTGGATAATCCTAGACACATCTTTAAAGTTGACCCAAAAATGCAGAATTTCATAGCATTTGACAAAAGTTTTAATTGTTAACTTGTTGACCTATTGACTTTGACTAAAGTTAGGCAACATCTTGAGACCCTTTGACCAGTCTTTTCTCCACCTTATCAGACCATAAGAGACCCAAAGACTCCATTTTTCAGCCCCTCCACCGTGCAAATATAGAGAGAAAAGAAGAGAGAGTCTAAAGAGAGAGTAGTGAGATAAAATGATGATATCTTGAGCTTCACTTGTCCGATCGACGATCCGTCTTCACCGTTGCGAAGCTCTTGACAAGAGGAACACTTTCCATGGATTGCATGCTGACTTTCATGGTTTAATTTTGGTAGAGGTAAGTAACTATAATGTTTTGTTTGATTATGAGATGAATTGGAAGATTAAAACATGTAGGTTGTGTTAGATGATGATCCTTGTGTTGATTTCTTGGAAGAAATGTGTTATTTGTTACTCCTAATGATATTTTGTTGTGTTAAGTTGCTAATTTAAGTTAGAAATGTAAAGATGGAAAGACATGATGATTTTGGAAGCCAAATGCTTAGTTCTTGAAATAAGATTTGTCACAATTTTAAGGCATGATGTTGAATTTTCTGGGAAAAATCCGTCCATGGGAATTGTCTGAATTTTGGATATGTTTTACATTAATATGTTTTGCAAAATTCTGTAAATTTTCATAAATTTTAGAGGTCGGAAAGTACCTCGTTTAGGTCGCGTATTATTGATACGCAGAACGGACTGTTGCTGGAAATTATGGTTTGTAGTTCAATCTTTATGTGGTTGCATGTTGATGAATACAAGTCCAAATGGACTGATTTAAAATGGTAAATTGTAATTTAGAATGTCTAGTTTGTGGGTATATAAGATTTATAATATTTGGACATACGTAGAATATTTGGTGAGATGTTAGTTACAAGTTAGAACGAAAAACACATGAATTTCGAGTTAGTTGCAGTCCCTGTTTTGGGCTATTTTCGTGAAAAGTCTGGTACTAATCTACTATTGGGAATTTGTTTAATTTTGGATATGTTATTCTTATGTATGTTAGGTTGTTCCCTATAAATTTTCATAAATTTTAGAGGTCGGGAAGTACCTCGTTTAGGTTGTGTTCTATCGCTTCGCCGAGTAAACTGTTGCTGGAAATTCTGGGTATTAGATCTAACTTTAAGTGGCTGATTCTTGATGAATATAAGTCCAAATGAGGTAATTCAAAGTGGTAAAATATATTTCCAGATGTCTAGTTTCTAAATATGGAATAATTGTAATATTTGGGTTTTTTTGAAATATTTGGTGAATTTAATGGTATGATTGTGCAGTGCTGAATAAGTATCGTTGTTATTAGTCTCCAAGAATTAGAGACTCGTTGAGTTGCAATTGTTGTTATTGTTAAACATCGAGTATTAGTAACTCGCTGGAATTTTGTAAGTAGTTACTCGCGATGAATTTGCGAGATTTATATGGGTGGTAAACACACCAAATATAGGTATTAATTAATGTTGTTAATTAGGGACGATACTGTAGTTCGTCCCGATGTTTCAAAAATAGATTATGACTCTAGCGGAGTTGATATGAGATAATATATTTATATTAACACTATACGAGCTATATACTAGTTGTGACTGACTCTGGTGGAGTCGCATAGGACGTAATGAACAAACGTCGAATAATGTAGTAAATTTATTAATGTGTAGATTCGACTCTACGGAGTTAAATAATGAGTAGTATAAATCACTACAGGTCGTTATTTAGCCTCCTACGATATAGGATGACATACCGTGATTATCGTTCCAATTCGGACGAAGTGACTTGTAATGAGTCGTGATAAATATAGTACACGAAGATAATGTTATGTGATAGTTTATGCTATACATGTGATACAGTGTATCAAGTGATTATAGGATTTTGAGAGATTCTAAGTTGAGTTGTACAATAGGTCTACGTTGCCTATTGCCTTGCTTTGGTTATATGTTAAATGATTACGGACATATTGTGATTGTTCTAGTATGAGATAGGATAATCATCCTACTTTGATGATTGATTGTAGGACAATCATCCTACTCTGATGATTGATTATGTGTTTAGTATTTACAAGCACATTGAGTCAATTTGGTATGTGATTCAATAGAACACATGATGATTTTTTGAGAATGATGAGTAAATATCTACTTGTGCATTGTATTGAGTCCAACTGGCATTTGTTGTTTAATCAAGGTGGGACGACTTATAGTCTTTACGAATTTGTTTTGTAATCGCTATAAGTCACCGTACCGGAGATCACACACCCTCTTCTGTTGGCCACAGTTGAGAAGTAGCCCCATTGTTGTAGCAATACGCATGACTTTGGCTTGCTAGTTGAACCCGATGGGATTAGTCGGGGACGTCGATACTACGTACACGGGTATCGAGGCACTATTGGTTGTTTGTGTATTGCAGGAGTAGCTCAAAGATGGAGAAAGAGAAATGATATCCTTTATAATGTGGTTTAAGTATGAGCACTTAATGTGAATGTCAAGGTGCTATGTGACTGATGTGAATTATATATCAACGATGATATTACATGTTTAGTATGGTGTTTAAATGTCATTACCATGTTATTCCTATTGTTGAGCATTATGCCATGTCATATAGTCGCATGTAACAATATTGCTGATTAATGATTAATTGTGCCTAGACTAGTTATATGTTGAGTCTTGGTTTACTGTTGTATTCATCTTCATAGCATACAATACATTATAGTGGCTTACGGGGTCTTTTAGACTCACCCAACAACCTCCTCAGTTTGCAGGTTAAGTTCCAGCACAACGAGTTTTGAGGCTTGGAGTTAGCAAGATGTATTTGTATTGTCATTTTCTTCTTATTTCTTGTACTGTGAGATCGTGAGGTTTACTAAGTTATGTAAACTTAGTATATGGGTAGAAATAGTTGTATTCTTCAGATTTGTATTTTAATGCCGACTTGTGAGGTCGTGCTGTAACACCCGCATCATTCATAACATTTGTGTGCATCGTGTTTGTTTACTTTATTAACTATCATGGTCATTTCATGTATCATCTTCATCCTAGTGTGTTTGCATTTGAGTCGATTTCATACTTCTCATATGTATTGTTGGGTGTTTAAATCTTGCACTTATCCGTTCTTGATTTGGATTTGTATTCTCAACCTGGTTAGAGGTTGTTTTGTTGGGTTTCTTTTATGTCTTGGTCATGGTTTGAACTTAGAATCACTTTGGAACATTTTGGGACACTTTGGTATGCAAAAATTCTTCCTGAGCCGCGCCTTAGCGCCATTTTTAGCGCCTTAGCGCGCAACATTCTGATTTTGGGACAGTAGGCATAGCGCCTTAGCGCCTGGCGCCGTGGCGCGCAGCGCCTTAGCAGCGCCCTAGCGCCTAACCTTCTGGAAATTTTGAAATCCGGCGTCGCGCCTTAGCGCCTAGCGCCGTAGCGCGCCGCGCCTTAGCAGCGCCTTAGCGCCACTACGTTGTCAGCTTACGAGATTTTAAGTTTTGACCAGTTTGACTCCAAATCAATGGCTAGGATTGAGCCACGACCTCCACCCCTTTGACCAGACTTTGTAGACCCTTAAAACACCATTGGAGACCTGAAACCCCCCCCATTTCACCATTGTCATCTTCAAAACATTGAGAGAGTTCTTGAGAGAGAAAGTGAGCTAGTTTGCTCAATTGTTGCCCAAATCACAATCCAACTTCACCATTGTGGAGCTACCAACTAGGAGAACACAATCCTTGGTTTGCATGTGGGTTTCTTAGAGATTTTTCTTGGTTGAATTCTTCAAGAGGTAAGCTACTACCCCTCTCCTTCTCTAATTATGTCTTGTATGACATCTTAGCCTTGTAAAATGGCACTTGTATGTTGAAATCAACATGATAGAGTATGTTTTGTTGTTGAGCCATGTGGAATTCGTGGATGACATATTTTGCATGTTAAAAGACTTGTTTTGTCTTGGTTGATATACATAGAAATGGTATCATTTGTTAATATTGAAGTATAAATGGCTTCCTTTCGATTCGAACTCATTAGAAACAAATAAAGACTCTAACGGAGTCAAATAGGTTTTCATAATTGATGAGACCACGTGTGTGACTTGGGGATTCCGTTGTGATACGAGAGCTTTGTCGGAAAAATTAGTTACCCGAAATTATGCATAATGTTGTTGTTTAATTCTCGTAAATACTATGAGATGATTGATTATGTGAGTAGGATTATTATAACCTACTTGAGACATTTATGTTAAATATTGTTGTGCTCCACATTTTGGGAGTTTGATTTGTTGTTGAGAATGTCAAGTAAACATCTACTTGTACATTTGTTATGTCCATGGATTATTTGTTGGCGGTGTATTGACGCTCGATTATTGCGGGAGCCGGGGCTACGTAATAATTGAAGGCCAATACGCTGGGCCTCGCCTTACCGTTGGCCGCGGTAGGGGCATAGCGCCATTTGTTGTATGGAATAAACACAACCTTGGTAAGCTATTCCGTGGTTGATTCTTGGGTTGTAGGGACTAAGATCACCCGTCGACGTGAATACGAAAATGGTTCACACATTGGTTATTGAGTATTGGTTAACGGTTTTGATTCGTCGATCGAGCACGTCAACAACGGCTCCTACATTGGTATATTATATGTTGGTTGGTTGGAAGTATTGGGTATATTGGAGGTGTACCTCAATACTATATCCTTTTAGAATGTGTTTACTTATCACACTTATATGGTTCCTACATATGCGAATGTTGGTCATGGTTTCCAACTGGTATGGGTCGGTTGGCGATCGTTGAGCCTCTCGTGTAGTGTAGGGTAACGTGTTGTTATGAGATGCTTATATTGCTATGCATGAAGATTGATGTAATCTTGTTATAGCCTGTATTACTTGTTCTTATTATTGTCTTGCATCTCGTATGACATATTGTTGCATTAGTAGCTTATTGAGTTTTAAACTCACCCCGTTCAATGTTTATTTGTTTTCCTTAGATCACGGTCCGGCGAGGAACCCTTAGTTGAGTCTTGGCTTCGTCTCGGCGTTTTCTGCAGGTTGTTCTTTTGGGCATTGGTATTTATTTTGGTGAGGCCGAGGAATACAAATGTTACCTAAACTTTGTAATGTTGGGTAGTGTGTGGTCTTTATGATTTATATTCTTTTGTTTGTGCCGACACGGTTGTCGTGCGTGATGTATTTATTAACATTCGTCACTTCCGCATACTCTGATTTGTAGTTGTTATGGTTCTCCGAGCTTGTTGCTCGTGGAGGTTTATGTTATATGTTTGATTTTAAATTCAAACCAAGTTTTAAATCGGTTCGATTCCGGCTTGTTATTAATGCCGATGATGTGTTGACATGGTTTTCAAAGAAAAGTATCGCACGTGCATTACAGGGTTTTGTGCATATGCTTCATACTTGCATCTTCTGCACATGGAATTTTATTAGGCGTATTTCATGAGTCCCGCTCGCGGTCCGACTCGGGATTCCATGTAGGAGTCCGGGTGCGGGTCGCGACACGTGCCGGTTGTAGTATTTTATAATTTCGGTTTACAGCTCGTGGTCTTGGTGTGGCCTTGTGCCTGTCGATAATTTATTAGTAGTTTTCCCGAGTGCGTAGCTCGTGATGTTTATTATCGTTGTTTTCTCCGGCTCGTGTATTTAGCCGTCGAGGTTTTAATTGTTGGGTTTATTTTAGTGTTGTTCTCAGGTGTATGTTTGGCCATTGAGGTTAATTTAGTTGTGGTTGTTGTTCGAGTTTTTGAAACTCACATTTTATCTTGTATTCCGCTGCATTAGTTTTGGTTTTGAGCTTTTGTGGCTCAATCTTTCAGTTGTTCTTGCTAGTTTGGCGCACCAAGTTGGGGTTCAACATCGTATCCCAGACTCGGGTCGTCATAAATTGATGGAGTGGAGATAGTAAAGGAGGAAAGAACATTAGCAAAAGATTTTTTGAGCGTGGACGAATGGGGGATTAGGAGGTTGGGCTGCCATGGCCGCAGCCATATAGGGCAGCAACCCTAGAGGACGGGAAGAGAGAAAGTTTGGCGGAATATTACTTGTGCCCATTCTTCCCTTGTGTTCCTCAATGTCACCCTCTATCGCGTATGCATGATCCACCGTGCTACAATAATCTTTGAGCTGTAGTGATAGCAACTGTTTCCTATACTTAGTCTTCAAACCTATCACAAATTTATGAGTCTTCCTCACCTCATCAGGAACTAAGTGAGTACAATATCGAGCCAACTCGGTGAACTTTGCTGAGTACTACGCCACAGACATATTCCCTTGCTCTAAATCATAGAATTCCCTCTCTCTTGTCACGAACTATCTGTAAGACCCCGACAAACCCAACATGCTTAGTATCATCATATCTATTCCTCGTGTGATTGTCTTAGGGTTGAGAACCCTTAACATGCCTCTAATCTGTCCATAATCCCAGCCGTGAGTTTAATAAAGTTGGGACGCACCGTAGTTGTGAGGCTTGGTCTCTATTCCCTCCCTATTTCACTCGTAGTTACTTCGTGTTTGGCTTGTGTTCGTACGTGGGAACTGTGCAATAGTTCTGTATTCGTTTGAGATTATTCTCGACCTCATTTAGGGTTTATATACATTACATTTCCCCCTTGGTTGGTTGACCTAGCCTTGGTTTAGATTCATTCACGAGCGACGAACACGTTCGTCTTGTCGTTAATCCTAAAATTAGTTGGTTTGAGTGTGGTTTGGTGTGTGTGTCTTGATGTGCAATTGAGACTTGTGTTCGTTATCATTCGTGCCTTGACACGGAATGATTCGGGTGTGTGTTGGGTATGTTTTGACCTTGATTTGATGTTAGGATCAACCTAGGATTATTCCGGGACATTTTGGGATCAAATAGGAGTAAAATAGGAAAAATCAGAAATCCTGGGAGGAGGACGGCCGCCTGGGTGGCCACTCAAGTGACAGAATTAATGTTGGTGAGCTAGGGAGGATGGGCGCCTGGGCGACCGCCCAGCCCTGTGCTCTGTTTTGGCCGATTTTGTTATTTTTCGGTTTTTTGTGTTTTTAAGTGGTTTAAAATGGTCAAATAAGCCCGAGATTGGACCAAACACCTACCCATGGATTAAATAGGAAAACCACCCAATGCTTCTTTCCCTCATAACTCATTCCCCAACCAGAAAATAGAGAGAGAGAGAGAGAGTCTTGAGAGAGAAAAAAGAGAGAGAAGAGAAGAAATCGCGATATCTTGAGCTCCGCTTGTCGGATCGACGATCTGCCTTCGCCATAGCGTAGAGGGAAACGAGGAGCACATTTCTACCTAAATAGATCGTCTGATCTATTGTGAAATCATGAACCCCATCTCATCTCCCACATTTTAGAGAGAGAAAGTGGTTTTGGAGTGAGAAAGAGTTGAATCGAGCAAGATCGAGAGAGAGAACGACGTGGAGACTTTGTAACATCGTAGATATCACCGAGGAGAGTACTTTCATCCAACCCAACCTTGTTCCTTGGTGTATTTTTCGTATTTGGGTAAGTTACTACTTTTATTTCTTGCTTGTAGTAATTGTTCATGTTATATAACATGTATTTCATGTCGAAACGGTAAACTTGAAGATATGCATGATAATCGATGATTACATGAAGAGGATAGTATGAAATGATGTTATGTGAATTTAGCCGTACTTGTGAAATATGTGTTAAACTATGAGATAGTGAAATGTGATGTTGGATTCTACGGAGTCCGTAATTGACTTGGAATATGTTGGTATTGATATGTGACTTAGTCTATATAACCTAAACATGTTGAACTATGTGGATAATTAATTATGTGACTTGACTTGTGAAATTGGTTTATATGACTCTACGAGTCTGAAAATGATGTTGATAATGTTATGTGGACTACTTGTGAAAAATAAGATGTTTTGACTCTACGGAGTCTGTTATTAATGTGCTAGCATATGTAAGAATATGTGTAGTACAATGTTGGATTGAATTGAACAACATGGTTTAACGATGGGACGCCATCAATTGATATATGAACAGTTGGAATTGATAAATGATACCGGTAAGTCATAGTTCCACCGACGTTTCATGAGGGCAGAGAGCTAGTGAAATACCGTTATTGGGGTTATTGATGAATCTGGGACTTTTCCCTACTAGCCCTAGCGGATGGTTGAAACTTGGCACATCTCAAGCTAGCTGAGGTGGAGACCAGACTGTGTGGCCCTGTGAGTTGTAAGGGATCAAAGGCGCATCGGTCCAGAGCGCACTTAAATTGATTGAGTCGGTTCCGCACTTATATGATGAAGAGGTGATAAGGTTGGTAGCTGTCGGAGGTATACCTCGACCCTCGTATCCGCTCATGCATGTTTACTTTACAGTTCATTATGTGCTCCCTGTATGAGCGAGTTGGTTGCGGTTTCCAACCGGTATAGGATGGTTGGTGGCAGCTGAGCGTTTCATGGTAGTACAGGATTGACTGGTTATCGCATGCTTACCTGTTACATGTTGTTATTGCATAGAACTGTTATATTGTGATATTGTTAATACATGAACTGTGTTGCATGTCAGCATGCCACATAGATGCATAGTGGTAACTTACTGGGTCTTCAACTCATCCCTTCTAAATTTGTTTTCCTTAGCTCGCAGGGACAAGTATGATGGTGGTCAGTGAGGCCGATGAGGTGCATGTTTGTGTAGTCGTGTATTATGGCTCATTAGTTAACCCTTGTAGTATTAGATGTATTTAGGTTTGAACAGTTGTATAATATTATAATTGTAACACCCGCCTCATTCATGACATTTTTTGCATCATGATTATTTATTTCATTGGTATCATTGTCATTTCATGTACTTTTTTTATCCTAGCATGTTTGCATTTGAGTTGATTTCATGCTTCTCTTATGCCTTGCTTAGTGTTTATATCCTTGCGATCATTGGTATTTGTATTGGATTGAATTCTTGACCTTGTTATAGGTTGTTTCAGAAGAGTTTCGATTGTATTTTGGATATGGTTTGAGATTGGCATCATCTTAGGATGACTTGGGAGTGTCTTGGAATCACTTTGGAATGATTTAGAGACCTTTTGTCCTGAACCAGTTGCTATGCAGCCGCATAGTGCGACCTAGCTTAGAGTCCTAAAGTTTCTGAAATCTATGCGGCTGCCTAGGGCATCCGCATAGGGACTTTGCGCCCGCATTGAGCCATCTCTCTCAGAACCCCAATAGTTCTGGATTGTATGCGGTCGCATAGAGAGCTCGCATAGGAGCTATGCGTCCGCATAGCGCGATCGCATAACGTCGTGCTCTGCTTTGTTTCTTTGACGAACTTTTAAGTGACTTGACCATTTGACTTACATCCAAAGGCTGAGAATTAGCCACGACTTGGAGCTCTTGAATCAGACTTGGAGAGACTCCTTAACACCATTTGAGAGCTCAAACTCTCCTCATTTCACCATCTTCAACCTTGAGACATAGAGAGAGAAAAGAGAGAGTTCTTGAGTGAGAAAGTTGCACAGATGTCTCATTTGAAGTCCAAATCACGATTCGACTTCGCCATTGTGGAGCTACTGACTAGGAGATCACTTTTCTTGGATTGCATGTGGGTTTCATAAGGTTTTTCTTGGTTGATTTTTGCTAGAGGTAAGCTACTACCCCTCTCCTCCTCTATTTATGTCTTGCATGACATCTTAGCCTTGTAAAATGGCATTTATATGTTGAAATCAACATGTTTGAGTATGTTTTGATGTTGAGCCATGTAAATTTCGTGGATGACATGTTTTATATGCTGAGAGGCTTGTTTTTTCTTGGTTGATACACATAGAAATGGAATCACTTGATAATCTTGAAGTAAAAATGGTTTTTCTTCCATTCGAACTCGTTAGAAATAAATAATGACTCTAACGGAGTTGAATAGGTTTTCATAATTGATGAGACCACGTGTGTGACTTGGGGATTTCGTTGTGATACGAGAGTTTTGTTGGAAAAATTAGTTACCCAAATTGTGTTTGATGTTGTTGTTTAATTCTCGTAAATATTATGAGATGGTTGATTATGTGAGTAGGATTATTATGACCTACTTGAGACATTCATATTTAATGATGTTATACTCCCCATTTTGGAGTGTGTATTGTTGTTGTGAATGTCAAGTAAACATCTACTTGCACATTTGTTATGGCCATGGATTATTTGTTGGCGGTGTATTGACGCTCGATTATTGCGGGAGCCGGGGCTGCATAATATTTGAAGGCCAATACATCGGGCCTCGCCTTACCGTTGGCCACGGTAGGGGCATAGCACCATTTGTTGTATGGAATAAACGCAACCTTGGTAAGCTATTCCGTGGTTGATTCTTGGGTCGTAGGGACCAAGATCACCCGTCGACGTGAATACAGAAAATGGTTCACAAAGAATTGGTTATTGGTTATGGTTTTGATTCGTCGATCGAGCACATCAACTACGGCTCCTACATTCGTATATTATATGTTGGTTGGTTGGAAGTAATGGGTATATTGGAGGTGTACCTCAATACAGTATCCTTTTAAAAGTGTTTACATATCGCACTTATGTGGTTCCTATATATGCGAATGTTGGTCACGGTTTTCAACTGGTTTGGGTCGGTTGGCAATTGTCGAGCCTCTCGTGTAGAATAGGGTAATTTGTTGTTATGAGATGTTTATCATGCTATGTCTCGTGATTGTTATATCATGCCATAGTCGTTATACTTAATATTACTGTCCTGCATCTCGTATGACATATTGTTGCATTAGTAGCTTATTGAGTTTTAAACTCACCCCGTCCAATGTTTATTTATTTTCCTTAGATCACGGTCCGACGAGGAACCAATAGTAGGAGTTTGCTTCGTCTCGGTGTTTGTGCAGGTTGTTCTTTTGGTTGTGCTTTTGGGCCTTAGTATTTCTTTTGGTGAGGCTGAGGGAATACATTGTTACCTAAACTATGTAATGTTGGGTAGTGTGTGTTGGTCTTTATGATTGTATCATTCTTTTGGTTATGCCGACATAGTTGTCGAGCTTGATGTATTTGTTAATACTTGTTACTTCCGCATACTCTGATTTGGATATTGTTGTTGTTCTCCGAGCTTATTGCTCGTGGAGGTTTAAGTTACATGTTTAGTTTTATATTCAAACTATGTTTTAAACAAGTTTAGTTTCCGGATTATTATATGCCGATTAAGTATTGCTTTGGTTTTAAAGAAAAGCTTTGCATGTGCATTATAGGGTTTTATGCATTCGCTTTATACTTGCATCATATGGAATTTTTATGATGAGTCTTTGGTGTTTATCGCGTTCCTCGCGATCTGACTCGGGATTCCACGTAGGAGTCCGGGTAGGGTCGCGACAGTTGGTATCAGAGCATAAGTTAGATAACCTGGAATGGATCCTTGGTTTAGGAGGGTAGGTTGTGTGTTTGAGTCGTTAACGTCGAGTGTTTGTTGCAGGTGTTTGACAATGGTAGAGACACGTCATGGTACTAATACGGATGGGGATGGTACGAGCCGAGTTAGGGAAGCTGCTGGGGCTGAGAGCCATGCTTTACCACCTAGACCACCTCCTAATCAACCGAGAGTTTAGCCGACAGGGTAACAGAATGCACCACCTGAGGCAAATGTGAATCTGAATGAGGCTTTCATGCACACTATGCAGGGTTTATGCAAGCAATGATGGAAATGAATAGGCAGACTATGGATATGCATAGACAGACAATGGCAGGACAGGGACAAGCAAGGGGAAACAGAGTAGATCAGCCAGCTGGGGGTAATGTGGATTATGATCGCAGATTGGGGAGGTTCTTGAAGATGAAACCTCGTAGTTATGATGGTGATCCTGATCCGATAAAAGCGAAAAGGTGGATCGAATCTCTGGAAAAGATTTTTGCTGCAGTAGAGTGTACCGAAGAAGACAAAATTAAGTTCACAACATTCAAACTGGAGGATGCAGCGGAGCACTGGTGGAAGGTACTAGAGGCAAGTTGGGTACAAGATCGTGTGGTTCGTACTTGGGATATGTTCTTGAGGGAGTTTAGGAATCATTTTGTACCAGATGTGGTTCAAGCGAATAAGGAAGTAGAATTTCTTTGTCTTGATCAGGGGACGATGACAGTGGCTCAGTATTCGCCAAGTATACTGAATTGGCAAGGTATTGTGTACATTTGATTCCAACAATAGAAAAGAAGATCTATCGTTTTGTGAAAGGTTTGAGGACGGAATATCGTAAGCAACTCTTACCGCTTCAGTTGCCAAGCTATCAAAGTGCAGTGGACAAGGCTTATAGGATCGAGTATGATATAGAGGAACACCGTGGCAGGCAGGGTAGTATAAGTGGGAACTCGCAAGCTTCACAGTCGCAATGGAAGAGATCGGGTGCAAGTGGGACTATTAACAGGGGGAGTAACACTAGCCGCTAGGGAGGATAGTTTCGCCAGCAAACTGGGAATTAGGGAAATGTTGTCCGTGGACAGCATGATGCAAGGATTACTTGTGGGTTTTGCAAGAAGAGTAGATATAATGAAGATAAGTGTTGGAAGCACGAAAAATGTTTGTTGTGTGGTAATGGCACACATTTTCAGCAGGATTGTCCTAAGAATAAAGGGCCACAGCTTTGAGGTGCACAACAAAACACTGGGGTTAAGAAATATAACGAGGGTCATCCTAGAGTGCAAGGTCGAGTCTTTGCCTTAGACCAAAGGGGAGTTCCCGAGGCCCCTAATGTCATAGAAGGTACTTTAATAATCTTTAGTAAGAAAGCCGAGTGTTAATAGACCCAGAGTCATCACATTCTTACATTGCATCACATTTTGCTTATCATTTACATGTTATACCTGAATTATTACCATATGTGTTGGAGGTGTCTACTCCGTTGGGAGAGTGCCACGTAGCTTTGGATGTCTATCGTGCTTGTGATGTGGTTATTGATGATCATCACTTACCTGTGGATTTGGTTATATTGCCCATACGTGATTTCGATGTTATTTTGGGAATGGATTGGCTACATGCTCATCATGCTATTGTTGATTGTCGTAAGAAGTTGGTTACGTTTGATTTACCGAATGTGCCTTCATTTGTGTTTATGGGTGATAAGATTATGGGCGGTATTTAGCTTATTTCGGCTTTAAAAGCTCGGAAGTTATTGTATCATAGATGTTTAGGGTATTTGGCTTGTGTTATTGATAGATCACAAAAGGTTATTACATTGGAGGATGTTCCTATTGTTCGTGAATTTCTGGATGTATTTGCAGCTAATTATGATTCGCCTCCAGACCGAGAGTTGGAGTTTTGTATCGAGTTGTTACTAGTGACCGTACGAATTTCGAAAGCACCTTATCGTATAGCACCGGCTGAATTGAAAGAGTTGAAAGTCCAATTGGAGGAGTTACTTGATCGGTGTTTTATTAAACCGAGTGTATCGCATTGGGGTGCACCAGTGTTGTTTGTGAGGAAGAAAGATGGGTCTTTGAGGTTATGCATTGATTATAGGGAATTGAATCAAGTGACCATTAAGAATAAATATCCTCTTCCACATATTGACGACTTGTTTGATCAACTTCAACGTTCCGCAGTGTACTCTAAGTTTGATCTCAGGAGTGGTTACCATCAATTGAAGGTTCAAGTGGAGGATATTCCTAAGACGGCTTTTCGGACTCGTTATGGGCACTTTGAGTTTGTGGTTATGCCTTTTGGGTTGACTAATGCACCAGCCATGTTTATGGATTTGATGAATAGGGTGTTCTTACCTTATCTTGATTGCTTTGTGGTTGTGTTCATTGACGATATCTTGGTTTATTCTAAGTCCCGAGAAGAGCATGAGAAACATTTGAGGTTAGTATTGACGGTTTTGAGGGAGAAGAAGTTGTTTGCTAAATTTAGTAAGTGTGCCTTTTTGCTTGAGGAAGTGGCTTTTCTGGGCCACATTGTATCAAGTGAAGGTATAGTGGTTGATCGGCTAAGATTGAGGTAGTTGTGAACTAGAAGAGACCTGAGACTGTGACGGAGGTTCGTAGCTTTTTGGGTTTAGCGAGGTATTATTGGAGGTTCATAGAAGGGTTTTCTAGGATTGCAACCCCGTTGGCTACTTTGACACAAAAGAATAAAGCTTTTGTTTGGAATGATAAATGTGAGGTGAGCTTTCAAGAGTTGAAGAAGAGATTGACTACGATACCGATTCTAGCATTGCCAAACGGACATGATGGGTTACTTATTTATAGTGATGCTTCAAAAGAAAGTTTGGGTAAACTCTTTCGGTTTGATTGCTCATTTTTTGATATTTCATTGACCGTTCAATCCTTGCTAGAGTTAAGCTATTTTATTGATGGGCATATGTTTTGTAATGTGGGTAATTGTTTGAAGAAAATGTGAGCTAGCACTAAAATCACACCATACCTTAATTATGCATGTTTATAATCTTGAGTTTGATTTTCATCATGATAATGTGCATATGATCTTGAGCAAGTGTCGTGTTCCACCATTAAGTCCTTGAGCTCATTCTAAATATTTTATTTCTTTGCTCGGGACGATCAAAGCTTAAGTTTAGGGGTGTGATGAGCTCAAGATTTCCATGAATTTTCCCTTTATTTCCTTTTATTTTGTGCTATTTTAGAGTTAATTATGCTTGGAAATATTATTATTTGTGTAGTTGTACTTCAATGTAGGTTTTGAAGATATTAACGAGCATTCAACGATTTTAGCATGAAGTTTGAGGCAATTTCGGGCTTCAAAGTTGAGCTACAAATCATTCCGTCAAAGTCGGTTAAGTATTCCAAGGCAAAATGAGCTAATGGTGGGCTAACTGAGCTAACGGTGGACTGTTTTGCAAAGCCTGAAGGGGGAAGGACTTAGGGAGACAGATTCCAAAACTAAGGGGCACCGAAGCAAAATGAGAAACTTCTCATTAATGTGCTGTCCGCCCCTGCGCTGCCATGTGTTCGCCCAACAGCCCTTCTTCTCTTCGTTTTATCTCTTTTGCCCCTAAATTTCATATTTCATGCCCATTTTTCCCTTGGCTTGTGGGAGACTCTCTGCCCTCCACTTTTTATCTCCCAAAGCTGCCCCAAAACACATAACAGATAGTCCCAGGCGGCTGTAAAGCCCCTTTGGGGCTGTAGCTTTCCTCTCCCAAATTCTCTCTTCATCTTCCAAAAATGTAATCATCATTGAAGGTTTGGAGCAACAAATCATGTGCCAAGGAAGCTTTTGCAAGAGATTTCAACCTCGAATTTCAACATTATTTGGTTTAATTCTTCCACCCTTTATCTTGAAATATTTGTTGTAATTTTCTAGGGTTGAATGAACTTGTAAAATGTGAAATTGGTTTATGCTTAATTGATTATTGGAAAGCAATTATTTTTCTATGTTGTTGTAGTGATTTAATTTTATCTCTCTCCCTATTTAGTATACAAGCATGTTAGGTTATTATTATTGATGGGCTTAATGCTTTTAATTGGTTTAGTCATTAATTAAATGATTTTAGAATTGTTTGTGTGAGCGAGAGCTACCTGACTTTTCGGACCGATCAATTTGATAGTTGGTTTTTGACACACACCGATAGCCTTCGGCTACCAACATGACTTGTAGAAAAATAGAGAGATTATCTCTCTACGACTCTACCCATTATTACCCATTATCTTGGTTATTATTGTGTGTTCCTAATGCTTCTGATGGATTAGCTACCCATTAGATGATCACTAGAATTATAGGATAGTTAGCGAGAGCTCTTCCTATTAATTCCGAAAACACAATAATTGTCTATGTGACGCCAGACCGAGAGGTAACGAGTGTTCATAGATAGCCAATTGAGGACTTGTTTTGACATGCGATCAATCCACCTTAGCCATTCGCGAGGTAGGGAGATTCGGGTTGCTATTGGGGCGAGAGCTCGTAGTTAACCAATTTAGTGTTCTCGGCTACCAAGACTTGAGTTAAAGAAAAGTAGAGAGAGGATTAAATTAGACACGAGCTAGACTAGAAATATTGCATTCCTATAATCTTATCTTTTAATCTTGATTTGTTGTTGCCAAATCATTTTGCGACATTGTATATATTAAATGCTTTCTTTTTTTTTTTTATAGTTTTTTTAGTTTTTATTCTCAATTTATTTTCGCTCAAATATAATTAGTTAGCTCAATTTCGGTACTTAGTTGGAGTGAAAATTCTGTGCATTCCCTGTGGGATCGATACTTGTGCTTACACACTATATTACTTGATACAGCAGGGTACTCTTGCTCTAGTTGTTGCAATTTAATTTGTAGCCCAATCATTTACACGTATGAATATTAAAATACGTAATGTAAGAGACTAGTACAACAGTCTCGATGTGATAAACGATTGTTCATTAATCTAGGGATTTGACTACAAAACCATATGAAATAGGATAAGTGTACTTAAGGGCAGTTGCGTTTATAAGAATGAGTTGTTTACGCTTCAAGCGTCATTGTGGGCGTAGTACTTCGCACTCGATGTTAATGTACTAAATAAGTATTCTTGATGTGTTTGTGCTTGAGAACTATATGAGTAGTCTCAACATGGGTTTGTAACTAGACTAAATTAGTAGTATTAAGATGTTCTTGTTTGGGTATCAAATGTGTATCTCGATGTGTAGATGTTTATAGACTAAATATGTGGTCTAATGATTCTTGAAAAGTACTTGCAAATATGTGCTTGTATGATTATGTGATTCAAGACTAAATATGTGGTTTTGAGATGTTAATTAGTTTACTTCACAAGATGTGTTAGTAATATGTTAAGGTAGGATCATTGACCTACTTGGTTGGGATAAGGTTCACTACTTTTGAACCTTATTGTTACTGTTATGTTTCGAGTAAATATCTACTTGTGCATCGTTTGGAAGTCCAGTTAGCACACATGATTTGAGTCGGCAATGCGACGACACATAGCCTTCGTGGTAAGCGATTGCTATGGGTCACGTCATTGGTTCCCTTTCGTTCCCACTACTGGCCCTAGTGGGAAGTGGTCCCATTGTTATAAGCAATACACGTAACTATAGCAACCAATAGTATTTTCCAAGTGAGTGAGAAGTAACGACTGTATTTTCCTCACTAAGTAGACGGTGAGAAGTAACGATGGTATCTTTCCTCGCTAAGTAAAATAGCGAGATGTAACGACAATATGTACAGTGTGTTCAGTATGTTCCGAGCACGAGATCCGGTTCGGCAAAGATAGTTGATATGTGTAAAGCGACAACAGCACAGTCAGATAGACAGCAACCATATCCTTTTTAATGTGGTTATTTACGTGCACTTGTGTGATCATCACCGTGCTACGTGGTATTTGATATTTATGTGCCTATGATTATGTGGTACATGTTTACAGTTTGGTATACTTATAAATGATTCCATGTTACAGTTTTATAATTGAGCATTATGCCATGTCATGAAGTTGCATTTAGTAACTTACTGTGTCATTATGACTCTTCTCGTTGTTTGTTTATTGTTATTCCTTAGAAGCTTTTAAAGCTTGATGTTGTTTAGTAGTATTTCTTTTGGTGAGGACGCTGGTTATGTAAAGTTATATAGACTTTACTTTGGGGTAGAATTATACTTGGTTATTGTATTATTCTTTTGGTAGCCGACAAGTATGTCGCGCTTTTGTATAGTTGATTTTATTTCCGTTGTTTCCCGAGCATGTTGTAGCTCGCGGTGTATGTTGTTGTTGTTGTAGTTGCTTCCTTTCTCGAGTTGTAAACTCGTGATTGTTATTAGTTGGTTTCCGGCAGTAGTATCGTCGATGAATTGTTTTTATTTTTAACAGGTTAATCCGTTGGATTTTGTTGTAAGTACGGGTGGTTACGCCACGTGCTTTTCTTATTCGGTTGTGTTGTGTTGTTGTTTTAGCGACTCGACCTCGGGATTTCGTATAGAGATCCGGGTCGGGGCGTCACAGTTGGTATCAGAGCTTATGTTAGCTATTCGCCAGGATAGGTTCCATGGCCTAGGTGGGTATGGTGTTATTGTTAAGTTCTTAACGTCAAGTGTTGTGTGTAGGTTAATAATGGTGCAGACTAGACACGGAGCGAGTACTAGTAGGGTCGGTACGAGTACAGGTGAAAACGAAGAAAGAGATGAGAATGCTAATACTCAGCGTAATGTTCCTCTTGAACCGAACCCGAACAATCAGAATGAAGATCTTATGAACATGTATGGGAGAATGATGGAGCTGATGAATGAGATGACTCAGCGGATTAATGGAGGGACAGTACCACAACCTGAGAATAGAGTACATCAACCAGAAATTGAAGTACCGCAGCCTGAGATGAGACAGAGGAACCACACTAGTATGCTTGAGAAATTTTTAAAGATGAAACCTCGTACCTTTCTGGGAGAACTGGATGCTACTAAAGCAGAATTGTGGATTGAACACATCATAAAGATCTTCGCAGCTTTGGATTGCAGTAATGATGAGAAATTGACCTTAGCGTTGTTCAAGCTTGAGGAAGCAGCAGAACATTGGTGGCAAGTGTTACAAGGAAGTTGGAAATTACAGGGAGTACCACACAGCTGACCTAACTTTTTAAGAGAGTTCAAAGCACAGTATGTTCCAGAAGTGGTTCGCGAGAAGAGAGAGCGAGAGTTTTATGATTTGGAGTAAGGTAGTATGTCAGTGGCTCAGTATTCAGCCAAGTTTACAGAATTGGCTCGTTACTGTAGTTACTTTGTTCCTAATGAAGCGAGGAAGGCACAAAAGTTTGTCAAAGGATTGAAGACTGAGTATCAAAAATAGTTACTCTCATTGCAACTTACGGACTATCGGGGAGCTGTAAATCGTGCTTATGCAATAGAGGGAGATATAGAGGAACACCGATGTAAAGGAACCACGGGAACTGAAGGTAGTAATAATCATAAAGAGAGACAGGCAAAACCCCAGACAGATGGACAAGTAAAACAACAGTCTAGTGTACGGAGTAATACCACTACTTCTAGTCAAAGGCGATGAGGTGACACGATGACGTGTAGCTTTTGTTTGAGAACTGGTCACACTGAAAAAGGGTGCTGGAGTAAGCAGGGAAGTGCTTTGCTTGTGGAGGAGATCACCTTAGGAAGAATTGTCCTAGGATGAGGCATAATCAATCTAGGAGAGCTAGTCAGCGGTCTAGTGGCTCTAAGAGAGATATTGATGGTAATCCTAGATCTGAGAGCCGTGTGTTTGCGCTTAGCCAGCGTGGAGTTCCTAAGTCTACCCCCGAGATAGGAGGTATCATTTCTGTATTATTATGAGTATACGTATTATGGTAGCTCATGTTCATGCATTCATATGTTGCATTGTGTGGTTGGGAACTAGAGTAATATCTTTCCTGGTGCTATCTTGTGATTGAGGGAGATACCCCAATAAAAGATTGAATTGTTGTTATTGATATAGTAAGCTTGTGATAGACCAATAGGTAATCACATATTGTATGGTAGTTGTGTTGTCTTACCTTTATATGGCTTGAAAGTGTAAGAAGATGTGATATACGAGTTAGTAACTATACGCTGTATGTCAACTTTGCGAATATGCCTATACATGAAATTTATAAGATACATGATATAGATTGTTAATGTGTGCATGCCATGCATTGGTTGTGTACCATTATGAGATGATTATATTCTTCCATGTGACGAATATGCTTGGATTGTGTTGATATGATTGTTATTAGCATGCATAACATTCCTGTTTGGAGAGTTAGTATACTGTTACCACATGATTGAGTTGAGTATTTATGGTCATGTTATGGTTGTGAATAAAACTATACCAGAGTTAGAGGATTTCTCTACTTCACGAGAGTGTCCAGAAATGTTTGCTGTTGAATACCTTATATGTCACCTAAAACGGGGATTCGAACATGTGTTGAGTTGATACTACGGAAACAAAGAACCTAAAGGATCACCATGAGTTGAATTAGCGATTGATGGATATATGAAACCATGTGTGCAAGTCATACTTGGAGAATTTTATGAAATGTCAATTATGGTTTTCACATTCACTTTCAGTCTTAATACGAAGTGAACCGTAAGAGAAGAATTGCATTTTGACCTTAATCAGTATAGAAAGCGATAGCTTCTGCATCGAAAAATTGATATGGTATAAGTGGAAGTAATCTATCCACTGACTTAAAGTTCATTGCGTTAATGTTGACTTGAGTCGGAATACTACTACTATGAAACTAAGATTTGCGTTTTGCATGGAATCAAATATTTGAAATTTCTATTCTCACAATATGAACAGAATATGAGACATTGTTGATAAGTGGAAAGACTTAAAGATCTTAACTAAGTACCTACTGCTATGCATTTGAGTTTAACATGATGATTGAGATATTGAAGATTGAAGACTTATCAATTATAACGCGATTATCTTTTATATGTTGAGATTGTTACACATTATAGATTATGATGGATTAATTAGCCAAGTGTTTATGTACTACCAATGACGAAGATAGGCACATCAAATGAATTAACATCTTTGCAAGAAATGAGATATAAGGGAGTTACATTGAACACAGTTAGTAGTGTGATCGGTAAAGAATCCAAGAATTATCTTGAGTATACATTTTATCCTTAGATCTTCTATATGTTTAAGAAGGATGATTATGACTTCCGAGAAATGTTTAAATATGTGTGATGGATTCCAAATGATAGTTACTCGCCACAACAATTGTCAACAGAATATTGATTGACTAAGATTAATACGGAAAGATAGCATGAATTATCGCTGTACAATAATGAAGCTAGGAAGGTCAAGCTTTGAAATCTTGCGATGATTCGATAGCCGGTTGAAAAGTGTAAATTCTACTTGGGAATGATTACTAATTGATGGAACATCGTTACGTTGTTTTGATAAATATTCTTGAGGAAGTTGTCTTATCAAAACGTATCCAAAAAAGTGTTCGATGAGATTCTTGTAAGAAACCTCATGCAACCGAGAATGTACTTTGAGAAACAGAGTATGATTGTAAGGAAATATCTTTAGTTCATCGATGACTTCGGACTGAATTTAGGGACTAAACTCTTTTAAGGAGAAGAGGATGTAATACCCTGGTTCCTCCTATGTTGACTTGTGTATCATGTCGTATCGTTATCACGTTGTGAATATTAGTTAGACTTGATTAAACAACATGTTGATTGATTCATGAATTAATTTCATGAGATTTAAAGTGCTTCTATTGTGATTTAATTCTTGTTCTTCATTCGTAATAAGAATGCATTTCATTCTAAGCCTTGTTACATGTGTTTTGAATGAATTTCAAGTGTGTTTTAATCTTTGTTGGAGGTTAGGATCACTTTGGGATCATTTAGAATCATTTCGGGAGCGTTTCGGAGCATTTTCGAAGTGTCTGGAGAGTCTGGACACAAAGCGATCACTTTGGGGAGATCGAAGCGATTGCTCTTCAGCCAGAAGACAAAGCGATCGCCCTGTTTAGGGAAGAGTGATCACCCTGTTTCGACTATGTCCATCTGAATAGCCTATAGTAATTTGGCCACAACTTTGTGTAGAAAACTCGGATTTGCAAACCGTTTAATTTTGTGTAAACTAGACTAAAAGATCTTTCCAACCATACCTTATTTGTAATTTTTAGACTTGTATATCATCCTAGGGACATCTTTAAAGTTGACTAAAAATCAGACCAATCTTTTAGACAGCATTTTCCAATGTTTGCAATTTTGCCATTTTGACACCTTGAATCACTTAAGGACGTACCAAGGCTTGTTGAATTTCAAAATTGACTTGTTTCAGACCTTAAGGAGACCCCAAGTTACTCTCCACTTCATTTTAAACATCCATGAAAGCTTGAGAACTTAAGTGTGGGAGATGAAGGTGAGAATAGTGTGTGTAGTCCATATCTAAACATCCAACCATTGGATCTTCCATGCAAGACCACCAAGGTGTTGCTAAAGACTAGGAGACTTCATTACAAAGCCTTGATTATGAATTTGTTAGCTTGATTGTCTTCTTTGGATATGTTAGAATTTGTTACATGTATGAATATTTATGAACATGCATGTCTTGATTACTTGATGATTCTATGTTTAAATGATATGATGAGATGCATAACATGCTTATGTGTTAAGTGTTGAGTTTGGGTGATGTTGTATGTTGATGTTGAGCACTCAACTATAGAATTTAGATCAAGAACAAGATGAGACTTAAATTGGGAAATTTCACGTAAGGCAATTATACCCAAATTTTAGAAGTATGTTAATGACTCTAGAAACTTGATTTTTGAAGAGAATAATATCTACTGAAAGACATGTTAAATTCCTACGTGAAATAGAGTTCATTTGCTATAGATTATAGCCCTTCGATAATTTGGTACTGGTAAAATAAAGACTCCGGTTATAAGCGTAAGATGGCGTCTAATTAATTTAGTAAGCCGTATATCCGGACTTGTGTAGTTTGGGATATTCGTTTAATATAATTATCAACTCCCAAGAGTTGTTTACACGTATGAATATTAAAATACGTAATGTAAGAGACTAATACAACAGTCTCGATGTGATAAACGATTGTTCGTTAATCTTGGGATTTGACTACAAAACCATATGAAATAGGATATGTATACTTGAGGGCACTTGTGTTTATAAGAATGAGTTGTTTATGCTTCAAGCGTCATTGTGGGCGTAGTACTTCGCACTCGATGTTAATGTACTAAATAAGTATTCTTGATGTGTTTGTGCTTGAGAACTATATGAGTAGTCTCAACATGGGTTTGTAACTAGACTAAATTAGTAGTATTAAGATGTGCTTGTTTGGGTATCAAATGTGTATCTCAATGTGTAGATGTTTATAGACTAAATATGTGGTCTAATGGTTCTTCAAAAGTACTTGCAAATATATGCTTGTATGATTATGTGATTTAAGACTAAATATGTGGTTTTGAGATGTCGATTAGTTTACTTCACAAGATGTGTTAGTAATATGTTAAGGTAGGATCATTGACCTACTTGGTTGGGATAAGGTTCACTACTTTTGAACCTTATTGTTATTGTTATGTTATGAGTAAATATCTACTTGTGCATCGTTTGGAAGTCCAGCTGGCATACATGATTTGTGTCGGCAATACGACGACACATAGCCTTCGTGGTAAGCGATTGCTATGTGTCGCCTCATTGGTTCCCTTTCGTCCCCACTACTGGCCCTAGTGGGAAGTGGTCCCATTGTTATAAGCAATACGCGTAACTATGGCAACCAATAGTATTTTCCTCACTAAGTAGATGGTGAGAAGTAACGACTGTATTTTTCTCACTAAGTAGACGGTGAGAAGTAACGATGGTATCTTTCCCTGCTAAGTAGAATAGCGAGATGTAACGACAGTATGTACAGTGTGTTCAGTATGTTCCGAGCATGAGATCCGGTTTGGCAAAGATAGTTGATATGTGTAAAGCGACAACAGCACAGTCAGATAGACAGCAACCATATCCTTTTTAATGTGGTTATTTACGTGCACTTATGTGATCATCACCGTGCTACGTGGTATTTAATATTTATGTGCCTATGATTATGTGGTACATGTTTACAGTTTGGTATACTTATAAATGATGCCATGTTACAGTTTGATGATTGAGCATTATGCCATGTCATGAATGTGCATTTAGTAACTTACTGTGTCATTATGACTCATCCCGTTGTTTATTTATTATTTTTTCTTAGATCCGAGCCAACCTAGCGGTTCTCGATGAGATCGGTGAGATTGCGGTTTGCTAGCAGGTTGTATTTTGGTTTAGAAGCTCTTGAAACTTGATGTTGTTTAGTAGTATTTTTTTTGGTGAGGACGTTGGTTATGTAAAGTTATATAGACTTTACTTTGGGGTAGAATTATACTTGTTGTTGTAGTTGCTTTCTTTCCCGAGTTGTAAACTCGTGGTTGTTATTAGTTGGTTTCCGGCAGTAGTATCGTCGATGAATTGTTTTTATTTTTAACAGGTTAATCCGTTGGATTTTGTTGTAAGTACGGGTGGTTATGCCACGTGCTTTTCTTATTCGGTTGTGTTGTGTTGTTGTTTTGACGACCCGACCTTGGAATTTCTATGAAATGATTCTTTAAAGCTCTAATAATGCCCAGAAAATCTAAAATATAAAAGAATACAATAAATACAGTTTCTAGGGCAAAATACATTTAAACTTCATAGAAAATGGAGATAAAATATAGGGAAATATATGGGAAATTATGCACTTGTCAATACCATTAACATCTAGGCATCACATCCGGGGTCATCATCCCGAAGGGTGGTGACGGTGGTGTCAGATGCTGGCCCACGTTGGGCCCATGTTGGCGATTGACCCAATCGCGCCCCAGATACATCGAGTCGCATATGATGGAAACCATCAAAATGCGACAACCATTGGCCGCCTGGGTCGGACCATAGGAAGCAGGTAGCTGACCCCATAGGAAGAAGTTAACTTATTCAGGACTGGAGTTGATAATCGCAGTCCGAACCACCTCTGTGTCAGGCCGAGCAGGAACCCTCCGAGCATACTTCCGATTTGAAGTCTGGAAGTTCATCACAATTGATGGGGTCATCACCTTGGTGCGGAGCGTGAAAGGGTGAAAGTTGAACACCGCGTAAGCCCAAGCCTGTCACATCAAAAACAATGAGTCAATATTTATTTTAAAATGACAAAAGAAGTTTTTAAAATAAAGATTTTCGTTCCAAATATTACCTCCCAAGCCACATTGTAGCTAGTTACGCTACTGGCAACGTTCTAGCTGGCGTGATCCATGAAGAAATAATAATCTACCAGGCCAGCCTGCCCCCAGTCAAAGTCGCCCAGATGGCGCAGTCGCCTCAAACAACCGAGTAAAGATACTCGCAGGGTTGAGGAAGTATTGGCAAAAAAGGTGATCCCTAGTGCCAAGAATAAGAAAACCCGAACGAATTGAGTCACAGCAGACCGATCAGTTGTATCGACAAGATCCACATTGTGGAGCAGCCACTCCCTGACATAGCTGACGGGAATCTCGTCGAAACTCTTGTACACTGGAGTAAATCCCAACAGATGAGCAACGACATCAGGATGATGTCGCAGGTGGAAATTCGGCTCAATAGCCTGGCCCTGACCAGTCGGTAGCCCCGTAATCGCCGAAAAATCTGCAGGCGTCATAGTCACGTCGTCCCACCGAATGTGGAAGGTATAGGTGGTGTCCCACCAGAAACACTGCAACACCTCATGGATGTTGCTGTAGCCGATGAAACCACCCACATTCTGGATGAATGTACCAAGATAAGTACCATCCACCCTCTCCTGAATCAGTCGAGGGAGTCAGTCATAGATCTCCCTCACCATGTCCCCATTCGTCGGGATGTAAGTAATCCTCCTCCGCGAGTGCAAAAGCAAAAATCAATTCCAGCGTGTCAGCACAAAGCACACGTGCACATTTTTTATGTCATTTCATAAATTCACATTATGTCAATTTCATTCATACTGCCATGCAAAAAAAAAAAACTTGAAAGTTTTTATCTTTTCCATAGATTCTCCAAATCCCATTCCCTGGATCCCGGGATCAAAATAAAATATTTTCAAGTAATTAGTGAGGGTTTTTCTTCACTATTCTTCATTGAAGCTTTTTTTCAAACAGTTGGTGTGCGACTTTCGCGAAACTTCGGTCAGGAAAAATTTTTACATTTTGAGCCACCCCAACAAAATCAACTTGGGGGTTTCCATTTTTGTTCATCCCTCTACACATATATACCCTCAATTTCAAGAAACTTTTATCCTAACATGTTCAAATTTGCAATTAAAATAGACACTTTAAACATGCAAAATCCACAAAACATACATACTTGTTTATACCCCATATTGTATACATTCACATTTCTTACCTAGATTCAACATGCAACAACATATATTAGCTATTTAGATACTAACAATTGCAGGATTAACATCAAGAGTCCAGCATATCATACAAAACTTTCAAATTTAGCATACTTTGTGGAACAAGTGGGTTTTCCGAAAACTCCCGCTGGTGGATCAAAAGAAGAGATATAACTGCTCCGATTTGGATGAATATCGTTCGGATTACTATCCGAGAATGGATAGCGGACCTGATTCCGTGCCATCACCTCGTCGGCTTGTTCGTCACGGGCACCCACATTGACAGGAATCTCATTTTTTGAGTTCGAATTGTTCGCCATTATCGCTACAAACAATTTTGAGGCGATAAACCTCGAAAAATTTAAGTGATTTCGAAAGAAATTGGAGAAGAAATGAAGATTTCGAGAGAGAGAGAGGCACGGCAGCAAGCTGGTGCTTGCTGCTGCCATTTTCTTCTTAAGAAGAAAAGGGATTTTTCTTTTTTTCCTCTAAGTTTCAGCATTTTGCAATTTACACCCCCAAGTCCTTCTAACGGAACTTAACGTCCAACTAACGGTCGTTAACTGGACACCCTAACGGAAGTCCACCATCAACATATTTTCAAGGATAACCCCCAGCGGAGTTACTCCCAACGGCCCTGCCGTCCAATCCATCATCTCCAGTAGAATCCCCATGGGAATCTACATAGCATATCACAGCAGAAGCATTACCAATGGTCGTGCGCATCATCCCCAACAAAGTGTCCCCTGGACACCACACAGATTTGCAGTGCATTCACACATGTTTGCACACCCAGATACCCGTCATTTCCCCCACAGGTTCGAGCCTGAGGCATATGGAAATCAATCGCTCAACAGCCCTACCGTCTAACACAGTTCAGAATCCGTCCCCTGGACGCCACATAAAAATAGTATCTCTACTTTATGTCAATTTATAGCTTATCTTAAACTGCAATTTACCTCATTTTGCATTAGAATAGCTTTCTTTTGGTCATTTCCCAACGGGTATAGACCTAGGCTCCGGAAGTGAACCATTCCTACACACAGTAGTCCCACAGTCAAATTTCTTCCCTAAAGAGATTTGAACTACGTTTTGACCTGATTCTCTTTATAGAGATACGTAGGCAATCTCCCCTGGAGATCCTGTCGTTCTTTGACACATGTTGTCACCCACACACATATACACATGGTCATACAAACTCCGATGCAGAGTTTGTCCATCCAATTGCTAGTACGAAGCTGGATGTCTATCTTTTTCGACGACGCTCGCTTACTTCTAAGCAAACATAGTCGAGGGGCTCTGTAGACACCCAGAATTTGTACACCTACATTATACGAATTGTCCAATAAACAACTGTTTATTTACAAATGGACTAACACATGTTTCTATGATTATTTCAGGAAACAGTATACACAACGGACCGTCAATGTCCAACAAATACAACAAGCTTCGGTTAGATCAACATCAAGGGTCAAACTCGAAGATACTGTGACGACCCGAGTCCGGGGTTTGATGTTGAACCCCAACTCGATGCGCCAAACTAGCAAGAACAATCGAAAAGAGCGAGTTACAAAAGCTCAAAACTAAAACTATGCAGCGGAATACAAGTCAAAATGTGAGCTTCAAAAACTCGAAGTACAACTCACTAATAAAACAAACTCCACGGCTACAACAAATGCCGGAGAACAACAATACTGAACACCACGAGCTAACACGCTCGGGAATACTACTAATAAAATATCAACGGCACAAGGCCACACCAAAACCACGAGTCAGTAATCCAAAATAATAAAGTACTACAACTGGCACGACCTCTCAAGTCAGCCTCAAAATATAAATCTAAGGAATACAAATATTTCTACCCATATACTAAGTTTACATAACTTAGTGAACCTCACGATCTCACAATATAAGGAATAAGAAGAAAATGACAATACAAATACATCTTGCTAACTCCAAGGTTCAAGACTCGCTGCGCTGGAACTTAACCTTCAAACTGAGGAGGTTGTTGGGTGAGTCTAAAAGACTCTGTAAGATACTATAATGTATTGGGTGCCATGAGTATGAATGCAACAGTAAACCAAGACTCTAAATGCACTAATCTTGGTAACAATTTTAGCTTAACCATTAATCGACAGGTTACTACATGTGACTATATGGCATGGCATTATGCACAACAATATAACAGGAAAGTAAACATGTAGGAGCACATAAAGGCAACCAACCCTATACTAACGAGAGGCTCAACGATCGCCAATCGTCTCATACCAGTTGGAAATCATGACCAACATTCGCTTGTATAAGAAGTACATAAAAGCGGTAAGTAAACACATTTAAAGGGATACGGCGTCGAGGTACACCTCCGACCAAACCAATAGTTCCAACCAACCAACCAATATATACCAAATATCGAAGCCGTTGTTGACGTGCTCGATCAATAAACCAATTCAAGAATTCGAAGCCGTTGTTGACATGCTTGAACCATAACAAAACCAAGATCTCATAACAAAGAACCTGTGAACCATTTTATTTGAAATTTACAATAAACCGATGCCACCGGTCCCTATAACCCGGAAAGGTCACCCCGGTATAATAGCTTACCAATGTTGCGGTTTTTGCCTACAAACACTTGGCGTTATTCCCCTACCGTGGCCAACGGTAGGGGGCGAGAACCCAATGTATTGGCCTTCGACTATTACGTAGCCCCTGCTCTTGTAATAATCGAGCGTCAATACCACGGTAGGGGGCGAGAACCCAATGTATTGGCCTTCGACTATTACGTAGCCCCTGCTCTTGTAATAATCGAGCGTCAATACACCACTCTCTAACAAACGTGCCATGGACTTAACTAAATGCTCAATTAGTAGAATATTTACTCTACATTTAAAAATAAACGGTCATACTCCAAAGTAGGGAGTATACCACAACAACAACATTCAATAATAATACGAATGTTTTAAGTAGGTCACAATAAGCCTACAATAACAAATCAACAAAGTGTGCTAGTAAACATTAAACACACAATCAATCATCAAAGTAGGATGATTTTCCTATCACATACTAGAACAATCACACAATGTCCGTAATCACTGAACATATAACCAAAACAAGACAATGGGCAAAGTAGGCCTGTTGTATAACTCAATTAAATTATCTAAGTCCGAAATGCCAGACTTCACAATTACAACATACGTAAGTCCGTATTGGAACGACAAACGCGGTATGTCATCTCATGTATAATATAACCTATCACATATCGTTATCGTCGTGTACTATGTATATCACGACTCATTACAAGTCACATCTTATTCGACTCCGCTAGAGTCAGACATGACTAGTGTTCAATTCGCATAAAGGTTTGGTTTATAACGTTGTACTTTATTGACTCCGTTTGAGTCGTTACCAATATTCGAGAAATCGGGATGAGCCGTAGTATCATCCATAATTAACCATTCTATCGTCAATACCATTATTCGATAATATATAATACCCAAAACAACCTCACAAATTTATAGCGAGTAAACTAATGACAAAAATCCCAACGAGTTGCTATTATACAAAATCTATTAACACAATATGATTTCTCCAGCACCGCGCAATAGTACTATTAAATTCACCAAATATTCCACAAAAATCCAAATATTACAATCATTCCATATTTAGAAACAAGACATCTGGAACTACAATTTACCACTTTGAATTACCTCATTTGGACTTATAATCATCATGAATCAGCCACTTAAAGCAAGATCTAATACCCAGAATTTCCAGCAACAGTTTACTCGATGCAGCGATAAAACACAACCTAAACGAGGTACTTCCCGACCTCTAAAATTTATGAAAATTTACAGAGAACAACATAACATACATAAGAATAACATATCCAAAATTCAGGAAATTTTCAATAGTAGATTAGTACCAGACTTTTCACGAAAATAGCCCAAAACAGGGACTGCAACTAATTCGAAATTCATGTGTTTTTCGTTCTAACTTGTAACTAACATCTCACCAAATATTCTACGCATGTTCAAATATTATGAAACTTATATACGAAAAAACTAGACATTCTAAATTACAATTTACCATTTTAAATCAGTCCATTTGGACTTGTATTCATCAACATGCAACCACATAAAGATTGAACTACAAACCATAATTTCCAGCAACAGTTCCTTCTGCGCAGCGATATAACAAGACCCATTTGAGGTACTTTCCAATATCAAAACTCAATGAAAATTTACAAGATGCTACACAGCATATAAATGTAAAACATCCAAAAATCATGCAATTTCCATGGACGGATCTTTCCCAGAAAATTCTACAATATAACCCAAAGTAGTGACTATGCTTATTGCAAGAACTATGTATATGGTTTCATAAGATCATCAATTCTTTCCCAAATTATATTTCCAAGTCAAGCCAGCAACTTAGTACAACACAAAATCATTTGGAGTGACAAATTTTATATTTCGAAGAAATTAACACAAAGATGAACAACCAACACATCCTACATGCTTTACTCTTCCAATTCAATTCATAAACATACAAAACATTATTGTTACTTACTTCTTGATGAATTCACACCAAGAAAACCCAAGAAATCCAACATGCAATTGGTGGAGAGTGATCCTCTAGTCAAGACCTTCAAAATGGTATGCTTGGATTGAAGATTTGTTGGTTGGATGGTGAAGAAATGACTTGCACACACTAATCTCACCTTTTCTTCACCTACTCTCTCTCAAGCTCGAATGGTGGAAGGAGATAGAATGAAGAGTGTGTTGGGGCCTCTCTTGTGGTCTAAGGGAGTAAAATGGCTGGTCAATTTTGTGGCCCACTTCAGTCAAAGGAAATGGGTCAAATAGTCAACTTATCTACTAATGAAAACATCGGTCAATTGTTAGCATAAAATTCTGTAATTTTTGGTCAACTTTAAAGACATTCCTAGGACAATCTTCAAGTCTAAAAATTACAAATAAGATATGGTTGGAAAGATCTTTGAGTCTAGTTTACACAGAATCAAACGGTTTGCAAATTCGAGTTTTCTACACAAAGTTATGGCTAAATTACTACAGACTGTTCGGATGGACAAAATTTTAGGTTTAACCATGTATCTATGCTTTTGTGTGTATCTTTCCATCTTATGCTCAAAACAAAATGTTTACTAAGTATTCCTAAATGATCCTAACCTCCAGTCAAGTTTGAAACACATTTGAAACCCAAACACACATGTCTAACTTGATAACAATGTAACAAAATTAACACATGAGATATACGAAGGACCATGGTTTTACAATTAGGGTCGGGGTCTTACAGATACAACAGGACTAACGACGTCCAAACACACAAACAACCTTCTGTTAGATCAACATCAAGGGTCTAGACTGAAGATACACAGCTTAGAAGGGCCAAAGTACAAGACACAAAGCCTGGAAAAGCCAAAAACAAGGTTTGGTGCGCTGAAGCCTTACTGACTGCGCTGATACCACTATACATGGTTTGGTGTTCGGGCACCATGCCAGGTGCGCCGCGCACTAAACCTACATTTTGTCCAAAAAGTTAAGCCGCCGGCTGCTGAAGACTTTGAATGCAGAAATGAAGCTTTCTCCAAACTTGGGCCAGAGAGTAAAATCTCACTTCCTCCCCTATATAAAGAGATAACCAGCTCTCTCTTGATCCTGAACTCTCACACTGAGAAAAAGAAGAAGAACTCCCTCAAAGAGCTCACACACACACACACACAACTCTCTCTCTATCAAGCCTCTTTTTGAGGAAGAAAAGAGAGAAATAAAAGAGAAAAGTGTATTGACTCTCTCTCAACACACACAAAACGTAAGTCTTCCTTTCCTCGATTGGTAGCAGTGGAAGCACAACGGTCAGGCTACGAGTTAGCTTGATCCGGTATAATACAACGGCCTAGAACTTGGCCCAATTTCTATAAAATGACAGAAGGTAACCCCTTTCGTTCGTCAGTCTATTTAGATATGTAAAGATGTAATACATGTATGTAATTATTTTAATACATTTTTTAATATATTTAATACATGTAAAGTATATTCTGTAGATAACAAACTTGCAATAATTAAATACAAGCATGCAAATGTGTAGAGACCGAAAGGGCGAGTTGGGTGCGTAAAACCTTCCCAATTCGTAACTTGGCCCTCGAACCCATAATCTAAAGTTTTTCTCCCGTTTACTTTATAAACGAGAGTAGTGACTCTGTTTTCAAAAGATAAACATATTTTTCATGTTTATCAAATCATAAAATCAATAGAAGAAAACCACAAGACAAGAGTGAAAAAGGGCCCAAAGGGAACGGTCCGCGCATCAGGGGCGCTCACATATGGTGTCATCATCTGCATGATAATTGAATGTCTACTAAAAGGGTTACCAATACCCAAGCAATATAACATTCATCAATGTAACGCATATAGGGCGAGAATGGTAGAGATGATGATGGCAGCAGGGGGTCACATGAAGAAATAACCTGACGGACGTCCAATTTTGTAATTTTTGTGATAGAAAATTAGAAGTACTGAAATGAGAACAATTGTTTTGTGAATATATATGATGAGTACAAGTCTTGTAATTTTTGAAAAATATAGTTACATAAAATTAAGTCTGACATGATTAGAAGAACAAGAAGCCAAATTGTAGCTGGTTATTATCTGCAAATATACTCAAGTATCGGAATTTTATTTTTGCATCGAATTGAATAATATTATGTTTTTGTAGTGACTAAAAGGCATCGGGATGCCTGATATGTACATCCCGATGCCTGATATGTGCATCTCGATGCCTGATATGTGCAAACCGATGCCTAAGTAAAAAGGCATATCACAGGATGTCAAATTGTAGCCGATTATTATGTACAAATATAATAAAGCATCGTGATTTCATTTTGTATCGAATTCACAAAAGAATTGCGATGCCTGATATGTGTATCCCGATGCCTGATATGTGCATACTGATGCCTAAGTGAAAAGGCATATCACAGGATGCCAAATTTTGATGACTTTGGCGTTTGATTTTATAGTTTTTTTTTTTATTTCTTATAATAATTAAAGATAAAGTAAGAGAGAGATAAATAAAGCTGGTGCAATCAAAGAGAGAGAAACTCTAAAATTATAAAACAATTACACATTATAGCAATATTAATAATCAATATGTGCCTGAATAAACAATTGACTTGAATATTATGTTTGGGTAGTGACTAAAAGGCATCGGGATGCCTGATATATGCATCCTGATGCCTGATATGTATATCTCGATGCCTAATATGTGCATACCGATGCATAAGTAAAAAGGCATAACACAGGATGCCAAATTGTAGCTGGTTATAATATGCAAATATATTCAAGCATCGGGATTTCATTTTGCATCGAATTCACTAAGCAATTGCGATGGTGATATGTGCATTGCGATGCCTGATATGTGTAGTGACTAAAAGGCATTGGTATAAAATAAAAATTAATTTTATGCATCGTGATACAAAATCTTGCATTGAATTCAATAATATTTGCATCCCGATGCCCCATTGATAAATTGCGTTGCATGAATGACAGTTATGACTAAAAAGCTATAAAGAAATTTTAAAAAAATTGTAAAATAGGAAAACACAATTTCATTGACACTAATAGTTCAGTAACATTGAAAAACTAAAAAATTAAGGTTGTATTGCCTCTCTGCACGACCTAGAGTTGTGGTTATAAAGCTTTTTACATCTGCTACATTTCATTTTCCTTTTTCTTGTTGATTCACCATTTGATGCGATCCTCTTCTTCTTCGGACGTCCGGCTAATCTGTTTGTTATAAGTGGTAAAATGGTTTCGCCTTCGGAAAAATTGTTTAGCTCATTCCTCTTTGTAGTTGGAATTGGCATTAAGATTCCCTCGTAACACTTGATGTAATAACTTGTCAGGAAGTAATTATCAATGAAATCATCAATATTTTTTTAGCATCTCATAATCAGAACTGCAGCGTGGCAACATGAGAATCCATGAATCTTCCATTGATAGCACGAACATGTTCGATTCTCCAAATCAACCGTAATGCTTGGATTAGACAAAACCTCATATATTACGTTACATACCGTGCAGACCTGCCACGTGACACCAATGGTTACGTACTCTCTCCACTTTTTATCCATCTAGCTCGCTAACTTACGTCAGCTTTCCCAGCTTGCCTGTGACGCCCCGACCCGGATCCCAATACGAAATCCCAAGGTGGATGCGCCAAAACAACAAGCAATTAACGATAACAATTAATAAAAGTACGTGGCGCAACAATCCGTGCACACCACAAAACCTGATTAACAAAAACTTTTGATAAAATAAAACCAATCATCGGCGACGTTACAGCCGGAACCCAACTAATAAAACACAAGTATAAGTTTGAAGAGACATCTTTGATAATATTATCTACCTTGGCCACAACATGCCGGAACCAACTGTACAAAAACCACAAGCTATGACATGCTTGGGAAAATAACTGAATTAAACATATTTTAAAGCATACGAGCTCGACATACACGTGTCGGCTACCAAAAGAATTAGAGCTACAACAGAATGTTCATACTACCCAAGTAAAGTCTACATGACTTTACTTAACCCATCGTCCTTACCAAAAGAATTATCTAACTATTAACAAAAGAGTTCCATGGTGGCAAACAAAAGACCACTGCGAGCTACGCGAGAACTAATCGGCCTCACCGCGAACTTCCCGCCTGGCTCGGATCTAAGGAAAACAATTAAACAACAAACGGGGTGAGTCGAAACTCAATAAGTTACTAAATGCAACTACATGTCATGGCATAATGCTCAACAATAACTTTAACATTGCAATGCATTTATATATCACAACCAACATGTAACGTCATATGGATATACACACATAACACATCTCAATGAGCACCTTGATGTTCACATAAGTGCTCGTAATAAACCACATTATAAAGGATATGATATTTCTTTGTCCATTCTTTGCGTTGCTCCTGCAATACACAAAATAACCAAACGTGTCCTCGATACCCGTGTGTGTGGTATCGACGTCCCCGATAAACCTATCGAGTTCAAACTTAGCAAACCAAAGCCATGCGTATTGCTACAACATTGGGGCTACTTCTCAACTGTGGCCAACAGAAGAGGGGTGTGTGAAACTCCGGTACGACGACTTATGGCGATCACAAACGTTAATTTGTGAAGACCATAGGTCGTCCTACCTTACTCAACCAACGACGCCAGCTGGACTTACACAATGCACAAATAGATGTTCTTATTCATCTAATGCAAATAACCATCAAGTTCAAAAGTAGTGAACTTGACAAATGACAAGTAGATTGTTCTATTTTATCACCCATCATCATTCAACAATTATGTAAACATTCGATTCAACACATTAGAGCTATACACAAGTCTCTAATTTAACAGTATCCAAAGTACGGAAGGCTAGAATCTCGATCAATCGGACTCCAAGCCTTGTAGTAATCTAACATGTTGTTCGGGGAGTCATAATCTTCCCTAAAATCTAATTCTCGGAGTCATTACTAAAGTTCACCAAATTAGGGTTTCAATGCTAAATGCAAGACCACCCATTTTTAAGTCTCAAGTCCTCTATTTGTTCAAGTCCTAACAATTATAAGCCAACCTTTGTTCATTACCATCATCCAACACATACTCATAGCACAAGTATAATGTATTCATCTCAACCTAGAGATTTATACATAAAAACAACATGTAAAGCAAGTCATACAATAATATTGATGATCTAACACACATTGAAGCTTAAAGCATACAAAGGGGGTTAGTAACTTACCTTGTGACGAAAATCAAAGCAATTAAAATGAAATCGAAGCCACCCAAGTTGCTCCCTAGCTCAACACCAACACAATGACGGTCTCGGATCGTCGATCGGATGGTTGGATCTCC
Source organism: Platycodon grandiflorus (assembly GCA_016624345.1). Classification (NCBI taxonomy): domain Eukaryota; kingdom Viridiplantae; phylum Streptophyta; class Magnoliopsida; order Asterales; family Campanulaceae; genus Platycodon; species Platycodon grandiflorus. Next base: position 28,402,019 of record CM028363.1, read on the forward strand.
GGGAACTCACACACACACACCAGTCTCACCAAACTCTCACACACAAGCTCTAAAGCTCTAATGGTGAAAATGGAGGGAAGAAATGGGGAGAGATGAAGTCTCTCCACCCATTTAGAGACCAAAAATCAGACTTGGGAAGGGTAATGACGTGGCTCAAGGAGAGCCACACATGTGGTGTGTTTTAAGGGCACAAAGGTAATTCCAAAATTCTGATTTTTGAACCAGCTCGACTTGCACGGCCGCGTCAAGGAACTCGCACGGCCGTGCCACTCTCGCCGTGCCAAGGAAGGCTGCACGACCGTGCCAAACTCTCTGGAATAATTTGACACTCTTGCACGGCCGTGCCAAAGAAAGGCACACGGCCGTGCCAAACCTACTGTCCAACATATCTCTATTTTAACTCTATTTCATTGGTTCGAACACTTAAGCACTCCTAGGTGTGATCATACAACTCTTATAATACATCAAATGGACATCATAAACCATAACAATCAATCCATCAACGCATAATAATCCTAACACTTCCCATAAACATGAAATTAAAATATAAAGCAAAGCATAATTCAATTAGCATGTTAATGAAACAAGTTTAACGCATAAACTAATCAAATCATGCATAACAGGATTCGGGGTGTTACACCCTCTCCTCCTTAAAAGAATTTAGTCCCTAAATTCCTTACCAAGTCCATCGAAAAGGTGAGGGTATTTCTCACGCATATCAGCCTCGGTCTCCCAAGTAGCTTCCTCAATGTCGTGATTCCTCCAAAGTACTTTCACTAGGGGGATCCGTTTGGTTCGCAAGGTTTGTTCCTTAGTGTCAAGAATCCTTACCGGTTGCTCGACATATGATAGATCGGGTTCAAAAGTAATCTCCTCATACTCTAATACATGTGAGTCGTCCTTCATGTACTTCCGAAGCATAGACACGTGAAACACGTTATGGATTTCCGACAATGAAGACGGTAACGCGATTCTATATGCTAAAGTCCCCACTTTCTCGAGAATCTCAAATGGGCTAATATATCTCGGTGATAACTTCCCTTTCTTGCCGAACCTCTTAGTACCCCTTCGTGGCGATACTTTAAGGAACACATAATCTCCTACCTGAAACTCGAGATCTCGTCTCCGATTATCGGCATAGCTTTTCTGTCGACTCTGTGCAGTAAGTAGTCTATCCCGAATAACCTTTACACTCTCAACTGACTGTTGTACCAACTCCGAACCCCAAATTTTGGCTTCGCCAACTTCATCCCAACAAATCGGCGATCTACACTTCCGTCCATACAAAGCCTCGTACGGCGCCATCTCAATACTCGCTTGGAAACTATTGTTGTAAGCAAACTCCGCTAAAGGTAAATGAGTATCCCAACTTCCTTTAAAGTCTACTGTGCACGCACGCAACATATCCTCAAGTACTTGAATTAGTCTCTCCGATTGCCCATCCGACTGAGGGTGAAAAGCGGTACTAAAGTTCAATTTCGTCCCCATAGCTTCCTGTAATGCCTGCCAAAACCTTGAAGTAAACCTCGGGTCTCGGTCCTACACAATACTCATTGGAACTCCGTGCAACCTCACTATCTCTTGAATATACAATGCCGCCAACTGACTCAAGGAATATGTTATCGCAATAGGAATAAAGTGTGCCGATTTTGTCAACCTATCCACAATAACCCAAACGGCGTCAAATCCTCGACGAGTACGGGGCAATCCTGTCGCAAAATCCATCGTGATGTGCTCCCACTTCCACTCGGGGATCTCGAGTGGTTGCAACAAACCCACTGGCCTCTGATGTTCGGCCTTTACCTGTTGACAAGTCAAACATCTCGCAACATACTCTGCAATTTCTCGTTTCATTCCGCTCCACCAAAACTGTTTCTTCAAATCCCTATACATTTTGGTACTCCCCGGATGTATAGTGTACTTCGCCTTGTGAGCCTCATCAAGAACTTGTCGTTTAACCACCTCATTCGAAGGAACGCAAACTCTTCCCCGAAATGTAAGAATTCCATCACTGTTCATCACAAAGTCGGGTGTCTTTCCCTCGCCCATCTCACAAATTATCTTAACAATTTCTGGATCGTCGACTTGAGCCTCTCTAATCTGTTGAAATAAAATGGGTGTGGCTCGAATATTCGCAAAGATTACTCCACGTTCTGTCTCGGAAGGATTCCAATCTCACAAATCCTCTAACATCTTCCATTCTCGAACCATTAAGCAAGAGACATACGTCTTTCTACTCAATGCATCCGCTACAACATTCGCTTTTCCGGGATGATAAAGGATCGTACAGTCATGGTCTTTCAATTTCTCCATCCATCTCCGTTGTCTCATGTTCAGCTCCTTTTGCGAGAAAAGGTATCTCAAACTCTTGTGATCCGTGAAAACCTCAAACTTTGCTCCGTATAGGTAATGTTTCCACTTATGCAACGCAAACATAATCGCTGCCAACTCCAAATCGTGAGTAGGGTAATTTTGTTCGGAAGCTGTCAGTTTCTTCGAAGCATAGGCAATGACTTTCCCATTCTGCATGAGTACACAACCCAAGCCCTCCTTCGAGGCGTCACTATACACCATGAAGTTGTCACCTCCACTAGGCAACGTCAAAATAGGAGATGTCGTCAAGCGTCTTTTCAACTCTTGAAAACTAGTTTCACATTTCTCATTCCACACAAACGGTGTCGTTTTCTTTGTCAAATTCGTCAGAGGTGTAGCAATCTTGGAAAATCCCTCAATGAATCTCCAATAGTACCCCGCTAAACCCAAGAAACTATGAACCTCGGTAACTGTACTCGGTGTTTTCCACTTTGTCACTGCTTCCACTTTGGATGGATCAACTGCTATCCCATCATTTGAAACCACCTGACCCAAAAATGATACCTTCTCTAACCAGAAAGCACACTTGCTAAACTTAGCGTACAACTGTTTCTCCCGAAGAACTGATAATACTACCCTCAAGTGCTACTCATGTTCTTCCCGTGACTTAGAGTACACAAGTATATCGTCGATGAAGACCACCAGGAAACAATCCAGATATTGATGAAACACACGATTCATCAAATCCATAAATACCGCCGGTGCGTTCGTCAACCCAAACGGCATCACTACAAACTCATAATGTCCATACCTCGTGCGAAAAGCAGTTTTGGGAATGTCTTCCGCTCGAACCTTCAACTGATGATACCCACTCCTCAAGTCCAACTTGGAATACACAACCGACCCTTGCAATTGGTCGAATAAATCATCGATGTGTGGTAAAGGGTACTTGTTCTTGATTGTCAGCTGATTCAATTGTCTATAATCGATGCACAACCTCAAGGTACCATCCTTCTTCCTCACAAATAAAACTGGTGCACCCCAAGGTGATACACTTGGTCTAATGAATTCTCTATCAAGGAGTTCCTGTAACTGATCCTTCAATTCTTTCAACTCCGCGGGTGCCATTCTATAAGGGGCCTTAGAAATGGGAGTAGTCCCTGGTAATAGCTCAATACAAAACTCTACTTCCCTATCGGGAGGCATATCATAGTCGGTCGAAAACACATCAGGAAATTCACAAACTACCGGAACTTCCTCTAACTTTGGTGTGGAAATACTCTTGTCAACCACACACGCCAAATAACCCGCGCACCCACATGACAATAATTTTCTAGCCCTCAAAGCAGAAATAACATGTATACTACTCTTGACAGCATCACCCACAAATACAAATTCGGGAACACCCGGCATAGCAAAAGTAACTTTCTTACTATGGCAATCTACTAAAGCATGACAAACACACAACCAATCCATGCCAAGTATCACATCAAAGTCACGTATGGGCAGCACAACCAAATCAGCATGCAAAGTGTGATCACCTATCAGTATGTCACAAGCTCGGTATACCTCCGAAGCCAACATATGCTCCCCTAACGGGGTAGACACCTCAAGCACAAAAGGTAGTGATTGGGGCAATACACACAAATTTTTCACAAAATGAGATGCAACATACGAATGCGATGAACCAGGATCTATAAGAACTCGTGCTCTACTACCGAAAACAGAAAGACTACCTCCTATCACGGACGTAGACTCTGGCACTCCCTGTTGGTCAAGCGCAAAAACACAACCCTGAACCTTGGGCCTACCGTCGCTGTCTCTCTTTGTACCGCTAGACGGCTAACTCGCACTCCCCGACTGACTACCCTTCGGTTTGGGGCAATCCCTCTTCAGGTGACCGGCTTCCCCACAATTAAAGCATTGCCCTGGTTTATACCCCAACTTACTCAAGCAAATGTTCTCCGTATGTCCCGGCCTCGAACAATAATTACATATCACCGGGGCACCCCGTTGCCCCTGCGAAGAAGAAGAGTTGTTCCCTCGTCCACCCGACGGTTGTCTAGATTGTCCATCGGAAGGTGCCCTGTTCTGGCTTCCCCTGCGGTTGTTATTGTTGTTGTTGTAGTTACCACGGTTACCCGAACCTTGTCCTCGCCCATAGGACTGCGAAGACTGTTGAGAACTCGCACTCATTCTCCCCTTGTGTTCCTCGATGTCACTTTCTATCCCATATGCTCGGTCCACTGCACTACGGTAATCTGCTAGCTGTAGCGACAGTAGCTGTTTCCGGTACTCGGTCTTCAGCCCCTTGATAAACTTCTGTGTCTTCCTAGCCTCATTTGGAACCAAATGAGTACAATAGCGTGCCAACTCGGTGAACTTGGCCGAATACTAAGCCACCGACATGCTACCCTGCTCAAGATCATAGAACTCCCTCTCTCTCTTCTCCCGAACCACTGCTGGAATGTACTGGGCCTTGAACTCCCTCAAGAAATTAGGCCAAGTGTGAGGTACTTGCTGCAAATCCCAGCTCTCCTGTAGCACTTGCCACCAGTGCTCTGCCGCTCCCTCTAGTTTGAACACCGCTAGAGTAACCTTCTCATCATCACTGCAACCCAGAGCTGCAAATATCTTCACTATGTGCTCGATCCACAATTCTGCTTTAGTGGCATCGGGCTCTCCCAGAAAAGTTCGGGGTTTCATCTTCAAGAATCTCTCAAGTGTGGTTGTGTTGTTCCTCGGTCTTGCTTCCGGTTCCAATACTACCACCTCCGGTTGTGGTGCCTCCACTTCCGGTTGTGGTGTCTCCACCTCAGGTTGCGGCCTTGCCCCCGCATTCATCCGCTGGGTCATCTCATTCATCAACTCGAACATCCTCCGATACATGTTAGCCATCTCCTCATTTTGGTTGTTTTGGTTCTGTTCCGGGGGGTCATTACGAGGACAATTGACATTCCCCGCTCCCTCATCGCCCTCTCCGACACTCGCACCAGCCCTACTGGTACTCGTTCCGTTCCTAGTCTCCACCATTATGACCTACACACATCACTCGACGTTAAGATTCTCAACAATAAACCATACCCACCTAGGCCAAGGAACCTATCCTGGCGACAGCAAAACCATTGCTCTGATACCAACTGTGACGCCCCGACCCGGATCCCAATACGAAATCCCAAGGTGGATGCGCCAAAACAACAAGCAATTAACGATAACAATTAATAAAAGTACGTGGCGCAACAATCCGTGCACACCACAAAACCTGATTAACAAAAACTTTTGATAAAATAAAACCAATCATCGGCGACGTTACAGCCGGAACCCAACTAATAAAACACAAGTATAAGTTTGAAGAGACATCTTTGATAATATTATCTACCTCGGCCACAACATGCCGGAACCAACTGTACAAAAACCACAAGCTATGACATGCTTGGGAAAATAACTGAATTAAACATATTTTAAAGCATACGAGCTCGACATACACGTGTCGGCTACCAAAAGAATAAGAGGTACGACAGAGTGTTCATACTACCCAAGTAAAGTCTACATGACTTTACTTAACCCATCGTTCTTACCAAAAGAATTGTCTAACTATTAACAAAAGAGTTCCATGGCTGGCAAACAAAAGACCACCTGCGAGCTACGCGACAGAACTAATCGGCCTCACCGCGAACTTCCCGCCTGGCTCGGATCTAAGGAAAACAATTAAACAACAAACGGGGTGAGTCGAAACTCAATAAGTTACTAAATGCAACTACATGTCATGGCATAATGTTCAGCAATAACTTTAACACTGCAATACATCTATATATCACAACCAACATGTAACGTCATATGGATATACACACATAACACATCTCAATGAGTACCTTGATGTTCGCATAAGTGATCGTAATAAACCACATTATAAAGGATATGATATTTCTTTGTCCATTCTTTGCGTTGCTCCTGCAATACACAAAATAACCAAACGTGTCCTCGATACCCGTGTGTGTGGTATCGACGTCCCCGATAAACCTATCGAGTTCAAACTTAGCAAACCAAAGACATGCGTATTGCTACAACATTGGGGCTACTTCTCAACTGTGGCCAACAGAAGAGGGGTGTGTGAAACTCCGGTACGACGACTTATGGCGATCACAAACGTTAATTTGTGAAGACCATAGGTCGTCCTACCTTACTCAACCAACGACGCCAGCTGGACTTACACAATGCACAAATAGATGTTCTTATTCATCTAATGCAAATAACCATCAAGTTCAAAAGTAGTGAACTTGACAAATGACAAGTAGATTGTTCTATTTTATCACCCATCATCATTCAACAATTATGTAAACATTCGATTCAACACATTAGAGCTATACACAAGTCTCTAATTTAACAGTATCCAAAGTACGGAGGGCTAGAATCTCGATCAATCGGACTCCAAGCCTTGTAGTAATCTAACATGTTGTTCGGGGGGTCATAATCTTCCCTAAAATTTAATTCTCAGAGTCATTACTAAAGTTCACCAAATTAGGGTTTCAATGCTAGATGCAAGACCACCCATTTTTAAGTCTCAAGTCCTCTATTTGTTCAAGTCCTAACAATTATAAGCCAACCTTTGTTCATTTCCATCATCCAACACATACTCATAGCACAAGTATAATGTATTCATCTCAACCTAGAGATTTATACATAAAAACAACATGTAAAGCAAGTCATACAATAATATTGATGATCTAACACACATTGAAGCTTAAAGCATACAAAGGGGGTTTAGTAACTTACCTTGTGACGAAAATCAAAGCAATAAAAATGAAATCGAAGCCACCCAAGTTGCTCCCTAGCTCAACATCAACACAATGACGGTCTCGGATCGTCGATCGGATGGTTGGATCTCCGAGAACTCACACACACACACTAGTCTCACCACACTCTCACACACAAGCTCCAAAGCTCTAATGGTGAAAATGGAGGGAAGAAATGGGGAGAGATGAAGTCTCTCCACCCATTTAGAGACCAAAAATCAGACTTGGGAAGGGTAATGACGTGGCTCAAGGAGAGCCACACATGTGGTGTGTTTTAAGGGCACAAAGGTAATTCCAAAATTCTGATTTTTGAACCAGCTCGACTTGCACGGCCGCGTCAAGGAACTCGCACAGCCGTGCCACTCTCGCACGGCCGTGCCAAGGAAGGCTGCACGGCCGTGCCAAACTCTCTGGAGTAATTTGACACTCTTGCACGGCCGTGCCAAAGAAAGGCACACGGCCGTGCCAAACCTACTGTCCAACATATCTCTATTTTAACTCTATTTCATTGGTTCGAACACTTAAGCACTCCTAGGTGTGATCATACAACTCTTATAATACATCAAATGGACATCATAAACCATAACAATCAATCCATCAACGCATAATAATCCTAACACTTCCCATAAACATGAAATTAAAATATAAAGCAAAGCATAATTCAATTAGCATGTTAATGAAACAAGTTTAACGCATAAACTAAGCAAATCATGCATAAGAGGATTCGGGGTGTTACATTGCCCTCCAAGCTTGGTCGATTACGATCCAGCTTATATGATGAAGTCAAAGTACTAAGCAAGGGGGCTGAGAACGTCATCAACTGTGACTATGATTAGTCCTCGACCCGAGGATGGCTCCTCGCGTCCAAGGAATAAGGGGTTAATGATGGGACCCTCGGAAATCTTTGGGAATATTCCTAGGTCCCACTTGTCACTTAGTACCGACGACCTAGGAGGAATTATTCTTACCAAGGAAGCAGCCATATGAACCAACACACCTGCCGACATAACTTAGCCTACCTCACCCAAGTGCCACCGATTTGACGACTTAGCTGAGGTGGTTCCATGTTGAGGTGCAAGCTACTGAAACACACCTATGTGGTCGACCTAGGGAAGGCCAACCTACCTTGTCCTACCTTACTTAAGTGTCACAGACTTGACATCTTGGGTTAAGGTGGTTCCTTATCGAGGTACGAGCTACCAAAACACACCTAAGTGGCAACCTAGGGAAGGACAACTTACCTTGGTTGACCTCACCTAGGTACAACCAACCTAACAACTTGGTGCAGTGATGTGATTCCAAGATCGTTGATAAAGGGAATCCAACCAAGAACACGATTTGTAACAGGAAACAACGAATTGAAACGAAAGATAGGGAGCTTCCTTCAACCCTATGGCAGATTTAATTCCTAGAACCTTGGGGTGCACCCTTGACCCACTAATCGTAATTGATTAGGAACCAAGACTATGGAATGCCACAAGCTTGCAGCTCAACAAACTTGATAAGTTTAAGGGTTTGAGAATTCTAATCCAAGAAATCTCTCAAAAGCTCACAATATTGTGCCAGTTCAATTCAATTAATTCATATATCAAAAGTTATCAATCCAATACATAAGACGACCTTTATACAAGCTGGAAACAAACCTAATAACCCTAAAATTCATTTAAAAATGAATCCCAAAGAAATAGGACAAAACCCACCCTACTTTAAAACATTTAAAACTGCCAAAAATACAAAATTCCTGTCATCAGCGCGCTGCATATGGTCGCGCTAAGGCACGGACCTCCCAGTACTTTTGTCTAAAAATGTTCAATTTAAGTAAAAACTCAAAATTCATAAAAGTGGTCTTGGCACAGCCGCTCTGGGTGATAGGTGCGATCCATTAAAGGCCAGTTTGCATTGAGCAGCTTATGGCGCTACCCATGGAGTGCTCGCTCCGTCTCAACAGAATTTTTCTAGGCCACATTTTGTGCGTATTTTACCCTCTAAAATGCAAACGAACCTCCCTTCTTGGCCTTGAACATCTTTGGTTGTTGTATTGGCCTTAATTTCTTCCACAAGTGTCATGAGAGCCTCCCGAATCTTCATAGCTCATGCTCTCGTCATTAGACCTTCAGTAATCACTATTGGATCTCTTGAAATGTTAGGCTTTGGTCCTTGATCTCCATCATTCCCCCCCTCCCCTCTTCGAAAGGATTCGTCCTCGAAACATCGCTTACATCAAAAGGAAAAAGATCAGCGACATTGAAAGTTGAATGAACACTATACTCACCTGGTAGATCAAGCTTGTATGTGTTACCATTGAGCCGTTCAAGAACTTAAAAATGACTATCTCCCTTAGGATGCAATTTGGATCGACGCTTCTTGGGAAACCTTTCCTTCCTCAAGTGTAGCCATACCCAATCACCAGGTTCAAAGACAACTTATTTCCTTCCCTTGTTGGCTTGCTTCACATATTGAGCATTTCGTTTCTCAATGTTCAATTTCACTTGCTCATGCAATTTCTGAATTACATCCGCTTTGTGCTTACCATCTATGCTAGAACGTTCCTCAACTGGTATAGGAATAAGATCAAGTGGACTTAAAGGATTGAGCCCATATACCACTTCAAAAGGAGAATAGTTAGTAGTAGTATGCACAGAACGATTATAAGCAAGCTCAACAATGGGTAAACTCTCTTCCCAAGATTTTAAATTTTTATGCAACACAACCCTTAACAATTGAGACAAAACTCAATTGACCACCTCAGTTTGACTATCGGTCTGTGGGTGATAAGAAGTAGAAAATAAGAGTTTGTGCCCAATTTTCTCCACAACACACGTCAAAAATGACTCATAAACTTGGCATCTCTATCACTAATAATGGTTCGTGGCATACAATCTAAACGCACTATGTTCCTTGAAAAATAAATATATTATATAACTAGCATCATCAGTTTTATGACAAGCAATAAAATGCGCCATTTTAGAAAATCTATCAACTACTACAAACACAGAATCATGCCCACGTTTGGATCTAGGCAATCCAAGTACAAAATCCATAGAGATGTCGATGCAAGGAGAATCAGGAATAAGCAAAGGAGTATATATGTGACGACCTGAGTACGAGATTTGGTGTTGAACCCCAACTCGGAGCGCCAACTGAAGAAGAACAGCTGAAAGAACTAAATAAAATGAGCCACAAAAGCTCAAACCAAACTATGCAGCGGAATACTAGATAAAATAAGAGTTTCAAAAACTTGAATAACAAAATCCCAACAATAACATAAAACCTCCAAGGCCAAACACGAGCCGGAGAAACAACGATACTGAAAACCCACGAGCTAACATGCCCGGGAAAATAACTAAAGATAAACGGCTCAAAGCCTCAACGGAAGTAAATAAAATTTACTATTGATACAATAAGGTACAACGGGCCGACCCACAAGTCGCCACCAAAATACAACTAAATAAAATACAACATTTCTACCCAACATACTAAGTTTACATAACTTAGCTTAAATCCACGATCTCCCAGTATAAGAGATAAATATAAAATACTAACTAATTACAACTAGAGAAACTTCGAACTAAAGCCTCACTGCGCTGGAACTCAACCTGCCACTAAGGAAAACAAATATGGAAGGGATGAGTTGAAGACCCAGTAAGTTACTAATGCAGCAATATGGAATGGTATTATGCACATCGATATAACAGGATAATAAACATGTAATGGCATATAAGGCAATCAACCATATAATCACGGGAGGCTCAGTAGCCGCCAACCATCATGCACTAGTTGGAGATCACGACCAACATTCGTTCATATAGAAAGCACATATAGCTTAAAGTAAACACATAAAGGTGGATATGGTGGATTCGAGGATGTCTTTGCTGCTATCCAATAAGATGATAATGATAATAGATTCCTGTGCTTCTGCTTCAGAGAACCATAATAAACAATTGTGCCGCTAATGCTGGACACATTTCCCAATATCGATAAACGAACAGAAATAGATGATTGTGCTGCTATTGACGTACACAAATCACAAAGGGACCGGTGCTCGTATCCCAAAATAAATATATGTACCCGATCGCGTCAAGCACGATCTACAAGTACCCAACAAATAAATGTGTAATACCCCGACCCTATTTCCTTCGTAGTTCATTCGTAATTACTTGACATCAATGACACTCACATCATTCATATAATTTGTATGGATTTTGTTTATTAATTTTATTTAGCATTTTGGTTAGCTTCATGTGATTAGTATGCCTTGATTTGTGATGTAATATTTGTAGCGTTCGTACTTGTAATGCGTTACACTTCTAGCGATGTTTTCGGACCTTCCGAAGACTTTTCTTGAGTATTTTGACCTTGCCTTAGACTTAGAATCATTTTGGGGTCATTTGGTATCATTTCGGGAATATTTTAGAGCATTTTCAGAGATATAGGAGCAGAAGGGGACGAGGCGCCCGCTCAAGGGACAGAAACTTCAACTCAGAATCAGTCTGTAGTAATTTGGCCATAACTTTGTGTAAAAAACTCGGATTTGCAATCCGTTTGATTCTGTGTAAACTAGACTTCAAGGGCTTTCTAACCATATATTATTTGTAATTTTTAGACTTGTAGATCATCCTAGACATATTTTTAAAGTTGAATGAAAATGAGAATGGTGACAGCTTTTGATCATTTTGGTTTTTGTTGAACCTTTGACCCTTTTGAACCATATAACCCATTTCTTTTCTTTGACTGAAGTTAGAAAACGTCCTAAGAGTCTTTGACCAGCTGAGACTCTATCTTTAGACCACAAGAGAGTAACCAAATACTCTCCATTTCACCTTCTTCATCCATGGAAGCTAGAGAGAGAGAGAGAGAGAGAGAAGAGCTTAGAGAGAGAAAAGTGAATATCTTGAGTTTGGAGAAGACTCTAAACAATCCAAGCACACCATTTTAAACCTATTGACATGGGGATCTGTTGTATTTTAGCGTAGATTTGCTTGAATCCATAACCTAAGTCTAAGACAAGGTGACTAATGGACCTGCGCGTCTGTTAGTGTGGCAACTTGTACTTAGGCATAGCTTGAATAGCCTAGGGTTGCTAATTGTATAAGTCTTGAAGAAGATAGCCTACAGGACATCGGATGTCCTCTGCACAAATAGGCAAAGTCTGAACCAGCAGTCTTCCTTTAGATATCGGACAAGCTCGTATCAGCCAAGCTTCATCAGCAATGTTGAAGATCCAAGAACGTCCGATATTCATCTGCTGAAAACATGTCCTAACTTAAAGATCTCATTAATTGCGATACAACGTTAACCTGCAACTATCAATTAATGAAGGTTTCCATTCTTGGCATACACTCAGAAAAGGACATTCCTCCTGCAAGCGCAGACCGCCTATTTTTAGCAAAAAGTCAGGAGACAGACTGCAAGTTGCAGGACAGCCTATCAGGAGTCAACAACTAAATTAAAGCATTAATTGCTCTTAAATTCAAATTTAAAGATCACCAACGGCTCCAAGCTTCCTCCTACATATAAAAGGAGACTTCATTGCTGCATTCAATAGACTTCAACACCTCATCTACTCCATCTACTGAATCTCCATTGTCTTCAAGTGCATTAAAGCTAAACGTCCTATCTCGTATACATTCATTGAAGAGCTTCACACTTAGACGTCCAGTCCATTAAAGCTCTTCATTGATTGCAACACCTAGCTTTTCATACCTCACGAGAATTGTATCTTATTGATATCAATTCTCCCACACAAACACTTGGTCAACAAAATTTTTGTACACAATCCATTAGAGATTTAATTTGTAAAAGATCTAGTGGAAAAACTTAGTACACGTTTTTCAAATCCAAAGTTGACCACTTTGGTTGTGGACGTAGCACTTATTTATAAGTGTGAACCATATTAAATTCTCTGTCTACCTGTGTGTGATTGTGATTATTTGTGTTACTTAAATTTCCGATTTCCAAGTTGAGAACTGCTGATCTTGACTCGTGAAGATCGGCCATTCTCAACTTGTCCTATACTTCTCTAGACTTCCGCCAAATCTTTTCAAACTTAAAGTGAAGTAGATTTTTGAATCAAATTTCAAAAATAGGACATAGGCTATTCAACCCCCTTCTAGCCTATTCGAGCAACCTTGGACCTAACAATTGGTATCGAGCTTAACTCTTTGAAAACTTGTTTTTCCGAGATTAACCTCTTGAGAGATTAAAGATCATGGCTGCTCACCAAATGTTGGAAACTTCAAACGTGAACCATTGTCCTGTATTGGATGAAGTTCACTTTGACATCTGGAAAGATATATGAACTCAATTGATAAACGTTTGTGGAAATGTGTTACAGATGGACCCAGAATTCCAATGAAGCCGAATACACCGGCCGCGGTAGATCCAACTGAACTGAAGTACCAAAGCCAAGAAGAGTGGGATGATGAAGACGAAATAATGATGCTCGATGGAAAAGCCATCAACATCATTACCATGTGTTGATATAAGCACTTATCGCCAGATTATCAACCTGGACACGGAAAGGAGATGTGGGAAGCCATCCTTGAATATCTTGAAGGTGATGGTGAGACAAAGAACAACAAATTATATACTGCATCCAAGTTTGACTCATTCAAAAGGATCCCAAAGAGTCTCTACGAAGCGCCTACGACGATTCTATGAGGTAGTCAACTCTTGTTACTCCTTAGGAAAGAAGTATGAAAAGAAGGAAATAAACATGAGATTTCTAAATGCACTAGGCAGTTTATGGCATGTTAAAATCACTGCCATGAAAGAGTCAAAAGATTTAAACAAATTGACCCTTAGAAATCTTTATGCTAGTGATAGGACGGATTTATACTATCTTTTTCCTATGTTTTCTATCCTTATTATTCTCTATTTCCATGTATCTAGTATAGGTTTGATGTATTTTTGAGTGAATTATGTTTTGTGAGGATTTTGAGAGAATCAATGTAATTCGAGAGAAATTTAGAGATTTATTGTGTAATCGTTTTTGGTTCTCAAAGAAGCTCAAGATCATCAATCCTACATCGATGGAAGTCAACAAAGTCAAGACAAAGTCAACCAAAGAAGACCCGAAGCGAGCTAAAGAGTCACGAGGAAATTGAAGATTTCTGGGATTTTAGGCTTAGGGACTAGTCGTCCCCATTTGGCCTAACTATTCCCACAGGGACGGCGATTCGAAAGGGTGAAGGTTCGGGACGAGTCGTCCCCGGGGACGAGTCGTCCCCTGTCGAGACTGAAATCGTGGGTGCTGTATTTTTAGCAGTTTTTATTATTTAGAGTTATTTTATTTTTCTTTTTTTTTATCTAGGTTTTAGGAAGGAAGTATAAATACTATTTCTTTGTTTAGTTTTAGGGTTATCATCTACTTTGGAGAGTTTTCCTAGAATCAAAAACTCAAGCTTTGAATTTCTATGGAGAACTAAAACTCCATAACTTTGGATTTGAGAGCTTGATCCGGATTCTTAATTCTATTGAGGTATTTCTTTTCTTAATTAATTCTTGTTCATAATCTTGCTTGTATTAATTTAGATTGATTTCTAGGGTTGTGGATTTGGCCAATTCACTTGTCCTCTTTATTAATCTTTGCTAGATTACTCGTTCTGTGCCAGAACTAGAGTTTTCATTGTAGCGTCTTCACGAATTGTTTATGTGCCATAGCAATTCGGGAAGTAGGCAAGATTAGACGTTTATCTAATTAACATTAGAAAGCGTTCTTGATTTTAGTCTCTTAAAACAACATCAATTAATCTTTAGACCTTCTCTGTGCCAGTTTAGGTTTAATTTTAATTAGGGTTTATAGTGAGTGTGCCGCTATAAACTAAACGAAAGAAGAGACAGAGATTGAAATATATCTCGTAATCAAGTGAATAAGTATTATGGTGAAAAAGAATTATCAATGATATTAGAATTATAATCCGGTGACAGATCAAATCGAAGTTCCTTTAAATTATTGTTTTAAACACTTAGTTTAATTTTCCCATTGTAGGAATTAATCAAGAACTCAATTTAAACCCCCAATGGTCAAGTGATGTTCGCAAATAATCATGTTCTTCGTGGATCGACCCGACTTACCCTAATTACATTATTAGTGGCCGAGTTTAGGTCTAATTTAGTGGGCGTGCGACTAAGCCTACCAAATTTTGGCGCCGTTGCCGGGGAACGGTGTTATTGTTTGCGTTCTTTTTCTTTTCTTATTTGTTTTATTTTTCTTTTAGTTCTTTAATTGTTATCTCTTTAGTTATATTTATTACTTGTTATCCGTAGTGTGGAACCGTTTATGGTCCACACTCGTTCTACTAAAAATTTGATTGTTTCGTTTGATCCGAAATCGAAAGATCTTTCAGAAAGGACGACAACAAGCAGGAGAGTCAAGGAGATATTGTTAGTCAAGAGATGCGAACGGAGATAACGCAGTGGTGACCAAGCAGGGATAATGCAGTGGTGGTGGACACGCAGTTCCACCACGTACATTGAGGCAAAGGATCGCTCCGAATTGGAACGAGCAACCACATGCCGTCCAATTCCCGCCTTACTGCCGGAGTGACATTTGAGTTGAAGCCGGGCTACTGAATCGCCTTCCGCACTTCACAGGATGCCCGAGAGGATCCAAATCACATCTCTCTCGGTTGTGCAAATATGTCGAGTATGAAGCCGCAGTGCTTCCGCTCGAGCATCTGTTATTGAGGGCATTTTCTTTCACTCGAAAGATAACGCGAATGGGTGGTATTATCACTTGCCACCTAATAGCATCACGACATGGCGCAGATGAAAGAGGTATTTCTAGAAGAGTTCTTCCTCAGATCGATTAATGTTATGAAGAGGGACATCGCAATATGGAGCGAAGGCGATGAGACCCTATACGACTACTACAATCGCTTCCACAAGCTTTGTAGGAGTTGTCCATATCATGGGTTTACTGAGGACCAGCTGATTGTCTATTTTCATGGAGGGTTGACCATTCAGGACAAGAGATTAGTGGATTCATGTTGTGGGGAGTATTCGAATAAGACCACCGATGAAGCTAAAAAGTTGATCGAGGAGCTAGCTAAGAGTACGAGGACCCATGGCAAGAGGTCAAATATGAGGCAGTTAGTGCGGGGGTTCTAACAGTGGGTCGATCAATAAGCTCGAGACAGATTTGGAGGACCTCAAGGGTATGGTAAAGCAGTTGGTTCTGGGACAGACGCCGAAGCCGTGTGGGATTTGTTATGAAATTACGCACCCTACAGATTCGTGTCCTTCTTTGCAGACGGGTGATATGGAGAATGTCAATGCAGTTGGGTTTGCACAGACGGGACAGAGACCAATGGGTAACACTTATAACCCCAGCTGGAGAAATCATCCCAATTTTAGATGGGGTACAGTCACAGCTAGAATCGCCAGTGGTCGTGCAGCGCTTTGGTAATCGCAGGTTATCGCAGCAGCAGATCGTGGTAATCGCACAACTCTTATAGGCCACCATATGGACAAAGAAGACCACCGCAGCAGCCAGCAGCTAATTCTCCGGATCCAGAGGCATTGTGAATTCTTTGGCACGAGTGTTAGCACTATGAACCGAATTTCCAAGATCGCTAGCCGCATCGATGCGAGCATTGGTAACTTGGAAAAATAGATGGGTCGTAGCCGATGCGGACGGATGGAGGCTAGGGATTCGAAGAAGTTGCCATCACGCATCGAGCCGAATCCCAAGCGAATGCATGTGCGATCACTCTTCGAAGTGGTAAGGAGTTGCGGGATAAGGGTGTAGCCGAGGAACCGAGGTTGAGGTTGAGATTTCGAGCCGCAAAGGAACCGATCGTTTGCACCCGAGGTTAAGGCTCCCGTATATGAGCCCGAGGTTCCATTCCCGAGGCCTTGAAAGAACATCGAAAGCCGAGCCCGACAAGGCTATTTATGATACTTTCAAGAGGTTAGAGGTTAATATTCCTTTCTTGGATCTTCTTGATCGTTCCAAGGTATGCGAAGTTTTTGAAGGAGTTGTGTACTATGAAGAGGAATCGAAGAGAGGAGTAAGAAGAAGGGTAAGGTTAAAGAGCACGTGTCTACAGTGTATCGAGGAAATTGCCTAAGAAGTGCGGTGACCCGTGGATGTTCGTGATTCCAGCTACTTTGGGGATGCTTCGAGCATAAGGCGATGTTAGACTTGGGGGCTTCAATCAACGTCATGCCCTATGCGTTGTTTGAAACTCTTAAGTTGGGACCACCGCAGACACCGAGTTGTGATACGCCTAGCGGATAGGTCGAATGCTTACCCGAAGGGATTGGTGGAGGATGTTCTGTTAGAGTGGGGAGATGATATTTCCGCAGATTTTTATGTGCTTGAGATGGAGACGGATCCAAGAGCTCCTATACTTGTTGGGGAGGCCTTTTATGTCGATCGCTCTGACAAAGCTCGATGTGACCAATGGTTCTTTGTCAATGGAATTTGATGGGCAAGTAATGGAGTTCAACATCTTTGACTCTATGAAATACCCTACGGATACGGAGTCATTGTGTTTCGTCGATGTGATCGAGCCATTGGTGGAGGAGGTATTTGAGGTGTCTAGTGGTGATGATGATCTCAAGACCGCGTTAGAGAACGCTTTGGGGTATGCTAATTTGGAGTTTGACATCTCGATTCGTTGAAGGAAGCGGTTATGGGTCTTACAGAGAGTGCCATGTTTGCTCGCACCGGTCATGGTCACATGAAGTTAGAGGTTCCAATGGAGAAGCTTGTTCCATCTATAGAGAAGGCACCGAACTTGAGTTGAAGGTCCTCCCGAGCACCTTAAATATGTTTATCTAGGTGAGGGAGAGACGCTTCCGGTAGTGATTTCTAGCAAGTTGACCGAGGATCAAGAGAAGAGGTTGATTGAGGTGCTCGGAAGCGAAAATCGCTATTGGTTGGACTATTGCCGATCTCAAGGGCATTAGTCCATCTTTGTGTATGCACCGGATCAACCTAGAGGAGGGTGCGAAACCGTGAGGCAACCGCAGAGGAGACTTAACCCGCCAATGATGGAGGCGGTAAAGAAGGAGGTCCTGAAGCTACTACATGGGGATCATCTATCCCATCTCCGACAAAGAAGTGGGTGAGCCCCACACGTGTGTGCCCAAGAGGGGGATCACAGCTTTCCGTAATCAAAATGGAGAGATGGTTCCAACCCGGAGCAAACGGGATTCGCGTGTGCATCGATCTCCGACGGTTGAATGAGGTAACTCGTAAAGACCACTTTCCCTCCCCTTTATTGATCAAATGTTGGAAAGGTTAGCCGGAAGGGCGTATTTTTGTTTTCTCGACGGTTTTTCCGGTATTTTCAAATACCTATTGCCCGAAGACCAAGAGAAAACTACATTTACTTGCCCTTTCGGCACCTTTGCCTATCGGAGAATGCCGTTTGGATTGTGCAATGCACCTGGACTTTTCAAAGGTGCATGATGAGTATTTTCTCCGATTTTGTGGAAAAATTTATGGAAGTTTTCATGGATGACTTCACCGCCATGGAGACTCGTTTGATGAATGCCTTGCTCATTTAGGACTAGTGTTGGATAGGTGCATTGAAACTAATTTGGTCCTAAATTTTGAAAAATGTCACTTTATGGTTGAGCAAGGCATTGTGTTGGGTCATGTTGTGTCGAAAAAGGGTATTGAAGTTGACAAGGCTAAGATTGATGTCATCTCTTCACTTCCTTACCCTACTAATGTGCGTGAAGTCCGGTCTTTTCTTGGTCATGCCGGGTTTTACCGGAGGTTTATCAAAGACTTTTCAAAGATTGCTTCACCTCTATGCACCCTGTTGCAAAAAGAGGTTGATTTTAATTTTGATGATAATTGCAAGCAATCTTTTAATGAGTTGAAGGCTAGGTTGACAACCACCCCCATTATTCAAGCACCCGATTGGTCTCGTCCCTTTGAGATCATGTGTGATGCTAGTGATTATGCCGTGGGGCGGTTTTGGGTCAAAAGTGGAGCGTGCCTCGCATGTGATTTATTATGCGTCTATGACTTTGAATGGGGCACAAAGAAATTACTCCACAACCGAAAAGGAGATGTTGGCGGTAGTCTTTGCACTAGAAAAATTTAGGTCCTACTTGTTGGGCACTAAAATCATTGTTTACACCGACCACGCTGCTCTTAAGTACTTAATGTCTAAAAAGAGGCTAAACCGAGGCTCATTCGGTGGATTCTCTTGTTGAGTGAGTTTGACATAGAGGTTAAGGATAAAAAGGGGCTGAAAATTTAGTTGCCGATCATTTGAGTCGCCTTGTAATGGAGGAGGACAAGCCTTATAAACAAGCCCCAATCCGGGGTGAGTTTCCCGATGAGGTTCTTTGGGCGCTTAGTTCGTGGCCCCTTGGTATGCGGACTTGGTTAATTTTCTTGTCTCTAATAGATTCCTCCGGGATGTCAAAATCTAAAAGAGACAAAATCCGTAGTGATGCCAAGTATTATGTGTGGGATGAGCCCAACTTGTGGAGGCATTGTGCCGACCAAGTCATTCGGAGGTGTATTCCCGATAGTGAGGTGTCCTCTATTCTTAACTTCGTCATGAGTATGCGTGTGGTGGTCATTTTGGTGCGAAAAGACCGCTAGAAAAGTCTTAGATTGTGGCTTCTTTTGGCCAACTTTGTTCGGGATGCGGTCACTTTTTGTCGGTCGTGTGATAGGTGCCAAAGGGTTGGTAATATTGGGCGCCGTGATGAAATGCCACAAACCCTCATTGTGAATTGTGAAATCTTTGATGTTTGGGGAATAGATTTTATGGGTCCGTTCCCTAATTCTTGTGGGTTTGTGTACATTTTGCTTGCGGTTGACTATGTGTCCAAATGGGTGGAAGCCATCCCTACCCGCACCGATGATTCAAAAGTAGTGGTCAACTTCCTTAGGAGCAACATTTTGTGTCGGTTTGGGATGCCAAGGGCCATTATTAGTGATAGGGGACTCATTTTTGCAATAAGGCGTTGAAGCTCTAGTCAAGAAATATCACATCACCCATAAGGTGTCGATCGCTTATCATCCCCAAACAAATGGCCAAGCCGAGGTATCCAATAGAGAGATTAAATCCATCCTTGAAAAACGTGAACCCGAATAGGAAGGATTGGAGTCAAAGGCTTGATGATGTGTTGTGGGCTTACCGGACGGCATATAAGACACCGATTGGTATGTCACCATATCGGTTGGTGTTTGGTAAACCTTGCCATTTGCCGGTTGAGCTTGAACACAAAGCCTATTGGGGGTCAAAAGTTCAACTTGAACTTAGAGGGTTCCGTGAGGAGCGAAAATTGCAATTGAGTGAATTGGATGAGATTAGGAGAGATGCTTATGAGAATAACCTCCTTTACAAAGAGCGAGCGAAGATTTGGCATGATAAAATGATCATTAGAAAGGACTTTAAGGTTGGTCAAAAGGTCCTTCTTTTCGATTCCCGTCTTCGTTTGTTTCCGGCAAGTTAAGGTCTCGGTGGACCGGCCCTTATGTGGTGAGGAGGTGTCCCCGCTTGGGACGGTGGTGATCTCTAGTCCTAATGAGGGCAAGGGATTCAAAGTTAATGGTCAACGGTTAAAACCGTATTTTGAGAGCGAAGTTGTGAATACCGCGTATTTGGAGGTAATTGATCTCCAAGACCCGGTATATGTTTGATTAGCTTTGAGTCGAGTCTTGTCAAAGACTTTAAACGTTGATGCTAGCCGGGGCTTTCCGGCGTTTGGTCTAGCTAAAGACGGTAAAGAAGGGCGGCTATCCGGAGGCAACCCGGATTTAATTTCATCATTCTTAGTTTTTATTGTTGTTGTATGTATTGTTATTTTTTTTGTTATGTATGAATCGGTCTTTTGAAGGTATTTGTTTTGTGGTGGTGTGCAGGGAGAAGCAAGGGAGAATGGATCAAAGCCCGGGCCTGTTTCAAAAAAAAAAAAAAAAAAAGGCCACGGGACGACTCGTCCCAAATTGCACCAACTCTTCCCCAATCAGGGACGACTGAATCAGGAACTTGTGAAGAAAAGCGGGACGACTCGTCCCCAAATGCACCAACTCTTCCCCAAGCAGGGACGACTGATTCAGGAGCCTTTGAAAATCCAGGGGACGACTCGTGATCTATGGGACGACTCGTCCCTGGTGCCTGAGAAGTCACGCTTGTTCGAAAAAAAAAGAAAAGAAAGAAGTCTCATGACGAGTCGTGCCCCAAAACCTATTCTTCTTCTCTCTCTCTCTCTCTACAAACAATCATCCATCCACCCATCCCTACAACAAAATCTTTCTCCCTCATTCCAATCAGGGTGGTAAGCCGATCCAGGGCCAGTCGGGTTCTTTTGCTCAATGGGATATGATGAGAGCTTTTCCAGAGGTGCAGGATCGATTTGAGGGTTTGGAGGATGATGTTGCCCTTTTTGGGAGCCCGATCTCGGCAGTTAGAAGCATGGGCAATGCAGCCCGAGCCCCGGAGCTATGAGCCAGTCTTGGATGACTACTTGGCTATGATGCAGTTGAGAGCCGCGATCGTGCTAAGAGGCGTTCTTCCCAAGAATCCTATTATCGGGGAAGGCTCCAGCTCTCGTCGGTGAGGGTATACCTTTTTCCCTTCCCTTTTTCGTTTTATCGCATTTATGCTTTATTTCACACATTGAGGACATTGTGCGGTTTAAGCGTGGGGGTATGGGGATGCTTCTTTCTGTATTCTATCTTTCTGTATTCTATCTATCTGTAAATGTAAAAAAAAACAAAAAAAAACAAAAAAAAAAAAAAAACAAAAAAAAAAAACAAAAAAAAAAAAAAAAAAAAAAAGAAAAGAAGAGAGGCTAGGTGAAAACCGGAAACGGCACCTAGGCAAAAGGTGAGGGAAGTAATTTGTTTTCATATCTTGCATATCACCGGAGTGGAGTCATAAGGGAGGATTCGGAGTTCGGGTAGGTTCTTGCATTGGAGTAGGAGGATGGGTTTAGTGGAGTTAGGATAGAAATCCTCATTCGTTTTGGAGTAATAAGGGGGCGTAGGAGTTTTCCATGAGGTAGTTGTGAGGGATTAACACCCGAGCAACTTTTTATTTTGAGGGATGATGTAGTGTGAGCCAAGCGTGGGGGAAACATAGGTCATATTTAGTTCCCTTGGCTTTTGTGTGTGGACCGTAGCTTGGATACCGTTTTATATCGGGAGTTGGTATCAAGTTAAGGTCCTTGTTCTCACTATTGATTCCTATTGGTGATATAAGGAGACAGAGTTTCTTGTACTCTGTTTGTGACTTTTGATGGACTTGTGTTGGCGGATTAGAGGAGACTAGGAATCATTTACCCTCCATGCATCTGTTTTAGACCGGTGTTAGATTGGAGTTTAGGATATTACTCAGGGACGAGTAATGGTCTAAGCGTGGGGGTATTTGATAGGACGGATTTATACTATCTTTTTCCTATGTTTTCCATCCTTATTATTCTCTATTTCCATGTATCTAGTATAGGTTTGATGTATTTTTGAGTGAATTATGTTTTGTGAGGATTTTGAGAGAATCAATGTAATTCGAGAGAAATTTAGAGATTTATTGTGTAATCGTTTTTGGTTCTCAAAGAAGCTCAAGATCATCAATCCTACATCGATGGAAGTCAACAAAGTCAAGACAAAGTCAACCAAAGAAGACCCGAAGCGAGCTAAAGAGTCACGAGGAAATTGAAGATTTCTGGGATTTTAGGCTTAGGGACGAGTCGTCCCCATTTGGCCTAACTATTCCCCATCAGGGACGACTGATTCAGAAAGGGCTGAAGGTTCAGGGACGAGTCGTCCCCTGGGGGACGAGTCGTCCCCTGTCGAGACTGAAATCGTGGGTGCTGTATTTTTAGCAGTTTTTATTATTTAGAGTTATTTTATTTTTCTTTTTTTTATCTAGGTTTTAGGAAGGAAGTATAAATACTATTTCTTTGTTTAGTTTTAGGGTTATCATCTACTTTGGAGAGTTTTCCTAGAATCAAAAACTCAAGCTTTGAATTTCTATGGAGAACTAAAACTCCATAACTTTGGATTTGAGAGCTTGATCCGGATTCTTAATTCTATTGAGGTATTTCTTTTTCTTAATTAATTCTTGTTCATAATCTTGCTTGTATTAATTTAGATTGATTTCTAGGGTTGTGGATTTGGCCAATTCACTTGTCCTCTTTATTAATCTTTGCTAGATTACTCGTTCTGTGCCAGAACTAGAGTTTTCATTGTAGCGTCTTCACGAATTGTTTATGTGCCATAGCAATTCGGGAAGTAGGCAAGATTAGACGTTTATCTAATTAACATTAGAAAGCGTTCTTGATTTTAGTCTCTTAAAACAACATCAATTAATCTTTAGACCTTCTCTGTGCCAGTTTAGGTTTAATTTTAATTAGGGTTTATAGTGAGTGTGCCACTGCTATAAACTAAACTGAAAGAAGAGATAGAGATTGAAATATATCTCGTAATCAAGTGAATAAGTATTATGGTGAAAAAGAATTATCAATGATATTAGAATTATAATCCGGTGACAGTATCAAATCTGAAGTTCCTTTAAATTATTGTTTTAAACAGTTAGTTTAATTTTCCCATTGTAGGAATTAATCAAGAACTCAATTTAAACCCCCAATCTGGTCAAGTGACTGTTCGCAAATAATCACTGTTCTTCGTGGATCGACCCTGACTTACCCTAATTACATTATTAGTGGCCGAGTTTAGGTCTAATTTAGTGGGCGTGCGACTAAGCCTACCAGCTAGTCTTTCAGTCTATGAGCTTGAGATCCAACAAGCCCAAGAAATGGAAAAGAGTTTTAAAAACTTGTCATTACCAGCCATGTCTAATGAACCTTCATGTTCAACCCCTGATGAAACCCCATCTACATCACCCATAGATGGTGATGATATTCTTTCTGACGAAGCATTTGCTATGTTTGTAAAGAAATATCAACGTTTCAAAAGGTTTAACAAATCATCATCACATAGGCAGTCCTCTCACAAAACTGCCGTTCCTCATAGAACTGCTGCTCAACCAAAAAGTTCTGCTCCTTATAAATCAGCAGACCATCAAAAGGATAATGAGCTAGTTTGTTTTAATTGTAGGAAACCAGGCCACTTTGCGTCTCAATGTCCTAAGCCAAAGTATGAATTTTATAAGAAACGTCCCGAGTCAAAATTTCAAAAGCAAAAAGGGATGGTGGCTGAAGATATTGATGAAAGCAACCTACCTACATGGTGTGACACTGACACTGATGAGGATGACTCCTGTGATTTTGCTGAAGAAGCAAACATATGCCTTATGGCCAGGGAGTCACCACATGATTCAGTAAGGTCACTACCTTTTCAACAAGATGACAGTGATGATGATGATGAGCTCAATGACCCATCAAAGGGAGAGCTCATCAAAGCAAACAAAGATATGCTGGAAGAGTTTTCAAAATTCAAAGCTGCCTATGTAAAACTAGCCAAGAAGCATGAACTAGCTGTCTCTGAGAAATCAACCTTGATGTCTAAGATCAAAGATCTTGATAGACAGCAAGCTGAAAGTATCAAATTGCAAAAAGAGAACAAAACTTTGACTGAAAAAGTGGACTTCCTACTTGAACACATCAAGAAGATAAATTCTGAGAAAGATGACCTTCAAAAGGTTGTCAATACTTGGAATAACTCTAAAGGAAACTTTGATACCATTCTCTTAAACCAAAAAACTTTAGATGACAAAACTGGTATTGGTTTCCAAAGTGAGTTCAATGAAGGTAGTTCCTCTGGTTCTCAAAAGGATGAGACATCTATTGTGATTGCTGAAGAATTGGCTGTAGAAGTTTCTTATGACCTACAGTCTCCCAAAAGGCAAGGACTTGGCTTTAACAGAGTTCCTTTTGTTTATCCCAAGAATACAAAACACAAGTCCAAAGGAAAGCAATGCCGCCTATGACTCGCTAATAGGAGTCTCGAGCAACTTAAACTGCTATTAGTCACCCTAAGAAAACAGGGATGACTAGTGGCAAGTCAAAGAATACTCACTCAAGCCTATTAAATTTGTCGGGGCAAGACCTGATCCCAACATTGCCTATAAAAGGGTGAAAGGAGTGAATTCTGCTAATAAAAGGCTTAAAGGACATGTGCCTGAAAATGCAAAATCTTTTGATAAGAGGTCTACCTATGATAAGCCTTACATCAATAAGAAAAGGCATTCTCAGCCTAAGTCCTATAGGCCAGTTATCAGCACAAAGGTCACCTCAAAGCTCGCGATGATAAGAAGCCTCAAAAGAAATCATTACTCATGTTGAAGGATTTCACAAATGCTCTTTCAAAGGACATGGTCATGAGATTCATGAATGCCTTCTGAGATTCACACCTAAATCTAGAGGATTTACACCTCCAAAGGTTAAACAGGTGTGGATCCCAAAAGGATGCTAACCTTGAGGACCCAAAAATAAAAGGGGACCATATTCTTAAATGTCTATATTTCAGGAATGCTTTATGGCCGTCAATGAAGAAGAGAAAGATCTATGGTATCTAGACAGTGGATGCTCAAAGCATATGACTGGTAATCCAAATCTTCTCTCAAGTATTGTTGAAGCAAAGGGTCCCTCAGTCATTTTTGGAGACAACTCAAAAGGGAAGACCATTGGATATGGAAGCATAATCAGAGGAAATCTCTCCATCAGCAAAGTCTCTCTGGTTGAAGGCTTAAAGCACAATCTGCTGAGCATATCACAATTCTGTGATAAAGGTCTAACCTGTCAGTTTTTCTCAAGACACTGTCTCATAAAGGACAATGAGACATGTTCAACTATCCTGACAGGATTCAGAAAAGGGAATGTCTATGCTGTTGACCTAAATGCTGTTGGAAGAAAATCAAATCTATGCTTAGTTGCAAGGTCATCAACTGACAACAGCTGGTTATGGCACAAAAGGCTTAGTCATCTCAACTTCAAATATTTAAAGAAACTATCAAAGGACAATCTAGTTGTTGGTTTGCCTAAAATATCAACTGAATCATACAGTCTCTGCAGAGCATGTCAACTAGGCAAACTACACAAATCTTCATTCAAAAGCAAGCCTTGCTTATCAACGACCAGACCTCTACAGCTCTTGCACATGGATTTGTTTGGACCTGTGACTACTGCAAGTCTTGGTGGCAGCAAGTATACCCTCGTGGTAGTTGATGATTACTCAAGATTTACTTGGGTAGAGATGATGTCCTCCAAAGATGAAGCATATGACATCATTACTGAACTCTTCAGAAGACTTCAGACTCAGAAGCTGGATGATATCTCTGATGTCAGATCAGACAATGGAACAGAGTTCAAGAACAATGGTGTTGCCAAATATTGTGATGACCATGGAATTGGTCACAATTTCTCTGCAGTTGGCACACCTCAACAAAATGGAGTTGCTGAAAGGAAGAACAGAACTCTCATTGAAGCAGGAAAGACAATGATTGCCGAAGCCAAACCGCCTATGTATTTCGGGCGTAGGCCGTGAATACCGCCCGCTCACACAAAACAGTCTATCATAAACAAGTTTCATAACAAAACTCCATATGAAGTATGGAGAGGCAGTTCCCAACATTGGATTCTTTAAAATATTTGGTTGTAAATGCTATGTTCTTTACAATGGTAGAGAACATAGAGGTAAATTTGAATCCAAAAGTGATGAAGGAATTTTTCTGGGATATGCTAAATTTTCAAAAGCTTATAGAGTTTACAATAAAACTTCACTAAGAGTTGTTGAATCTGTACATGTTTCTTTTGATGAATTTGATTTTATTGGGCCACATTTGGCTCCTAAAGTTGCTAATGATTCTGATGAGTATGAGACAGGTACAGACCAGCCAAGCACAAAATCTGCAGATCCCACTCCTTCACAAGTTCCTCCAAGAGTCAACCTAATAGAATCCTCAAATGAACCAACAAATGAAAACTCTGAAAATCCTGAATCCACTTCGCCTTCCACACCAGAAGTCATACAACCTACCTTGGAATTAACCTATCCTTCAGAAAATCAAGCTTCAGACACTTCTACTTCTCAAGAATCCAACTCTGCCGATGCAATAGGACAAGTTCAACCTGCAGAAGTTAGGGAAGTAAAAGATCATCCTATCACTCAAATCATTGGAGATCTTAATGCTGGCGTTCAAACTAGACAAGCTTCAAGGAATGAATGCATGTATTCTACTGCATTTGTATCTAACATTGAACCCAAAAAGATTGATGAAGCTCTGGAAGATCCAAGCTGGGTGGAAGCTATGCAAGAAGAGCTAAACCAATTTGACAGATGCCAAGTCTGGTCACTGGTCCCTAGACCTAAAGGACAAGCTGTTATTGGCACAAAGTGGGTTTTCAGAAACAAAATGGATGAAAACGGCAACATTACCAGAAACAAGGCCAGACTTGTAGCCCAAGGATATAGACAGGAGGAGGGTATTGACTATGATGAAACATTTGCTCCTGTTGCAAGATTAGAGGCCATCAGATTATTCTTGGCCTATGCCTCTTACAAAGACTTCAAAGTTTATCAAATGGACGTAAAGAGTGCATTTCTGAATGGAGAACTTCAAGAAGAAGTCTATGTAGAACAACCTCCTGGTTTCATAAATTGTTCAAGAAGAGAAGATGTCTACAAGCTGAGGAAAGCCCTTTATGGACTCAAACAAGCTCCAAGAGCCTGGTATGAGACCCTTTCAAAGTTCTTGACATCTCAAGGCTTTGTAAGAGGTCAAATTGATACTACTCTTTTCATTATGAAACATAAAGGTCATTCCTTACTTGTTCAAATCTATGTTGATGATATTATCTTTGGTTCTACTAATGAAAATCTTTGCAAAAGGTTTGAAAAGCTTATGCAGAGTAAATTTGAGATGAGCATGATGGGAGAGCTCAATTTTTTCCTTGGTCTTCAAATTCAACAAAGTTCAAATGGTATCTTCATCAGTCAAGCCAAATATGCAAAGGATGTTATCAAGAAATTTGGTCTTGAGAATGCAAACAGCTTCAGCACTCCTATGGCTACTAATTGCCATCTTGACAAAGATGAGAAGGGCAAGAAAGTGGACATGACTCTTTACAGAGGCATGATTGGTTCACTTTTATATTTAACTGCTAGTAGGCCTGATATCATGTTTGCTGTTTGTGTTTGTGCTAGATTTCAAGCTGATCCAAAGGAGTCTCACCTACAAGCAGTCAAAAGAATCATCAGATATTTAATAGATACTTCCAATTTGGGAATCTGGTACCCTAGAGATTCATCTTTTAATCTTATAGGCTATTCTGATGCTGATTTTGCTGCATGTAAAGTTGACAGAAAAGCACAAGTGGGACATGTCAATTCTTAGGAAATAGACTTGTCTCATGGGCCAGAAGAAGCAAACCTCTGTTTCAACTTCAACAATCGAAGCGTATACATAGCCGCGGTAGCCGCCGCTCACAATTGCCGTGGATCAAACAAAGAACTTGTTGACTATGAGATTAAGATCGCGATTGTCCTATAATGTGTGACAACACATTAGCAATCTCGATCTCAAAACTCGTCATGCACTCCAAGACAAAGCACATTGATGTGAGATATCACTTTCTTAAAGATCATGTTGAAAAAGGTAACATCGCATGCAATATGTGCCTACAGAGAATCGTAGCGACATCTTCACAAAACCACTTGATTCAACCAGGTTTGCTTATTTAAGAGGAGAGCTTGGTATGCTTGACCTCAATCTTTAACCTTTCTGACTAACTCTTTAAATCATTTTACAAAATTGTCTAAATGATCTGCTAATTGTAACTCTGCCGAGAATATGGACAATACTAAGTCCTTACATTCCCATGTCGGCGATCTTTATAGAAAATAGGCAGACCTAAGTGTGGTGTGCAAACAGTCACTCATCAGGTCATAAATGCGGACTTCAAAAATTATCAAATACCATTTATTAATCTGTCAGAAGTACAAAAAAGGCGAATGATACAGTATTTCTTCACATTTTTCAAAAACCGCCATTTGCTAGTTTTCAAAAACCTCTCGACTTCCAATCTGCAATCCTCCCAAATCCTCTCAAATCTTCAAATTTCTCTTGTTCCCAAGCAGAAATCATCAATGGTAACGATTTCTACACCCTTTAATTCATTTAAATCAAGTTTTATGGTTTGCATTAACCTAATTTGTGTAATTTCGAACTGTACATCATTGATGAACTGCAAAATATTGAAATTATTGTTTAAATCTTGTTCATATTGTATAAAATTGTGTTTTTAAGGTTTCATTGATACTATACCTACAGCTTATGCTGGTCCATTTGATTATAGTATGACAAAATATGTAATCATTGTTAAACCCAGTTCATGTACTGTTCTTGCGTCTCTTTCTAAAATACGTATGTTTTGGATTTTAATCTGAACAGTACCTGTTTGTGTTAATATCGGCTGATTACTTGTATCGGATGTTTTAAACATACCTTCCTATATCTATGTCTGTTCTCATAACCACCAACCGTATAGGCAAGGACTAAATCTTCCAAGGCTACCGACACAACGTCATCCTCTGCATCTTGCTAAGCCATCTAGGGCTAAACAGGCTGCAAATCTTCCACTAAGAATTTCCCGTCAAATTATCACCCCGGCATGACAATCGACCGAGATTCCATCATCGACATCCGCGGCGATGCCCCGCTAAGGATCGAAAGAATGTGGGCTTCTTCCCTTGTTTCAACTATATGACACTCATTACAGCAATGCTCTGGCAGAGGAATTTTACACAAGAATGATTCTGCCTTCTCCTCCAGCTAATGCCAATGAGCCAGTCAACCTAAGCTACATCAAAGGCTACATCAGAGGCCACTACATCAAATTGACCTATAAGGATATTGGGGCAATCCTTGAACTGCCTATTGAAGGCAAACTGGACTTGACCGATGCTGAATCGACGCTTGCTTGGGAAATGATGCGAGGATCTGCTCAACCTGAAAGATTCTCTGAGATGTCAAGGAACCTCTTTCCTGAAAACGCCTATCACATCAGTCATCTGCTCGATAAGAGCATTCTCTTTAAGAATGGCGCTAGGGATATTTTTACGTCTCAAAATGCATGGACAAGAATTCTTCGAAAGCGCTTAACGGGCTAAAATCATTTTCTCTATGCTATCTCAAAGTGTTGCTGACATCCAAGCTAACCCCTCTATGCGACGACCTTTCGTAAGGGTCATCAATGTCATTCTTCGCAGATTTGAAGAGATCGATGAAAAGGTTATCGCTGACAATCTCATCAAGGTGTCCAACACCTACGTCTTCACAGTCAACAACATCACCCGCTACCGGGATGACATGGCCAAACGGACAATCGTTGTTGCTGCTGCTGCCGCTTCTTCTACTAGTGGCACCTCTACCCAAGCCAGCAAGGGTAAACGAAAGGTCACATGTTCAAACCGAGCCACCGCCGAGGAGGAGCCTAAACCTATAGGGCTGAACTTCGAGAACTTTGATCTCAAAGAACTTGATCATGATCCCTATGTGCCTTCGAGCCTCCTTCCAAAAGGCCAAACATTCCTCCACTCTCACCCTCCGTCTCAAGAAAAACAAAGAAGTCTCGCACGAGATCGAGGTTGAAAAGGATACCTCTACCTTCAAACCCGCTGATCTATCCAAACCCTCACTCAAACAGACTCTTCAGCCCACGGATGAATCTTTTGGTCTACCCAAAGTTACATCTATCGCTCCCCCTACACAAACAGTCTCAAGCCAAACCGATCTTTCTCCCTGTTCCTCCACTGCAGCTTTCAACAGACTACACCATCTCCAACTTCTGCAAACTCTACTCATGCACGTCGTTTTAAAAAGAGTGCCAAAAAGAACGTGCATTTTGCTGAAGCCACTGATCCCTCTTCTCCATCTTCACCTACTCACACTCCTCCAACTTCTCCAATGCTACCCACAAACACTTCCACCTCTCCTACTTCTTCACCTCCACATTCTGAATCTCTCCACACAACTCCTATCCCAACGCCTTCCACTTCTCAAACCTCTCCCACTCAACAGCCATCTTCAAAGCGTCCTATCTCTCCTTCTTCTGACATGCCTACCCCAAAACGCATCAAAATCAATCCCTATATCCATCTTCATCCCGAAGTTCGGATCTGTTGTCCTTCCGAGACAGCAGACCTAAACCCAACCCAGCCGATTCTGACCCAATCCTTTCTCTCCTTGACTACCCCAAGAAAATTCCCTGTCGCCCAATGTCGCAGTGAAATTATCTTTCGATGGGGTGCTTTCTATGAACCACTTCCTCCAGCCTGGTCCCAGCAATTTTTCTCCCACAACTCCGCGGTGCAAGATCTCATGATCTTCAACCAATGGGTTGCCATTCATAAGGACCTAGGTCTTCCCATCCCTACCAAGTCAGACATCTCTCCCTTCCTTTCTCTGCCTAAACCCCCAGTCTTCACCCTCATTTGCCACCCTTCTGTCCTTTTTCAGCCTGTGGTCTACGACTTCTTTGATGTAGTCACCACCTTTTTAGGCTTTAACCCTCTCATCCCTATTCTATACCGTTCACCTCACCCCTTCTCTGTCCCTACTCCTTTTCTCATTGGTCGTCTAAGGACTCGATCCCGTGCACCTCTCGTCCTTCCAAATTATCCATCCTTCGTCGACCTACCCTAGCCAATCCCACTCTCCCACCATATTTCCATTTCATCCTCCACCATTCTCCATCATCCTCCACCATCCCAATCTTCTACCACCATACTCCACCATCCCCTACCCAACCTACCTGCCAACCTTCTTCCTTCACCAGCCATCCTTCCCCTCGCAGTCCGTCCTTCTCCGCCGAGTCATCCCGACTCTTCGATACATACCCCGCCGAGGCTGTTCATAAATTCTTGAAAGATTTTGAGGTCATCTCTTGACCTAACCAAGGCCCGCACTAGCTCTGCACGCCCCACATCACCTATGTCCAAGATGAATGCCTAACCAAAGTCCTGCAAATCTCCAAAAATGCTGAGAATGCTTTCAATACGTGCAGTCAGTCCATCTCTGCCAGCCAGAATGCGTTAGCTAGCAAGATCTCCGCAACTTCCTCCGCTAACTCTGCTATCTTCAAAGCCAATTGGGACAACCTCTCAACAAAGATGATGCAGACAATCGACATGATTGACGCTGGCTACAAGCTTGTGCTTCAGTCCCAACGCCATGCAAATCGCTCTGTCCACTCCTCAGTGCGGGCGACACGCAATCTCACCTCCAAGCACTTGGCTTTCTATCGCAAAGAGCACATAACTACTACGAACCGTCTCGCCCTCATTGATACCTCGCTTGCGTCCATGAAGGAGGAGATAGCTAGACTCAACAATGATCGCGGACTAGGCTCATTGAGCATAATGCCCTGCTCAAACAGAAAAAGATCTTTCCTCTGAATTGGCCGACACAAAAGAAGAGTTAGCCGAAGTCAAACAGAAAAACAGCGATCTTTCCTACGAATTGGCCGACGCAAAAGAAGAATTAGCAGAAGCCAAAGAAGAAATTGCAAAACTAAAGGCTGCTGTTGACTCTAAATGGGCATCAAGAGGTCATGGGCAATCATCAGGCAAAGGCAAAGGTCATACCTCATCTCGATCATCCTCTCGAACTGGCCGATAAATTTCTGTATAATCTTTTGCAAAAACTTTGTAATTAAACTCCGTGTTTAATTCACAATGTTTATATTTTAAATTTTCATGCTTTTTTATGAACTGCTTATTATGTGAATGCATGAAATTTAAACCACTGGTTTAAAGACATGCTCTCTATTGCCTAATCTGCCTATCGGCATGCTTTTAAACTCAGTATTATTACAAGTGTTCTAATGCTTAATTTCCTATTTGTAAACACTTTGTAATTTTCGAATACAATGATCTTTGTGTAAGTTCATCTAGGGCATGCTTACTTAATATATCAATCTTACAAGCATGTTATTACTAGACTTGAACATGGTCAGCTGATATTGTATTCGTAAGGTCATGGACTCAAGCAAATAGGAGGAGATTGTTGTATTTTAGCTTAGATTTGCTTGAATCCATAACCTAAGTCTAAGACAAGGTGACTAATGGACCTGCGCGTCTGTTAGTGTGGCAACTTGTACTTAGGCATAGCTTGAATAGCCTAGGGTTGCTAATTGTATAAGTCTTGAAGAAGATAGCCTACAGGACATCGGATGTCCTCTGCACAAATAGGCAAAGTCTGAACCAGCAGTCTTCCTTTAGATATCGGACAAGCTCGTATCAGCCAAGCTTCATCAGCAATGTTGAAGAACCAAGAACGTCCGATATTCATCTGCTGAAAACATGTCCTAACTTAAAGATCTCATTAATTGCGATACAACGTTAACCTGCAACTATCAATTAATGAAGGTTTCCATTCTTGGCATACACTCAGAAAAGGACATTCCTCCTGCAAGCGCAGACCGCCTATTTTTAGCAAAAGTCGGAGACAGCGCAAGTTGCGGGACAGCCTATCAGGAGTCAACAACTAAATTAAAGCATTAATTGCTCTTAAATTCAAATTTAAAGATCACCAACGGCTCCAAGCTTCCTCCTACATATAAAAGGAGACTTCATTGCTGCATTCAATAGACTTCAACACCTTATCTACTCCATCTACTGAATCTCCATTGTCTTCAAGTGCATTAAAGCTAAAACGTCCTATCTGTATACATTCATTGAAGAGCTTCACACTTAGACGTCCAGTCCATTAAAGCTCTTCATGATTGCAACACCTAGCTTTTCATACCTTACGAGAATTGTATCTTATTGATATCAATTCTCCCACACAAACACTTGGTCAACAAAATTTTTGTACACAATCCATTAGAGATTTAATTTGTAAAAGATCTAGTGGAAAAACTTAGTACACGTTTTTCAAATCCAAAGTTGACCACTTTGGTTGTGGACGTAGCACTTATTTATAAGTGTGAACCATATTAAATTCTCTGTCTACCTGTGTGTGATTGTGATTATTTGTGTTACTTAAATTTCCAGATTTCCAAACCGTTGAGAACTGCTGATCTTGACTCGTGAAGATCAGCCATTCTCAACTTGTCCTATACTTCTCTAGACTTCCGCCTGCAAATCTTTTCAAACTTAAAGTGAAGTAGATTTTTGAATCAAATTTCAAAAATAGGACATAGGCTATTCAACCCCCCCCCCTTCTAGCCTATTCTGAGCAACCTTGGACCTAACAGGATCATTCTCTCCTGATTACATGTAGAATTCCTTGGGTTTTCTTGGAGTGAATTCATCAAAGAGGTAAGTAACTATAATGTTTTGTATGTTTATGAGTTGAATTGGAAGAGTTAATCATATAGGTTGTGTTAGTTGACTTTCATTGTGTTAAATCCTTGGGAGAAACATGTTATTAGTTACTTTAGCCTATGTTTGATATATTATGTTGTTGATTGGGGTTGGAATTGTAATTGGGGAAAGACATGATGATTTTTGGAAGCCAAATTCATAGTTCTTGAAATAAGCTTAGTTACTGTTTTAAGGCATGTTGTTGATTTTACTACGGAAAATCCGTCCATGGGATTTGACTGAATTTTAGATATGTTTTACATAGATATGTTTTCTAGACTCCTGTAAATTTTCATAAATTTTAGAGGTCAGGAAGTTACTCGTTTAAATTATGTATTATCGCTGCGTAGAGTAGTCTGCTGCTAAAAATTCTGGGTTGTAGTTCAATCTTTATGTGGTTGCATGTGGATGAATATAAGTCCGAATAGACTGATTTAAAATGGTAAATTGTAATTTGGAATGTCTAGTTTCTGGGTATATAAGATTCATAATATTTGGACATGCGTACAATATTTGGTGAATTTAACGGTACTATTGTGCAGTACCGAATACGTATTATTGTTGTTAGTCTCCAGGAATTAGAGACTCGTCAATGTGTAATTGTTGTTATTATTAAACCTTGAGTATTGGTAACTCGTTAGAATTGTGTTAGTTGTTACTCGCGACCAATTGGCGAAATTTCTATGGGTGGAAGATACACCAAATATAGGGTATTAGGATTGGTTTAGTTATTTAGGGATGATACTGCGGTTCGTCTCGATGTTTCGAAAATGGGTATTGACTCTAGCTGAGTCGACATGAGATAGTATATTTATATTTAAAAACTATACGAGCTATATACTAGTCGTGACTGACTCTGGCGGAGTCGAATATGACGTAATAAACAAACGTCGAATAATGTGGTAATTTCATTAATGGGTATAATCGACTCAATGGAGTTGAGTAATGGATAGTATTAATCCCTACATGACATATATTAATTCCCTACCATGTGGAATGACGAATTGATCGGTTTGTGACTTAGTAGAACTTTGACCTTTGTTGACTT
Organism: Platycodon grandiflorus; assembly: GCA_016624345.1. Classification (NCBI taxonomy): domain Eukaryota; kingdom Viridiplantae; phylum Streptophyta; class Magnoliopsida; order Asterales; family Campanulaceae; genus Platycodon; species Platycodon grandiflorus. The sequence goes on from CM028363.1 coordinate 28,437,423, forward strand.
AGTCAAACTGATGTGATTCCCAACGAGACCCACAAGTTATAACGAACTTGGAACCACGCTTTCGGAATTACCTCGCGGAAACGTACGCCTAGGACTTGAATAACAATCAAAAGGATGATCGCAACCCTTAGTTTCGCAATGAACTAAGAACCTTGATCGATTTGAAACCCTTAATTATTGATTAATTAAGAACCACGAATTAGAATATCACACAAACTTAATCCAAAGTTTGCAAAATGCTAACAAACTATGTTTGTTAAGAAAGAGTTTTAAACTCACACTATTTTTAATAATAAAATTCTGTATTTTACAATGAAAGAAAAGACGCCTTTATATAGGCCTTAAAACAATGTATCCTAATTAATTTAGGAGACTAATTGACTACCAAATTCTATCTAGAAAAGGAATAAAAATCTGAATAACAAAAGGACTCCTAATCTAAGAAGAAAACTAAATAAAACATATCTAACATACTTTCCAAGTCAAAGAAGGAACAAGGAAGTAAGAAAGAAATAGGAAACATGGCCAAGGTCTTCTAGAAGCTCTACAAATCCCGGTTTTCTAAAGGCCCAATTTTGAAAAGTGCACTTTGGCCCCCAAAAGTCATCCATTTAGTATTAAAAGGCTCCCAAATTCATCCTTGAACTTATGGGCTGACTTTTTAGGGCTTTTGCTTCCAAAAAATGTCATTTAAGCCCTCAAACTTTCCCTCCATGTTGGACTACAATCATATTCACCAAATTGGCCTCTTCAATTGACTTCCATGCTTGGACTTGTTTTTTGGACTTGCAAAATAAGGCTTGCTAAAGCTTGGTTCATCCTTTTAGCCCTTGCTCTAGTTATTGGCCCATCCTTGATCTTCAATGGTTCATTGTACTTGCTTAAAGGATCCTCATTGGTGTTGCTTGATGGTCCTCCATCATTCCCTTCTCCTTTGAAAGGATTTGTCCACAAATCGGTTTCACCTACATCAAATGGACGCAAATCAGAAATAGAGAAATATTCACTAACATTATGCTCACCATGTAATTCCACTTTGAATGTCATGTCGTAGGCTTGCTTGTTTTCTCCATCCAAGCTCACAAAACTCCAATCACCGGGATCAAAAATCAGTCGAACTTGTCTTGCTCTAACTCTTACAAGAAACACAACCAAATAACACAATGCAAGATGATCAAAGTTGTTAGCATAAATTACATTATATAACAATTGAGCACACCTCAAAGTCAAACATCCCTTATACCTAACAATCTGATCATAATCAACATTCTTAATTCCAAAGCTATCACATGTCAAAGCACTCTTAAATACATTCTTAACATGAAACACGCAGCCCTCCCAAGTTTTAGCATGCTTAAGAAGAATTACTTTTAACAAAGCAGATTTAACTTTAAGTGTTCCATGCAATCCATAAATCTTGTGAAAGAATAATGCAACATGGAAAATTTCATCTAATTTGTGACATGGAATATGATAAACCATTTTTAAGAGTTCATTTGCATTCACAAACATAGAACTCTGAGATACTCCCAATACACAATTCAAATTTATCAAGCTAATCTTCAATGCACCATAAAGACTTACCAAGTCAACCTTTAATGAATAATCCATGAATGGATCAACATAAGAATGACTAGGTATAAATGATGTCATGCATAATCCATTACCAATTAGCTTACCAATTTTCAACCAATCACTCAATCCATTGTGACTAACCAAATTTTGCAATTCAAACTTCTTAGGCATGTCAAGTGGTCTAACAAGCTTTCTCGTGAATAATGTGCCCACATGACCAATCAAATTACCAACACCAATATCTTCACAAATTTTGAATTCCCTACTAAGGTCATATGACTTGCCATGATTGTCAAGTCCTAATAACTTAGTATCATAAGAAGAAGATAAGCCAAACCTATGAGAATGTGTATATTCTACAACAATCTCATTTTGCGGATCATATCCCCACTTGTATCTCACAACCTTCTTACTTAATTCCGGAAATACATCAACAAAAATCTGTAGAGAAGAAGCAACACATGGAAAAGAAAGTTTGGGTAACATGTTAGTATAAAAAGATTTCTCTTTGGAAAAGAGAACTATCTCACTATGCTTTTCCCACAACTCCCTCTTAATCTCACCACTCATTTCATAAAAGCTCTCCTTTTTTCCCCTCCACTCAGATTTTTCACTCAACTCATTTTTCCCACTCTTTTTCGTTTCTCTCTCACTTTCTATCTTACTCTTTTTTTTCTCTCGTTCACCTTCTCTCTCTCCCTCTCTATCTTTCTCAAGCTCTCCTTTTTCAATTTCTTTCTCTTTCTCTTTTTCTCTCTCAATCCCTCCTCTTTTTATCTCTCTCTCCTTATCTTCTCTACTTTCTCTCCTTAATTCACTCATCCTTACTTGATCTTCCCTCACCTTTTGTGGGGATAAGGGAGCAAGAGTAAGGGTTTTCCCACCAAACTTGAAGGAGTATTTATTGGAGTTCTCATTGAAAGAGACTCTTCGATCAAGTTGCCATGGTTTACCCAACAAAAGATGACAAGTTTGCATAGGTACAACATCACATAATACTTCATCCTTGTACCCCCCAATTGAAAAATTAATCATCACTTGTTTGTGCACCCTCAACTCACCATACTCATTGAGCCATTGTAGTTTGTATGGATTAGGGTGTTTCAAGGTAGGTAGATTGAGCTTTTCTACCATTTCTGCGCTAGCCACATTAGTGCAACAACTCCCCCCATCAATAATAACCATGCACACTCTCCCCTTCACTGTACATCTAGTATGAAAAAGATTCTCATGTTGTATTTCCTCAATAGTTTGTACTTTCATACTCAACATCCTCCTCACTATTATGTTTTCCTCATCACCATTAACTTTACCCAATGGCAGCATAGTGGAGGAAACATTGTTACCTTTATTCACTAACCCATCTTTTGGTTTCAACTCTATAAAATTCTCACACTTACTTTGAAGATGTCCCTTAAGGATTGCATGATTTCTAGTTTTAGGAATTTCAACCTTGAGTCTCTCAATGGGATCCTCAACACTAGATCTCATATTAGCATTGGAACTAGAAATCTTTCGAGTATCACCCCTCCTAGGTCCTCTCCATGATGGTTCATCCTCTTCTAACCACTCATCTTCCTCAATGGGTTGTCTATTTCTTCCCATTCTCTCTCTAACACGCTCATTAGGAGGTGGTTCTTGACGAACACGTTCCATCCTATCTATCCTATCATTCATTTGCCCAATCTCTTCCCTCATCATCCTCCTTATCTCACCTAACAAATCTGCCCTTGACATCTTGTTACCCTCCTTTTTTACAATATTCTTTTCCTTTACTTGAGACATGAATTTAGGAACCTCACACACTCCCTTACGTGTATCTCTCAAAATCATGACACTCGTATATCAAAAATTCTGACTTTTACCTCCCCTCTTATGTACTCACCACTCTTGTCTTTTTCCACTCAAAACTCTTGATGAAAACAAGTAGAGTTAGAACAAAGCAATTTTTGGAAGTAAAGTTTTGAAACTCTAAAATTCGTAGAATTTAATTAAAACAAAGAAATAAGAGTTTAGAAAAGGGGGTAAGAAGGTTTATAGAAAAGAAAGAAAGAAGATTCAATTTTTATTCTCGAATCAAAGATGGAGATAATTTTGGTTTGAGAAGGAAGAACTTTCTAGCACGTGGCCCAAGCTCCTTTTGCTTTCTTTGAATTTTTTTTTTTGTACTAGCTTGGCCGAATTTTCAAGGGAAAATTCTGCCTTCTTTTTTTACTAATAGCCTCCTTTGGGATGGCTTGAAGAAGAAAAGATGAAGAAAACTCTGTGGCACAAAAAGATGATTAGAATAGATAGTGTATGAATTATGGAATGAAGGAATTAAGAACAAGATAATAAAATAGGGATAGAAAGATTGTTACCAATAGCCTTTGCTCTGATACCAAATGATGTGGATGAGGACCCCTAACTTCACCCCAAAAGCGCGCTCAAAGGGGAAGGATTGAACCCTACCTTATTAACCAGCCCAGGAGACACTCCGCAACCGATGTGGGATGCATCATCAATGATAAGGATGAGGACCCCTAACTTCACCCCAAAAGCGCGCTCAAAGGGGAAGGATTGAACCCTACCTTATTAACCAGCCCAGGAGACACTCCGCAACCGATGTGGGACGCATCATCCCCACCCCCTTAAGACCCGACCGCCTCGGTCGGCGATCCGTCGAACCCTAAGCGACACCAGCCAACAGAGTGGTGGCTCTAATACCAAATGATAAGGATGAGGACCCCTAACTTCACCCCAAAAGCGCGCTCAAAGGGGAAGGATTGAACCCTACCTTATTAACCAGCCCAGGAGACACTCCGCAACCGATGTGGGACGCATCACAAACATTAGTTGACTACAAGTTATGTTGAATAGTTGAGTTATGCTCTTGTATAAACAAGTGTTAATGGTATATAGTTGCCTCTTCAATAGAGTATATTGAGTGATTATAGGATACTATAAGGTTCCTAAGTTGAGTGTAATGGCTTACTTTACGTTGGGGTTATGTATGTGTCTAGCTATCACAGACACTGTTTGGTGTTGAGTTGTACAATAGACCAACTTTGTCTATTGTCTTGTTTTGTTTATATGTTCAACGAGTACGGACATGTTGGGATTGTTCTAGTATGAGATAGGACAATCATCCTACTTTGATGATTGATTGTGTGTTTAGTATTTACAAGCACATTGAGTTGATTTGGTATGTGATTCAATTGAACACATGATGATTTGTTGAGAATGACGAGTAAATATCTACTTGTGCATTGCATTGAGTCCAGCTAACATTTGTTGTTTAATCAAGGTGGGATGACCTATAGTCTTTACGAATTTGTTTTGTAATCGCTATAAGTCGTCATACCAGAGTTCACACACCCCTCCTCTGTTGGCCACAGTTGAGAAGTAGCCCCACTGTTGTAGCAATAGCATGACTTTGGCTTACTAGTTGAACCCGATGGGATTAGTTAGGGACGTTGATACTACGTACACGGGTATCGAGGCACTATTGGTTGTTTGTGTATTGCAGGAGCAGCACAAAGATGGAGAAAGAGAAATGATATCCTTTATAATGTGGGGTAAGTATGAGCACTTAATGTGAATGTCAAGGTGCTATGTGACTTATGTGAATTGTACATCAAAGATGATATTACATGTTTCGTATGGTGTATAAATGTCATTACCATGTTATTCCTATTGTTGAGCATTATGTCATGTCATATAGTTGCATGTAACAACTTGTTGATTAATGGTTAAGTTGCAATTGTGCCTAGACTAGTTATATGTAAAGTCTTGGTTTACTGTTGCATTCATATTCATAGCATACAATACATTATAGTGGCTTACGGGGTCTTTTAGACTCACCCAACAACCTCCTCAGTTTGGTTAAGTTCCAGCACAATGAGTCTTGAAGCTTGGAGTTAGCAAGATGTATTTGTGTTGTCATTTTCTTCTTATTTATTGTACTGTGAGATCGTGAGGTTTACTAAGTTATGTAAACTTAGTATATGGGTAGAAATAGTTGTATTCTTCAGATTTGTATTTTCATGCCGACTTGTGAGGTCATGCCGGTTGTAGTATTTTATAATTTCGGTTTACAGCTCGTGGTCTTGGTATGGCCTTGTGCCTATCGATACTTTATTAGTAGTTTTCCCGAGCGCGTAGCTCGTGGTGTTTATTATTGTTGTTTCTCCGGCTCATGTATTTAGCCGTTGAGGTTTTTATTGTTGGGTTTATTTTAGTTTTATTCTCCGGTGTATGTTTGGCCGTTGAGGTTTATTTAGTTATGGTTGTTGTTCGAGTTTTTGAAACTCACATTTTATCGTGTATTCCGCTGCATTAGTTTTGGTTTTGAGCTTTTGTGGCTCACTCTTATCAGTTGATTCGGTACGTTTTGTTATTTTGGCGCATCGAGTTGGGGTTCAACGTCGGATCCCGAACTCGGGGCGCCAAAAAATGTACTCGACCGCATCAAGCACGATCTACAAGTATCCATTGTGGACCATTTTTTGTATCCACGTCAACGTATTGCTCGATCCCTTACGACCCGAGACAATACGGCTCTAGCCACTTATAGAAATCACAAGGGACTGGTGTCCATATCCCAATGCATACAATGAAAGAGGCCGACAATGCACAGTCGCCATTTATTCCGTTCAACTGTGGGGCTAGAGAAACCCCTACCGTGGCCAACGATAGGGCGAGGCCCAGTGTATTGGCCTTTGGCTATTATGAAGCCCCTGCTCTCGTAATAACCGAGCGTCAATACACCTCCAATGCACATATGCCAGCTGGACTCGATGCAATGCACAATTAGATGTTTACTCATGCTAAACTAATCAAGCGTGTTCTATTGAATCACAACTTATGAAATCAAATTACGATGTGTTCTATTGAATCACAACTTACCAAATCAAACCATGATGTGTTCTATTGAATCACATATCAAATCAACATAATGTGCTTGTAAATACTAAACACACAATCAATCATCAAAGTAGGATGATTGTCCTATTACTTACTAAAACAACCACACATACACCAAATCATTTAAGTCCACGAATGCTAGACTTTATAATCACAACTTGTGTAAGTCTACTCCTACTTAGAATCATAATCTGTTATATTCCAAACTCACTATGTAATACGTTCGTAGCAACTCAACACTAGTTCCCGTACCCTTATTGGTTGACAATTGGGGTATCTCAAAATTTTAACTCATAGTAGACACGTCACTCAATATGTAGTGACCAAGTCATTCCCAACGTACGTCACACATCATCGTGCACAACTCATTAGTAACTTATGTGAAGTCACGAATACCTTTAATAATTAGTCAAAGCTTAGACGTAGGGTGTATATATAATCATCCAACCCAATTCAAGTAGTCATGAGATCAACAACGTTGACTAAGTCAACCTAACTCAAGTTTATACAATCAAGATCTCGTCAATTCGTCATCCCACATCGTAGGAGACTAAAATACTAATAATACATATTTATACCACTCATTAACTCTTTACACGACGTATATTCTTAATGTCTTATTAATTCGACTCTGCTAGAGTCGGTCACGACTAAAGTCTAGTCCAAACAGTTATATATACAATTCACAATATCCCAACTGTGACGACCCGAGTCCGGGGTTCGATGTTGAACCCCAACTCGGTACGCCAAACCAACAGAAACAGCTAAAGTCCACAGATGTGAACGAGCAACACAAGCTTAAAACCAAAACTATATAGGCGAAAACCACAACAAAATAAAACCTGAGTTCCAAAAACTCGAATAACAAAACCATAACTAGAAAACCTCCACGACTAAATACAAAAGTCGGAGAAATAACAACACTAATACCCACGAGCTAACATGCTCAGGAAAATACAATAATAGACGGCTCGACATCGAGTGTCGACTCCAAAAGAATACAACAATAAAAAGAGTTACAAAACAATGCTACCCATAAGTAAAGTTTATATAACTTTACATCAACCATCATTCTCACTGAACTAAGAAACATAAGTATAAATAGGCTCTGAAAAGCAACTATCCAAAGATCAATCTGCTAGCACCCGCAAGTCTTACTGACCTCACTATGTCATCCTTTGATTGCAATCTAAAAGAGTCAACACAATAAGGGTGAGTCTACAAGACCCCGTAAGCCACTATAATGTATTATGTGTTATGAGTATGAATGCAACAGTAAACCAGGACTCTACAAGTAACTAGTCTAGGTACAATTGCAATTTAACTATTAATCAACAAGTTGTTACATGAGACTATATGACATGGCATAATGCTCAACAATAGGAATAACGTGGTAATGACATTTATACACCACAACAAAGCATGTATCATCATCATTGATATATAAATCATTCAAGTCACATAGCACCTTGATTAATACATAAGTGCTCGTAAATAAATCACGTTACAAAGGATATCATTTCTCTTTCTTCTTCTTCGCGTTGCTCCTACAATACACAAAAAAATAACAAAACTGTTAGTGTATGTATGCCCTAGAGGCAAATCTGTTTTACGATATATCATTATTTATTAAGGCATTTATTTATTATGTATTATTTGTTTATTCATATTAATGCATAATAAAGCTCTTTGAATAAAAGTGTTATTCAAAAATATTCCTGGTCGTGTATTATTATTAATAAGGGCAGTAATAATGCATTGAGACTAGTATGTGTTGAGACTCATATAGCTGATATCAGTCTACACATAGGTATGTGTTAAGTGTAACGACGTACTAGATTGACCCGCATGAGAATGCTACGTGGATCGTTACGTGAGTGTCATAAGCGATTCTCATAGTGACTATTGTGTTCGTTGTCCTTTGACTTGAAGTCGTTATATACTTAGATGAGGAGTCGTATATTTTGATACCGACAAACGTCATTTTGTAACAAGGTGATTATAAAGTCGGATGTTGGATATGCCACGAATCATGCTGAGGGATATGAATGATGTAGATAGAATTTGTCCCTCCTACATAACGGGAGTATAATATCTGTGGCCCCCTTGATGAGTGAGATTTAAGTAAATGCATGGCCGTGCTCAAATAAATCAATATTTGATATTGAGTTTATTTGTCTACTAATTAAGTCTACTCGGAGATCAAGAAACCTAGATTAAACTATAACAAGGATGACACATTCCATGCCTTGTGTTTAATCAGATATTAGGACAAAGGGACAAGAATTATTTTAGTCACATTCAGTTATTGTAATCACAGATAATTCCTATTACTTGGGTAACAATGATGTATTGCTAGATACCGCTCATTGTTTATAATTAATTATATATTCATATATAGTAATTGCAACGTAATTTTGGAACCTATTGGGTCACACACTTAGAATGAATTTGACTGAAATTTATTTGGGTCATTAATTAGATTAATAGGCTTAAGTTAATAAAAAAAGGGAACCAAATTATAATCCTAGTTAGACTAGGACTATATGTTGGCTGCCCCTTCTCTCCCTTTAAATAGGGATGAATTCTTTTGATAGTCAAGAAGAATCAAACACCAAAAAGGATTTAGGGTTTAAGTGAAACACTAAATTCGTAGAGAGAAAAAGTAGGGATTTAATTAGTTCTTCGTACGACGAAGTCTTCCTACTTTGATTCAATAATTGTCTAGCACAAAATTGTTGAATCAAATGTTATCCAATCCATTCGTGTGGATACCATAGAGAAGCCATGCAAATCGTTGTAGCGGTGATCGTGATTCAAGCGTGATTATTTCGAAGATTGCTAGCTCAAACAATTGGGTAATTAATCTAAATCTAATTTATATTAATTCGCATTGATTTTGGGAGGGTTTTTTAAATTAAATTTTGTTATTCCACCTTGTTAATTTTGATGAAAACCCAACAAAAACGTGGACCGATACTCGTGTGGGATGTATTGATATTCCATCGACTACACCAGTCGAAAACTAGCAAGCCAAAGTCGGGCGTATTGCTACATCTCAACTGTGGCCAACAGAAGAGGGTGTGTGATCTCCGGTATGACGACTTATAGTGATTACAAAATAAATTCGTAAAGACTATAGGTCGTCCCACCTTGATTAGTCAACAGAACCAACAGAGCTCAATACAATGCACAAGTAGATATTTACTCGTCATTCTCAAAAAATTATCATGTGTTCTATTGAATCACATACCAAAATACACTACAAGAAAAGTTACTATTTGTGACCCCCTTATTTGGAAGGGCGAAAAATCGTCCCAAATACTATTATTTGGGAAGGTAGAGTTAGCCATGCCAAATACTTAGTATTTGGCACTCTTTTCTAGTTCCCCTCCCAAATAAATAGTATTTGGCACTCTTTTCTAACCCCCTCCCAAATAATAATCGGATACGTATTTTTAAGGACCCTATAATTTTGACCGTCCTAAATAATACGATCCTAAATACCACACAATTCAATTCCCGCTTTTGTTTCCCTCCACAAAATTTAGTATTGTCTCCGTCTATTTGCAGTCCCTCTTTCTCGCTCTCTTCTATTTTGATACATCCGTCTCTTTGCAGTCCCTCTCTCTCTCTTCAATTTTGCTACGGACTACTGGAGAATCATTTACTGGTAAGCATCTCTCTCTGTCTTGCTCTCTCACTCTCTTGCTCTCTCAGTATCTAACTCTCGCTCGCTGGCTTAGTGTCTCCGTCTCTACACGTCTCTCTCTGCGATTTTGCTACTCGAGAATCCCTTGGCCGGTAAGAATCTCTCGTGCTCTCTCACTTTCTATCGCTCTCTTACTCTCTCGTTTTCTATCGCTCTCCTTCACTGACTGTGCCAAGACAAGAATTGTGCCCTAATTTTTAACCAATTGTTACTTTTCCCAAATTGCAGAGAAACGATTCTGACGATTCCCGAATCAATTTCCTGTGCAAGTCTGTCTCTCGCTCCTAGGGCTGCTAGGGATTTCCTTTGGTAAGCATCTAGCGTTTGTTGTTTCACAAGCTGTGAATTCGTGTTTATTGTTTGTGCTCATTTGTTTGTGTGTTTGTGAGTTTGTTGGTAGTAAAGTTAAGATTTTAAAATGGTGCTTGTAATTTGTTTTGGTATTTGTTATATGCCTGCGGATTGAGGCACGATATAACCTTATAAAACAAATTGCGAAGGTCTGTTGCTTTATGAACATGTCTAATGATTAAGACACTTTGGTATTTTAATAGTTGGGGTTGGTCGTAACTCCAACGCTGAGCCTCCTGGTTGGTTCAGCCTGGATAAAGAAGCCTTCTGCCTTGCTTGTCGCCTTTCGCTTAGCTGTCCCGTAGTCCTTTTTTGTGTCATCCTGGAATAAAAAGCCCCTACCTTTCTTTCTACATGAATTTTTAAAGAAATTTCTAGAAGAAAAGGCCCGGGTGGAAATAGAAAGTAAAGGAGAGGAAAAGTCGAAAGGGGTCCAGAAGTCTTACTGAAACATCTTTATCTAATGCTAATTGCTAAATTAGCAAACTTCTCATCTCGGTGCTTGATGATTGTCAAATGGTTGAGTTCCAATCTCTCTCTGTGTGATCCTCATGGTTTTTTTAATTTTTTACATCTTGGGGCTTGTTGATTTTCAAATGGCTGATGATATCTCTCTTCTGCTAGCTTGTAGTTATAGGGTCCTTTTTTTTCAGTTATGTTTTGGAAATGGGGATTTGTGTTGTTAGTATATGACAATAACAGAAGTAGTTCCATCCTTTTAACAGTAGCTCAATATGGACAATCCCTTCTCCTCCACATTCAGGGCTGCTTGTTTCCATCCTTTGGTACTTTTGTCTTTGGTGTAACCTACAGAGCATGATCTCATTGAAACTATAAAAGATATTGGTTTGATACTATTGGATCTTAACAAGGAAGCCAGTCAAACTTCAAATAAGTATGTTCACCATCTATATGATGCAACAATTCTAGATGTTACTTGGTCTGCAATAGGTGGAAAGCCGTCATTCCCTTTTCTAGGATCGAGGGTCGGTATTTGAAAGTCAACCATTTCATGGGAAAATGTGAACTTCCAAATTCACTCCCTACTTACAAGTCGTGATCGTCTTATATTGAGCAGGTTAAGCAGATCAGAAAAAGCTAGTCCTTGATGAGTAGCAGACAAATATATATCATATATGGTTGTGGACTGCTAAAGATCAGTTAGATAGCTCAAAGGGAGAGTGTTGTCAACCAGAGAGATGTGAAGATGGTTGTTTGGGAGGGAGAAAGGGAGGATTGGTGTGTGTAATGTGAGTGCCTAATCTTGGTTTGTCTAAAGCAGCTTTCGGGACATCAGTATGCATTGTTTTGGTAGGTGCACACATTAATGCGTTGTTTTTGGCTGAGTCATTTTTCTTTCAAAGTATGTGTTCATCAATAGAAAAGTTCTCTGATCCCTTTCCACGTTAGGACAATACAAACAAATGCATAAATTAACGAGCTAGAGATGGTATTCTTTTTCTACGTTATAATAAGTAAATTTGTGATGAAAGAAAGAGTATGCATGGTGGAAGCCTACTGAAGAGTGGAAGTTAGAGTTGATCCCTCACAATTCTCTAGGCATTTTGCAATTACCATGTGAGGTGGTAGGTGCTGATACCTTTTTCTTAGGATAACTCAAATCTTTCCTTTTCCTTTTCCCCTTTTCTATCTTTTTCCCCCCTTCTAATTTGTTACTCTAACGCATGGCAAGAACATCGGCTCTTCTGTAATCTGTGAAAATGATTGAGGTTCTTCCAGTTCCGTTAGTCTAATGTGCAGCAACTATGATTAGCAAGAACATCGGCTCTTCCGTAATCTGTGGAAAGGATTCTGCAATACTCCACTTAAGCACAAAGCTTCTCTCAAGTTATATTCCTCTCTGATTGATAACAGAGGATTACATCAATATTTATGATGCTAACGAAATTCCTAAGTCTACTTTGTCGTCGACACTGGATAACCCAAAGTACGAATATACCTTATTCACAATTGATTTATCTCTAATAATAATATAAAATATCCTAACAGTAGCTGAATGCCATTTCCTTTAGTATTCCTTGTTTGAGGGTGCAGTCAACTTTCTTACTGCAGCTGCATACTTGGCCAGAGTGTTGCGTTTAACCTTGAATTGAAAAAAAACAGTAGAAGCTATGAAACAAGCTTCAAGCCTCCAACTACCTCGTTTGTGCAGCCTCTCTTGCCCTGGCTATCAATAGGTGTTACCTGACTTTCAAACGCAATACTATCTGCGAACTTACTCTATCATTAGCTTTCTATGTAAATATATTAGCGGGGTAAAAAGCATATGACGATCACACAATTTTCTCTTTATGATTTTGACGGGTATGACTTAAATTAGGACACTAAGGTCTGCTATCAGATTTGTAGATCTTATCAGTGACTTGGACACATGTTTTTTATCTTGACTCGTAACAGTTGTCATAAAACCACTAAGATGTTCTTGCCACTTTTGATGGCTTCAAATCTTCTATCTCACTCCCTATCACACTCCGTGTCCCACTTAATCCTAGCTTTACACGTATCCTTTTTATTTTAACTTGTCTTCTTCTTACAATTTTTACAAGGAAACGTGTAAGGCTGAGATTTAATAGGACAGAGAGTGTGATAGGGAGTGAGATAGAAGATTTGAAGGCACTTTTGATGATTTGTATCCTTTTCCTGATTTTTGGGTGAAAGTTTATTTACTTCTCAAGCAACAAGGTTTATTCAATCAAAATTACAAGTCAAAAGCTATCCATTGTAAGATCAAATTAAATAGAACAGTACAATCCAGAATTGAATGCCACCTACACTTTGTGTGGTTCATGGATTCCAATAGGAAAAGTAAGGGAGTGGAGAATTTGTGACTGTGAATTCTTCCAATGTACTTATAAAAAAATAAAATAACATAAAATAAATAGAAAGTTCTTCAATGTATTGTGGTATTACAGAAGAAGACTGATGATATGTAATAGTAAACAATTCTTCCTTCTTTGCTTTCTTTCCAGTTTTGTCTATTCGGTTTTCCATGTTCACCTAAAGTTATTACATGGTTTTTTTCTGTTTTACTTTCCTTGCTGAGTCAAACTAGATGTGTTTTTGCATTGGGTAGTGTTCTGCATGCTTGACCATGTGGATGCTTGGGTTCGTTCCACATGAGACACTTCTTTCTTCTTTTGTGTGCTTTGTCTGGGAGGAGTTGAGTATCCTTGTAAGGACAGCGCGGATGTTAACAAGTTTTTTGTGCGTGAGTGGATGCTTAAACCCTATGGAGTCTCTTGTTAAGTGTTGAGATGCTCCCCCCCCCCCCCTTCTAAACTAGACTTGTAATTTTTTTTTTCAACATGTTGAATAGAGGCAAAGCATCTCTCTGCAACCTGCATATATATGATTCATAAACAACAGCTATTATCCAGTCCAATTGTCTTCTCGACTACAAACCATTTGTTGTCTGGTTCAAAAATAAGAAACAACAGCTTAACATCGCTTTGAGGTGAAAATGACATGGACAGCACACATTATTTATTTTAGGCATGCACACTGACAAAATCAAAATAAGAACTCAATAGGGCAGCAAGTAAAAGAACCTGAATAGCTGCAGCAGTTCGAGATAGAAGCTGTACAGCAATTTCAAGTTTTATAGAAAATTGTATTGCCTTTTTACAAGTATAGTCATCTGAAGCTATTTTGGATTCCATTAGATGAATCTACCTCCAGTAGTTTCTATTCTTATCTTCAATGATTTATCGAAGGCTAAAGAGTACTTTCTTGAGAAGCTGAGGGCGCATCCAAAGGATGACTCATGTACAATACAACTAACTAGTACCAACAATAGTCCTTTTGATCTCGACCCATCAATCTGAATTATTTCCTTACTTCAGACTAGCTTTCATTCACAATATCTCAAGTAGAAATTTAGTAAAAATGAAATAAAAGGTAAGTCCATGTTGTATATAGAGGGAAAATAAGATGATGAGAAAAACAGATAGCAAGAGCTACACAAAATTTACGCCCATTCAAAGAATTACACTTGCACACCACATACTGACACAAAAAGTAATAACCAATTAATCTGTTATGTACATATATTAGATACCATCGGATCATGGAAACCCTCCCCTCACGCCACTTCTTTCCCACCCAAACAAGTCAATTCACAGAAGACTAAAGAGGGGAAGATTTCCTTCCAAATATGAACAATGAATGAAAGGTATATATGAAATTTCATGTTACACCGAAATATTGAAATATAAAATGAAAATAGAAAGAAGAAAAGTAGCAGATCAGAATTATATTTCATACGAAAAATTTACATTTATGAATGGTATCTATATACAAGAGGTGTAGGAGAATGTACGACATTATTGACTACGAAGATCGTTACAACACTCCATTACATCTATAAAATTAATTTAATCTCACTTAAGCTTGTCAATTAGTTCGTCCATAGAAGAGACCAAAACGCATGCTTTTCTCTTGGGAGGTTCAGTGACTTGAATAACCTCTAAATCAGATTTAATTTCCACGTTCAACTCTTGTGGAGTTAATTTCTTATTTACCTTCGATTTCGCTTTCATTATGTTGGGGAGTGTTGCATACCTTGGCTGGATCAGCCTCAAATCGGTGCTGCATAAGGACACAAAAGAGCAGAAGGAATCAGTCTACCCACCAAAGATACATCAACCTGTGTCAACAAAGTAGACGAAAAAAACTGTATGCTGCCAGGATTCGGAAACTTTTTAATTATTTGTTTCTTTGTATATCTTCTGATGTTGTGACCAGTTCATACATTTTATTCTCTATTTTTCAAGATATTTGTTTCTTTGTATATCTTCTACTATGATAGAGATGGTCGATTGTCTGATCTTTTTCTCAATATTTAGCACAGATAATATATAATCCTCAAGTGATGGCCTGTGAAGACTGGTCTATTGTTTTTTTGCTCTAAACAGTATGTGTAATTAAATATAAATTGTAATACCCTGAATTTCTCATGCATGATATATATCTAATTGCTTGAATGACATGTTAGTTTAGTTATGCCATAATCCTTGATACAAATCTTAACCTTTGTTGCACCTATTTGCCATGCATTAGTTGTTGTAATTCTTGTTAATTCCATGTTGTTTAAGTGTTACTTGTTTAACATGGGTTTTTAGAACTTTTCGGAGACCTTTGCTTAGTGTTTTAACTTCACCTAAGTGTTAGAACCATCTTAGGACCATTGGGCATCATTTTGGGACTTTTCTATTGCACATTACATGAAATTGGGTACGCTGGAAGATGGGCGAGCGCTCATTTGACAGAAAGTTGAGTTTTGGCATTCTGGAGGACGCGCGCGCGCCTAAGCGGTCGCCTGGGCGGGCGCCTAGGCGGCCGTGCCGTAGGCAGATTTTTGGTGCTCTGTTTCTTAACTTTTTAAGTTGGACCAATTCGCCCCTTGACCAACTTGGACGTACTAAAGACCTTTGACTACCCCTTTTCTGTCCAAACACTACCAAGGAAACACACAACAACATAACCTCTTCTTTCCTCATCCATGGTTGAATGTTTGTGTGAGAGACCAAGGTGAGATTAGTGTGTGTATGTCTTGACCTTCCAATCCAACCATCAATTCTTCCATGCAAGGACACCAAGAGGTAGCTAAGGACTAGGGGACTTCATTACTAAGCTTAGATTTTAATTTCCTTGGTGAAATATTCCTATATAAGGTAAGTTACTAAACCCCCTCTTGTATGTTAGAAATTGCTACATGTGTGAATGTTTATAAACATGCATGACTTGAATTGTTGTTAGATTCATGTGGGAATGTTATGTTGATGAAAATTACATGTTATAACATGAGAAACATGGTTTAGCTAGTGTAGATTGTGTAGAGATTGATAATCACCAAAGTAGTGAACTCAAGAACATGTTAGAGACTTTAAATGGTAAAAATTGCATATAGCAATTATACCCATTTTTATGAACTTAATGAATTAACACCAAAAGTGGATTTTTGGAAAGATTATAATTCTCCGAATCATTTGTTAAAGCACTACAAAATTTTGGGTTCATTTGGCATGGAATATGGTCATCCGAGTATTTGATACTGGTATGTTAGAGACTTGTAAAGTAGCTCTAAATTTGTGGTTTGTGACTTTAAACAATATGTTTGATGATTATATGTTGTAGAAAAATATAATCTACTTGATGTTTGTCAAGTTCACTACTTTTGAACTTGATGGTTAATTGCATAAGTCGAGTAAGTTACCTACTTGTGTGAGTTGTGTAAGTCCAGCTGGCGTCGTTGTTGTCATTGTCATGGTGGGACGACCTATAGTCTTTACGAATGGGATTCGTAATCGCTATAAGTCGCCGTACCGGAATGCACACACCCCTCTTCTGTTGGCCACAGTTGAGAAGTAGCCCCACTGTTATAGCAATCATCAAAGTAGGATGACTGTCCTACAATCAATCATCAAAGTAGGATGATTGTCTTATTACATACTAGAACAATCTCATTATATCCGTAACCACTGAACATATAAACAAAACAAGACAATAAGCAAAGTAGGCCTTTTGTACAACTCAATTAAATTATCTAAGTCCGTAATGCTAGACTTCACAATCACAATATACATAAGTCTACACGTACTTACAACCATTAAACAATACATAACCATAATACCCAACTTAGGATCTTTTTACAGTATCCTATAATCACTCGAGACACTATGTCTCATGTATAACATAAACTATCACATAACATTATCATCGTGCACTATGTATATCACAACTCATTACAAGTCACATTGTCTGTATTGGAACGATAAACACGGTATGTCATCTCATGTATAGTATAACCTATCACATATTATTATTGTCATGTACTATGTATATCACGACTCATTACAAGTCAAATCCTATTCGACTCGGCCAGAGTCAGTCATGACTAGTGTTCAATTCGCATAAAGGTTCGGTTTAAACGTTATATTTTATTGACTCCGTTTGAGTTGTTACCAATATTTGAGACATCGGGATGAACAGTGGCATCATCCCTAATTAATCATTCTATCCTCAACACCATTATTTGGTAATATATATTACCCAAAATAACCTTACAAATTCATAGCGAGTAAACTAACGACAAAAATCTCAACAAGTTGCTATTATACAAAGTTTATTAACACAATATGATTTCTTCAGCACCACGCAACATTACCGTTAAATTCACCAAATATTCCACAAAAATTCAAATATTACAATTATTCAATATTTAGAAACTAGACATCTAGAACTATAATTTACCACTTTGAATTATAATTTACCACTTTGAATTACCTCATTTGGATTTATAATCATCAAGAATCAGCCACTTAAAGTTAGATCTAATACCCATAATTTCCAGTAACAGTTTACTCGGCGCAGCGATAAAACACAACCTAAACAAGGTACTTTCCGACCTCTAAAATTTATGAAAATTTACAGATAACAACCTAACATACATAAGAATAACATATCCAAAATTCAGAAAATTCCCAATAGTATATTAGTACCATACGTTTCACGAAAATAGCCCAAAACAGGGACTGCAACTAACTTAAAATTCATGTGTTTTTTTCGTTCTAACTTGTAACCAACATCTCACCGAATATTCTACGCATGTCCAAATATTATGAATCTTACATACCCAGAAACTAGACATTCCAAATTACAATTTACCATTTTCAATCAGTCAATTTGGACTTATATTCATCCACATGCAACCACATAAAGATTGAACTACAACCCAGAATTTCCAGAAACAGTCTACTCTGTGCAATGATAAAACACAACATAAACGAGATACCTTCCGAACTCTAAAATATATGAAAATTTACAGGATGCTGCACAACATATAAATGTGAAACATATCAAAAATTTAGATAATTCTCATGGATGGATTTTCCCCAGTAAATTCGACAACATGCCTTAAAACAATGACCAATCTTAATTCAAGAACTAAGCATTTGACTTCTAAAAATCATCATGTCTTTTCCCCATTACATTTCCAACTTAAATCAGTAACTTAAGACAATAAAATATCATTAGGAGTAACTAATAACACATTCCTTCCAAGAAATCAACACAAGGATCATCATCTAACACAACCTATATGTTTTACTCTCCCAATTCAACTCATAAACATACAAAACATCATAGTTACTTACCTCCACTAAAATTAAACCATGAAAGTTAGCATGAAATCCATGGAAAGTGTTCCCTAGTCCATAGCTCCACAATGGCGAAGACGGATCGTGATTTGGACTTCAAATGAGCAAACTATGACACTTTTTCACTCTATAACTCTCTCCTCTCTCTCTCTAAGCTCTAAGGTTGAAGATGAACAAATGAAGATGTTTTAGGGCCTCTAATGGATTCAAGGTAACTTAGTATGTCTGGTTAAAGAGTCAATGGACATGCCTAGGATTACATAAAAGTCCAAAAATTGAGTCAAATGGTCAACTCACTTAAAACTAGTCAATGCTGTCACAATTCTGATTCTCAGTCAACTTTAAAGACATGCCTAGGATTACATAAAAGTCTAAAAATTAAAAATAAGGTGTCGTTGGAAAGCTCTTCGAGTCTAGTTTACAAAGAATGAAATAGTTTGCAAATCTGAGTTTTTTATAAAAATCTATGGCCAAATTACTATAGACTATTTGGATGAACAAAATTCTGAGTTTAAGCATGCATCCATGCTTTTGTGTGTATCTTTTTCTATCTTAAGGTCAAAACACACTCAAAACTCAACCTAATCATCCCGTATTGATGCACGAATGACAAAGAACTCAAGACTCAAATGTACCCGAAGTTAAACAAATGAAACAACACTCGAATTGACCCGACATATGAGTGAACTAGGAAAGAAGTATGATCGGGGTATTGCACCAACGACTGCACTCGAGTCTCACAAATATTCAGAATGACAAGACAAGCTGTGGCATCATCCTTACATACCCACCTCAATCACAATTCTCAATACGCCAAATATCTATTACTCATAACCATCTCACGAGTTCATTGCGATTCCACAAACGACAAATACCACAATAACTCAATACCTTCAAGGTCTAAAATAATGACCACAATGATCACAATAACCTTCGACGAGTCTATGCACTCAAATACAATCACCAAAACAACAACATTCCCAATATAATTCTATTGAGTCTCTAACACTAGGAGACGTCAATGCAACATGTACAACAATAACGTGTACCACAACATCATTCACGTGGTTCTAATATTTGGAGACTACAAAATCAATAACAAATCATCAATTCCCAATGAACAACATGCTAAAAAATCATCTTGAACAAGTATAGCATATAAAGATTCCATATACAACAGGTATAACACATAAACATCGCGATATTACACTACGATGCTTGAAATCTAAGAAGAAGATTAGTAACTTACTATAAAACACAAATCCTCCATGAAATCAAAGGGCTTCGGGTGAAAATGTACTCCTCCGCGACCTCTACGCTGCTACGGAGTCCAAACGTCGATCCCAAGCTCAATCCAAGTCTGAATCAAGCTTTTACACCCCCAAAATTAACCTTCTCTCTAAAAACGTGGAAGAAGAGGTGAGATAGTGATTCCTCAATAGATCAGAAGATCCCCTCTATTAGAAATGTGCTCCTCGTCGCCCTCTACACTACGGCGAATACGGATCGTCGATCCGACCAATGGAGCTCAAGATATCGCGAATTATTTCTCTTCTCTCTCTCCCCTCTCTCTAAACTCTCTCTCTCAAAATCTGGTTGAGAATGTAATATGAGGAGAGAATAGAGTTTTGTTTTCTTATTAATACCATGGGTAAGTGTTTGGTCAAATTTCGGGCTTGTTTGAGCATTTTAAACTACTTAAAAATGTTAAAAATCGAGAAAGAACGAAACCGGGTGAAACAGATATCGCATTATGCGTCCGCATAAGAACCATGTGGATGCATAGCGCGGCCGCATAAATTCTAGAAAGATTGAGTTTCTACGCAAGCTCGCATAGTGCGGCCGCATAGAGCTAAGGCACTGGGGCAGTTTTTTCGAAAATGCCCTCGTTGGATCCCGAAATGTTTCTAAGTCATCCTAGGACGATCCTAACCTCAAAAAAAGGTCAAAATACACTCAAAACTCAACCAAATGATTCCCCAAGGAGTCTTGAAGGGTTAAAAACACAAGTCTCAATCGTGTGCAAAGATAAACACACGAAACGACACAAGAATCGATTCATCAACTTCCAGTCTAACGACAAGAATAACATGCTTGTTACTCGAGGGTGAATCTAAACCGAGGTTAGGTCACTTAAACGTGGGGAATATACAAGGTATACAAATGATAATCAGTATCAATAATAGTCTCGATCGAACGAGTATAGAAACAAGGTACCACTCACCATGAGTTTAATCACGTGTCGAACATGGTTCACGACATAACGCGTCACGCTGAACAAGCGTGACATCTTAAACTCTAAGGGTTTCAAGGTCAATAATAAGAGATTACAAACGATCTAGAGGAGAAGTTGAGTCGGGGCGTTACAATATAACCCATGAGGTTCCACTCGTGATTTAGCATTCTTACAAGTTATGCAATTGGCATAATATGAACAACTTCAGATTTCATTTTAGGCCAAAAGAAGTGTTCCTTTAAAGTTTCCAAAGTTTTAAGCACACCAAAATGCTCCATGAGACCACCACCATGGGCCTCATGAACAAGCAATTCATGTATAGAACATTTACGGATACAAAGTTTGTTTTCCTTAAATAGATACCCTTCATGTCTATAAAACTTATCAAAAGCACTTTTCTCACAAGCTTCAAATATAGATGCAAAATTAGAATCACTAGCATACAATTCCTTGATAAAAGCAAATACATGTAATCTAGAAGGCAAGGTAGTGATTCAAGAATGTCTATGAGACAATGCATCAGCCACTATATTATCCTTACCCTTCTTATACTAAATCATATAAGGAAAAGATTCAATGAATTCTACCCACCTAACATGCCTCTTGTTCAACTTACCTTGGCTTTTTAAGTACTTGATTGATTCATAATATGTATATATAACAAACTCTCTAGGCCTAAGATATTGTTCCCAAGTACGTAGGGATCTCACCAATGCATACAACTCTTTATCATATGTAAAATAGTTCAAAGATTCACCATTTAATTTTTCACTAAAATATGCAATTGGTCGACCCTCTTGGTTCAACACGCCACCAATTCCCACCCCTGAAGCATCACACTCTAACTCAAAATTTTTATCAAAGTTTGGTAGAGCAAGAATAGGAGCAGAAATTAACTTTTTTTTCAACAGATCAAAGGCGGCTTGTTGTTTTTTGCCCCAATGAAACTTTACCTCCTTTTTCACCAACTCGTTCAAAGGTGTGGCTATAGTGTTGAAGTCCTTGACAAACTTCGATAGAAGCTAGCCAACCCATAAAAGCTCTTCACTTCACTAGCATTAGTAGGATTTGGCCACTCTTTGGTTGCTTTGATTTTCTCTTCATCAACTTCAACACCTGCAACGCTTACCAGAAAACCAAGGAAAACAACTCTATCCAATAAAAAATCACACTTTTTGAGATTAGCATATAATGAGTGTTCACGCAATGTATCCAAAACAAAATATAAATGCACTAAATGCTCATCCGTGCTCCTACTATATATTAAGATGTCATCAAAATACAAAACAACAAATTTTCCAATGAATTCCCTAAGAACATGATTCATCAATCTCATAAAGGTGCTAGGTGCATTGGTCAAACCAAAAGGCATAACCAACAACTCATACAATCCAAACTTGGTTTTAAAAGTCTATAATCCTAATTTGATGATACTCACTTTTGAGATCAATTTTTGTAAAAATTATAGTACAATGTAATTCATCAAGCATGTCATCTAATCTAGGAATAAGATAATGATACTTTATCGTAATTTGATTGATGGCCCTACAATCCGTACACATTCTCTACTCACCATTTTTCTTGGGTAACACAACTACTGGAACTGCACAAGGACTTAGAGATTCCCTTACCTTACCAGTAATACCCTGAGTTTGGTATGCTTTAGATGCTTGCCTTGTTGTGTGTTATTTATGTTAATCATATGTGTATAATTGCTTGAGTAACATGTTCAATAGGGTCATGCCTTAGGGCCTATTTGTTAAAACTGAAAATTAAGCTCTGAAAACTGATGTCTGAAAAAGTAGAGCTTAAAATATTAAGACATCATCTTTTGACTTAAAATTTTGGCTATTTGTAAGAGATACTTAATTTATTAAGTGATATAATATTGCATTATCAAACAATCTTATGTTTAATATCACTTAAAACTTTCCTAATTAAGCTCTTAATTGGGTTACTAAACATACCCTTAGTTCTTGTACATCTTATAGTACTAGAATGGTAGACATGTTAATGCTTTAGTCTGGTATAAGTTCTTGTGATCATTCATGGATGTGAGGTGATTACTTTTGGCCATGTTGCATGTTGTTTAGAATGAGTTTTGGATGTGTTTCAAACTTGATTTGAAGTTGGTATCACCTTAGGGTGACTTGGGTACATTTTAGGATCACTTTGGTGTGTTTAGAAGCCTTTTTGACTTGAACCAGCTCCTATGTAGCCGCATAGTACGAGCTTGCCCAAAACCCCAACATTCTGGTTTCTATGCAGCCGCACAAGGCGCCCGCATAACAGCCTATGCGCCCGCATAATGCGAACTCATTGAGAAGCACAAACTTTCTGGAATCCGTGCGGCCGCATAGGGAGCTCGCATAGAGTCTATGTGACCGCATAGTGCGGCCGCATAAGGTCGTACTCTGCTATTTTGTTGACTGAATTTTAAGTTGTTTGACCCTTTAAATTTTCATCCTATGGCTGAGATGTAGACTTGACTTTGACTATTATTGACCAGCCTTAGATACTCTCCACTTTGTGAGAAACCATAACACACCTCATTTTCTCACAACTTCTTCTATAGTAGTTTAAAGAGCTTGTGTGGGAGACATAGCTGTGATTAGTGTGTGTGCCTCACATCTCCTCATTCAACCATCTAAATTTTAATCCAAGACCCTCAAAGTGTAGAGGGTGACTTAGAGACCAATTTAGAAGGCTTTGATTTGCATTTCATTGGTTTGATTTCCATATTCCAAGTAAGTTACTAATCCCCTTTGTATGCTTAGACACTATTGCATGCTTGTTCTTAATTATACATGCATGACTTGAATACATGGTATATTCATGTTTAAATGATATGTTGAGATGTATAACATGTCTATGTGTTAAGTTTTGGATTTAGATGATGTTGCATGCTGGATTTAAGAGCTCAACCATGGAATTGAACTAAAGAACAAGTTAGAAACTTTAAATGGTGAAAATTGCATATAGCAATTATAACCAAATTTATGAACTTTATGGAATGACACCAAAAGTGGATTTTTGGGAAGATTATAATTCTCTGAATCACTAGTTAAATTACTACGAAAATTAGAGTTCAATTGTTATGGATTTCGGTCCTCCGGGTATTTGATACTGATATGTTAGAGACTTGTAAATTAGCTCTAGGGTGGTGTTTCAAGACTGAACAATATGTTTAATGATGGTATGTTGTAGAATAATATAATCTACGTGATGTTTGTCAAGCTCATTACTTTTGAACTTGACGGTTATTTGTATAAGTTGAGTAAGATTACCTACTTGTGTGTTGTGTAAGTCCAGCTGGCGTCGTTGTTGTTCATGTCATGGTGGGACGACCTATCGTCTTCACAAATCAATGTTTGTGATCACTATAAGTCGCCGTACCGGAGTTCACACATCTGTTGGCCACAGTTGAGAATTAGCCCCACTGTTGTAGCAATACGCATGACTTTGGCTTGCTAGTTGAACCCGATGAGATTAGTCGGGGACGTCGATACTACGTACAGGGGTATCGAGGCACTATTAGTTGTTTGTGTATTGCAAGAGCTACATAAGGTTGAAGAAAGAGATATGATATCCTTCTATAATATGGTTTATTTATGAGCACCTATATGTTAATCAAAGTGCTATGTGAGTTGAATGATTTGTATATCAAGTATGATGATATATGTTCAATTGTGGTATATAAATGTTAATGCCATGTTACATTTATTGCTTGAGCATTACGCCATGTCATGTAGTTGCATTTAGTAACTTATTGAGTTTCGACTCACCCCGTTTGTTGTTTAAATGTTTTTCCTTAGATCTAAGCCAGCCCGGAAGTTCCTGGTGAGGTCGAGTAAGGTTCACGTTAGCTTACAGGTCCCTGCGTTTGGTGGCTTAGGGATCCTATTCTTAGATAGTTGTTTTCTTTTGGTAAGGACGAATGGTTGTGAAGTTATGTAAACTTTACTAAGGGTAGTACTTGGTGTTGTTTTGTATATTCTTTTGTTGGCCGACATATGTGTGTCGTGCTCTTGTATAGTTTTGTTGTTAAAATAGTTTCTTTCCCGAGCAAGTTGTAGCTCGTAGTTTATGTTTATTATTCTGGCATGTTGTGACCGATGTTGTTGTTGTTATTGTAGTTCTTTACTTTCCCAAGTCTTAGACTTGTGGTTTTAGTTGTTGGGTTCCGGCTATAGTGTCGCCGAAGACTTGTTCTATTTAAATCAGGTTTTTATAAGTTGTGTTTTATCGTAAGTACGGGTGGTTAAGCCACGTGCTCTTCCTATTTGGTTGTGTTATTATGTGTCGTATTGTCGACCCGACCTTGGGATTTCGTATAGAGATCCGGGTTGGGGCGCCACATTACCATTTTTGAGGAGTTCTTCCACTTGCCTTTGGATTTCCTTTGGTTCCTCCAAATTAGCTCTATAGGCTGGTCTATTTAGCAAAGTGGCACCGGGCATGAAGTCAATTTGATGTTATATCCCTCGAAAAGGTGGCAAGCCACTTGGTTCGTCGTTGTAAAGATATCTTTGTATTCCTGTAGAAGAGACAAAACAAAAGGAGATACAGTTTCTGATAATTCGTTAGTAGCAAGGTAACTCTCATTAAACACAAAAACTATCACACTTTGTTTATCCCCCAACTCCCTCACAATCTTACTAGGTTTGGCATATAAATTTTGTCTCACTCTATCTTTGCCCTTTAACTTTTAGACTAATCCTTTTTCTTCCACAAACACTTGTGTATCCACCCTCATGTTTTTACCACTCTCACTTTTTTCTCTTCACTCGAGTTTTCTCTCACTTCCCTTCCACCACTCTCTTTATTTTTCCTATCAGCCTCACTATTCTCACACTTTTGGGCTTGTTGTACCTTAAACTCATATACTTGTTGAGGGGTTAATGAAACAAGTATAGTCGTTTTTCCATCCTGCTTCACAGTGTAATGGTTGAGAAAACCATCATGCATCACTTGTCTATCAAACTGCCAAGGTCTTCCCAAAATTACATGTCCCACTTGCATAGGGACTACATCACACATCACTTCATCCTTATATCTCCCAATAGAGAAAGTAATCAAGGCCTATTTTGTTACTTTAAGTTTCCCACAATCATTAAGTCATTGTAGTTTGTAAGGTTGAGGAAGTCTTATAACAGGAATATTCAATTTATCAATCACCTCGGTGCTAACAACATTGGTTCAACTACCACTATCAATTATAAGATCACATACCTTCCCTTGGATGAAACAATGAGAATGAAAGATACGCTCTCTCTGTTGGTCACACTCATCCTTCACTTGTATATTAAGCACATTCTTCAACACAATAGTCTCCCCCTATGCGGCTTCGGCAACATCATTATCATCCTCCTCATCCTCTACTTTCACTTCCTTATCTTTATCATCCTCCAAAAAATACTCCCCATTATGAATGTATACCACTCGTTTATTGGGACATTGAGATGCTATGTGACCCCTCCCATTACATCTATAACAAACGATCTCCCTTGACTTAGGGGTATTGGTCACTATACCCTTTCCCTTATCAACCTCCTTACCCCTTAAAGTCTCCCCGTAAGATTTGGTAGGTATAACACTTGGGTTCTTGTTTCCCTCCCACTTAGGCTTATTGGGTGTGTGATAGGAAGAAGGAGAAGAAATAACCCCATGGTTGAAAGTACCCCGCCTTTTAAGTTGTCGTTCCACCTTGATGGTGGCATGAACAACATCTTCCATCTTATCGCACTCCCTCAACTCTGCTACATTCACAATCTCTCTATTCAAGCCATTGATGAACCTAGATATCATTGCGTCAACATTGTCATCGATATTGGCTTGAGTATGGGCCATCTCTAACTCCCTATGATACGCTTCCACCGATTTGCTCCCTTGAGTTATGTTTTGGACCTTCCTCAACAAATCTCGGTGGTAGTAAGACATTTCATATCTTCCCATGTGTTAATGCAACCCTCTCCCATCCTCTTACGGTTAATCACTAGTTGTTCCTACCACACACTAGTATATTCGGTAAACTCTAAAAAGGCAAGTTTGACTTTTTGAGTCTCCATATAGTTATTAAACCTGAATAAGACCTCAACCTTCCTAACACACTCTAAATATGCCTCTGAATCAGCTTTACCCTTGAAAGGAGGGACTTTCATTTTTCTGCTAAAAGTTTCTCTCTCTTGTCATGGGTTATTTATTCTCTCTCCTCCCATCCTATCTCATCTCCTATCATCCTCATACTCTATCTTTACCCACTTATCCTCCTCATCTACATACATCCCCCTCCTTGGTTGGAATCGAGGTGGATTCTCTTGAGGTTGTGCTACCCTTCTCTCTTCTAACCTAGCCAAACATTGAGTAATATCCTCCATCATCCTCAACATACGTTCATTAGGATTCTCCGGACCCTCTTTAGCTGCTCCCCCATTACCCCTAGGCAAAGGTGCTTCATTTTCTTCTTGTGACATGTTGAGACAAACACACAACTCACAATCGCTCGTGTATCATTCTCAACTCATACACACTCTAATTTCTTGAAGAGATTCTCTTACCCAATAAATTATCAATATGGAGTGCAAGTTTTGAAAATGTTATAGCTTGGAACTGAAACAATTTAGGGTTTAGATTTTTGTGGCAAAATTTCAAAGTGAGATGCAATTTCAC
This sequence comes from Platycodon grandiflorus, assembly GCA_016624345.1. NCBI lineage: Eukaryota > Viridiplantae > Streptophyta > Magnoliopsida > Asterales > Campanulaceae > Platycodon > Platycodon grandiflorus. The sequence continues at coordinate 28,465,048 of CM028363.1, forward strand.
AATGAAAACAAGAAAATAATGAATTTTAATGGATGTTGGAAAGATTTGATGAACAAGATGAATGTATGAAAGTATTTTCTAGCAATATCACTAAATTGACAACTTTGAAGCAATTTTCCAAAACCCGCACTAGAGAAAAAGTTTCGACTCCTATACTCATATTTTTTTTTTGTAACTTCTTGATCAAGCTTTTGATTTCCTTGACTCAAGAGATTTTTGGAGCAATAGAAATCTTTTTTTTTTTTTGTAACTAGGGTTTGGAAAGAAACAATAAGAAATAATGATTGCTGGAAAAGTTTGTAGGAAAGAAGAAAAATATGAATATATCCAACGAAATATAGGAAAGATGAAAACAAAATTTTATGAAAAATGCTAGAATGAAATCGTTGGTTACCTCTTTGTTGCTCTGATACCAATTGATGTGATTCCAAGATCATTGACAAAGGGATAGCAACCACAAACACGATTTGAAACAGGAAACAATGAATCGAAACGAATGATAGGGAGCTTCCTCAACCCCAGGGCAGATTTAATCCCTAGAACCTTGGGGTGCAACCTTGAATCACTAATCGTAATTGATTAGGAACCAAGACTACGGAACGCCACAAGCTTGCAGCTCAACAAATTTGATAAGTTCAAGGGTTTGAGAATTCTAATCCAAGAAATCTCTCAAAAGCTCACAATATTGTGAAAACTCAATTCAATTCATTCATATATCAAAAGTTATCAATCCAATACATAAGACGACCTTTATATAGGCTGGAAACAAACCTACTAACCCTAAAATTCATTTAAAAATGAATCCCAAAGAAATAGGACAAAACCTTACTTTAAAACACTTAAAATCGCAAAAAATACAAAATTCCCATTGTCGGAGCGCTAGGGCGTGCATATGGTCGCGCTAAGGCGCGGACCTCCCAGTACTTTTGTCTAAAAATGTTTAATGTAAGTAAAAGCTCAAAATTTAGAAAAGTAGTCTTGGCACAGCCACTTTGGGTGATAGGCACGAGCTAGCAAAGGTCAATTTGAACTAAGCAGCTTGTGGCACGACCCATGGAGTGCTCGCTCCTTCACAGCAGAATTTTTCTTGGCCAAATTTTGTGCTTATTTGACCTACCCTCCAACACGCAAACGAACCTCCCTTCTTGGTCTTGAACATCCCTGGTTGTTGTGTTGACCTTGATTTCTTTCACGAGTGTCATGAGAGCCTCCCGAATCTTCTTAGTTCGTTCTCTAATCATTGGGCCTTCAGTAATCACCATTAGATCTCTTGGAATGTTTGGCCTTGGTCCTTAATCTCCATCATTGAGGTACATGGGTTCCCCATCAAGGTGCAAGCTATATATTGAAGACTCATATGAAAACATGCCCTGAACTTAGCAAAACTATTAGGGCCATGTGCGATTATACCCTCATTGGCTCAAGAGGTACGACGACAACTATGCCACTGACAATCAACACCTCATCAATCTACTCTTCCGAGCCACTGACTTCACAAATGGCCCTAACATCCAGGAACAACTTGATTGGTCCACTTATCACACCAACTACACCCTTGTCCCTCAATTGGGACTATAAAATGGCTCAAGTATCTCATTCTCACCGGTCACCATTCACTCTTGAGTTCCCCTCCTAGTTTCGTTCTCTATCTCTGTCTCTGTCTCAGTCTCTCTCTCTCTCTCTGTCTCTCCCTCTCTCTTTGCCTCTCTCTGTCTCTCTCTCTCTCTCTCTCCATTTTCCCTTGTTGTGAACTAAGGTGTCCAACAAGACCTTTGGGTTAGAGTTTTCTGGTCCTTGATCGTCTCAGAATTGCTTGTTGACAACCACTAATTCTCATGCTGGAGGGTTTGAGCCGATCCTGACTCCGATCGTGTCTTCATTTTCCAGTGTTAGATGAGGATTTAACACAACCAGATATCCACCTACTATCACCATCTACCATCATCTACCACCAGCTACCACTTAGCGCTCCAGCAGATCATCATTTTGGTGTTATTACAAGTTAGTAGAAAATGAGGTGTTTTATGTGGAGAACAACTTACTGAGTTGCTCCTTCGTAAATCATTTTCCATGTGTTTGAATCATTCTCTTTGATGTTTAACGGTAATCTTCTCATCTTTTATTATCTTCTCTCTTGCCCGCACCTCACTAGTCTTCTCGATAGTTTTTTAAAAATTACCAAACACGTAAAATTAAAAGATTTACCAAACCCCAAAAAGTAAATTTTTTACATTTTTTTAAAGCCATTTTCCATGGAAAAAACGGAAGCTTGGTTTGGTCATGATCCCATAATATTTGTGGAAGAGGTAAACTTGCCCTTTCAACCATTGGAATTAAAAAACACCTATACATGCTAGAAAAGCATCTCCTTTTATATGATTTTTTTTTTTTAAGTCTACGGCAAATCTTGTTCTGATCCCATCTTAAAATCTGAGGTTCATCTAAAAACTAATTAACTTTTGAGATTAATGACCTCAAGGATCTTTATATATTGCTTACAAGGATTCAGCTTACCTAATGTGCAGAGTTTAATGTCTAAACAAAATTGATATTGCATGTCCAATTCTTTACTTCTGATCAATGAACGCGGCCTTTTTTCAACACAGTTTCTAGCTACATTTAAAACGTAGGTACATGCTTATCATCTCGATCATACAGGGAGGGATTAAGATTAATATGTTGATCAGAGAACTTCAGATCACTGAATGGTTTTGCTGATTGCTAGCGTTTTTGAGATTTTCAGTCTCATTCGATCGGCTGCCATGTTAAATTTCAGGTTCAAGCAGAGGGAAGTCTTCAACTATGCGACCTTCCACTACATCTGACAATACTCTCATCACCTGTTGCAATATAAAAAGTAAGAGGTAAGTCCACTTCTGTCTGTTCTCTGATGAAATTAGATTCATTATGAAGATTTTCCTTAGACTTTAGGTAGAAATGGAACAAATGAGCAAATTGAAGTTTAATGCACTCTTTAGTGAAAGAATCCAACTCCATAGTTTTTTCTAGTTGGTTATAAACTTTCTACTCGGACATCTGAATTTTTGAAAAATTACTTTTTTGACAGTCGAACAATTTGGAAAATATCAATTTGAGTTTGACCGACGTATGCATAATTACTCTATGAAATGAACCCAAAATCTTAACGAACATTAAAAACTTAAGGGAGCCGCTTGAGATCTGGTTCTTGAAAATTAAACGACTATTAACGATTTAGGTTCAATTTAAAGCAAAATTAATAGTAAGATTGTCAAAAAAAGTAGTTTCTCCTATGAATTTCCATGGGTTTACCAAATAACAAAAGTCTCTTTCTATAGAAATATTACAAACCATGGTTTTATCTTGCTGCTCTTTCATTCATAAATGGAACTGAGATTTTGCAACTACTAACAAATAACAAGATGAAGTTTCTTGAACCAAGAATTACCTGTTCTACTGAACATCTATGCTCAGGTTTGAAGCTTATACATCTCTCCACAACACGAACCATCCAAACTAGCTGGTGAAGATCATGTGAATCTAATACTGCAGGGTCGATTAAGTTTCCATACATTTTTTGTCTCACCAGAGGCCTTGCCTATTAGAAGTGCAAAAAATAGGTTTCGCGTAAGAAATTAAGCATAAGAAAAGTACACATACTTTCCCGTGCGTTTCTCTCTTTATATAGTACTCGTATATGTAAAGACTAAGAGAAATAACTTGTGAAGATGAGGAGGGATGAGTCGTAGTTGTTTACCCATCTTAAGTATGTATTCCCATTTGTTTCTTGTATAGTCTTTCGGCCCGTAATCAGTTCAAGGAGAAGCACCCCCAAGGAGAATACATCCATTTTGCTGGAATCTGTGCCTGTTTCACCATATTCTGTTGGTAAGTACTCGAAAGTTCTCAGGACCCTGGTTTCTGATGAGTGATCCAAGTCCTCGTACTGGTTTCTCGTAAGACCAAAGTTTGACACCTGACAACATCACATCAGAGTTGTGATTAACGATTCCATTGACATCCCTATTACTATGATAAGTAGAGAAATCTCCCAAGCATGCATAATCTTACTAGTGGTTCATAGTCGTGCGTTAAGAGAATGTTGCTTGGTCTCACGCTTCCATATATATTGTTGCGATGCAGATAGTCTAACCCTTTTGCAGTTCCCAACGCTATTTTCATTCTTCTTTCCCATGTCAATTCTTTACTTCTCGCTGCAGAAATTGAAAATTGTCAGAATTTTGGTGTCGGTAATCCTCAATCCATCCTTGTATTAGATTTCATGCAAAACCTTCAGTGATGTTTTGACTATACTTTAACTAATGTTCAGATTGAAAATATAATAGTACACAAGTTTGTTTTTCTTACCTGAAAGCTGTGTGTTGAGAGAACCATTGCAGACGTATTCATATACTAGAAGCCTGTTAGTTCCTTCAGAACATGATCCTAATAGCATGACCACATTTTCGTGTCTAGCCATCACGAGCATCTGAACTCGGGATCTGAATTCATCTTCATTGTTGGTTGTTAAAGAGTGTTTTTTCACCACAATCCTCAAACCATCCTTTAGAATTCCTTTGTAGGTTCTCTTTTCACTTTTTGATAGTAAATTCTTCTGGGAAAATCTGCGTGTCGAATGAGCTAGATCACAGTAGGGGAATTCCCTAACATATCTATTCCCAAGCCGTGTATGCCCACATTTTGAGCAAAGGGAGTTCTCAAAAACCATTTCTTCTTCCTGCCGCCCTATATTTCCGAGTGGCCTAAGTTCTTGATCATCGGACTCACGATTTGTTGGAAAGTCGAAAACCGAATGTAGTTTGTGGCCGCTTGTTGAAGCTCTCGAATTTTCGCCCCTCTCCAAAGGAATGCCTTCTATTTTGGCTGCCTTTGGTTCTCTAATGCATTCGACTCGATCGTTATGCCTCATTCTGAATATTCCACACGAGAGGTTGTCCATCAAGTATTTCTGTTCTCTCTTCATATGCCTGTACATTGTTTGTTGGAAAGTTTTCAAATGCTCGCAGATGGAAGAAATAGAGCTTATATCAAAAGCAAATCGGATCCTCTATTCCAAAATGGTGTTCCATCTCCTGTTTCAGCCATTGGATGTGCGCCATATGTGCATAAAAAATTACGGGGTAATTAATGTTGTTTATTCACATGCACATGTGGCGCACATCCAACGGTTGGAATAGGAGATGAAACATCATTTTGGAAATCAGCACCTACCTAGTTAACATCATTGTCATTTTTGACAATCGGTATATCTTATGAGTTGCCTTGTTCTAGGTTCTATAATTCTGTATACTTCCTAGGTAATATAGTACACAAATTTTCAACACATAAACAAGTATACAATTTTTATACTCAATCCGATTCAAGCTTATACTCAATCGGATTCATGCAAAGAGTCAGTTTCTTATTTTAGAAATCAATATGTACGTAAATTAAATTAAATTAAAATTTAAAATACTTTATTTATGTTTTTAAGAAATACAATTTTATTAATTAAAAACTATCTTAAGAATACTATGGAATACAACTTTTGTAACTTTGTAAAAATTACTAAATTTATGTTAATTATTGGTCAAACTCTAACTTAATTGATCGAACAAAGTAAAAATGGAGAGTATTTTTTATTTTTATATCCTAAGGGGATATGGAAAGGGATCGAACTGTGACTTTACGCTTTGTGAAGTCTCAGCTCTACCACTAGACCACCTCTTAAGGACAATAAAAAATGGAGAGTATTTATTTTTATTTTCTCTAGAGATTACTTATTCAATTTTAAATGCGTATCTCAATATTGTGTAATGAAATACTTCCTCCGTTCCAGACAAAGAGTTTACTATACTATTTTAAGATGTTTCACTTAAAGAGTCCACTTTCAAAAAATTATGCTTATAATTTTTATAATATTTCATCTTTACCCTCCACTTGTCTGGTTAAATATTTTTGTAATTATGATCAAATCCAATGAAACTAATATATCCCTTAATAATTAGACTTTTTAAATGTAGACTTTTTGGATGATTAAAAGAAAACTTTGCTAAAAGATATAAACTCAATAAACATTTCATTGTTTCTTCGCTTAACGTCATTTTCATCAATCTCATAGATCTCTCTTTCTGCTTGATTTTGTGTATTTTTTGTAGGATTACATATGCATGTTATATTCGCAATATTTTTTCCTTCAAAGTTGTGTAACGTCGCATGCACTCGACATTATTTTAATTTTTCATATATCACTAATCCAAAATAGCCAAGTGGCTATTTTAGAATGAATAAACAAAAAATGTGTTCTATCTCCTATTCTAATCATCGGATATTTGGCCAAAACGCTCGACCAAACGGGCTATAAGCACGTATACTCTTTTGTGTGTAATCAAAAGGTATAGGCAATAACAAATAATGCTTTTTACACTTAATAATTGATAATTTTATGCTAAATATCTTATTTAAACAATTTGTAAAAAAATAATAACATAAATCAAATAATTGAAATAATGAAATCATATCAAAATTTTGAATACACAGGAGTTTTTTTTACGTAAAGTATACTACATTTAATATTCTTTACGTATACAATATGGTTCAATTGAAAAGTATGAGTTTTTTTAATTAAGTTTGGATTAAAGACTGTAAAAAAAGTTTTATTCAATTATTTGAACTTATATATATTATACGTGTATTATATACATATTTAGGGGCGGATCCACCCTTTAGGGTGAGGGGGTAAGTGACCCCACTGAAATTAAAAAAAAAAAAATTTATCTTGTAAAACGACGTCGTTTTACATTGTGATCCCACTAATTTTTTTGATTTTGCAAAGCTATGATTTTTTTTATCTGTGTAAGAATAGAATCAGCTATATTCCAATGGTTAATTGATCAACAATTTTTTCAAGGTAGAGATTATCGTAATTTACTCAGATTAACAGCTATATTCCTCTCTTGTATGTTATATTGAGAGAGAGTTGTTTAAAAGAATTACAAATGATGATGTAATTAAACGTTTTCATAGTATGAAAACGCATGGACAATTGTGATTTCTAAATTTTTTTATGTAATAGTTAACATTAAAATTTGTGACCCAACTAAAAAAAATTTCTGGATCCGCCACTGCACGCATTTACCAACTATGTCTCTTAAACTATATATACACGACTACTTTGCAACAATACAACGACAGAAATAGGTAATTTTTGTGTAATTTTAATAGGATTATGAGTGTTATATTCGCATTAATTTTCCCTCCAAGTTGATCATGTAAACATCACGTGCACTCAACATTCTTTTAATTTTTTACTTCCTCAGTTTCACTCAAAGAGTTCATGTTTGAAAATTTTAATAATTAAGGGATAAATAACTAGCAATAGAGTTGGTCATAATAAAAAAAATATTTGAGGATAGCTAAGATGTTCGTAGTATATGTGGAGGGTAAAATGGAAATGTTTATAAAGATTGTAAGCATAATTTTTTTAAGTTGACAATTTAAGTGAAACCTAAAATAGAATAATTGACTCTTTGCTTGGAACGGAGGGAGTATATCACATGTCCAAAATAGCCAAGTGGTTATTTTAGAATGCCACATTGGTTAGAGCATACACAATTGTGGAGCTCATTTTTTGAGTTTTTTTGTGGCCCCGGCATGCCCCAGCATCTCCACCCCATCAAAATCTCAAACCTTTATCTACTATCAAAAGTCTTCTAAGAACTTTTTTATGAGTTTCACTTTATCTATATAACTTTACTTTTCATATACACACACACACACACATATATATATATATATTTATTTATTGAGCAATATAATTGAAATTTTATAAATTTAAAAAGGAGTACAACATTTTGCAATTAATTACTACAAATAATTCATAAAAGACATATAAAAAAGTGAAATGCTTGGTAAGGAAAATTTTAAAGATATTGTGAAACATAAGGAAAATTTTGAAAATTCAATTGTGTAAGAGGAAAAAATTGAAAATGTTGAGGATTGGGACGAGTTATTTTGAGAAACAAAAAATTTCCAGAAAGATTCGGATTATTTTTATTCATTTTTTTGTAATTTGGAAGAGAAAATAATTGAATAAAATGAAAAAATTGAAAATGTATATATAGTTGAAAAAAGAATTTAACCGTTTTGCAATGGCTAAAATACAGACTAAAAAACGGATAGTATATCAAAAGGAAAGTGGGCTGGCAGTAGCATAGGGAAAGTGGCATTTTTTTTCTTCAGTGTGGGCCCCTTATCTGACAAAAAACCGGCTCTATGAAAGGGAACCGCTCTCCTGATTGACCCCACTAAAATTTTACAATGGTTAAAAATCGGCCGCAACTCTTTTGGATGGAAAAAAGTGGGGGAAAACCCCCGCTGCTAATGCTGTTAGAGCGTTTAAAATTTTTTTACTGGAACTTATATTTTGTTGCTAACGTATAAGATAAATTAACATAACGTTGACAAAAGCCAAAAGTTGTAAAATAATACTATCTTCGTCTCTAAATTATCGTTTTTTTTTTGTTATGTCGGTCCTAAAATAGCTGTCTTATTTAAAAAAAAATTAGAACAATATTTTTATAATTTTATTCTTATTTTTTCTTCATAATTTAATTATGACTCGCATGCACAAGTGCATAAAATGAAACTATAAATTATACCAATATTAATAATAAAATTAATTTTTTTTAATCTGTGGACCGGGTAAAAAAAATACTCCCTCCGTCCCTAAATTATTGTCTGGGTTGACCCGGCATACGGATTAAGAAAACTCAATTGATTTGATTATTAATATTGAAATAGTATTGAAAAAGTGTGTTGTTTCCTTTAATGCCCATGTATATGTGGCCCATGATTAAAGTAGAAAAAAAAAGTAAGGGTAAAATAGTAAAAGTGATGTTCTAAAAAGAAAAGTTTCAAACAAAATAATTATTTTGAAACGAATAAAAAAAGAAAGGAAGACAATAATTTAGGGACGGAAGGAGTAATAATTTAGGAAGGGGGAGTAAAATTAAAGTTGACACAGATTACGAAGAATTAAAATGATGAAAGTAAAAGTCGACGAAAACTATGCACAGATTACTTTGCAACAATACAAGGAAGAAATAGGTATGACTGACCTTTCAAGGATGATAGTCGTAGCTTGGAAATTCATGGCAGCGTGCACTGTGAACTCTTTCAGTGAGTGTCCTGCTTCCACTACTGTGTCGAAATCAATCTGAATTTCACGCCAATGTTAAATTAAGCCATGGCACTTGAATTCGTACCATTTTTATGCATGGTAGATGTTAAATATACAACGAAAATGTTGTTTTTCAACATATTCTTGGTTCAAACCTCTTTATAAAAGCATAATAGTACCCTCCTTTATTAATTGTTCAGCGGTCGAGTGGTGCAAACGGTCTGTAAAGTGCTATTGGGTCTTCTCAATCCAAGAACTAGCTTAAAAGGTGAAGTTTTGTCTCGTACTTATTAACCAAGCACTCAGTTTCTTCCTCAACTCACGTAGGATACCCAACAATCTCCCTCGCACACATTGGGTCATAGGTTGGGGAATAGCAACCCATATCTCTCGAAACTTGAAACACAGGGTGAAGATGAATCCTAGGTTCTGATACCAATATTGAGTGCTATTTGCCTTCTCAACTCCAAAAACTAACTCAAAAGATAGGCTTTCACACATCTAGCTCCTTTCGCAATCAATCATGTGAGATACCCTCATAAAGAGACCTACGTTGGGGGAGATACGAGTTGCTGTTCCCCCAACCTAGGGTCCAATATGTGAGTGGGAGATTGTTCGGTATTTCATATTGGTTGTGGAAGGAGCTGGGTGCTTGGTTAATAAGTATAATGAAAAACTTCACCCTTTAACTAACTTTTGGGATTGAGGAGACCCAAGTCATCCCTCGATGTTCACGCTCGACTAATTCAATTCTTAAATTTTTAAACTTACCAAAAAATAATAAATAAATAAAAAGAGTGAAGTGTATCAACTGATCAACTCCTACCGTCAGTACATCAATGGCCACATACACTTAATTTGCTTGTCGCTATAATAACTCATTGCAGACAAGGTCTCTATTTCAAAAAGATGTTTTATCTTCTATTATAATCATCTGATATTCGTCACATGTGCATGAGAATAAATAACATTAATTACCCCGTAATTTTTTATACACATGTGACGAAGATCCAACGATTGAAATAAAAAATAAAATATTTTTTTGGAATAGAAGATTCGTCATCTTTATCTAAAACACCTATTCACAAGCCTTTCAATGACATAAAGCTCTACAAGTACCTGCTGTGCCTCGGTCAGCTTAAGTAACTCTTTTATCTCAACATTATTCTGAATTTCATCTTGCTTCAATGCAATTTCTGTCTCTATGCTTTCCTGTCTCTTTTTTAATGTTGCGCTCGAGTGCAGTTTGCTTCCATCCCCTGCCAAAATCAAGAATATCAAAAGAAGTCCCTTGTCATTTGTCAAAGAGATTTGCTAAATGCAATACCCCTTTTATGCTAAATACAACACTTTTTGGATAAATTTACTATTTTGCCCATGTAAAAAAAAATTAACAAGACCGTCACCTTTAGGCGATCTTATTCCAAACAACCACCTAGACTAGGTGGTCCTATTCCAAACAACCACCAAGACTAGGTGGTCCTCTATTTCCATCCATTATTCCGTCAATTATTTTTTACACTTTAATACCCTAAAGTTAGCATTTTTGTTAAAAAGTTAACGAAATCGTTAAATTTTAACGGAACTTGGTAGAACTGCCATGAGAACCGCCACCCCGAGGTGAGTTTATTCCTAGAAAATCGCCACCCCGAGGTGGGTTTTTTCCTAGAGGACCGCCACCCCAAGGTGGTCTTCTTCCATGAGAACCGACACCCCGAGGTGGTCTTCCTTTATTTTTAAAATTTTTTTTTTTAATAATTGAATGATGGACAAATAGTTTTTTTTCCCAAAAGTGTTGTATTTATCACTTTTGGGGTGTTGTATTTAGCACCAATGTTTGTCAAAAAGTGAGTTGATCTCCTCAAATAGTATATTTAACAATTCTTATCCTTAATTTTCTCTACCTATCAAACAAATAATTATATGTTTATTAAAATATGACTTTAAATTTCTTAAAAGATGTATATTTTCACACACACACACATATATATATATATATATATATATATATAAATTAAAAAAATTAGTATGATTTTTTTAAATTCTGTAATAGTTTATTTTCGAATATAATATTGGCCTCCCCGAATATTGATTTTTATATACCAGCCCACTGTGCCTAGCTTTAGAAACCACTTTAACTGTTCTACTTTTTATTTTATTTCTATCATTCTATTGAGATATCACTTTCTATTTTACCACAACATTAACGTGTCACGAACTTTATCATACCACATGACTGAGTTAACGTACAACCCATTAACATTTATGCAAATATAGAAAGAGAAATCTCATAGACTGAAATAAAAAAAGGAAATTTGTAAAAGTAATATCTAAACCTCGGTTAAAAATAATGTTAAAGAAAAAGAAAAATATTAGGTTTAGCACCAAGATTATCACCCTGGTGACAACTTTGTTTTGAAGACGCAATCATATAATGTGCATGTGCATCTTCAAAGTAAAGTTGTCACCCGAGTGATAACCCTAGTGGTTAAAAAAATAAAAGAGAGAATGGGTAGCACAAGTTACTCTATTCCTGACAAAAAGTGTCAAATTCTGACTCGCACATAAATTAACAAAAAACTAGTTAATTGTGTTATAAATAATAAGATGTATACTTTTCGCAAATGTATATGTGAAAGTGGTACTGTCAATTAACGTAAGAATTTAATCAAGAGTAATATAGTAAATATAACATTTTAAAAAATGGCTCAGTGTCACAAAATGTAAGGTCACAGTTTGATCCATTCTCATGCCCTTTAGGACACCAATAAATAAATAAATATATATATAATATTTTTAAAAAGAAAAATAAAAAAATTAGAGATTTTTTTCGAACAATCTGAAAAGAAAAGTTGAACTTCTCTCATGAACACAGTATATATAACATGGTGTGACAAAGTTGCTCAGGGAAGAACTCCAGTTACTTTTTTCATTGAAAGATTTAGCCGATGACGACGATGACTTGGTTCCAAATAGTCCACAGCTGAGAATGGATGCTGCGTTAGCTTTCACCATGAACGACGGCACAACTCTAAGTAGCCTGATCATGTCGCCGGCCTTAACGGACAAGTTCTGCAGAGCCCATCTGACGGCATCCGTACGAATCTCCCTCAACCCATCCTGGATAATCACCACCCTCTGAGCTTCTGTAGACATGTTAGTTTGCTGGTATATATTCTGGAAATCAACCAGGAAGAAGAGCTAGTGTTGTTTACGGACCGAATATATATATACTCACTCAAAATGGCTGGGACTTGTTACTCTCTTCTCTTCGTTACAAAATAAGTGTTCCCTTTCGTTTTTTAAAAAAAGTCATGTTTGATTCAACACAACGATTAAGAAAAAATTAACTGACTCAATTATAAATATTAAGATATTGTGTATTTTTCCAAGATGACCATGTGAGTCTGTAACTGTGATATCCCACATCGGGTAGATGTGGGACTTGTGTGTGCCTTATAAGTGGCTACCCACTATCACTAAGCACCAACCTATCCATGGACTTTTGGGTGGCTTGTGGTGGGCCAGTTGACCCAGGTACTTAGTGGGCCAGTGCTTGGGCTATGCGTAACGGACCGGACTTCAGGCTCGGGTCGTTACAAATGGTATCAGAGCGGGTCCCGGCCGGAAATGTGTTAGAACACATCGCCCGGGGTGCCTGGGTGCCTAGTGATAGTGGGTGGCCACTTATAAGGCACACACAAGTCGTAACCCATCAATTAAAGTAGAAACCACATCAAGGATAAAATGAGAAAAGTCATATTTAGAAAACCAAAAAAATAAATAAATTAAATAGTTGACACTTTCACTGGAACAGCCTTAAAACAAATGACTGATTTTTTTTTTTTTTAGAACGAGGGTGTATTTTTTATCGACTTTACACGGGTTTTAAGATAATAATTGAATTTTTATATTTTTTATTTAATACACTCAAATTATTCTTTAGTGGTTTCATATAGCGTGACCTTTTTTTTTTAATAAGAACATTATAGACTATTGGTTTTAAAAATATATTTAATATAAAGTGAGGATATTTATTTGGAACCTCTCAAATAAAATAAAAAACATTTAATTTGGAACAGGCGAGTAGTTTATATCCACTAAGCGTATCTTGTTAATTTCTATAATTTCTAGGAAAAGCTTGTAGAAAGACAAGAAAAAAGTGTGCCGATTAAAATGAGAAAGGTTTGTTTTGAGAATTATTGATCTGTCCAGTTTATTGGATCACTTATTTCTAGGCTCGAAACTCTTTGTTCCATTGTTATATGCTTAGTTTTTGGGGTTTAGACAAAATCTATGGGGAATGCTGTAAGTTTGATATTGTCCCTTAGTATGAAGTTAAAAGCCAAATTGCTAATTTTCAACTTTCTCCTATCTCATCAGCCCAATCACTTCTACACTCCCTTCTCCCTACCTTTGAAGATTTTTTTTTGTAATTAAACTGATCACGCCAAATGAGAATGGTGACCACGTCAGTTCCACGCAAAGGCCACGTATGTAGTCTAGCTGGATACCGGCTATGCGTTGCTGGGGTTGACCTTGTCGTTCCTTGGAAAATGGATGAAACAGTGACCTGTGGACAGCAAGAGAGCACCGTTAGGGGAGCTGGGGTTGTCCCAGCTCAAACCCTCTGGTGTGAGAATCAGTACACTGGTTATGATGAGACTTGATTCACAGAGCTTGGTCTGTGAATGAAGCCATAGTTTTTCCTCTCAAGCTTTGAACAAGTGCAAAGAGGGTACTGGTGTGTGCTGGTCTTTGTGTTGCATGATGCTTTAAGGGAGTTTATACCTTAGTATTTATAGGCTGACGGAGTGTGGAAATGGTCATTTTGAGGAGACCACCGGGAGACCAAACTGCACAACTCATTTGTCTCTTGGTTTCTACAGGCGGCAGTGGCAGGCTCAGGAGATCGTGGTCTCTTGCCCGTACAGTGGTCCTTGTACTTTCCTGTCAGGAAGTGGGAGAGTGGAGCAGACTTCTGCTGCGTTGAAACTGCGCCCTTTAATACCCAATAGGTGCCAACCACGCGTAGGGGATGATCTGGGGAAATGCAGGCCGAGGATGCTTAGCGCCGAGTTGGTCCAGGCGGTCAGGTCGCATTTGAAGCCAGGTGATAAGTACGTCGAGATGACGAGCTCACAAGCAATTAGTCTCTGCTCGTCACAGGTGGCCTTGATACTGCATACTTGGCTATCTCGGGCTGAGGTGGAATAGCCACGTGGCTCGATTTGGGCAGAGCCCGTTCAGTAGCCCCCTACTTCTCGAATTGAGGATTTATCCTCGAGATGTGAAGTAATTTTAACTCAAATCTTTGTCCGAGCTGCTCCATACCAGGTCGGCGGTTCTTCGAAACGTCTCGGGAAAACGCGTGTCGTTTCGTATTCTGGACCATGGTTGCCATTTCCCAAAACGACGCCACACCGAGGTCCGCATGTTTTTACGTGGGTCGACCCGACATACCCAGGTTTCCTATATAAGTGAGGGTTTTGCCCTCACCTTTCACTTTTCACCAGAAGCTTCCAAAACCCTCCGGCGAATAAGCGATTTCCGGCGAATCCTTCACCTTCTCAACTCTTTCATCTACTTCTGTTGTCTTTCAGCAACTTCGAGCCTTAGGTTAGTGTTCTCTCCCCTTGTACTCCATTTCTTCCTGCTTTGGTGCATTTTATTGAGTAACAATTAGGTTCCCCGTCATTGTGACGTGCGTTTCCCGACGGCCGGACGATTTCTGCCAACCGTCTTGTCGTTCTAGGATTTCAAATTTTCCTGCTTGCGAGCTCATCCGCCAGGTCGTCCTCCGTCTGCGCAACTTTGTTTTAACCATTTCGACCTTCAGCTTGTCCTCCTCGTGTTCTTCCTTTGCGAACATGAGGATTAAACAAACTTCGTCCGATCCCATCTACACCTGACCTCCAACTGGGGGCAAAATCTTCAAATCAGTTGATGGGGATTTGAAGATCGTCCTTCCCAGCGAGGCTAGGACCCTGCTGCTCGCATGGGGTGCCAATCTAGATGCCGTGCGAGCTCCTGATGATGCCGACCATGTCGTCGCCGATATTCCATTCAGGGATCCCATGAGTATTTTTGAGGACAAAAATAGGGCGATGATGTGTTTGTTGAACCATTACTTCTCGGAAGGCCGCCTTGCTCGGAATGCCGCAGGGGCCTCATCGTCCAAACCATCTGCAATCGGCCATTCTCTTAGGGCTAAGCCCGGGAAGGCCAAGGCGAAGAGCGGTGAGGCCGCGGAGGCCGACAGGCGAGTGCTCCAAAATTGGAGGAATAAAATGACCCCCACTAATCTAAACGAGTGGCAACGGCGTTACCTCTACAATCCCGAAGACTATCGAGGTTTTGTCCCTGAGTTGTCAAGGAGTTGGGAAGAAATGAGGGGTCTGCGCGGTAAGGTCGGCTTTTATTTAAGTTTCTTCGAGGTCGGTCTGCGCTTCCCACTAGACCCATTCGTCTGTGAGTTCTTGGATGCGACTTCTAGTGTGCCCTTGGACCTTTCTTGGAACGTGATGAGGATTTTAATTTGTTTCATAGCGAGCACGCGCCTTCTTGGCTTCGAGCCGACGATGACTCTTTTTAGCTATTATTTTCACTTAGATCACAGCCATAACCGTTTGCAAGCCAAACGTCATAATTACGGCGTTCGATTATTCTCTGAGCCCCCAGGCAAAGTTGCGAGCTGGGCCGACAAGGTCATATTAGTCGAAAGCCGCTTGGGATGGAATTATGCGGTCCCAACCAATGAGCCTGCCGCGTTGATCCGTCACAGAGACTTAGATGCATACGACGAGCACGTAAAAATGGTCCTTGAGACTCCCATGGGCGTTTGGGGCAGTTCTCAAGTGAGATTGTACGACTGGAAAAGGATCGTCAGTGACGAGAAACTTTTTTGTTTGGCCGGGCTTTCAATCAGAGAGTTTGTCAATGTTATGCCCCGATGCACGTTTCCCCATTTTGAGAGCTTTCCAGGCTGGTTGCTGCACAAAGATTATGTGCTGACCTCGGGTTGCCCTGATTGTTGGAGCAAAATCGAGCAGGGCTGCCTCCTTAGTGGTTATTTTCGCATCTTAACTAGCTTTCCCCAGAACTTTCACGTTCGACCATTTCATTTTATTGACTTTTTCCTTCTCTTGCAGATGTGAAGGATCTAGACAAGGTGAAGAGGAGTTCCGAGAGGAGAGCCGAGGCGAAGTCCGCCAGATCGGTACAATTGGGAGCGGCCCAGGTTGCGGCAAGTGTGGCTGGGAATGCCGAGGTTCTCCCTACGGTCGATGTTATGGCCGCTAAAAGGAAGGAGAAAGCCACCAGCTCAAAACTAGCGAGCAGGCAGGCTGTGTCCTCCGAGCCTCCCCCACCGGCTAAAAAATTACGGATTGAAGAGCCGCTGGTCGAAGAGCCGCGAGTTGAGGCACCGTGAGCTGAGGTTGTGAGCACGACCGTAGGCGCTTCAAAGGGTCCGTACAGTGAGGGCAGTCGAACCGTCTCAGATACGACCACAATTATCGAGAAGGCCGAGCCGACGCTAAGCCCAGATTCTAGGGCCTTGGAGTCGGGAAAAGATGCCATATTGCAGATTGCCGACGATACTTTGGTCGAATCCTTCGAAGAGTGCACCCCAGGTCGACTAGCTGGGATAATAGGGATCGATTTGACCCGGGTAAGTCTCTGACTCTGCTCTTCGGTTGTTTTCTTAAAACTTTTTCTGATCGCGCGCCATTGTACAGTTTGCCACGGGGATCAAGGTTTATGCCAACTCCCTGGCCTCAGCTCGGAAGGGAGACGCATGTCCACGGCTCGAGTAGCCGAGTTGGAGAAAGAAAAAACTGAGCTTTTGAAGAAGGAGGCCGAGGTAGAGGGGCTACGAGCCCGTGTTGCTGAATTGGAGGTAGCCAACCAGAAGGCCAAGGAAAACGTAAAGCTGAGTCAGGATCTCGCCGAGAGTAAAGTGGCCGAGGTAAACCAGGTCCATGATGAGCTCAGGCAGCTAAAGGACGAGCTCAAGGTTGCTAGAGCCAAGAAAATCAAATTCCAGGCTGAGCTGAGTTCTACCAAAGATGAGGCCTTGACCTTCAAGGGCGAGCTGACAAAGTAAAAATTGGTGTTTGAGCAGAGGATCAGCGAGCTGGTGAGGCAAACGTTCGAGCTGAGGAAGGCGGCTCAGTCAGATCGTATTATTGAAGCTTTCAAGGAGAGCCCGGAATTTGATGACGAGGTCTACTCGTACTATGAGAAGGGAAAGGCTCAGATTTTGAGGGTCGCGGCAGCATGTGGGCAACCTTTGAAAAGTTTGATCAAGTGGGGTAATGTCGAACACACCGGGGAGCTGGCTCGGTGGGGTCACGAGTTGGTCCCTTTCAAGCCCGAGGAACTCGAGCTCATAGCCAAGAAGGACGCCGAAGAGGGACGCGAACCTTGGGTGGCCCCTGAGCCTTTTGCGATGAACGTTTCTTATCTGCTTGATTCTTTGGCCGAGAATGACGGCTTAGCCTTCGACGGCGATTACCAACTGAAGGAGTTTGAAGGCTCCAAGTCTAACCAGGAGGAGCACGCCAAGGCCGTCCACGAGGCTGAGAGCAGGGTCGATGTCGGGTAGGTGGAGTGACTCGCTGTGCCGAGTGTATTGGGCCTTCAGGCTGTGTAATCAAAACAATATTTTCTTTTTAATTTGGAATTGATAGGGCCTGCGTGCCTCCAAACTGTTCACGCCACGTTCGACCTTTCCTTTTGAAGTTGTAAATACCACGTTGCTTTTTATTTTTGACTTTATTATAGCCTGCTCTGCAATTTTACTCGGCTTAAGATCATGTTTCCAAATGGCCTTTCATATTTACGGTTTAGGATTAGCATAGGTCGTAATTTCACCTCGTCGTGGCGAGGTACATTTTAGATTTATGACTACGATCTTCTTCATCATGGTGAAGAGCAGGTCGCAATTTGACCTCGTCATGGCGAGGTGCACTTTGGGTGGATGACTTGTCCTTTTATTTTACGATCTTCTTCATCATGGTGAAGAGCATGTCGTAGTTTGACCTCGTCATGGTGGGGTGCATTTTGGGATTATGACTACGATCTTCTTCATCCTGGTGAAGAGCAGGTCGTATTTTGATCTCTTAAACAAATACATATAAATGAAAGAGACGTACACATTTTGAGGAATTGAACTTTCATTGATAAGCATCCTTCAAAATACAAAGACTATTACATTTAATGGTAATATTTCTTGAGATGGTCGGCGTGCCAAAGGTTCTTAAGAGGGGTGCCGTTTGGTTCAGCAAGTCGATACGTTCCTTCTCGAACTATACCCGTGATTTTGAATGGTCCCTCCCAGTTTGGTGACAACTTGTTTCTATTTGCGCTTCTTCCCGTGACTTCGATTTTCCTGAGTACCCAATCATCGACACGGAAATATCTTGGTTTGACCCACTTGTCATGGTGGGTCTTGGCGAGCTGCTTATAGTTGATCATTTTAAGTCTGGCTTCTAGCCTTCTTTCCTCCAAAAAATCGAGGTCCAGCCCCCTAGCTGTGGTATTGCCGAGCTTGTCAAAGTGACTAACCCTTAAGGTCGGCAAGGCCATTTCTACTGGTGTCATGGCTTCCGACCCATAAGCCAACGTGAAGGGGGTTTCCCCTATTGGACCTTGTACCGACGTGCGGATACTCCATAATACCATAGGCAGCTCGTCAAGCCACCTACCTTTCTTCTCATCTAAGTTTCTTTTCAGTGCATGGAGGATTTTCTTGTTCCCTGCCTTGGCCTGGCCGTTACCCTGGTGGTGCGCTACCGAAGACTGCCAGTGTTTTACGTTCATCAGCTCGCACTTTTTGGTGAATTTGGTAGAGAATTGGGTACCCTGATCGGTTACAATGTCTCGGGGAAGCCCGAATCGGCACCAAATTTGATCATGGACGAAGCTGATGGCTTTCTCCTTGGTTATGGTGGCTAGCGGTTTCGCTTCGACCCACTTGGTGAAATAATCTACAGCCACAATCAGGTATTCACAATTGCCTCAGACCTTCGAAAAAGGTCCTATGAGGTCGACTTCCCACATGTCGAAGGGCCATACTGCGACCACTGGGGTTTTCTGTGTCGATGGTAGCCTGGGGATGTTTGCGAACCTTTGGCATTTGTCACACCTTCGAAAGTAAGTCTCAGCATCTTTTCGTAACGTAGGCCAGTAATAACCTTGGAAAATAATCTTGTCGGCTAAAGACCTCGCACCTGGGTGTCCGCCACACACCTCCTCATGGACTTCCGCGAGCAGGTCTTCTACCATCTCGGGTCGAACGCATCGGAGCAAGGGTTTTGTGAATGACCATCTGTATAATACCCCAGCTATCACCGTGTATCGAGCTGCTCTTTTTCTCAACATCTGGGCTAAGCTCTTTTCTGCGGGCTGCGTCCCATGCTCGATATAATTTTGAATTTTGTCGACCCAGCACCCTCCTGCGAGGTTGACTGGCATGACCTTTTCCTTACTCACTGATGGCGACTCAAGGATTTCCAAGCCGACCTCCGGGGGAAGGTCGCCTATTTCTGAGGATGCGATCATTGAAAGAAAATTAGCCCGCGTGTTCTCTGTTCTATCGACCTACTCCAGTTCCCAGTACTCGAACTTGTCCAGTAGGTGTTTAGCTAGCTCACAATACTTAGACAAAATGGGGTGATTTGCCCTATACTCCCCCCAAAGCTGCTTTACGACAAGTTGGGAGTCGCTGAAGATAACGACCTGTGAGGCTCCCAGTGCTAGGGTAAGCTCCATCCCCGCTATCAGGGCCTCATATTCTGCTTGGTTGTTTGAGGCAGGGAATTTGAACCTTAGTGCTTTACTGATCTCCTCCCCATCTGGCGGGTGTAGGGATAGTCCTTCCTCCCTTAACAGGTCGTGATTGCGTGGAGCTCGTAGTTTTCCTTTTCTTGGGTGGGCTGGGAGGGGGAATAGAAGTGCCTTGCTCGGCGATCCTTATGGTCGGGTCTTGATCCTTCACGAACGAAGTTTCTGCAATGAAATCTGCGACCACTTGAGCTTTGATAGCTTTGCGCAGCTCATAGGTGATGTCGTAAGTAGAGAGCTCGACCGACCATTTCATCATCCTCCCCGCTACATCAGGCTTATGTAGGATTTGCCTGAGGGGGAGGTCAGTATACACCACCAGGGCATGAGCTTGGAAGTAGTAGGTCAATTTCCTTGCGGCCATTATCAGTGCCAGTACTACCTTTTCCACGTTCAGGTATCTCGTTTCCACATCAGTCAGTGCGTGGGAGACGTAATATACTGGCTTCTGGACCAGACCTTCCTCCCTTAACAAAACTGCAGCGACTGCCGTATCCGAGGCCGCAAGGTAGACAAACAAGGTCTCTCCTGGTACCGGGCTAGAGAGTAGTGGCGGGCTGCCCAAATATTCTTTCAGCTCGGTAAAGGCCCTATCGCAGTCATCATTCCAAGCAAATTTTTTACTACCTCTCAAGGTTTTGAAAAAGGGTAGGCTTTTCTCTGCGGACTTTGCAATGAACCTTCCCAATGTAGTTATTCGCCCATTTACGTGCTGAACTTCTCTGACCGAGCTGGGAGCCTTCATATCGACTAGGGCTTGGATTTTCTCAGGGTTCGCCTTTATCCCGCACTCGTTCACCATGTAGCCCAGGAACTTTCCTACTTTTACCCCGAAAGCACACTTTGCCGGGTTCAGCTTCATTTTTTTCCTCCTGAGGTTCTCAAAGGTCTCCTTTAAATCCTCGACGTGGTTAGCCTGTTTGGTTTTGATGACCATATCATCGATGTAGGCTTCCACGTTTCTTCCGAGTTGATCTCCAAACACACGGTTCACCATACACTGATATATGGCCCCCGCATTTTTGAGCCCGAAGGGCATCATGTTGTAGCAGTAGATTGCTCCTGTTGCTCGGAAGGCCGTTAACTCCTGGTTAGCCAACCACATACGTATTTGGTGATAGCCTGAGTATGCATCGACGAAGCTGAGGATTTTATGGCCCGCTATCGCGTCCACCAACTAATCTATCCTTGGCAACGGGTACCAATATTTGGGGCACGCTTTATTCAGGTCCGTAAAATCAACGCACATTCTCCACTTCCCACTGGTCTTCTTGACCATCACAACGTTTGCTATCCAGGTCGGGTAGAAAACTTCCTTGATTATCCTTGCACGGGGCAACTTGTCGACCTCCTCTTTAATTGCTGCTTGCTTTTCTAGGGAGAAAACTCGAGGCCGCTGTTGGACAGGCGTTACACTCGGATCAACATTCAATTTGTGAACTGTGACTTCTTCACTAATCCCTTCCATATCCTCTGCTGTCCAAGCAAATACGTCTGTGTTTTCCCTAAGGAACACGATGATAGCCTCCCTTTCATGCTCGTCGATCTCTAGCCCGACCTTAATCTTTTGTTTTGGGAAGTCAAAGTTAATGACTACTTCGTCAAAATATTTGTGGGGTTGAATGTTCGGCTGATCTCTGTTATCCAGGCTTTCTATCATGACAATCTTATCAGGCTCCTTTCCTTTCCCCTTGACAGCGACTAGGTTCGAGTCGACATGCTCGGGGCCCACAACGGGCACGTCAGGCATGTCGTCGTCTGTGCTTTTGTCAGGGTGCGAGCTGGGCAAACCAACTCGCATTAATTGCTATGCCTGATCCTCAGTCAGGCTTGGCCCTTTCTCATCATCTCCAGTTTCGTTGGAAACAACCACCGATCTGATCCTTTTGCCGAGGTGACCTTCTTTTGGTTCCTCGGCATCTGCAACAACTATTGTCATTTTTCCTTTTCCCTTCCTTCGGACTTCCTCGGCCTTCTTTTCATTGAGCAGATAATTTAGGGTGCTCCTCGAATCATTCTTTACTTCCCCAACCTCGTTGTCAGTGGGGAACTTGATCCTCTGATGGGCCGGGGAGATCACCATGTCAAACTTCATTTGGGCGGGGAGGCCCAGAATAACATTATAAGGAGAGGGGATGTCAAGGACCAGGAAGGTTACTATCTCGGAGTGGGTGTTGCTTCCTGTGCTGAGGGTGACCTTCAGGTCGACTGTCCCTTTGACGGCGACCTTATGCCCTGTGAAGCCTTCGAGCTTAACACTACTTGGGGCTAAATGCGAGCTCCCCAAACCAAGTGCTTGAAAACATTTATAGTACAAGATGTCCTTCCCCGGTCCTGTGTCGATCAATACCCTTTTTACTCTTCCTCTCCCTATCTTTGCTTCCACGGTCAGAGGCTATCCCTTTGCCGTTGGGTTGGCCGTAAGCTCGCTAGGAAGGAAGGTGATCCCACTTTCCCCCCAAACGCGAGGTGGGCTGACGACATGGTTGAGGCTGTTGATCGTGTTTTTCAGTTTGGTGATACTTGACCACTCCTCCGTAATCGTATTAATCAGGATCTCATCCTCCTCAGCATTGTTCCTCGGGGCCTCCCTCAGCCTTCCTCTGTAATTTACACCTCTTTGCTCGTATCTCCTGAGTTACCCTTTATCAATCAACTTCTGGATCTCCTTTTTGAGTTGGTTGCAATCCTTCGTGGTGTGCCCTATGTCGTTGTGATAGGCACATCTTTTGTTTGGATTGCGCGGGTATGGGGATTCTCTCAGAGGTGGGGGTCGACTGATCTTCTTCTCCTGCAAGAGCACATTCATGATTTGTTCCCTTGTTGCATTCAGGGGAGTGTAGAACTCGTCCTTCTTTTGGTACTTGTTCTTTCCTTTGTTCTTGTCATTTCCATTGTTGCTGGACTTCTGTTCTCCAATTTTGTCCTCAGATTTTGTCTTCGAGGTTCCTAAAGGCTTTTGGCTTTCCTTTTCCTGCTCGTCTAGGGTTTTTTCAACATTCCTTATTCTCTGGGCAGCAGTATACATTTCAGCACTATTGATTGGAGGTCGCATCCCGATTTTTGATAGGAGCCTGGCCGACCTGAGCCCAGCTTGAAAGAAAGCCATGATAGTTTTATCTGGGACGCTTTGAAGCTGCTCTGAAACCTGTTTGAATCTCTCCATTTGTGATTGTAATATTCTTTTGGTTCTGCCGACATGGTTGTCGAGCTTGATGTATTTATTAATATTTGTTACTTTCGCATACTCTGATTTGGATATTGTTATTGTTCTCCGAGCTTGTTGCTCGTGGAGGTTTATGTTATATGTTTGATTTTACATTCAAACCAAGTTTTAAATAAGTTTAGTTTCCGGCTTGTTATTAATGCCGATGATGTGTTGACATGGTTTTTAAAGAAAAGCTTTGCACGTGCATTACAGGGTTTTATGTATATGCTTCATACTTGCATCTTAAGGAAATTTTAAGATGCGTATTTGAGTTCTTGTGTCATTCTCGCGGTCCGACTCGGGATTCCACGTAGGAGTCTGGGTGAGGGTCGCAACACGATTATTGCAGGAGCCGATGCTACGTAATAATTAAAGGCCAATACATCGGGCCTCGCCGTACCATTGACCACTGTAGGGGCATAGCACCATTTGTTGTATGGAATAAACACAACTTTGGTAAGCTATTCCGTGGTTGATTCTTGGGTCGTAGGGACCAAGATCACTTATCGACGTGAATACAAAAAATGGTTCACATAGAATTGGTTATGGTTTTTATTCGTCGATCGACCACATCAACAACGGCTCCTACATATGTATATTGTATGTTGGTTGGTTGGAAGTATTGGTTATATTGGAGGTGTTTCTCAATACGGTATCCTTTTTTAAGTGTTTACATACCGTACTTATGTTGTTCCTATATATATATGAATGTTGGTCATGATTTTCAACTGGTATGGGACGGTTAACGATTGTTGAGCCTCTCATATAGTATAGGGTATCTTGTTGTTATGAGATGTTTGATACGCTATGTTTCGTAAATGATATATCATGCCATAGCTTGTATACTTGTTATCATTATTGTCTTGCATCTCGTATGCCATATTGTTGCATTAGTAGCTTATTGAGTTTTAAACTCACCCCGTTAAATGTTTATTTGTTTTTCTTAGATCACGGTCCGACAAGGAACCTGTAATAACCTGAATTTATATGCTTTAGATGCTTACATTGTTTGTGATATTATGCTCAACATGTGTGTTTGATTGCTTGTATAAGCATATTCAATATGGTTTTGCCTTAATTCACATACATTAAAGGATGCTAGGATGGTATACATGTTGATGCATTAACTTGGTATGAGCCCTTGTGATTACTCTTAAGTTTGAGGTGATTGTTGTTAGCATTGTTACATGTTGTTTAGAATGAGTTTTGGGTGTATTTCAAACTTGATTTGAAGTATCACCTTAGGGTGACTTCGGTACATTGTAGGATCACTTTGATGTGTTTAGAAGTCATTTTGGCTTGAACCAGACCCTAGGCAGCCGCATGATGCGAGCTTGCCAAAAACCCAAACATTCTGGACGCTATGCGACCGCATGAAGCGCCCGCATAGAAACCCAAGCGGCCGCATGAAGCGCCCGCATGACTACCTTGCGCCCGCATGATGCTAAGCCATTTCCTCGCACAAACTTTCTGTATTGAAAGCGGCCGCGCGAGGCGACCGCATGGTGCGGCCGCATGGCGACGATTTCAGCTATACTTTGGTTGACTGAATTTTAAGTTGTTGACCCTCCAATGTTGATCAAATGGTTTAGATTTAAGCCTGGCTTTGACTTGTTGACTGGTATATATACTCTCCATCTTTGTGAGAGACAAAGAAACTCTCATTTCTCACAAAGTCTTCCATGGTAGCTTAGAGGCAAAGTGTGGGAGACAAAGGTGTAATTGGTGTGTGTGCTTCATATCTCCATATCCAACCATCCAAATTGTGATCAAAGACCATCAAAGTGTAGAGGTTGACTTGGAGACCAACTTAGGAGACTCAAATTTGCAATTCCTTGGTTTGATTTCCATTTTTCATGTAAGTTACTAACCCCCCTTTGTATGCTTAGAAATTATTGCATACTTGTTCTTAATCTTACATGCATGACTTGAATATATGGTATTTTCATGTTTAAATGATATGTTGAGATATATAACATGTCTATGTGTTAAGTTGTGGAGTTGGATGATGTTGTATGTTAATTTTAA
The DNA here is from genome assembly GCA_016624345.1 of Platycodon grandiflorus. NCBI lineage: Eukaryota > Viridiplantae > Streptophyta > Magnoliopsida > Asterales > Campanulaceae > Platycodon > Platycodon grandiflorus. Next base: position 28,490,292 of record CM028363.1, read on the forward strand.
GAACTCAACTATGTGATCGTACTAAAGAACATGTTAGAGACCTTTAAATGGTGAAAATTGCATATAGCAATTATACCCAAATTTTATGAACTTAATGAATTGACACCAAAAGTGGATTTTTGGGAAGATTATAATTCTCCGAATCACTAGTTAAAGTACTACGAAAATTAGGGTTCATTTTGTGACGCCCCGACCCGGATCTCTATACGAAATCCCAAGGTCAGTTCGCCAATACAACATAACAACAAGATAAGCACGTGGTGTAACCACCCGTACTTACGACAAAACATAACTGATAACCTGATAAACACAAGTATGAACAATCTTCGGCAATAACAAAGCCGGAAAACAACTATTAACAACCACGAGTTTACAACTCTGGAAAGACGACTACTACGAAAACATCGGCAACAACATGCCGGAATAAAACATAACCACGAGCTACAACATGCTCGAGAGAGAAACTAATTCAACAACGAACTATACAAGAGCACGACATACATATGTCGGCTACCAAAAGAATATACGAATACACCAAGTACTACCCTTAGTAAAGTTTACATAACTTCACCACCATCGTCCTTACCAAAAGAAAACAACTATCAAGGTTGGGATACTCGAACTCCCAAACGTGGATGACTCGCAAGCTAACGAACCCTTCTCAACCTCACCGAGAACTTTCGGGTTGGCTTGGATCTAAGGAAAAACAAATAAACACATAACGGGGTGAGTCATAATGACACAGTAAGTTACTAATGCAACTACATGGCATGACATAATGCTCAAGCATTAAACATAACATGGTATTAACATTTACATACCATAACTAAACATGTATCATCATACTTGATATACAATTCATTCAACTCACATAGCACTTTGGTTAACACATAAGTGCTCAAAAATAAACCATGTTAGAGAAGGATATCATATCTCTTTCTTCAACCTTATGTAGCTCCAGCAATACACAAACAACCAATAGTGCCTCGATACTCGTGTACGTAGTATCGACGTCCCCAACACAATCCCGTCGAGTTCAACCTAGCAAGCCAAAGTCATGCGTATTGCTATAACAGTGGGGCTACTTCTCAACTGTGGCCAACAGAAGAGGGGTGTGTGCACTCCGGTACGACGACTTATGGCAATCACGAATCTCATTCGTAAAGACTATAGGTCGTCCCACCATGACATTAACAACAACGACGCCAGCTGGACTTACACAACACACAAGTAGGTAAACTTACTCAACTTATGCAATTAACCGTCAAGTTCAAAAGTAGTGAACTTGACAAACATCATATAGATTATAATTTTCTACAATACATAACCATCAAACATATTGTTCGAAGTCATACAACACAACTTTAGAGCTACTTTACAAGTCTCTAACATACCAGTATCAAATACTCGGAGGACCATATTCCATACCAAATGAACCCTAATTTTCGTAGTAATTTAACTAGTGATTCGGAGAATTATAATCTTTCCAAAAATCCACTTTTAGTGTCAATTCATTAAGTTCATAAAATTTGGGTAAAATTGCTATATGCAATTTTCACCACTTAAGGGTCTCTAACATGTTCTTTAGTACAATCCCATAGTTGAGCTCTTAAAACTAACATGCAACATCATCCAACTCCACAACTTAACACATAGACATGTTATATATCTCAACATATCATTTAAACATGAAAACACCATGTATTCAAGTCATGCATGTAAGATTAAGAACAAGTATGCAATAATTTCTAAGCATACAAAAGGGGGTTAGTAACTTACATGCAAGATGGAAATCAAACCAAGGAAATGCAAATTTAAGTCTTCTAAGTTGGTCTTCAAGTCAGCCTCTACACTTTGATGGTCTTTGATCACAATTTGGATGGTTGGATATGGAGATATAATGCACACACACTAAATACACCTTTATCTCCCACACTTTCTCTAAGCTACCCGGATGAGTTTGTGAGAAATGAGAGTTTCTTTTTGTCTCTCACAAAGATGGAGAGTGTTAGGAATATGCCTGTAAATCAGCTGATATATGTATGCATATTCCAACACGTGATTTGCTTGTTCCCATTACAACGCATGTTTCACAAGTGGCTAAAAGGCGCGTCGGTTAGTGTGGCAGCTTGTTGAAACAATACATAGGTCATTAGACTAGGAAGTCTTTGTACATATCCAAGTCTCGTCCTACGAATGATGACAACTTTCATATGGATTAGCTCTTCAATTACCACGACGTGACCATCGGCAAATGTCTCACTAGCAGACATTTCCTTAAGCTATATCGCTATTAGCTATCTCTACATTAGCAGTTCTATATTGGCGATCTCGGCATCCGCCAAAGCCATTCATCGAATAACTGCAGAGAAGCCGATTATTCAAGAGGAACATCATGATCATCCGCGATCTCTACATCGCCAGCTTCTATAATGGCAGATCTCGATCGGCCAAGTCCCTTATCGAAACAGCTGAGACGTAAGATCACGAGAAACATCGGTCGTCACTCAACACGCTACGAGTCAAAAATTAGATCCGTTGCAAGATCGTCGACAAGTCCAAGATACGCATCGATGTCGCGCCTTCACGTTTACTCGAGACATTTCCTCTTACGTACATTGGTTGCGTCTTCAAAGCTTCACTTCCAAAAGGCTAAGCACGCGCCTCCGGTCAAAGCAATGATACGTCCAAATCGGTCATGCATCAGCGGCTCGACACGTCCCGATCGTCGGCTGTTTCACGCCTTCAAGACACAAGCCTAACGAAGGTCTTTGCCCAACAGATCCAAATGTTAGGAATATGCACGTAAATCACCGATATATATGTATGCATATTCCAACACGTGATTTGCTTGTTCCCATTACAACGCATGTTTCACAAGTGGCTAAAAGGGCTGCGGGTTAGTGTGGCAACTTGTTGAAACAATGCATAGGTCATTAGACTAGGAAGTCTTTGTACATATCCGAGTCTTTGTCCTACCGAATGATGACAAACCTTCATATGAATTAAGCTCTTCAAATTGCCGGTGACGTGACCATCGGGATGTCTCACTAGTAGACATTTCCCTTTAGTTATGACGCCTAATAGCCATCTCTACATCGCAGTTCTACATCGGCATCCTCGTATTCGCCAAAGCACTTCATCGAACAACTGAGAAGCTATTTATTCAAGAGGAACATCGTGACCATCACCGTTCTACATCGCAGTACTATAATGGCGGATCTCGAATCGGCCAAATCCTCATCGAACAACCGCCAGAAACCGTAAGATCACGAGTTACATCGGTCGTTACTCAACGCACTTCAAGCCAAAATAGATCCGTTACAAGATCTGTCGACAAATCCAAGATACGCATCGATGTCTGCGCCTTCACGTTTATCCAATAGACATTTCCTCTTGAACGTGTTCGCGGTCTTCAAAGCTTCATTTCGAAAAGGCCAAGCACGGACGCCGCACTCCGGTCAAAGCTATGATACGTCCAAATCGGGCGCATCCAGGCCAAGCTCGACACGTCCAACTCTGTCCGGCTGTGTCACGGACCATCTTCAAGACTTAAACCTAACGAAGGTCTTTGCCCAACAAATCCAAAAATGTACTCGCTACATCACGAGATTCGATCTCCAACGGGCTTAAAACCTATTCAATACACCAACGGTCATCTCTTCTTCTCCGGCTATATAAGAAGACTCTCATTCTCATTTCCAAATAGCACAAGCACAAGGGAGAAAAAGCAACAAGTGTATGCTTATGCTTGAAAAAGGTTGTGGTATTGATCTTCATTTCTTCAATCCGAACCACTCCTTTAGAGTGAGAAATCACAAGTGTAAGAACAAACACTTTGTGAGAGAGAGAGAAAATCCAAAAGGAGAAGCTCGCTTGATCAACAACCTTGTTGTTGATTTGAGTTCTTCTTCCTTCGAAGAACTCGGTCTCTTCAGTGGCCTCAACTTCATCATCCAGTAAAGAGACCAAGTATCTTATAGATCGTTGAAGCCAGATCAAGCTTGAAGATGTCCGATGAAGAGCCAGAACTTACATGTCCAGATTGCATTCATATCGGCAGACTTATACTACATTATAAGCTGTGTCGATTGTGCAATAAGGTGTCATCATGTTTGGTCGAGTGCTTAGCACTCAGTTGTTCAAATACATGCTATTTGAACAACTCCTAATATTCTCTTCTCACAACAAATATATCGAGTTGAAACTACAGGAAGATAACTTGATAAATATTAAGTACATCTTCTAATGTATTTTCGATATATTTGATTTCGCTTTCTTCATTTCTCCTTCTTTTTCCTAGGAAGATTGCTAGGATAGAGAGTCTAGGTTGATGTACTAAGCATGTTTGCCTTTGAGCAAACCTCTGCTGAATTTTAATATAATATATATATGTTACATTCAGCCTTGATTTCTCTTTCTTGTATAATTTGTCTTATCATGTGCAACTGTTTAAGGAAAGCTATTGATGCATCTAATACAGATTTTAGTCAACTGTTAAGCTCTCTTTCATATCAAATCTTTACAGTTACTTTAATCTAAATTGTTTGACTTATGCTGTTTGTTCTTCCGCTGCCAAATCTTATTCTCATCAGCTAAGTTCAACATATATCTTCCAACTGCATGTTTCACATCTGCTGATCTAGGATGTCCGATCACTCTAACTTCGGATAAGCAGTTAGTATGAGGAAGATATCCTAATTGTATTAATCATCTTATCCACTCTTATTATATATAAAAATTGGATAAATTTTTAATACATCAAGTATAGGCTATTCACCCCCTCTAGCCTATTCACCGAGCAACCCTTGGACCTAACAATTGGTATCGAGCTTGTACTGTAAACTTTATTCCAGGCTTAACAACCGAGAGTTTAGATCCCGTTGCTCGGATTAGATGCATAGTCAAAAGGAGTCTTTTCAAAATCTTTTATTCACAAAAACCTTTTGAGAAACTGGAAGCCTTTTTGAAAACCTTCTCCAAATCAAAACAAATTTTGTTTTCAAAAACATGTGAGAAAGAATAATGTGATGACAATGTGATCACTATAAGAAAACCTCTTATATATTAGAATTACATTGATATTATGAAGAGAAGTATTATAGTGGAGGTTGACTTGCTAAGGATTATGCATGTTTCATAAATCTATCCTTAAATCTTGGTATCTTCTTTAGCAAATGGGTTAAACTCATATTTGATAGATGAATTACTTAGATTCACTTCCAAAAACATGCTCTCTTGACATAAGGCTAACGATTGCTCCAATCCAACACCTTCTCAAGAAAACTTTTTATAAAAGTTTAGAGCAGAGGAAATAAGAAGAGTTTCAAAGGAAATTCAAAGGAAATCAAAGATATGTCATCTCCAAAATCACCGAGATTGTAAGTTCTTGGCCTAAGGACATCAATGATGAATTCGTCTCCTTCAATGAAAAGCCTCACCGAGCAAGAATACACTCAAAGAACCTATGCTCGCATTAGAACCGGTGCTTCAACAACTATGAGCAGACGCGTTCAAAGAGTTTAATGAGGAAGTAACCCCAGCTCCTAATCTCTTAACACTTTGGGTTACACTTATAAGCTGTATTTTGAATAATTATTCTTTTGTCATGCTTATTAAGTCTCATTTGTATTATTGGATTACTAGAGCTATTTTTAGCTCATAAATGTTGCTAATTTTCTCTATGAGTACTTTAGGCGAACTCATATGACGAAAAGGTCAAACATGCAACATCACTCTCCATCGCGAGATAGTAACATGGTGGCGATTCATGAAGGATCGCGATCGCTCATGAGAATTCACTCACGTCCTTCAACTCACTCAAGGTCCAATCCTCACCGCTGGACTTTAGAACCACTATGTGAAAAATCTGCGATAAGTCCAAAGAAGTTGAAGAAGACCTTCTCGCATGCATACACAAAACAGGTTAGCTATTTGCTTTCTAATGACTGTGCTCATGTCTGCGAACTAATATGCTCATACATATCATCGACAATAATGCATAATAACTGTCATACGCACTTTTATTGATATATATTGATTGTATGACTTGTTTTATGCAAATGGTTTTTCAAAAACTAATCGGCATTTTTCTTATCACCGATTTCAAATGTTTTTCTAAAAACCCCGGTTGGTGAATTTCTATATCGCCAACCAACACTTCATAAGCTCGTTGTATGTGCTGACTTATAGGAGTAAAACTCTTTAAAGACCTACTCTCTCAAGTCTATTAAAGGTGGAGGCACACTTTTCGAAGTTTGATCGCGATTAAAGTTAAGAGTATTTTCAAAATCTTGGAAAACGACAAGACAATCAACATCAATCCTTTCCAAGAATCTTGAGAATATCTAGACTTCACGACCTATCCCCGCCAAGGCGTGATCGAAGGACAAATCAACAAGAAAGCTTCATTATTGAGTATCCTTCGCCTAACCTCCGTGAGTATAAGTAGAGCTCCTTCTTCATCCAATCTCTACTATGACAAAACTCACAAACCGCCTATAGATTACACTAGATACAAATCGATGATTCAAAATCTCACAAATGTTACTAAATCCAAGTCCTAAGATTGGATCAAGTCAATTCCTCAACAACTGGGTATGATTCCTTCATATTCATTCGAGTTGTTTCGATTTTATTTCGTTACTTCACAAGATCGATCTAAATTTCTCTCAAAAATATATTTTCAATATCATTCATAAGTCGTGAAAATCATTTTCTAAAAATTCTTTCTTATTCACAGCTACCAAACATGAGAGAAATTGCATCAAGTCTTGTATACCGTAAATCATTAATTATGGTTCCACAATCTTGTTGAGAAAACAATTGATAAAGAGATCTTCTTTTGTCTCGTCCGATAATCATAGAAGTTTGCCATCATGCATGATTCATATGCTACAAACCATGATTGTCGAACACTTAAGAACATTCTTAGTCAATTAGTTTAAAAGGTAAGATAGAAAACCATCAATTAATGCCGAAAAGTGATTTCATTCTCTCTTCTAACTTTTAGCTATCAATCTCATTGATACTCTAAAATGTCTAGATGAATCACTGGGAAAATCAATTAGCACATACTCATTCCACTTTTGGAAGTCGCTTGCATACGTGAACTTCACGAAAAGAACCCGAAAAAAGTATCAAATGTATGGAAAACATTTGATATATTGCCATGTGCAACAAGTCTTCGGTTATATGTAGGTATGCCGACCATCACCTCAAAGATGGCCGATGCAGATAATTCTTCTCGAATTAAGTAGCTAATATGGAATTGACAAAGATGACGAATCGCTAACTACAACCATAAGTCCCTGTGAATATCAAAGGGGATTCATGGGCCAAGCAGTACATCTTTGACGGCCATCACCCTTCGGTGCTCTCATAATGACCCGAAGAAGTGAATATGTTCTGCCTCCCCCGAGAGTTGGAGGAAATCAAAAAGAACACGGCCATCTTATCATCCAACTCCTTCTAAATCCTTGACTGATGACTCCTCATCTAATGTCTAGGATTAGGACCTCTAGGACACAAATTTGTAACATGTATTTCTTTCTGTAAATTGAATCATTATGTATCTTTCTCATGTAATCTGCAGTTCAGTCAAAATTCCAGTTGTATTGTTCTTGTAATCAGCTTATCCTTGCAACATACTGTGTAAAACTAGGATTATTGAATACAAGTTCTGCAACTTTACCTCATGCTTATCTACTTGTCTGCATTCCTTTGATAGCATGAACTAATGTGTCTTAAGTGTGTTGATCAAACTTATTATTCTTTACGATCTCCATTCTCTTCTGATGATCAAAAGAATTGTTCTTAATGAAATGGTCACTCTACCGAGAGACAAACTCTGCTGACACCCCATCAGCAAACCATTCTTGAACAAACTGCTACATCGAGTTATGGTTTCTTACTACTACTTAACTCTCATCCTTAGACTCCCTGATAATTGCCTTTCTGAATTTAATCATTTCACAATGAGTAAATTCAAGTTCTGCCAAAACCTCAAGCCTCTCAACAAAATGGCAGACTGCAGTTTCATGAACTTCATGTCAACCTATCGAGGAATCTGCTATTACTCAATCTCTATCCTTTATGCTTAAAAGATCAAGATTACTAGTAAATCTGCTTTGAACAAAGGTGTCTGCTGAATCAAATCTTTCAAGACAATTCAACAGCACTTTGTGTTCTTAGTTATGACAACTACAAAATCTTGTGTACCTTATGAGATAGTAGTTATAAAGGCTTGATTAGTTGTTCCCATTATAATGGCTCAACAGCTAATTGGTATAGAGATTGAATTCAAAACACTCTGCTACACCTTATCATGTGATTCTTTGTCAAAAAGGATGTAGTTAAATATCTCTAGTAACTCGACCTATCCTCAAGATAGTTAGACATTCAAGAATTCTTAGGAAGACTAATGTTTTCAAATATTAAGTCCTTCCTCAGAGTGAACACCGATATGACCCCGTATATAGGCTACGTCTCACTCTCTTCGAACAAGTCCGTCCGGATCTCTTCCTTTGGTGTAGAATGCCTAGATCTGTTGAACAGAAAGAAGAACGGACATCATTTCAGGTACACATTCAATATCTCACTTACTTGGTCTATTTAATATTCTTACTAAGTTTTATTAATCTTAAATAGATTGATGTCCATTATAAATAGAGTCTATCAATTGGCATCAGCTGTTCTTCCCATTAGCTAATATTAAACACACTGCCAATAATGAATACAACAATTGGCATCAGCAGATCTTATCCTAACAGATATCAAACACACTGCTGATAATATCATCATACTTGAAATCCCATCAAATCCCATCAAAGCCTAACAGATATCAAACAATTTCTTAAGGCACACTATTCCTCATAGTCAATTCCTACATGTGTGCCATATACAACCCTGACCTATAGCCTAGGACAAGATATTCTATCCTAACAAGCAATGCTGTCCTATTCCAGATTAATTTACTCAAACAATTCGTTTGAAATAAATTAACAGATCATATTATCTCTAAAAAGAGCCTATATCATTGTCTTAAACACTCAGCTATTGTACCCATTAACACCACAATAAAGGCAATCAAATTAATCTGGTCACAAATTAGTTCTAAACTTCTTGTTTGAAAATAATATGAATATACGTATCCTCTAGACTGCCTATGTATTAGCCATAACTACTCTAAGCATGATGACATAATCCTAAATCAGACTATCATTACTGTGTCATTAAATGCACTCACTTATTTAAGCCCCCAAAACGTCTTTTCCCATTCCTCTAATCAAGAAACATCTTCATCTTCTCAACAATTCAAAAAGGTGTATAAGATTGGTATCCGTCTCCAACTATAGCACCTGACTTCAGAATACCTCAAAATTTCTTCATCATTACAATCATCTGCATCATGTGTTCATCAAATCTGCCTAGTCCTCCTCATCGACCCATTTCCCACACTGAATGGCGTCATCGTATGATGGTTCTTCTTGCCACTCCTCCTCCTCAAGTGATTCAACGACCTCGTCGAATCTCTCGTCTTGTAAGGAATCGTCTTCGAGACCCCAGAACAAGTGTATCCAATTTCATCCCTTGGATTCCCACAAGAGACAGTACAACCACTACCGCACCTGCTCCCATCGCCTCAAATGCTCACCTCGAGCAACCCTCATCTCGGGAGGAGCTTCAACCAAAAACGCCTATTCTGCGTCAAATTCAGCGGTCAATGTTCCCTCCGATTAAGATCAGCAGACCTTCATCCTCTAATTCCACCTCATTAGGATGACTAGCTAGGTCTCTGTTTTATCAAACTAATTTTCTTTTGCTATATCATGATAAATTCCACCTCATTAATTTTGTGAACATCTGTTTATCTACATTTGCCATTTTCTTTTGAGTTAAGTATTCAAAATTTGTCCTGGTGCATACTCGTTCATGCATGCAGTTCACTTTCTTGATGAAATTCAGCAATACCTCGTAGGCAGATCTTATAACTCATCTTTAGATGTATATCTCATGCATCCAATAAAAGTCTGCATAAGGCTCAACTATACTTTCCGTCTTAACTAGATATACATTAAGGAGGAGAGATATTCTCACTACATTCTTGTAAGATCTCCTTACAAGCAATGGAAACACAATTCCTCACCTCGATATCCTATTATGTATGTCTTATACATGAAAATTGTGCATTATAAGTTATCGCACACTAAGAATGCAAATATGACAAGTGACTGTATTTACTCGATACGGTCCATATTCTCTGCAGAATTACATCTAGCTAATCACTTCGGCATTTCTAAAAAGACAGTATTTAACAAGACCAAACTTCCTACCCTCTACCTGTCTCAATTCATAATTCATTTGATAACTATCAATCTATCTTTAACTTGTGGCCATTAAGGAGGAGAGATTGTGAAGTAGTAATGGCCCCAAGTAATTGTGAAGTAGTAATGACCCCAACTAGTAAGGAGGAGAGATTGTGAAATTGCAAATACAGCAAAGTATTATCATTATAAATAAAGAAGGGAAAATTGCAAATAATCAATGAACTATTAAGGAGGAGAGATAGACAACTAGTAAGAAAGAGACAACTAGTAAGGAGAAGAGTTTGTGTAACCACCCATACAGCAAAATACTATATGACTATTATAGTACGCTGACTATTATGAAACTCTACCTATCCTTCACAAACTTTTAAAAATCATCAGATGAAGATGCTTAATCAATTCGATTAAGAACTAGATGACCAGTTACTTATACTTTCTACTTCTTGCTTGAGCAACATTCTTCAGATCATCCAATGCAAGAATCACACTCTTAAGGCAATATTATCATTTGCCTAACAACCATTTCAGTTATTGCTTCGTATTCTTTCCTTCATTTATTGAGTCTCAAATACTTAGCAATAGGTGACTATACATACGCTATCGCTTGTAAGTTCAACCTAGGGCATGCCTTGATATAAAATGAATATTCAAGTGGCATGTTATTACTAAGGATTGAACAACCGCTTTAAAGAGCTATATGTATAAGTCAAATTGTAGTAATGGTCCCAAGCAAATAGGAGGAGATTGTTAGGAATATGCGTAAATCACGATATATATGTATGCATATTCCAACACGGTGATTTGCTTGTTCCCATTACAACGCATGTTTCACAAGTGGCTAAAAGGGTGCGTATCGGTTAGTGTGGCAACTTGTTGAAACAATGCATAGGTCATTAGACTAGGAAGTCTTTGTACATATCCGAGTCTTTGTCCTACCAGAATGATGACAAACCTTCATATGAATTAAGCTCTTCAAATTGCCAGCTGACGTGACCATCGGCAGATGTCTCACTAGCAGACATTTCCCTTTAGTTATGACGCCTAATAGCCATCTCTACATCGCCAGCTTCTACATCGGCGATCCGTATTCGCCAAAGCACTTCATCGAACAACCGCAGAGAAGCTATTTATTCAAGAGGAACATCGTGACCATCACCGCTTCTACATCGCCAGCACTATAATGGCGGATCTTAGAATCGGCCAAATCCTCATCGAACAACCGCAGAAACCGTAAGATCACGAGTTACATCGGTCGTTACTCAACGCACTTCAAGCCAAAATAGATCCGTTACAAGATCTGTCGACAAATCCAAGATACGCATCGATGTCCGCGCCTTCACGTTTATCCAATAGACATTTCCTCTTCGAAGTTGTTCGCGGACTTCAAAGCTTCATTTCCGAAAAGGCCAAGCACGGACGCCGCACTCCGGTCAAAGCTATGATACGTCCAAATCGGTCGTGCATCCAGGCCAAGCTCGACACATCCAACTCGTCCACTGTGTCACGGACCATCTTCAAGACTTAAACCTAATCAAGGTCTTTGCCCAACAAATCCAAAATGTACTCGCTACATCACGAGATTCAGATCTCCAACGGGCTTAAAACCTATTCAATACACCAACGGTCATCTCTTCTTCTCCAGCTATATAAGAAGACTCTCATTCTCATTTCCAAATAGCACAAGCACAAGGGAGAAAAAGCAACAAGTGTATGCTTATGCTTGAAAAAGGTTGTGGTATTGATCTTCATTTCTTCAATCCAGAACCACTCCTTTAGAGTGAGAAATCACAAGTGTAAGAACAAACACTTTGTGAGAGAGAGAGAAGAAAATCCAAAAGCTGAGAAGCTCTGCTTGATCAACAACCTTGTTGTTGATTTGAGTTCTTCTTCCTTCGAAGAACTCAGTCTCTTCAGTGGCCTCAACTTCATCATCCAAAAAGAGACCAAGTATCTTATAGATCGTTGAAGCCGATCAAGCTTGAAGATGTCCGATGAAGAGCCGAACTTACATGTCCGATTGCATTCATATCGGCACTTATACTACATTATAAGTCGTGTCGATTGTGCAATAAGGTGTCATCATGTTTGGTCGAGTGCTTAGCACTCGTTGTTCAAATACATGCTATTTGAACAACTCCTAATATTCTCTTCTCACAACAAATATATCGAGTTGAAACTACAGGAAGATAACTTGATAAATATTAAGTACATCTTCTAATGTATTTTCGATATATTTGATTTCGCTTTCTTCATTTCTCCTTCTTTTCCTAGGAAGATTGCTAGGATAGAGAGTCTAGGTTGATGTACTAAGCATGTTCGCCTTTGAGCAAACCTCTGCTGAATTTTAATATAATATATATATGTTACATTCAGCCTTGATTTCTCTTTCTTGTATAATTTGTCTTATCATGTGCAATGTTTAAGGAAAGCTATTGATGCATCTAATACATATTTTAGTCAACTGTTAAGCTCTCTTTCATATCAAATCTTTAGTTACTTTAATCTAAATTGTTTGACTTATGCTTGTTTGTTCTTCCGCCAAATATTATTCTCATCCTAAGTTCAACATATATCTTCCAACTGCATGTTTCACATCTGCTGATCTAGGATGTCCGATCACTCTAACTTCGGATAAGCAGTTAGTATGAGTAAGATATCCTAATTGTATTAATCATCTTATCCACTCGTCTTATTATATATAAAAATTGGATGAAATTTTTAATACATCAAGTATAGGCTATTCACCCCCCCTCTAGCCTATTCACTGAGCAACCCTTGGACCTAACACCAAAAATGTACTCTGCTGCATTATGAGATTCAGATCATCAACGGGCATAAACCTATTCAATGCACCAACGTTCACCTCTTCTTCTCCAGCCTATATAAGAAGACTCTCATTATCATCTCAAAACACGAGCAAGAAGTGTATGCTTATGCTTGAGAAAGGTTGTGGTATTGTTCTTCATTTACTCAATCCAGAACCACGCCATCAGAGTGAGAAAACACAAGTGTAAGAACAAACACTTTGTGGGAGAGAGAAAAGAAATTCCAAAGGCTGAGAAGCTCTGCTTGATCAAAAACTTTGTTTTTGATTTGAGTTATTTCTTCCTTCGAAGAACTCAGTCTCTTCAGTGGCTTCATCTCCATTATTCAGCAAAGAGACCAAGCACTCCACCGATCGTTGAAGTCAGACCAAGCTTGAAGATGTCCGATGAAGAGCCAGAGCCTAAAAATCCATATTGCATTCATATCGGCAGACTTATACTACATTATAAGCTGTGCCGATTGTGCAATAAATTGTCATCATTTTTGGCCGAGTGCTTAGCACTCAGTTGTTCAAATGCTTGCTATTTGAACAACTCCTAATATTCTCTTCTCACATCACTCTAACACTAGCACTTTCCTTCCCTTACCTCCAAGGATGTTAGGAACTGCTAGGATTAGAGTTCTAATATGAGTCTTCCCGGTATCCCATCTCACTTTCCTTCTAACCCCGGGGAGATTGCTAGGATAGAGAGTCTAGGTTGATGTACTAAGCATGTTTGCCCTTGAGTAAACCTCTGCTGAATTTTAATATAATATATATGTTTGTTACATTCAGCCTTGATTTCTCTTTCTTGTATAATTTCTTTTATCTTGTGCAATCTGTTTAAGGAAAGAAATTGATGCATCTAATACAGATTTTAGTCAACTGTTAAGCTCTCTTTGAAATCAAACCTTTACAGTTACTTTAATCTTAATTGTTAGACTTATGCTGTTTATTCTTCCGCTGCTCAAACTTCCTTTCATCAGCTAAGTTTAACAACGTCTTCCATCTGCACGTTCTACAAGTCTGCTGATCAATGTTGTCCGATTTTACTAACTTCGGCTAAGCAGTCAGATTAAGGAAGATGACCTAGTTGTATTAATCATTTCATCTATTCTTCAACTTAAATGTTAAAATTGGATGAAATTTTTAATACATCATGTATAGGCTATTCACCCCCTCTAGCCTATACACTGAGCAACCCTTGGACCTAACAATTGGTATCAGAGCAGGTTCTCTGAGAATAATTGTTCCAGGCTTAACAACCTGTGAGTATAGATCCCGTTGCTCAGATTAGATGCATAGTCAAAAAGAGTCTATTTCAAAATTTCTTATTTACAAAAACCTTTTTGACTGAGAAACCTGGAAGCCATTTGAAAACACCTTTTTCAAATCAAAATAAAATTTTGTTTTCAAAAACATGTGAAAAAGAATATTGTGATGATTATGTGATCACTACAAGAAAATCTATCATATATCAGAAATACATTGATATCATGAAGAGAAGTACTATAGTGGAGAATGACTTGCTAAGGATTATGCATGCTTCGTAAATCAATTTCTTTTAAAACCATGTTAAATCTAGAGATGTTAAAAGGGCCGAAAACCGTAGGGTCGACCCGTTTAAACTAAAAAAATTAGGGTTAGGGTCAATTTTTTTTGGCCCGTTTAACAATCCGGGCTAAACGGGCTGACCCTATAGGGCCGCGGGTTTCACGGCTGGCTCGCCGGGCTTTCGGGTTGGCCCGCGGGCTGAAGGGCAAAATTGTAATTTTGGTAATTATTTTGAAACAGGCTGGTCCGGTCACTTTGCTCCAAAGGTTTACCCCGATCTCAGAAAGTGTCGTTGATTCTTCTTGCCTTTCTCGCTCCTGCTCTCTTCTCTCTCTCTCTCTCCCTCCCTCTCTCGATCACGATCGTTTTCTCTCTAGGTTTGCTTCCTTTCTCTCTCTAGATCTGTTTTCATTCAATAACTTTCATAATCACTGATTTTAATTTGTTCAACACTTGCAATTATTGATATCATTATATATTTTTTACTTCAATTCTTGCAAGTAAGTGTGTTTTCTACAACTTTATTCTCAAATTCAATCAACTTTTAGTGTATATTTTTTGTTTTGTTGTGTGATTTTGATTTAGTTCCTGATTGATTTTTGTTAAGTTTCTGATGTTTTATGAGATTTTGAATTGTTGCGTGTAAGTGCTTTATTTTGACTTTATGAGGTCAATTAATGTTCGTATACTTGTATTATCTTTTATTGCGTTGACTCGATCGTATACCGTTGGATTTGCTTCGTTTCATTGTTTAGTGTTCGTTTGGTGTATGATATTGATTTGATACTCGAAATATTTATGGTAGCCACTCAATTTCAAGCCTTGATTTGGTAATTATTTTGGTAATTATACTTTAGTATTAATATTTATTATGTTTATTGTTTGTTAAGAAATTTTTCACCCTTTTTTTTTTAGATTGTGATGTATTTATTTTTTAGTCGTGGCCCGTTAGTGGCCCATTTAGCCCGAAGCCCTCTAGGGTTAGGGTTAGGTCCGCAATATCGGTGGCCGAAAAATTGGACCGTCTAACCCGAAGCCCGCTAGGGCTGGAAACCGTTAGGGCCAGATTAACATCTCTAGACTTATATCCTACAGCAAATAAGTTAAATTCATATATGATGGATGAATTACTTAGATCTACTTCTAAAGATTTGCTTTCTTGACATAAGGCTAACGATTGTATCAATCTAACACCTTCTCAAGAAAACTTTTCATAAAAGTTTAGAGCAAATGAAATAAGAAGAGTTTCAAAGGAAATTCAAAGGAAATCAAAGTTATGTCATCTCCAAAATCACTGAGATTATAAGCTCTTGGCCTAAGGACATCAATGATGAAATCGTCTTCCTTCAACGAAAAAGCCTCAGCCGAGCAAGAATACACTCAAAGAACCTATGCTCAACCTTAGAACTGGCACTTCAACAACTATGAGCAGACACGTTCAAAGAGTTTAATGAGGAAGTAACCCCAGCTTCTAATCTCTTAACTTTTTGGGTTACATATATAAGCTGTATTTTGAATGATTATTCAGTTGTCATGCTTATTAAGTCTCATTTGTATTATTGAATTTCTAGAGCTATTTTTAGCTCATAAATGTTGCTAACAATTTCGCTATGAGTACTTAAGGCAGGAACTCATATGACAGAAAGGGTCAAACGTGCAACACTACTCTCCATCGGCAGACTGTTACATGGCTGCTGATTTATGAAGGACTGCTGATCGCTCATGAAAATTCACTCATGTCCTTCACTCACTCAAGGTCAAATCCTCACCTGCTGGACTTCAGAACTACTATGCGAAAAATCTGCTGATAAGTCCAAAGAAGTTGATAAAGACCACCTCTCATGCATACACAAAACAGGTCAGCTATTTGCTTGCAAACAACCTGTGCTCATGTCTACGGAATTAATATGCTTATACATATTATCAGACACAATGCATAATAACCTGTCATACTGCACTTTTGTTGATATATCTGCTTGCTTGTATGACTTGCCTTATGCAAATGGTTTTCAAAAACTCATCAGCACTTTTCATATCAGCTGATCTCAAACGTTTTTAAAAACCCTGCAATTGGCTGAATTTCCATATCTGCCAACCTACACTTCATAAGCTCAGTTTGATGTGCTGACTTATAGGAGTACAAACCCTTTAATGACCTACTCTCTCAAGTCTATTAAAGGTGGAGGCACACTTTTCGAAGTCTGACTGCTTCGGTTAAAGTGATGACTATTTTCAAAAACTTGGAAAACGACAAACCTTTCAATATCAAATCTTTTCCAAGAATCTTGAGAATATCTAGACTTCACAGCCTATCCCTGCCAAGGCGTGATCAGAAGGACAACTCAACAGTAAAGCTCCATTATTGAGTGCTCCTCAGTCTAACCTCCCTGAGTTTAAGTAGAGCTCCTTCCTCATCCAATCTCTACCATGAACAAACTCACAAACTGCCTATAGATTACTCTTGATACAAATCGATGATTCAAAATCTCTCAAAATGTTACTAAGTTCAAGTCCTAAGATTCGATCAAGTCAATTCCTCAACAACGGGGTATGATTTCTTCATATTCATTCAAAGTTGTTTTGATTTTATTTCTGTTACTTCACAAGAGCTGATCTAAAATTCTCTCAATAATGTATTTCCAAAACCATTCATAAACTGTGAAAATCATTTTCTAAATCTTTTCTAATACACAGTTACCAAACATGAGAGAAATTTGTATCAATTCATGTGCTCCAGAAATCATTAATTATGTTTCCTCAATCTTGTTGTGAAAACATTTGATAAAGGAATCTTCTTTTGTCTTGTCCGATAATCATAGAAGTTTGCTAACAAGCATAATTTATATGCTGCAAACCATGGTTATCAGAACACTTAAGAACATCCTTAGTCAATTAGTTTAAAAGATAAGATGGAAAGCCATTAATTAATGCCAGCAAGAGTGATTTCATACTCTCTTCTAACTTTTAGTTATCAATCTCTTTGATACTCTAAAATGTTTACAGATGAATCACTGTGAAAATCAATTAGCACATACTTATTCCACCTTTGGAATACTGCTTGCATACGTGAACTTCACAGAGGAGATCCCAGAAAAGAAGTATCAAATGTCTGGAAAGCATTTGATATATTGCCATGTGCAACAAGTCTTCTGGTTATGTGTAGGTATGCCGACCATCACCTCAAAGATGGCCGATCGTATAATTCATGAATTAAGTAGCTAATATGGAATTGATGAGGATGACGAATTAACCGCCACCATCCATCCCTGAGTCTATCAAAGGGGACTCATGGTCAAAGCAGCTCATCCTCAGTGGCCATCACTCTTCGGTGCCTTCATAATGACCAAGAAGTGAATATGTTCTGCCTCCCCCGAGAGTTGGAGGAAATCAAAAGAACACCGCCATCTTGATCTCCTCCAGAATCCTTGGCTGATGACCTCTCATCTAATACCTAGGATCGGGACTTCTGGACACAACCTTGTAACATGTCACTCAAACCGTAAATTGAATCATTAATCTTTCTCATGTAATCTGTTCACTCAAAATTCCAGTTGTATTGTTCTTGTAATCAGCTGATCCGTGCAATGTACTGTCTAAAACTATTTGGATTATTGAATACAAGTTCTGCAACTATTCCTCATGCTTATCTACTTGTCTGAATTCCTTTGATAGCATGAATTGATGTGTTTTAAGTGTGTTGATCAAACTTACTTATTATTCTTTATGATCTCTATGCTCTTCTGATGATCAAAGAATTGACCTTAATGAAATGATCACACTGCCTAAACACAAACTCTGCTGATACCCCATCAGCAAACCATTCTTGAATAACTACTATATTGAGTTATGGTTTCTTACTACGCTTAACTCTCATCCTTAGACTCTCGATAATTGCCTTTCGAATTAAATCACTTCACAATGATTAAATTCAAGAGCTGCCGATACCTATAGTCACTCAACATAGGCAGACTGCAGTTTCATGAAAAATGACCTTCATGTCAACCTATCAAGAAATCTGCTATTACTCAATCTCTATCCATCATGCTCAAACATTCAAGATTACTAGTAAATCTACTTTGAACCAAGCTGTCTGCTGAATCTACGTAAAATCCAAAGTAGGCATTTGAATTTTTAAAAGGATTTTTCTTTAAATTCTAAAATCCCAGTTGTTTAAATTTCCAAATATCAAAAGCTTACATCTTTCAAATCAGTTCAACAGCACTTCGTGTTCTTAGTCATGACAACTACTAAACCTTGTGTAACCTATGAGATTGTAATTATAAAGGCATGATTAGTTGTTCCTGTTATAATGGCCAACAACTAATTGGTAAACAGACTGAATTCAAAACACTCTGCTACACCTTATCATGTGCTCATTGGTCAAAAAGGATGTTGTGAAAAATCTCTAGTAACTCGACCTATCCTCAAGATAGCTAGAAATTCAAGAACTCATAGGAAGACTGATGTTTTCAAAAACTAAGTCCTTCCTCAGGAGTGAACAGCCGATATAACCCCTGCTGTATATAGGCTATGTCTCACTCTCTTCAGAACAGGTCTGGTCAATATGCTCTTAAGCAGTTCTCTTCCCTTGCTAAAGAATGACAAGATCTGTTGCAAAGAAAGAAGAACGGACATCAATTCAGGTACACATTAAATGTCTCACTTACTTGATCTATTTTATGTTCTTACAAAGTCTTATTAGTCTCAAATAGATCTGCGCCCCTTATTATTTGTATTATCTGCTAAAATCCCTTTAATAAGGATATTAAACTTACAACTATTAATACAACAATTGGTATCAGCAGTTCTTACCTTAGCAAATATCAAACACACTGCTGATGATGTCCTCATATTTGAAATCCCATCAAAATCTTCATATCTATAAAATCTCATTGGGAACAATTTCCTAAGGCACACTATTCTTCATAGTTAATTCCTACATGTGTGCCATATACAACTGTGACCTATGGCTTAGGACAAGATATTCTATCCTCAACTCGTCCTTAACAACCAAGGCTATCCTATTCCAGAATAATTTACTCAAACAATTCGTTTGAAGTAACATAACAGCATATATTATCCCTAGAGAGCCTAAATCATAGTCCTAAAAACTCGGCATGATGACATAATCCTGAATCAGAACATCATTACCATGTCATTAAATGCACTTAATTCATTAAGCCCCCAAAACGTCCAATCACATTCCTCTAATCGAGGAACCTCTTCATCTTCTCAAAACTTTGGAAGGATGTATAAATTGATTACTTACATCCAAAGCCTTCCAAATATTAATCATCATCTCTTCTTCACTCTCATGATCCAACCCTCATCATGTGTTCACCAAAAATGCTTCATTCTGTACAGCGACCAATTTCGTACAGAGAAATGCAACAACGAATTAGGATCTTCCTAGCCACTCCTCAAGCAACGCCTCAACCAGTGATCCGTCGACCTCGTTCAATTAATCGACGAGTAAGAATGCGCCTGCAAGACCCAAGGAACAGCGTGTCCAATTTTCTTCCATGGATTCCTTCATCAAACTCTGTCCCAACAGGTGCAACAGCTTCTGCCCTCACTGACTCAAATGCTCACCTCGAGCAGTCTTCGACTCAGGAGGAGCCTCAGCCAACAAATGCTCATACTGATCCAAACCCTGCAATTCACGATCCCAACAATTAAGACTGCAGATCTTCATCATCTACCTTACTAGAATGACTAACTGCGTTTCTGTATAGGCAAACAAACTCTCTTTTGCCATATATGTAATATGCTTATGATTAGTTACATTTGCTACTCCCTTTTGCTACTATATTTGTCAAATGATTATCGCATATCTGTCTTAGCACATTTTCATTATGCCAGCAATTCAAGTTTATTTCAAATGTGCATAATATCTCAAGGACACAATATGCAAATTTTAACACTTGATATATGTTTAGGAGTGTTAAAAATGGTGCATAATATCTTTAAAGACGCATTTCTCGTGCATCCAGTAAATGTCCACACATTTTTAGTAACAGCCTTCTATAATAAAAATTCTTCAGATATTCATAACTTATGAATTGTCAAAATAAATCTTGTTGATCCTCATCCTCTTATACTTCCTATATGGTAATTTCCTTATTTACTTGTAAAATCTTAGGAAGAAAATTTTACAAAAGTACATATTCTCCTGTTTTAACTCTATATACCTTTAAGGAGAAGACTATATTGAGTATTTTTCTTACTCGACAGATTATCTGCCTATATATCAAAATACCTACTCTAATTGTTATCAAGCTCGGCAGAAGAAAATCTATAGAATGAGAAATTTAGAAAGCAGAGATTAATTTGACACCTACTGCAATTCATATCTTATGAGTTAACTTTAAGGAGGTGATATTTAGTACGGTTCAAAACTGTTCACCATGAAAGTATTTTCTCAATACTATTCACCTACAGACATTTTCTTATCCACCAGAAGAATATCACCCTACTAAGGAGGAGCGAAAAACAGTAGTCCCTATAAATATTTCGCTTGTGCCCATTAAGGAGGAGAGATTTAGTAAAATTGACATTATACATACAGAAAAACATCAAGGAGGAGAGATAGAAAAACATCAAGGAGGAGAGATAGAAAAACATTAAGGAGGAGAGATAGAAAAACATTAAGGAGGAGAGATTTAAAAACATCAAGGAGAAAGAGAGAAAAACATCAAGGAGGAGAGATTTAAAGCTTTATACAAGCAAAGAGAGATTTATATAAAGAGGAAAGATTTATACAAGGAGGAGAAAATTATACAAAAGATACAAAAGGAATTTGAGAAAAACAAATATCCTCAAGGCAGTATTATAAATTATATCTCATAATTGCCTAAAAATTGTTTCAATTATTGCTGTGTATTTGCTCTTTCATTTATTGAGTCTGTATATACTTAGCAATAGGTGACTATACATACACCATCGCTTGTAAGTTCAACCTAGGACATGCCTTGATATAAAATGAATATTCATTAGTGGCATGTTATTACTAAGGATTGATCAAATGCTTTAAGAGCTGTATGTATAAGTCAATTGTAGTAATGGCCCCAAGCAAATAGGAGGAGATTGTTAGGAATATGCCTGTAAATCAGCTGATATATGTATGCATATTCCAACACAGTGATTTGCTTGTTCCTATTACAACGCATGTTTCACAAGTGGCTAAAAGGGCTGCGTACCGGTTAGTGTGGCAGCTTGTTGAAACAATGCATAGGTCATTAGACTAGGAAGTCTTTGTACATATCCAAGTCTCTGTCCTACCAGAATGATGACAACTTTCATATGGATTAGCTCTTCAATTACCAGCTGACGTGACCATCGGCAAATGTCTCACTAGCAGACATTTCCTTAAACTATGACCGCCTATTAGCTATCTCTACATCGCCAGTTCTATATCGGCAGATCTCGATCCGCCAAAGCCATTCATCGAATAACTGAGAGAAGCGATTATTCAAGAGGAACATCATGATCATCCGCGATCTCTACATCAGCAGTTCTATAATGGCAGATCTCAGTATCGGCCAAGTCCCTTATCAGAACAACTGCAGAGAAACTGTAAGATCACGAAAAACATCGGTCGTCACTCAACACGCTATGAGTCAAAAATTAGATCCGTTGCAAGATCTGTCTGACAAGTCCAAGATACGCATCGATGTCTGCGCCTTCACGTTTACTCAGTAGACATTTCCTCTTCTGTACATTGGTTGCAGTCTTCAAAGCTTCACTTCCATAAAAGGCCAAGCACGACGCCGCACTCCGGCCAAAGCAATGATACGTCCAAATCGGTCACCGCATCCAGCGGCTCGACACGTCCATCGCCCACTGTTTCATGGACCAGCTTCAAGACACAAGCCTAATCAAGGTCTTTGCCCAACAGATCCAAAAATGTACTCTGCTGCATTATGAGATTCAGATCATCAACGGGCATAAACCTATTCAATGCACCAACATTCACCTGTTCTTCTCCAGCCTATATAAGAAGACTCTCATTATCATCTCAAAACACGAGCAAGAAGTGTATGCTTATACTTGAGAAAGGTTGTGGTATTGTTCTTCATTTACTCAATCCAGAACCACGCCATCAGAGTGAAAAAACACAAGTGTAAGAACAAACACTTTGTGGGAGAGAAAAAAGAAATTCCAAAGGCTGAGAAGCTCTGCTTGATCAAAAACTTTGTTTTTGATTTGAGTTCCTTCTTCCTTCGAAGAACTCAGTCTCTTCAGTGGCTTCACCTCCATTATTCAGCAAAGAGACCAAGCACTCCACCGATCGTTGAAGTCAGACCAAGCTTGAAGATGTCCGATGAAGAGCCAGAGCCTAAAAATCCAGATTGCATTCATATCGGCAGACTTATACTACATTATAAGCTGTGCCGATTGTGCAATAAATTGTCATCATTTTTGGCCGAGTGCTTAGCACTCAGTTGTTCAAATGCTTGCTATTTGAACAACTCCTAATATTCTCTTCTCACATCACTCTAACACTAGCACTTTCCTTCCCTTACCTCCAAGGATGTTAGGAACTGCTAGGATTAGAGTTCTAATATGAGTCTTCCCGGTATCCCATCTCACTTTCCTTCTAACCCCGGGAGATTGCTAGGATAGAGAGTCTAGGTTGATGTACTAAGCATGTTTACCTTTGAGTAAACCTCTGCTGAATTTTAATATAATATATATGTTTGTTACATTCAGCCTTGATTTCTCTTTCTTGTATAATTTCTTTTATCTTGTGCAACTGTTTAAGGAAAGAAATTGATGCATCTAATACGATTTCGTCAACTATTAAGATCTCTTTGAAATCAAACCGTTACAGTTACTTTAATCTTAATTGTTAGACTTATGCTGTTTATTCTTCCGCTGCTCAAACTTCCTTTCATCAGCTAAGTTTAACAACGTCTTCCATCTGTACGTTCTACAAGTCTGCTGATCAATGTTGTCCGATTTTACTAACTTCGGCTAAGCAGTCAGATTAAGGAAGATGACCTAGTTGTATTAATCATTTCATCTATTCTTCAACTTAAATGTTAAAATTGGATGAAATTTTTAATACATCATGTATAGGCTATTCACCCCCCCTTTAGCCTATACACTGAGCAACCCTTGGACCTAACAGAGAGTATAAATACCAGTCAACAAGTCAAAGCCAGGCTTAAATCTCAACCCTTAGATCAACTTTGGAGGGTCAACTCACTTAAAATTCAGTCAACAAAATAAAGCTGAATCCGTCGCTATGCGGCCGCACCATGCGGTCGCATAGGTTCCATGCGGTTGCCTCGCGCGGCCGCTTACAATACAGAAAGTTTGTGCGTGAAAATGGCTTAGCATCATGATGAGCTCATGATTTTCACAAATTTTTCCTTTAATTTCCTTTTATTTTGTGCTACTTTTATGTTAATTATGCTTGGAAATATTATTATTTGTGTATTTGTGCTTTAATGTAGGTTTCCAAGAAATTAAATAGCATTCAAGGATTTTAGCATGAAGTTTGAGGCAATTTCGGGCTTTAAAGTTGAGCCACAAATCATTCCGTCAAAGTCCGTTAAGTATTCCAAGGCAAAATGAGCTAACGGGGCTAACGGAGGACTAAAATGAGAGAGCTGGAGGGGGAAGGACCTCGGTCTGAAGACCCAAAAGCAGCTAACGGGGCACCGGATCAAATAGGTAAAGTTCTCATTAATGTGCTGTCCACTCTCCCTTACTGCCACGTGTCGCACCTTTTGCCCAGCAGCCCTTCTCCTCTCCGTTTGGTCCCTTTAGCCCCTGAAACTTCATGTTTAATGTCCATTTTGTCCTTGGCTTCCCCAACACACTTTGCCCTTCACTTTTAATCCCAAAAGCAGCCCCAAAATCAAGGGAGAACGCACTGCACAGGTCCCAAAACGGGTGAGAGCCAAAAGGGGCAACACACCTCTCCCCAATTTCTCTCCATTTCTCCAAAAATGTAATCATTATTGAAGGTTTGGAGCACCAAATCAAGTGCCAAAGAAGCAATTTCAAGTGATTTCAACCTCGGATCCACACTTTAATCGGTTTATTCTCTCTAATTTTTATATCTTAAGATTATTGTGTAATTTTCTTGGGTTGAATAAATTTGTAAATTGTGGAATTGGTTTGTGCTTTAATTGATTTATGAAATGCAATTATTTTTCTATGTTGTTGTAGTGATTTAATTTTATCTCTCTCTCTATTTAGTACACAAGCATGCTAGGTTATTAATTTGTGGGCTTAATGCTTTTAATTAATTGGCCACTAATTAAATGATTTTAGAAATGTTTGGATCCGCGAGAGCTACCTTGCATTTCGGACCGAACAAATTAATAGTTGGTGTTTGACACACACCGATAGCCATGGGAGTACTTGTTTTGTGAAGCGATCACTCCACCGAGAGGTAGGAAATTAGGGTTTTTAACCACTTTCGATGTCCCGGCTACCGGCATGACTTGTAGAAAAATAGAGAGATTATCTCTCTACCCATTATTACCCATTATCTTGGTTATTGTTGTGTGTTCCTAATGCTTCCAATGGATTAGCTACCCATTAGATGATCACTAGAATTATAGGATAGTAGCGAGAGCCCTTCCTATTAATTCCGAAAACACAATAATTGTCTATGTGACGCCAGGCCGAGAGGTAACGAGTGTTCATAGATAGCCAATTGAGGACTTGTTCTGACACGCAATCAATCCACCTTAGCCATTCGCGAGGTAGGGGAGATTCGGGTTGCTATTGGGGCGAGAGCCCGTAGTTACCAATTTAGTGTTCTCGGCTACCAAGACTTGAGTTAAAGAAAAGTAGAGAGAGGATTAAATTAATCACGAGCTAGACTATAAAATATTGCATTCCTAAAATCCTATCTTTTATTTTGATTTGTTGTTGCCAAACCATTTTGTGACATTTGTAAATATTAATTGCTTTCTTTTATTTTTATTTTTAGTTTTTATTCTCAATTTATTTTCGCTCAAATATAATTAGCTAGCTCAATTTCGGTACTTAGTAGGAGTGAAAATTACGTGCATTCCCTGTGGTGTGGGATCGATAACTCGTACTTATGTACACTATATTACTTGACACGGCAGGGTACTCTTGCTCTAGTTGTTGCAGTTTAACTTGCAGCACAATCACATCATGCGGGCGCCTCATGCGGCCGCATAGAATCCAGAATGTTGAGGTTTTGGGCAAGCTCGCATCATGCGGCTGCATATGGTCTGTTTTAGGCCAAAATGACTTCTAAACACATCAAAGTGATCCTACAATGTTCCCAAGTCACCCTAAGGTGATACCAACTTCAAATCAAGTTTGAAATACACCCAAAACTCATTCTAAACAACATGTAACAATGCTAACAACAATTACCTCAAACTTAAAAGTAATCACAAGTACTCATACCAAGCTAATGCATTAACATGTATACCATCCTAGCATACTTAAATGTATGTGAATCAAAGCAAAAACCATATTGAACATGTTTATACAAGCAATTAAACACACATGTTAAGCATAATAACATAAACAATGTAAGCATCTAAAGCATGATAATTTCAGGTTATTACATCCTCTCCCCCTTAAAAGAATTTAGCCTTTAAATTCCTTACCAAGTCCATCGAATAAGTGAGGGTACTTCTCATGCATCTCAACCTCAGTTTCCCACGTGGCCTCTTCGATCTCGTGGTTCCTCCACAACACCTTAACAAGCAGAATCCGTTTGTTTCGCAATATTTGTTCCTTAGTGTCGAGAATCCTCACCGGACGTTCTACATACGACAAATCGGGCTCAAATGTGATTTCCTCATATCCCAACACGTGTGACTCATCTTTCATATACTTCCGAAGCATCGACACATAGAATACATTATGAATCTCCGACAAAGACGGTGGCATTGCAAGTCGATAAGCCAACGTGCCAACTCTTTCAAGTATCTCAAAAGGCCCTATGTATCTAGGTGAGAGTTTACCTTTCTTCCCAAACCTCTTAGTACCCCTACGCAGCAATACTTTAAGGAATACATAGTCACCCGCCTGAAACTTAAGATCCCTTCTTCGGTTATCCGCATAACTTTTCTGTCGGCTTTGAGCGGTAAGTAATTTATCCCGAATTATCCTCACACTTTCAACCGACTATTGTACCAACTCTGAACCCCAGATTTTAGCCTCGGCGAATTCATCCCAACAAATCGGCGACCTACATTTTCGTCCATATAGTGCTTCGTATGGTGCCATCTCAATACTTGCCTGGAAGCTGTTATTGTAAGCAAACTCTGCTAAAGGTAAGCGTGAATCCCAACTTCCCTTAAAGTCTATTGCACACGCACGTAGCATATCCTCGAGTAATTGAATTTGTCTTTCCGATTGCCCATCCGATTGAGGGTGAAATGCCGTGCTAAAGTTCAATTTTGTTCCCATAGCCTCTTGCAATGCTCCCCAAAATCTCGATGTAAACCTTGGGTCCTAATCAGACACAACACTAACCGGTACTCCATGTAGTCTAACTATTTCTTGAATGTACAACGCCGCCAACTGATTTAAAGAGTAGGTCATCGTAATATGTATAAAATGAGCTGATTTAGTTAACTCCCACAACAACCCAAACAGTGAAAACCCCGACAGTACGCGGCAACCTGTCACGAAATCCATCGTAATATGTTTCCATTTCCATTCGGAATCTCTAACGGTTGTAATAATCTGCGGGCCTTTGATGTTCAGCTTTCACTTGTTGACAAGTCAAGCACTTAGATACATACTCCGCTATCTCTCGTTTCATACCATTCCACCAAAATTGCTTCTTCAAATCCCTATACATTTTTGTACTCCCTGGATGTATTGTATAATTGTATAATTAGCCTTGTGAGCTTCATCATGTACTTGCCGTTTTACCATTTCATCCGACGGAACACAAACTCTCCCCCTAAAGGTCAAGATGCCATCCTTGTTCATCGCAAAGTCAAATGTCTTAACTTCATTCAAATGTTCCCTCAACTTCTCGAACTCTGGGTCACTAACCTGAGCTTCCTTAATTCGTTGCAACAAAACTGGAGTAGCCCGGACATTCGCAAAGATCACACCATGTTCCGTCTCACTAGGACTCCAATCCCTCAAGTCCTCTAACGTTATCCATTCCTGAACCATCATGCACGACATGTACACTTTCCTACTCAATGCATCCGCGACTACATTCGCCTTTCCCGGGTGGTAAAGAATCGTGCAATTGTGGTCCTTTAACTTTTCCATCCATCGGCGCTGTCTCATGTTCAACACCTTTTGCGAGAAAAGGTACTTTAAGCTCTTGTGATCCATGAAGACCTCAAATTTCGCCCCGTAAAGGTAATGTTTCCATTTGTTCAACGCAAACATAATTGCCGCTAACTCTAGATCATGGGTAGGGTAGTTCCGTTCCACATCCTTTAATTTCCTCGAAGCATACGCTATAACTTTCCCATTGTGCATAAGAACACAACCCAAACCTTCCTTGGATGCATCGCTGTAAATCGTGAAGTTATCCCCGCCGTTCGGTAAGGTCAATACAGGAGCCGTTGTCAATCGCCGCTTTAACTCTTGAAAACTGTTCTCGCACTTATCATCCCAAACAAACGGTGTTGTCTTCTTTGTTAAGTTTGTCATAGGAGTCGCAATCTTTGAAAACCCCTCAAAGAATCTCCGATAGTACCCTGCCAGGCCAAAGAAACTTCGGATCTCAGTCACTGAAGTTGGTCTCTTCCAATTTGTTACTGCTTCTACCTTTGACGGATCCACCGCTATCCCATCTTTCGAAACAACATGCCCTAGAAAGGAAACCTCTCCAAACCAGAAAGCACATTTGCTAAACTTGGCAAACAATTTCTTCTCCTGAAGGACCGATAGCACCAACCTCAAATGTTGCGCATGTTTTTCCCGAGATTTAGAATACACAAGAATGTCGTCGATGAACACCACCACGAAACAATCCAAATAGTCATGGAACATCCGATTCATCAAGTCCATGAATACTGCCGGTGCATTTATCAACCCGAATGGCATAACCACAAACTCATAATGACCATACCTTGTGCGAAAAGCTGTTTTAGGAACATCTTCAGCTCGCACCTTCAACTGGTGATAACCACTTCTCAAGTCTAGCTTGGAATACACCACTGACCCTTGTAACTGATCAAACAAATCATCAATATGCGGTAGAGGGTACCTATTCTTGATTGTTACCTGATTTAATTGTCTGTAATCGATACATAATCTCAAAGTACCATCCTTCTTTCTAACAAACAACACCGGTGCACCCCACGGTGATACACTCGGTTTAATAAACTCCCTGTCAAGCAATTCTTGCAACTGTTCTTTTAATTCTCTTAACTCTGCCGGTGTCATTCTATACGGAGCTTTAGAAATTGGGGTAGTCCCCGGCAGCAATTCAATACAAAATTCAATTTCTCTATCAGGAGGCAATGCATAATCAGAAGAG